>CM075817.1:24879275-26079275 GCA_037975025.1 Excoecaria agallocha
GATATATATTCAATGGCAAATTCGGATTCAACAAGAACACAAGATTCATCAATTGATCAAATATGAAACTTAACAAGATAGTAAATCAAAATTGATAACAACGCTGTTTCTAATTGATTTTTTCTTCTTTTTTTATAACTTTAACCAAACTAATGATCAAATACTTAAGGATAGGTAATTAACACAATAGAGCAAGAACCAAATAAGGAACTAGATGCAAGATCCTATTCGGCTAAAATAGAAAATTGATGTTTAAAAGCAAAATTAAAGGATAGTTAAGAATTTACCCCTTAGCCTACGCTCTTATACCAATTAATGCGGAACCCCAACCTATATGCCAAACTAGAATGCCAACATACCATGAATATTGAACATAAATAAGATAATAAAGCCCCAATCTAAAGAACCCCCAAACAAAATTGATTGGAAACGCTTATGATAGATTGATTTAGAAAACAAGAAGAAGAAGAATCAAGCATACATTAATCATGAAAATAGCCTAAGTCTAATTCTTCATGCAATAGCAAGAATCAATAATAAATTAACTCTCACAAATTTGGCCAAGCCAAAGAAAATTCTCATTAATCAAAATTCAAGTCTCTTACAAATGAAGAATTCAGCCCTTTATATAGGCTAGGCAGCCACCCCTCCCTAGATGAATTAAAATCAAACACTAACTTTAAGAGATAAATAATAAAATAAATAACAAAGATAATTCCTAACCTTTATCTACATGTATTTGGCCATAATATGGACTAAGTACATGAAGAAATAAAGATAAATACAATTTGAGAATAATCCTAACAGCTAGTGATAAATATGCTTATTATCCTAAGAAAATGAATGAATGAATGAATGAATGAATGTAGACTTAATGTTGGCTAAAAGTGAATTTCGGCCAGCCCTTTAAAGATATGGTCAAGCTATTATTTCTCCTCAAACTCTACTTAATAATATCCCAAAATAATAAGTATTTATCAAGGAAAATCCATTCCTAAAATTTAGGACCCTAAGTTCACCAATGTAGGCCTAAACCTAAATCTGACCCAAACCCATTAAAATTCAATTCTCCCATGTAAAATTCGGCCCCCTTAGGTATTCTAAGCCTCAAATAGTTATTTTGGCCCAACTCTTTAGAAGAGATAAGCCCAACTTTAGCCTACCCACTTAAACTACCCAAAACAGTAAAATAAGCCCAAAATAAAGCAAACCTATTCTAACAAAGCCCAATTCGTTTTCCTAGGTTCTAGGCTGCCCAAATATACTTTATTAAATGTTACATAAAGAATAGAAACTAAATAAAGTAGCTTGAAGGCCCATTGCACCATTCGGCCTAAACTTGTCTTCATAGTCCAATTTAGCTTCTTTCTCTTCTTGAACTTGCATCTTCTCCACATAAGGTTTCATGAATGCTTGTAGGACTTCTTTAAGCTTCTTTAACCTTGCTCTTATTATTGGTCCTTGAGAAAGTGCTAGTTCATCTCTCTTGTTGTCAGCGTGCTTGGTTGTGCTCATATCATCCCCTCCCTCTTCGGAAAAGATTCGTCCTCGAATCCTCGTCTTGTTCAAATTGGGAATTGAAACTTGAGGAATAAGTTCATCTTCATAAATGATCTTTGGGATAGGTGGAAATAATATGAATGCTTCTTCAGCAAAAAAACTCATCATATTCCTGCAATTTGACAAAAAAACTAGGCAAAATATGGTTAGTCATTGTTACATCTTTGCGAATGTGATTATTATTTCCTTCGTTTCCCATGTGCAATTCCTCCACCTTAAGCAATAGAGGAGCAATTGTAACTTGTTGATCTTCCATCTTAACTAAACAAACTTCTTCATTCTCATTCAAACAATCAACATCTTTTCTTTCAATTATTTCTTCATCACTATCAAAGAAAACTATATCAATAGTGTTCCCTTCAGCTTCACAATTTTTTTTCTTCTAGGATAACTTCCTCTTCCTTTCTCTTTTATTTGCTATTTTCCAGTCTACTTAGTTGTTTGAACCATTGTTTAAATTGCAATTCTATATCATTAAGGTCTTGCCTTAACAACTTCACACTTTCCTTTATCCCATTCATTCTTGTTTTTCTCTCAACTTATAAATTGATATCTCACAATTGCACTTCAGAAACAACTCAAACAAATATGCACAATTAAGTAATTTGATTGAGGGAACGATGAAAAAACCTAACAAGAATAGCAAAGATACTAATTCTAGAGGCAAATTGCCCTATTTGAACAAAAATCAGAAATTAGTACACAAGAAGAAGATTTCGTGCACTATAATATATATAGATGTTCAACAACGTGCAATATGTCAAACTAGTGTAATTGGAACCAAAAATAGCTTAGACACACAAATTAAAAACTTAGAATGAAGAAAATGGACAAGACGGATGCACTTAAATGCGATGTTTAACTAAACCTAATGATTAGATTAAACAGATTTGATTTAAGACTCAACAAAAAAAAAATCAAAGAAAGCATGCAATAAACACAACCCAAATCCAAAATTAGGAGTACTAACCTGGTCTTGAAGAAATCAAACCAATTGTGAAAGTTCTAACTCCAATTCTTGCTTGATTGATCAAAACTTACTCCAAGTGGTGCAAGGCACTTTGTAGATCAAAATTATATCCAAACTAAGTTCAACCACTCAAAGATTGCAATTATATGCTTGATATATATTCAATGGCAAATTCGGATTCAACAAGAACACAAGATTCATCAATTGATCAAATATGAAACTTAACAAGATAGTAAATCCAAATTGATAACAACGCTGTTTCTAATTGATTTTTTCTTCTTTTTTTATAACTTTAACCAAACTAATGATCAAATACTTAAGGATAGGTAATTAACACAATAGAGCAAGAACCAAATAAGGAACTAGATGCAAGATCCTATTCGGCTAAAATAGAAAATTGATGTTTAAAAGCAAAATTAAAGGATAGTTAAGAATTTACCCCTTAGCCTACGCTCTTATACCAATTAATGCGGAACCCCAACCTATATGCCAAACTAGAATGCCAACATACCATGAATATTGAACATAAATAAGATAATAAAGCCCCAATCTAAAGAACCCCCAAACAAAATTGATTGGAAACGCTTATGATAGATTGATTTAGAAAACAAGAAGAAGAAGAATCAAGCATACATTAATCATGAAAATAGCCTAAGTCTAATTCTTCATGCAATAGCAAGAATCAATAATAAATTAACTCTCACAAATTCGGCCAAGCCAAAGAAAATTCTCATTAATCAAAATTCAAGTCTCTTACAAATGAAGAATTCAGCCCTTTATATAGGCTAGGCAGCCACCCCTCCCTAGATGAATTAAAATCAAACACTAACTTTAAGAGATAAATAATAAAATAAATAACAAAGATAATTCCTAACCTTTATCTACATGTATTTGGCCATAATATGGACTAAGTACATGAAGAAATAAAGATAAATACAATTTGAGAATAATCCTAACAGCTAGTGATAAATATGCTTATTATCCTAAGAAAATGAATGAATGAATGAATGAATGAATGTAGACTTAATGTTGGCTAAAAGTGAATTTCGGCCAGCCCTTTAAAGATATGGTCAAGCTATTATTTCTCCCTTAAACTCTACTTAATAATATCCCAAAATAATAAGTATTTATCAAGGAAAATCCATTCCTAAAATTTAGGACCCTAAGTTCACCAATGTAGGCCTAAACCTAAATCTGACCCAAACCCATTAAAATTCAATTCTCCCATGTAAAATTCGGCCCCCTTAGGTATTCTAAGCCTCAAATAGTTATTTTGGCCCAACTCTTTAGAAGAGATAAGCCCAACTTTAGCCTACCCACTTAAACTACCCAAAACAGTAAAATAAGCCCAAAATAAAGCAAACCTATTCTAACAAAGCCCAATTCGTTTTCCTAGGTTCTAGGCTGCCCAAATATACTTTATTAAATGTTACATAAAGAATAGAAACTAAATAAAGTAGCTTGAAGGCCCATTGCACCATTCGGCCTAAACTTGTCTTCATAGTCCAATTTAGCTTCTTTCTCTTCTTGAACTTGCATCTTCTCCACATAAGGTTTCATGAATGCTTGTAGGACTTCTTTAAGCTTCTTTAACCTTGCTCTTATTATTGGTCCTTGAGAAAGTGCTAGTTCATCTCTCTTGTTGTCAGCGTGCTTGGTTGTGCTCATATCATCCCCTCCCTCTTCGGAAAAGATTCGTCCTCGAATCCTCGTCTTGTTCAAATTGGGAATTGAAACTTGAGGAATAAGTTCATCTTCATAAATGATCTTTGGGATAGGTGGAAATAATATGAATGCTTCTTCAGCAAAAAAACTCATCATATTCCTGCAATTTGACAAAAAAACTAGGCAAAATATGGTTAGTCATTGTTACATCTTTGCGAATGTGATTATTATTTCCTTCGTTTCCCATGTGCAATTCCTCCACCTTAAGCAATAGAGGAGCAATTGTAACTTGTTGATCTTCCATCTTAACTAAACAAACTTCTTCATTCTCATTCAAACAATCAACATCTTTTCTTTCAATTATTTCTTCATCACTATCAAAGAAAACTATATCAATAGTGTTCCCTTCAGCTTCACAATTTTTTTTCTTCTAGGATAACTTCCTCTTCCTTTCTCTTTTATTTGCTATTTTCCAGTCTACTTAGTTGTTTGAACCATTGTTTAAATTGCAATTCTATATCATTAAGGTCTTGCCTTAACAACTTCACACTTTCCTTTATCCCATTCATTCTTGTTTTTCTCTCAACTTATAAATTGATATCTCACAATTGCACTTCAGAAACAACTCAAACAAATATGCACAATTAAGTAATTTGATTGAGGGAACGATGAAAAAACCTAACAAGAATAGCAAAGATACTAATTCTAGAGGCAAATTGCCCTATTTGAACAAAAATCAGAAATTAGTACACAAGAAGAAGATTTCGTGCACTATAATATATATAGATGTTCAACAACGTGCAATATGTCAAACTAGTGTAATTGGAACCAAAAATAGCTTAGACACACAAATTAAAAACTTAGAATGAAGAAAATGGACAAGACGGATGCACTTAAATGCGATGTTTAACTAAACCTAATGATTAGATTAAACAGATTTGATTTAAGACTCAACAAAAAAAAAATCAAAGAAAGCATGCAATAAACACAACCCAAATCCAAAATTAGGAGTACTAACCTGGTCTTGAAGAAATCAAACCAATTGTGAAAGTTCTAACTCCAATTCTTGCTTGATTGATCAAAACTTACTCCAAGTGGTGCAAGGCACTTTGTAGATCAAAATTATATCCAAACTAAGTTCAACCACTCAAAGATTGCAATTATATGCTTGATATATATTCAATGGCAAATTCGGATTCAACAAGAACACAAGATTCATCAATTGATCAAATATGAAACTTAACAAGATAGTAAATCCAAATTGATAACAACGCTGTTTCTAATTGATTTTTTCTTCTTTTTTTATAACTTTAACCAAACTAATGATCAAATACTTAAGGATAGGTAATTAACACAATAGAGCAAGAACCAAATAAGGAACTAGATGCAAGATCCTATTCGGCTAAAATAGAAAATTGAAGTTTAAAAGCAAAATTAAAGGATAGTTAAGAATTTACCCCTTAGCCTACGCTCTTATACCAATTAATGCGGAACCCCAACCTATATGCCAAACTAGAATGCCAACATACCATGAATATTGAACATAAATAAGATAATAAACCCCCAATCTAAAGAACCCCCAAACAAAATTGATTGGAAACGCTTATGATAGATTGATTTAGAAAACAAGAAGAAGAAGAATCAAGCATACATTAATCATGAAAATAGCCTAAGTCTAATTCTTCATGCAATAGCAAGAATCAATAATAAATTAACTCTCACAAATTCGGCCAAGCCAAAGAAAATTCTCATTAATCAAAATTCAAGTCTCTTACAAATGAAGAATTCAGCCCTTTATATAGGCTAGGCAGCCACCCCTCCCTAGATGAATTAAAATCAAACACTAACTTTAAGAGATAAATAATAAAATAAATAACAAAGATAATTCCTAACCTTTATCTACATGTATTTGGCCATAATATGGACTAAGTACATGAAGAAATAAAGATAAATACAATTTGAGAATAATCCTAACAGCTAGTGATAAATATGCTTATTATCCTAAGAAAATGAATGAATGAATGAATGAATGAATGTAGACTTAATGTTGGCTAAAAGTGAATTTCGGCCAGCCCTTTAAAGATATGGTCAAGCTATTATTTCTCCCTCAAACTCTACTTAATAATATCCCAAAATAATAAGTATTTATCAAGGAAAATCCATTCCTAAAATTTAGGACCCTAAGTTCACCAATGTAGGCCTAAACCTAAATCTGACCCAAACCCATTAAAATTCAATTCTCCCATGTAAAATTCGGCCCCCTTAGGTATTCTAAGCCTCAAATAGTTATTTTGGCCCAACTCTTTAGAAGAGATAAGCCCAACTTTAGCCTACCCACTTAAACTACCCAAAACAGTAAAATAAGCCCAAAATAAAGCAAACCTATTCTAACAAAGCCCAATTCGTTTTCCTAGGTTCTAGGCTGCCCAAATATACTTTATTAAATGTTACATAAAGAATAGAAACTAAATAAAGTAGCTTGAAGGCCCATTGCACCATTCGGCCTAAACTTGTCTTCATAGTCCAATTTAGCTTCTTTCTCTTCTTGAACTTGCATCTTCTCCACATAAGGTTTCATGAATGCTTGTAGGACTTCTTTAAGCTTCTTTAACCTTGCTCTTATTATTGGTCCTTGAGAAAGTGCTAGTTCATCTCTCTTGTTGTCAGCGTGCTTGGTTGTGCTCATATCATCCCCTCCCTCTTCGGAAAAGATTCGTCCTCGAATCCTCGTCTTGTTCAAATTGGGAATTGAAACTTGAGGAATAAGTTCATCTTCATAAATGATCTTTGGGATAGGTGGAAATAATATGAATGCTTCTTCAGCAAAAAAACTCATCATATTCCTGCAATTTGACAAAAAAACTAGGCAAAATATGGTTAGTCATTGTTACATCTTTGCGAATGTGATTATTATTTCCTTCGTTTCCCAGGTGCAATTCCTCCACCTTAAGCAATAGAGGAGCAATTGTAACTTGTTGATCTTCCATCTTAACTAAACAAACTTCTTCATTCTCATTCAAACAATCAACATCTTTTCTTTCAATTATTTCTTCATCACTATCAAAGAAAACTATATCAATAGTGTTCCCTTCAGCTTCACAATTTTTTTTCTTCTAGGATAACTTCCTCTTCCTTTCTCTTTTATTTGCTATTTTCCAGTCTACTTAGTTGTTTGAACCATTGTTTAAATTGCAATTCTATATCATTAAGGTCTTGCCTTAACAACTTCACACTTTCCTTTATCCCATTCATTCTTGTTTTTCTCTCAACTTATAAATTGATATCTCACAATTGCACTTCAGAAACAACTCAAACAAATATGCACAATTAAGTAATTTGATTGAGGGAACGATGAAAAAACCTAACAAGAACAGCAAAGATACTAATTCTAGAGGCAAATTGCCCTATTTGAACAAAAATCAGAAATTAGTACACAAGAAGAAGATTTCGTGCACTATAATATATATAGATGTTCAACAACGTGCAATATGTCAAACTAGTGTAATTGGAACCAAAAATAGCTTAGACACACAAATTAAAAACTTAGAATGAAGAAAATGGACAAGACGGATGCACTTAAATGCGATGTTTAACTAAACCTAATGATTAGATTAAACAGATTTGATTTAAGACTCAACAAAAAAAAAATCAAAGAAAGCATGCAATAAACACAACCCAAATCCAAAATTAGGAGTACTAACCTGGTCTTGAAGAAGTCAAACCAATTGTGAAAGTTCTAACTCCAATTCTTGCTTGATTGATCAAAACTTACTCCAAGTGGTGCAAGGCACTTTGTAGATCAAAATTATATCCAAACTAAGTTCAACCACTCAAAGATTGCAATTATATGCTTGATATATATTCAATGGCAAATTCGGATTCAACAAGAACACAAGATTCATCAATTGATCAAATATGAAACTTAACAAGATAGTAAATCCAAATTGATAACAACGCTGTTTCTAATTGATTTTTTCTTCTTTTTTTATAACTTTAACCAAACTAATGATCAAATACTTAAGGATAGGTAATTAACACAATAGAGCAAGAACCAAATAAGGAACTAGATGCAAGATCCTATTCGGCTAAAATAGAAAATTGAAGTTTAAAAGCAAAATTAAAGGATAGTTAAGAATTTACCCCTTAGCCTACGCTCTTATACCAATTAATGCGGAACCCCAACCTATATGCCAAACTAGAATGCCAACATACCATGAATATTGAACATAAATAAGATAATAAACCCCCAATCTAAAGAACCCCCAAACAAAATTGATTGGAAACGCTTATGATAGATTGATTTAGAAAACAAGAAGAAGAAGAATCAAGCATACATTAATCATGAAAATAGCCTAAGTCTAATTCTTCATGCAATAGCAAGAATCAATAATAAATTAACTCTCACAAATTCGGCCAAGCCAAAGAAAATTCTCATTAATCAAAATTCAAGTCTCTTACAAATGAAGAATTCAGCCCTTTATATAGGCTAGGCAGCCACCCCTCCCTAGATGAATTAAAATCAAACACTAACTTTAAGAGATAAATAATAAAATAAATAACAAAGATAATTCCTAACCTTTATCTACATGTATTTGGCCATAATATGGACTAAGTACATGAAGAAATAAAGATAAATACAATTTGAGAATAATCCTAACAGCTAGTGATAAATATGCTTATTATCCTAAGAAAATGAATGAATGAATGAATGAATGAATGTAGACTTAATGTTGGCTAAAAGTGAATTTCGGCCAGCCCTTTAAAGATATGGTCAAGCTATTATTTCTCCCTCAAACTCTACTTAATAATATCCCAAAATAATAAGTATTTATCAAGGAAAATCCATTCCTAAAATTTAGGACCCTAAGTTCACCAATGTAGGCCTAAACCTAAATCTGACCCAAACCCATTAAAATTCAATTCTCCCATGTAAAATTCGGCCCCCTTAGGTATTCTAAGCCTCAAATAGTTATTTTGGCCCAACTCTTTAGAAGAGATAAGCCCAACTTTAGCCTACCCACTTAAACTACCCAAAACAGTAAAATAAGCCCAAAATAAAGCAAACCTATTCTAACAAAGCCCAATTCGTTTTCCTAGGTTCTAGGCTGCCCAAATATACTTTATTAAATGTTACATAAAGAATAGAAACTAAATAAAGTAGCTTGAAGGCCCATTGCACCATTCGGCCTAAACTTGTCTTCATAGTCCAATTTAGCTTCTTTCTCTTCTTGAACTTGCATCTTCTCCACATAAGGTTTCATGAATGCTTGTAGGACTTCTTTAAGCTTCTTTAACCTTGCTCTTATTATTGGTCCTTGAGAAAGTGCTAGTTCATCTCTCTTGTTGTCAGCGTGCTTGGTTGTGCTCATATCATCCCCTCCCTCTTCGGAAAAGATTCGTCCTCGAATCCTCGTCTTGTTCAAATTGGGAATTGAAACTTGAGGAATAAGTTCATCTTCATAAATGATCTTTGGGATAGGTGGAAATAATATGAATGCTTCTTCAGCAAAAAAACTCATCATATTCCTGCAATTTGACAAAAAAACTAGGCAAAATATGGTTAGTCATTGTTACATCTTTGCGAATGTGATTATTATTTCCTTCGTTTCCCATGTGCAATTCCTCCACCTTAAGCAATAGAGGAGCAATTGTAACTTGTTGATCTTCCATCTTAACTAAACAAACTTCTTCATTCTCATTCAAACAATCAACATCTTTTCTTTCAATTATTTCTTCATCACTATCAAAGAAAACTATATCAATAGTGTTCCCTTCAGCTTCACAATTTTTTTTCTTCTAGGATAACTTCCTCTTCCTTTCTCTTTTATTTGCTATTTTCCAGTCTACTTAGTTGTTTGAACCATTGTTTAAATTGCAATTCTATATCATTAAGGTCTTGCCTTAACAACTTCACACTTTCCTTTATCCCATTCATTCTTGTTTTTCTCTCAACTTATAAATTGATATCTCACAATTGCACTTCAGAAACAACTCAAACAAATATGCACAATTAAGTAATTTGATTGAGGGAACGATGAAAAAACCTAACAAGAATAGCAAAGATACTAATTCTAGAGGCAAATTGCCCTATTTGAACAAAAATCAGAAATTAGTACACAAGAAGAAGATTTCGTGCACTATAATATATATAGATGTTCAACAACGTGCAATATGTCAAACTAGTGTAATTGGAACCAAAAATAGCTTAGACACACAAATTAAAAACTTAGAATGAAGAAAATGGACAAGACGGATGCACTTAAATGCGATGTTTAACTAAACCTAATGATTAGATTAAACAGATTTGATTTAAGACTCAACAAAAAAAAAAATCAAAGAAAGCATGCAATAAACACAACCCAAATCCAAAATTAGGAGTACTAACCTGGTCTTGAAGAAATCAAACCAATTGTGAAAGTTCTAACTCCAATTCTTGCTTGATTGATCAAAACTTACTCCAAGTGGTGCAAGGCACTTTGTAGATCAAAATTATATCCAAACTAAGTTCAACCACTCAAAGATTGCAATTATATGCTTGATATATATTCAATGGCAAATTCGGATTCAACAAGAACACAAGATTCATCAATTGATCAAATATGAAACTTAACAAGATAGTAAATCCAAATTGATAACAACGCTGTTTCTAATTGATTTTTTCTTCTTTTTTTATAACTTTAACCAAACTAATGATCAAATACTTAAGGATAGGTAATTAACACAATAGAGCAAGAACCAAATAAGGAACTAGATGCAAGATCCTATTCGGCTAAAATAGAAAATTGAAGTTTAAAAGCAAAATTAAAGGATAGTTAAGAATTTACCCCTTAGCCTACGCTCTTATACCAATTAATGCGGAACCCCAACCTATATGCCAAACTAGAATGCCAACATACCATGAATATTGAACATAAATAAGATAATAAACCCCCAATCTAAAGAACCCCCAAACAAAATTGATTGGAAACGCTTATGATAGATTGATTTAGAAAACAAGAAGAAGAAGAATCAAGCATACATTAATCATGAAAATAGCCTAAGTCTAATTCTTCATGCAATAGCAAGAATCAATAATAAATTAACTCTCACAAATTCGGCCAAGCCAAAGAAAATTCTCATTAATCAAAATTCAAGTCTCTTACAAATGAAGAATTCAGCCCTTTATATAGGCTAGGCAGCCACCCCTCCCTAGATGAATTAAAATCAAACACTAACTTTAAGAGATAAATAATAAAATAAATAACAAAGATAATTCCTAACCTTTATCTACATGTATTTGGCCATAATATGGACTAAGTACATGAAGAAATAAAGATAAATACAATTTGAGAATAATCCTAACAGCTAGTGATAAATATGCTTATTATCCTAAGAAAATGAATGAATGAATGAATGAATGTAGACTTAATGTTGGCTAAAAGTGAATTTCGGCCAGCCCTTTAAAGATATGGTCAAGCTATTATTTTTCCCTCAAACTCTACTTAATAATATCCCAAAATAATAAGTATTTATCAAGGAAAATCTATTCCTAAAATTTAGGACCCTAAGTTCACCAATGTAGGCCTAAACCCAAATCTGACCCAAATCCATTAAAATTCAACTCTCCCATGTAAAATTTGCCCCCCTTAGGTATTCTAAGCCTCAAATAGTTATTTTATCCCAACTCTTTAGAAGAGATAAGCCCAACTTTAGCCTACCCACTTAAACTACCCAAAACAGTAAAATAAGCCAAAAAAAAAAACAAACCTATTCTAATAAAGCCCAATTCGTTTTCCTAGGTTCTAGCTGGCCAAATATACTTAATTAAATGTTACATAAAGAATTGAAACTAAATAAAGTAGCTTGAAGGCCCATTGCACCATTCGGCCTACACTTGTCTTCATAGTCCAATTTAGCTTCTTTCTCTTCTTGAACTTGCATCTTCTCCACATAAGGTTTCATGAATGCTTGTAGGACTTCTTTAAGCTTCTTTGACCTTGCTCTTGTTATTGGTCCTTGAGGAAATGCTAGTTCATCTTTCTTGTTGCCATTGTGCTTGGTCGTCTCCTATCATCCCCTTCCCCTTTGAAAGGATTCATCCTCGAATTTGAATCACAATCAAATGGAGATAAGTCAGAAATATTAAAAGTTGCACTTACACCATACTTACCTGGAAAATAAATCTTGTATGCATTGTCATTGATCCGTTCCAGCACTTGAAATGGTCCATCTCCTCTTGCATCAAGTTTAGACTTCCTTTGGTTAGGAAACCTCTCTTTATGCATATGGATCCAAACCCAATCTCCTGGTTCAAATATCACTTGCTTACGGCCCTTGTGCTTTGCATAAATTTTGTTCTTCTTCTCAATATGCTCACATGGTTTCGTGTGTATTGTCTTAACCAAATCAGCCTTAGCCTTACCATCTAAGTTAGAAAGTTCATTCAAAGGTAAAGGCATCAAATCCAAAACAGTCAATGGATTAAAACCATACACAATTTCAAAAGGTGAAAAACCTATAGAAGTATGAATTGCACGAATTATAAGTGAACTCAACAAATGGTAAACATTCTTCCCAAGTTTTAATATTCTTACCAATTATAGCATGCAACATAGTTCCTAAAGTTCTATTAACAACTTCGGTTTGACCATTTGTTTGTGGATGACAAGTAGTGGAAAACACAAGTTTAGTACCAAGTTTACCCCACAGAACACGCCAAAAGTGACTTAGGAACTTAGAATCCCTATCTTAGACAATAGTCTTAGGTATACCATGCAATCGAACTACTTCCCTAAAAAATAAATCAGCTATGTTTGTTGCATCATCAGTTTTATGACAAGCAATAAAATGTGTCATTTTACTAAATCGGTCCACTACAACAAACACACTATCCCTTTCCCTTTTTGTCCTAGGTAAAACCTACAATGACCATAGAAATATCAGTCCAAGGTTTAGTAGGAATAGGCAAAGGAGTATACAAACCTTAATTTAAGAACTTAGACTTAGCCTGTTTACATGCAAAACATTGATCACACACTTTTTCAACACTTTTTCGCATATTAGGCCAATAAAAATGTTCATTAAGCATGTCTAAAGTCCTTTTCACACCAAAGTGCCCCATTAATCCCCCACTATGCGATTCCTTCACAAGCAACTCTCTAAGAGAACATGCAGGTATACATAGTTGTTTTCCTATAAAAAGAAACCCATCATGTCTATAGAACTTATTAAATGCATAATGTACACATACCTTGTACACTTCACCAAAATCAGAATCATGATCATACATTTCTTTCAAATGCTCAAAACCTAACAGTTTAGAACTAAGCATAGAAATCAATGCATATCTCCTAGAAAGTGCATCGACAACAACATTCTTTTTACCTTGCTTGTACTTAATTACATATGGAAAAGTATCAAGGTACTCTACCCACTTATCATGCCTTCTATTCAACTTACCTTGTCCCTTCAGATATTTGAGAGATTGGTGATCTGTGTGTATCACAAATTCTTTAGGCAAAAGGTAGTGTTCCCAAACCTCAAGAGCTCTCACCAATGCATAAAACTCTTTATCATAGGTAGAGTAATTCAGCTGTGGTCCACTCAACTTCTCACTAAAGTATGCTATTGGGCAATTTTCCTGCATCAAAACAACACCTATACCAATCCCAGAAGCATCACATTCAACCTCAAAAGTCATAGAAAAATCAGGTAATTTCAAAACAAGAGCAGTACACAATTTATCTTTCAAAACATTAAAAGCATCTTCCTACTCTTTACCCCATTTAAAACCAACAAACTTTTTAATGATTTCATTTAGAGGTGCAGCAATAGTAGAAAAAATCCTTAACAAATCTCCTATAGAAACTTGCTAAACCATGCTTCTCACCTCACTTGCATTCTCAGGTGTTGGCCATTCTTGGATAGCCTTAACCTTTTCATTATCTACCTCAACACCACGTGCACTAACAATAAATCCTAAGAAAACAATACTATCAACACAAAATGTACATTTCTTCAAATTAGCATACAATTGTTGTTCTCTCAAAACAGCTAACACAAGTTCAACATGCCTTAAATGCTCTTTTAGGTTTTTGCTATAAATCAAGATATCATCAAAATACACAACAACAAATTTACCTAAGAATTCATGCAAAACATGGTTCATGAGTCTCATAAATGTGCTAGGCACATTAGTTAAGCCAAAAGGCATAACCAAGCACTCATACAAACCATATTTTATTTTAAAGGCAGTTTTCCATTCATCACCTAATTTCATCCTAATTTGACTATAACCACTTTTTAAGTCAATTTTAGTGAATATTATAGCACCATTTAACTCTTCAAGCATATCATCTAACCTAGGAATGGGATGGCGATACTTTACAGTGATTTTGTTAACTGCTCGACAATCAACACACATGAGCATGGTTCCATCCTTTTTAGGTACCAAAAGAACAGGTACAGCACAAGGACTTAGGCTTTCTCTCACGTGTCCTTTTGCTAAAAGTTCCTCCACTTGTCTTTGTAACCCCTTTGTTTCCTCCGGATTGATTCGATAAGCTGGACGATTTATAATTTGTGCACAAGGAACAAAGTCGATTTGATGTTTAATCCCTCTAATTGGTGGCAACCCAGGTGGTATCTCCTCAGGGAAGACATCTTTATAATCCTACAATAACTAAGAAAAAGAACTAGGCAAATTTGGGTCAAGGTTAGTTTCAGAAAAATAATTGTCCTTAAACCTCAAAAGTACTAAAGCTCTCATGCCTAAGTATGCATTCCTCAACTCTCTTTATTTTGCATAAAAGGAGTATTTGCTAAATTTTTCACTCGGCTCACTCTGCTCTCCTTTTACCTCAGCACACATTAACTTCTTCTCTCCTGCACTTCTCTCTTTCTTTTTCTCACTAGTGCAGTCTCTCACCGTTAGGCCTTTACTTTTATTATTTTCTCTACTGGCCTCTTTTCTCTCATTTTTCTTTTCTTTCTCACTTCCCTTTACCTCTTTTGCAGATTGATGTATCTTTTACATGATCTGCATATACCTCTTTAGGTGCCAAAGGGGCAAGTGTGTGTTTACATAATTTAAACTCAAAAGTGTACCTATTTCTAAATCCATCATGTAATACACGCCTATCAAATTGCCAAGGCCTTCCTAGCAAGATATGACTAGCATGCATAGGTACAACATCACAAATGACTTTATCTTCATATTTACCAATGGAAAATAATACAGTTGCACGTTTGGTCGCCTTTACTTCCCCACTATCATTCAACCACTGAAGTCTGTATGGGTTAGGTTGTTTCTCAATTTTAAGTCCTAATTTATCAACTAAGACTGTACTAGCAACATTAACACAACTACCCCCATCAATTATCATACTACAGACTTTCCCACCTATTAAATACCTAGTATGAAAGATGTTTTCCCTTTGTTCTAGTCCTTCTTCTTTCACGTTTACATTCAATGAATGCAATACAACTAATGACTCCTTTTGAATAGGATATTCTGCATTTTCATCTATATTAGAACAATCCTCCAAAGGTGGCATATCATCACAATTCTCATCAGATTTAGAATCAGAAATAATTTCATCCCCCTTTATTTATCATGATCTTTTTATTCCCACATTCATTAGCATAATGACCACGACCCTTGCATTTGAAACATTGAATGTCCCTATGTCTATTAGTTTTAAGGCTTGTTTCAGAAGTACCTTTTTGTGCAGTGACCATTTTCTCTTTGGAATTGGACTGGTACTTGGGAGTGGATTCCTTCTTTGAGTCTCCCTTGTTCCACTTTGAATTCCATTTATTGTTATTGGAATTTGAATAGGACTTGGATGTCCCACGTCTACTTCGTTGTCTCTCCACTTTAATTGCGATGTTCACCAAATCATCCATATCCACATAATGCTGTAATTCAACAATATCAGCAAGTTCTCTATTCATACCTCCCAAAAAGCGTGACATCGTTTGATATTCATCCTCCACAATGCTTGCTTTAATCATGAGCATCTCCATTTCTTTGTAGTAATTCTCCACAGAACGAGATCCTTGTGTAAGTCTTTGTAACTGATTGTGGAGTTCCCTATGATAGTAACTAGGCACATACTTCTTTTTTAAGATTCTTTTCATTTCCTCCCAAGAAGTGATAGAGAGTTCCCCATTTCTCCTCCTATTTTTCAATAAGTCCCACCAAATTGGTGCATAATCAAAAAAATTCAATGGCAGCAAGTTTTACCTTTTTCTCATCCGAATAGTGGTGGCATGAAAAGATCATCTCCACCTTTCTTTCCCAATCAAGATAGGCATCCACATCATTTTAACCTTTGAATGGTGGAATCTTCATCTTGATAGCACTCAAATTGTTGTCTTGGCTCTCCATTCGGTTGTCATACCTCCTTGCTTTTCTTGGAAAAGAATGAGCCTCCTCTTCCTCATCATCGTTGTACAACTGGTCTACCTCTTTCTCCCTTGTAGACTTAACCTTAGAGCCTTTAAGGCTATCTTCCAGACTGTCTATCCTGAGATTTAGCTTTTGCAAACTATCCATAAAAAGCTTTGTACATAAACTTATTATCAGGGACAATCTCGGTTTCCTCTTTACTATTGATTCCGGACATCTTTAAACTTTAAATAAACAAATAAAGGGAAGAATTCACTCAACCTCACATGTTTGTCTCTCAACTCACAAATTGATATATCACAATTGCACTTCAGAAACAAACTCAAACAAATATGCACAATTAAGTAATTTGATTAAGGGAACAATGAAAAACCTAACAAGAACAGCAAAGATACTAATTCTAGAGGTAAATTGACCTATTTGAACAAAAATCAGAAATTGGTACACAAGAAGAAGATTTCGTGCACTATAATATATATAGATGTTCAACAACGTGCAATATGTTAAATTAGTGTAATTGGAACCAAAAATAGCTTAGACACACAAATTGAAAACTTAGAATGAAGAAAATGGACAAGAAAGATGCACTTAAATGCGATGTTTAACTAAACCAAATGATTAGTTTAAACAGATTTGATGTAAGACTCAACAAAAAAATCAAAGAAAGCATGCAATAAACACAACCCAAATCCAAAATTAGGAGTACTAACCTGGTCTTGAAGAAATCAAACCAATTGTGAAAGTTCTAACTCCAATTCTTGCTTGATTGATCAAAACTTACTCCAAGTGGTGTAGTAACTTTGTAGATCAAAATTATATCCAAACCAAGTTCAACCACTCAAAGATTGCAAATTATATGCTTGATATATTCAATGGCAAATTCGGATTCAACAAGAACACAAGATTCATCAATCGATCAAATATCAGGATAGTAAATCCGAATTGATAACAAGGCTGTTTCTAATTGATTTTTTTTCTTTTTTTATAACTTTAATCAAACTAATTATCAAATATGTAAAGATAGGTAATTAACACAATAGAGCAAGAACCAAATAAGGAACAAGATGCAAGATCCTATTCGGCTAAAATAGAAAATTAAAGTTTAAAAGAAAAATTAAAGGATAGTTAAGATTTACCCCTTAGCCTATGCTCTGATACCAATTGATGCGGAACCCCAGCCTATATGCCAAACTAGAATGCCAACATACCGTGAATATTGAACATAAATAAGATAATAAACCCCCAATCAAAAGAACTCCCAAACAAGATTTATTGGAAACGCTTATGATAGATTGATTTAGAAAACAAGAAGAGGTAGAATCAAGCATACATTAATCATGCAAATAGCCTAAGTCTAATTTTTCATGCAATAGCAAGAATCAATAATAAATTAACTCTCACAAATTCGGCCAAGCCAAAGAAAATTCTCATTAATCAAAATTCAAATGTCTTACTAATGAAGAATTCAGCCCTTTATATAGGTTAGGCAGCCACCCCTCCCTAGATGAATTAAAATCAAACACTAACTCTAAGAGATAAATAATAAAATAAATAACAAAGATAATTCCTAACCTTTATATACATGTATTTGGCCATAATATGGACTAAGTACATGAAGAGATAAAGATAAATACAATTTGAAAATAATCCTAACAGCTAGTGATAAATATGCTTATTATCCTAAGAAAATGAAGGAATGAATGTAGACTTAATGTTGGCTAAAAGTGAATTTCGGCCAGCCCTTTAAAGATATGGTCAAGCTATTATTTCTCCCTCAAACTCTACTTAATAATATCCCAAAATAATGAGTATTTATTAAGGAAAATCCATTCCTAAAATTTAGGACCCTAAGTTCACCAGTGTAGGCCTAAACCCAAATCTGACCCAAACCCATTAAAATTCAACTCTTCCATGTAAAATTCGCCCCCCTTAGGTATTATAAGCCTCAAATAGTTATTTTGGCCCAACTCTTTAGAAGAGATAAGCCCAACTTTAGCCTACCCACTTAAACTACCCAAAACAGTAAAATAAGCCCGAAATAAAACAAACCTATTCTAATAAAGCCTAATTCGTTTTCCTAGGTTCTAGCTGCCCAAATATACTTAATTAAATGTTACATAAAGAATTGAAACTAAATAAAGTAGCTTGAAGGCCCATTGCACCATTCGGCCTACACTTGTGTTCATAGTCTAATTTAGCTTCTTTCTCTTCTTGAACTTGCATCTTCTCCACATAAGGTTTCATGAATGCTTGTAGGACTTTTTTAAGCTTCTTTGACCTTGCTCTTGTTATTGGTCCTTGAGGAAATGCTAGTTCATCTTTCTTGTTGCCATTGTGCTATGTCGTGCTCCTATCATCCCCTTCCCCTTTGAAAGGATTCGTCCTCGAATTTGAATCACAGTCAAATGAAGATAAGTCAGAAATGTTAAAAGTTGCACTTACACCATACTTACCTGGCAAATCAATGTTGTATGCATTGTCATTGATCCGTTCCAGCACTTGAAATGGTCCAACTCTTTAGAAGAGATAAGCCCAACTTTAGCCTACCCACTTAAACTACCCAAAACAGTAAAATAAGCCCAAAATAAAACAAACATATTCTAATAAAGTCCAATTTGTTTTTCTAGGTTATAGGCTGCCCAAATATACTTAATTAAATGTTACATAAAAAATAGAAACTAAATAAAGTAGCTTGAAGGCCCATTGCACCATTCGGCCTACACTTGTCTTCATAGTCCAATTTAGCTTCTTTCTCTTCTTAAACTTGCATCTTCTCCACATAAGGTTTCATGAATGCTTGTAGGACTTCTTTAAGCTTCTTTGACCTCTTGTTATTGGTCCTTGAGGAAATGCTAGTTCATCTTTCTTGTTGCCATTGTGCTTGGTCATGCTCATATCAATAATGAATGGGATAAAGGAAAGTATGAAGTTGTTAAGGCAAGACCTTAATGATATAGAATTGTAATTTAAATAATTGTTCAAACAACTAAGTAGACTAGAAAAGAGCAAAGAAAAGACAAAGGAAGAGGAAGTGAACTAGAAGAAATAATTTGTGAAGCTAAAGGGGACATTAGAGATATAGTTTTCTTTGATAGTGATGTTGAGAGTGATGAAGAAATAATTGAAAGTAAAGATGTTGTTGATTGTTTGAATGAGAATGAAGAAGTTTCTTTAGTTGAGATGGAAGATCAACAAGTTACAGTTGCTCCTTTATTACTTAAGGAGGATGACTTGCACGTGGGAAAAGAAGAAAATCATAATAAAATTTGCAAGGATGTAACAATGACTAACCATGTTTTGCCCAGTTTCTTTTTCAAATTGTAGGAACATGATGACATTTTTTTGAAGAAGCATTCATATTATTTCCAACTATCCCTAAGATCATTTATAAAGATGAATTTATTTCTCAAGTTTCAATTCCCATCTTGAACAAGATGAAGATTCAATGATGAATCTTTTTCGCAGAGGGAAGGGATGATATGAGCACGACCAAGCACACCAGCAACAAGGAAGATGAACTAGCACTTCCTCAAGGACCAATCACAAGGTGATATGAGCACGACCAAGCACAATGGCAACAAGAAAGATGAACTAGCATTTCCTCAAGGACCAATAACAAGAGCAAGGTCAAAGAAGCTTAAAGAAGTCTTACAAGCATTCATGAAACCTTATGTGGAGAAGATGCAAGTTCAACAAGAGATAGCAATTGGACTATGAAGACAAGTTTAGGCCGAATGCTGCAATGGGCCTTCAAGCTACTTTATTTAGTTTCTATTCTTTATGTAACATTTAATAAAGTATATTTGGGCAGCCTAGAACCTAGGAAAACGAATTTGGCTTTATTAGAATAGGTTTGTTTTATTTTGGGCTTATTTTACTGTTTGGGTAGTTTAAGTGGGTAGGCTAAAGTTGGGCTTATCTCTTCTAAAGAGTTGGGCCAAAATAACTATTTGAGGCTTAGAATACCTAAGGGGGCCGAATTTTACATGGGAGAATTGAATTTTAATGGGTTTGGATCAGATTTAGGTTTAGGCCTACATTGGTGAACTTAGGGTCCTAAATTTTAGGAATGGATTTTCCTTGATAAATACTTATTATTTTAGGATATTATTAAGTAGAGTTTGAGGGAGAAATAATAGCTTGACAATATCTTTAAAGGGCTGGCCAAAATCCACTTTTAGCCAAGATTAAGTCTACATTTATTCCTTCATTTTCTTAGGATAATCATGCATATTTATCACCAGCTTTTAGGATTATTTTCAGATTGTATTTATCTTTATTTCTTCATGAACTTAGTCCATATTATGGCCAAATACATGTAGATAAAGGTTAGGAATTATCTTTGTTATTTAATTATTTATCTCTTGGAGTTAGCGTTTGATTTTAATTCATCTAGGGAGGGGTGGCTGCCTAGCAGATAAAGGGCTGAATTCTTCATTTGTAAGACACTTGAATTTTGATTAATGAGAATTTTCTTTGGCTTGGCCAAATTTGTGAGAGTTAATTTATTATTGATTCTTGCTATTGCATGAAGAATTAGACTTAGGCTATTAGCATGATTAATGTATGCTTGATTCTTCTTCTTCTTGTTTTCTAAATCAATCTATCATAAGCATTTCCATTCAATCTTGTTTTGGGGTTCTTTAGATTGGGAGTTTATTATCTTATTTATGTTCAATATTCATGGCATGTTGGCGTTCTAGAAGCATATAGGCTAGGGTTCCGCATCACAAGGGCAAGGACAAAAAATCTTAAAGAAGTAGGGCAAGGACAAAGAAGCTTAAAGAAGTACTAAAAGCATTCATGAGATTTTCTATGGAGAAGATGAAAGTTCAAGAAGAAAAAAAAGCTAAATTGGACTATGAAGACAAGTTTAGGCCGAATGGTGCAATGGGCCTTTAAGCTACTTTATTTAGTTTCTATTCTTTATGTAACATGCAATTAAGTATATTTGGTTAGCCTAGAACCTCGGAAAATTAATTAGGCTTGATTATAATAGGTTTGTTTTATTTCATGTTGTTTTGGGCTAATTTTAATTGTTTTGGGTAGTTTAAGTGGGTAGGCTAAAGTTGGGCTTATCTCTTCTAAAGAGTTGGGCCAAAATAACTATTTGAGGTTTCGAATACCTAAAAGGGCTGAATTTTACAAGGGAGAGCTGAATTTTAATGGGCTTGGGTCAGATTTAGGTTTAGGCCTACATTGGTGAACTTAAGGTCCTAAATTTTAGGAGTTGATTTTCCTTGATAAAAACTTATTATTTTGGGATATTATTAAGAAGAGTTTGGGGGAGAAATAATAGCTTGATTATATCTCTAAAGGGCTGGCCGAAATTCACTTTTAGCCAAGATTGTGTATACATTCATTCTTTCATTTTCTTAGGATAAATATGCATATTTATCACTAGTTTTTAGGATTATTTTCAGATTGTATTTACCTTTATTTCTTCACATACTTAGTCCATATTGTGTCCAAATACATGTAGATAAAGGTTAGAAATTATCTTTATTATTTATTTCATTATTTATCTCTTAGAGTTAGTGTTTGATTTTAATTCATCTAGAGAGGGGTGGCTGCCTAGCCTATATAAAGGGGCTGAATTCTTCATTTGTAAGACGCTTGATTTTTGATTAATGAGATTTTCATTTGCTTTGGCTGAATTTGTGAGAGTTGATTTTTATTGATTCTTACTATTGCATGAAGAATTAGACTTAGGTTGTTTGCATGATTAATGTATGCTTTATTCTTCTTCTTGTTGTTGTTTTCTAAATCAATCTATAAGCCTTTCCAATCAATCTTGTTTGGGGGTTTATTATCTTGTTTATGTTTAATACTCATGGTATGTTGGCGTTCTAGTTTGGCATATAGGCTGGGGTTTTGCATCAAATAGGAATGAGTCTGATGATAGTGAATTAAGTATATCACCTTTAGAAAATTGTTCTAATGATGATGAATGTGTTGAATATGCCATTAAGGGAGAAGGCCTATTTTGAATGTGAATGTGAAGGAAGATGGCCTAGAACAAAGGGAACATATATTTCACACTAGATGTTTTGTAGGTGGGAAAGCTTGTAGTTTAATCATAGATGGGGTAGTTACACTAATGTAGCTAGTACTACTTTGTAAAGAAATTGGGGCTAAAATGTAATAGGCATCCTAACCCATATAGACTACAATGGTTGAATGATAGTGGTGAAGTTAAAGTGACCAAGCAGGTTGTCGTGGCAGTTTCTATTGGTAGATATGCAAATGAGATTATATGTGATGTAGTGCCAATGCAAGCTGGTCATATTTTGTTAGGTAGGCCTTGGCAATTTGATATGCATGTTATGCATGATGGGTATAAGTGATATGGATCCACCACCATCAACCAATCATCCTTTAAAGATGCCTAGTGGTCCAATTACAAGAGAACGTGCAAAGAAGCTAAAGATGGCCATGTCATCTTATGTTCAAGGCTTTGTTACTCAAGAACATAATAAAGATGCCTTTGAGAAGTGTTATGGAGAACTTAAAGGCAAGCATAAAGTACTTAGCCTCTTGAAAGCAAAAGAAGGAATTGGGAAAACTTAAGCTATCAAGGGCTTTTAACAACTTTGGGCTTAATTGTACAGGTCATGTGCTTCATTTAAAAGTCACATGACTCCCTTAAGTTGTACTATTAAAGGGCTGGATGTGTGGGCTTCTTTTGGGCTTTGTTTAGTCAGTTTGGTTATTTATTTTAGTCTTTCTTTTGGGCTTTCATTTTAGGCCTATAAGGTTTATTAATTAGTTTTGTTTTAAGTGTGTTTAAGACTTGTTTGGGCTTAATTGGCTTGTAAAAGCTCAAGGAAATTCGTGTAAGGACTTATTAGTATTTAAATTAGGGTTTTAAAGAGTGAATTAGGGTTAGCCACCTTATAAATAGGTTAACCTAGGTTGTAAACTTCATATTGGAATAAAATTATAAACTTTGAGAGTTTTTTTTTTCTCTTGGCTTAGCCGAAATTCTTTAGAGAGATTGTGAGATTGCTTGCTTTCTTTTCTATTGCATCAAGAATTAGGATTACTTATCAATCATTTGATTGTGGCATTTTCTTATTCTTCTTATCCAAATTATTTACGTTTCCATTCACGTGTTGTTTGGGAGTTCAATAGGGAGGGTGTTTGTGTTCTTTGCGTTTTGAGATCAAAGTGTATGTTCAAGGGGTTTCGGGTTCTTTAACCTTGGGGTTCCGCATCATTTGATATCAGAGCCAAAAGTAAGGTAAATTCCTAATTATCTTAGTGTTAGGTTTGTGTTTCTTTCTTTGATTTTCTTTATATGCATACCGAAATTAGTACTACATTCTGATTTTTGTGTTCTTTGTGTGTTAAATTTAGCCTTGTTCTTTCATTATCTTTTGTTTTGATTCTTAGAAAAAAATTGTGTTACTGTTCATCGTTATTGTTCACATACTATTTATCAAAAACAAAGATAGAAGGGAGAAAAACGTGAAAGAGAAGAAAAATAGAAGAAGAAAAAAAAAATTAAGGAGCAAATTGAGCAAGGGTAGTTTATATAGCCTAAAGAAATCCTAATCCTTTCATAAGTGGGAAAAACTAATCCTTTTTGCTTTAGGATTGGGAGGGGCAACATTTACACCTTTTCCAAACATATTTGGGAATCCTTTAAAAGGTAGGAAAATTAATCCTTATTGCTTTGGGTTTAGGCTTTAAAAAATCCTAGTCCATATCTAAATTGGAATTACAATCCTAATCCTAGTTAGACAAGAATTTCTACTAGGCAAATATTTGTGCTATCCATTTGTGCCAATCATTTTTATCATTTGCTATCCATTTGCGCAACCATTTTTGGCAACTTTTCCATCATTTGTGTAACCATTTTTGGAAACTTTCCACCATTTGTGCAACCATTTTTGGCAACTTTTCCATCATTTGTGTAACTATTTTTGAAAACATTTTCCACCATTTGTGCTATCATTTTTGAAAACTTTTGCCATCATTTTACTATCACTTTTCCATCATTTTGCACACAACTTGACACACTAATCAAGCTTGTTACATCGTTCAGCATAGTGAATAAATTGGCTCTGAAATTGATTTGTTTTGCATGTTTTATACTTTATTTAGTTTAAATTGGTATCTTGTTGATTTCCTTTCTTTGTTGGGTAGAATATTTAGGTTATATATTTGATTTACTTTGTAGTGAATCAAATTCATTCATTTTATCCATATTGTCATTTTTCTTGATTCTTGTTGCTTATTTCTTTGTTTTAAGCTAG
Source organism: Excoecaria agallocha (assembly GCA_037975025.1). Classification (NCBI taxonomy): domain Eukaryota; kingdom Viridiplantae; phylum Streptophyta; class Magnoliopsida; order Malpighiales; family Euphorbiaceae; genus Excoecaria; species Excoecaria agallocha. The sequence goes on from CM075817.1 coordinate 24,904,123, forward strand.
CTTTTGTTCCATTTACATTGTTAGGGTATCATTGCCTGTCCAATACTCTAATTTAATTACCATCAAGTGGTACACCACTCTTGTCCGTGTGTCACCTCCATTGTGTATAGAGTCTTTTTTTCTAGTTTTTGAGCTATCTTTTTGTTGTTAGTTATTATTTCCTTGCTTTCTTAAACGTGGTCAAGTTTTTTATTTGTGATTTAAATTCTGAAGTGCAATTTTGAAGTTGCAAGCTGGAGAGGAAAAAGGCAAGAGAGTGAGAGGAAATTAAGAGGGTAAAAGCCTTAATTGTGTGAAACGCGAGAGGAGTGACATTCTTTGAGTGTAAAACACGTGAAGATCGCTTGTGAGGTTTTTATTTAGCATTTTCTTGCAGGCAATCCACCATGACTGAAGAATTTAGTGGGAAAGGAATATCCCAAGAGGATGATATAAATGTGCCCAATAACAAGATGCTATATCAAGCATTTATTAGGGAGATTCGGAAGCTGAACCTTAGGATAGATGCTATAGAAGAGAGGCATGAAGGAAGTACATCCAATGTACCTAAAAGGACAGCAAGGAGAAACTGAATTATTGAACAACATGAGGAGGCTAGTGCAACGATAGATGGGAACTTGGGCAACATCAAACTCAAGATTCCTCATTTTAAAGGTCGAAATAGTGCAAAAGAGTATTTGGAGTGGGAGCGAAAGGTGAAGCTTGCAGCCGTGGAGTTTTGAATCAGAAAATAGTGATAATGAAATGCCTCCTTTAGAAGATTGTAGTGATTGTGATAGTAAAGGGGAGTTGTTAGTCGCTGAACCGGGACATCTTTAGTTGCTAGGAGAGCTTTAAACTTGAATGTTAAAGAAGATAGCCTAGAACAAAGAGAGAACATATTTCACACTAAGTGTTTAGTTAATGGGAGAGTGTGCACAATCATTATTGATGGGGGGAGTTGCACGAATGTAGCTAGTGCAAGTATGGTTGAAAAGTTGAACTTGGCATGTGAGAAGCATCCTAGACCTTATAGGTTGCAATGGTTAAATGATAATGGAGAAGTTAAGGCGACATGCCAAGTTAGAGTGCCATTTTCAATTGAATGGTACAAGGATGAGGTTTTATGTGATGTTGTAGCTATGCAAGCAGGCCATTTGCTTTTGGGGAGGCCTTGGCAGTTTGATAGACAAGCATAATGGGTACACTAACCGATTTTCTTTTTCTTATGAAGGTAGAAAGGTTGTTTTAGCTCCATTATCTCTTCAAGAGATTTATGAAGAACAAAAGAAAATGTTTGAGAAAGAGAAAGAGGCTTAGGCCAAAGGAAAGGTTTCGGCCAAAGGGGTGAGAGAAAAAGAAAAAGAAAAAAAATGGGAAAAGAGGCTAGAAAAGAAACAAAACAAATAAATGGCCCATTGATGAGTGAAAACAAGCAGGAGGAAGGCAAAAACAAAATTTTTATGTGAGAACAATAAAGGTTAAGAGTTTTAGGACAACCATTGATCCTTGTCATCTACAAGGAAACTTTGTTTTCTAACATTGACCTTTAATCTTGATTCTTTGCCTCCTAGTTTTGTTTCTATGTTATAGGAGTATTCTGATGTATTTCCTGAAGAGATGCCGGATTGATACGAATCCAAGAGGGCTATCTTATGCCATTAAAGAAGGGAAACCTTATGACTTTCAAATGGGTCTAAATGGAGTTCAAACACATAAATATAAGATCCAAATGTCATTAGGGCGTGCTCCAATTTATAGGAGGCAGATTTGGTGCTTTACCATCAATTTTGGGCTTATACAACTTTGGGCTTTAATTGTACATGTCATGTGCTTCATTTAAAAGTCACATGACTCACTTAATTTGTATTATTAATGGGCTAGGCGATTGGGCTTCTTTTGGGTTTAGTTTTAGTTAGTTTGGTTATTTATTTTAGTCTTTCTTTTGGGCTTTCATTTTAGGCCTATAAGGTTTATTAATTAGTTTTGTTTTAAGTGTGTTTAAGACTTATTTGGGCTTATTTGGCTTGTAAAAGCCCAAGAAAATTCGTGTGAGGCCATATGAGCATCTAAATTAGGGTTTTAAAGAGTGAATTAGGGTTAGCCACCTTATAAATAGGCTGCCCTAGGTTGTAAACTTGATCAATTGAATCAAATTATAAACTTTTGAGAGTTTTCTCTTGGCTTAGCCGAAATTCTTAGAGAGATTGTGAGTTTGCTTGCTTTCTTTTCTATTGCATCAAGAATTAGGATTACTTATCAATCATTTGATTGTGGCATGTTCCTATTCTTATTATCTCGATTATTTGCGTTTCCATTCACGTGTTGTTTGGGGGTTCAATAGGGAGGGTGTTTGTCTTCTTTGCGTTTTGAAATCAAAGCGTATGTTTAAGGGGTTTCGGGTTCTTTAACCTTGGGGTTCCGCATCACGGATGGATTGCCACCTTTGAGAGGCATAGAACATCAGATTGACTTTATGCCAGGATCTACCATCCCCAATAAACCAGCCTATAGAAGCAATCCTATGAAAACTAAGGAGATGCAAAGGCAAGTGGAAGAACTCATGGAGAAGGGATTGGTGAGAGAAAGCATGTCCATGCTCAGTGCCAGTTCTTTTGGTTCCTAAAAAGGATGGAACATGAAGGATGTGTGTTGATTGCCATGCAGTCAAGAAAATCACTGTAAAGTATAGGCATCCCATTCCTAGGCTAGATCATATGTTGGATGAATTATGTGGTGCTGTGTATTTTACTAAAATTGATTTAATGAGTGGATACATCAAATTAGAATGAAACCTGGTGATGAGTGGAAAACAACTTTCAAAACTAAATATGGTTTGTATGAGTGGTTGGTTATGCCATTTGGGCTATCTAATGCCCCTAGCACTTTATGAGGCTTATGAACCATGTATTGCATGCATATTTAAGAAAGTTTGTTGTTTTGTACTTTGATGATATACTCATTTACAGCAAGTCTTATGAAGAACATATTGAGCATGTTAACGTTTTACAAGCTTTGAGATCTGAAAAGTTGTATTCCAAGCTTAAGAAATGCACATTTTGCATAGATAGACTTGTGTTTCTTGGTTTTGTGGTGAGTGCACCGGAAATTGAAGTGGATGAACAAAAAGTGAAGGCAATTCAAGAATGGCCCACGCCTAAAACTACTTCTGATGTAAGGAGCTTCCATGGATTAGCAAGTTTTTATAGGTGTTTTGTGCAAGATTTTTCGTCTATTGCTGCACCACTTATAGAAATCGTCAAGAAGGATGTTGGATTCAAGTTGGGAGAAGCACAACAAAAGGCGTTTGATACTTTGAAAGGGAAGTTGTGTTCTGCTCGTATTTTATCTTTGCCTAATTTTGATAAGACATTTGAAATAGAAAGTGATGCTTTTGGTGTAGGTATTGGGCCCGTGTTGATGCAAGTGAAGAAACCAATTGCCTACTTTAGTGAGAAGCTTAATGGAGCCCAACTCAACTATTCAACCTATGACAAAGAGCTATATGCCTTAGTAAGAGCTTTGGATGTGTGGCAACATTACCTTCTTCCTAAGGAGTTTGTCATTCATACCGATCATGAGTCCCTCAAACATTTGAAGGAACAAGGTAAATTGAATAAAAGGCATGCTAAATGGGTTGAATTTATTGAACAATTTTCCTATATCATTCAATACAAGCATGGAAAAGATAATATTATTACTGATGCATTGTCCAGGAGATATTCTTTAATTACTACATTTAGTTCTAAGTTTCTTGGTTTTGAGCATATTAAGGTACTATATGTTGGAGATCTTGATTTTGGTAATGTGTATGCAGCATGTGAGCATCAAGCCTTTGATAGATTTTATAGGCATGATGGGTTTTTATTTAAGGGCAACAAGCTTTGTTTGCCTAAATGTTCTATGCGTGATTTCCTTGTATTAGAGTCTCATTGTGGGGGATTGATGGGACATTTTGGGATGCATAAGATGCATGTTGAATGAGCATTTTTATTGGCCTCATATGCGTATGGATGTCCAAAACTATGCCTCATGGTTTGTGTATGCCTCTACCTGTGCCTAGTTCTCCTTGGACTGATGTTTCTATGGATTTTGTGCTTGGATTGCCTAGAACTTTGGTAGAGATAGCATTTTTGTTGTGGTAGATAGGTTTAGCAAAATGGCTCACTTTATTGCTTGTCATAAATGTGATGATGCTGTTAATATTGCTGATCTATTCTTTAGAGAAGTTGTGCATTTGCATGGTGTTCCACGGACCATTATTTTAAACAGGAATACAAAGTTCTTTTTTCATTTTTTGTGTGTTTTATGGGGTAAGTTGGGAACGAAATTATTGTTTTCTACTACCTGTCACCCACAAACAGATGGTCAAACAGAGGTGGTGAATAGAACTTTGGGAACTTTACTTCGTGCCATAGTAGGTAAGAATCTCAAAGCATGTGATATGAGCACGACCAAGCACGCCGACAATAAGAGAGATGAACTAGCACTTTCTCAAGGACCAATAATAAGACCAAGGTCAAAGAATCTTAAAGAAGTCCTACAAGCATTCATGAGACCTTATGTGGAGAAGATGCAAGTTCAAGAAGTGAAAGAAGCTAAATTGGACTATGAAGACAAGTTTAGGCCGAATGGTGCAATGGGCCTTCAATCTACTTTATTTAGTTTCTATTCTTTATGTAACATTTAATTAAGTATATTTGGGCAGCCTAGAACCTAGTAAAACGAATTGGGCTTTATTAGAATAGGTTTGTTTTATTTTAGGCTTATTTTACCGTTTTGGGTAGTTTAAGTGGGTAGGCTAAAGTTGGGCTTATCTCTTCTAAAGATTTGGGCCAAAATAACTATTTGAGGCTTATAATACCTAAGGGGGCCGAATTTTACATGGGAGAGTTGAATTTTAATGGGTTTGGGTCAGATTTGGGTTTAGGCCTACACTGGTGAACTTAGGGTCCTAAATTTTAGGAATGGATTTTCCTTAATAAATACTCATTATTTTGGGATATTATTAAGTAGAGTTTGAGGAAGAAATAATAGCTTGACCATATCTTTAAAGGGCTGGCCGAAATTCACTTTTAGCCAACATTAAGTCTACATTCATTCCTTCATTTTCTTAGGATAATAAGCATATTTATCACTAGCTGTTAGGATTATTCTCAAATTGTATTTATCCTTATTTCTTCATGTACTTAGTCCATATTATGGCCAAATACATGTATATAAAGGTTAGGAATTATCTTTGTTATTTATTTTATTATTTATCTCTTAGAGTTAGTGTTTGATTTTTAATTCATCTAGGGAGGGGGTGGCTGCCTAGCCTATATAAAGGGCTGAATTCTTCATTTGTAAGAGACTTGAATTTTGATTAATGAGAATTTTCTTTGGCTTGGCCGAATTTGTGAGAGTTAATTTATTATTGATTCTTGCTATTGCATGAAGAATTAGACTTAGGCTATTTGCATGATTAATGTATGCTTGATTCTTCTTCTTCTTGTTTTCTAAATCAATCTATCATAAGCGTTTCCAATCAATCTTGTTTGGGGGTTCTTTAGATTGGGGGTTTATTATCTTATTTATGTTCAATATTCATGGTATGTTGGTGTTCTAGTTTGGCATATAGGCTGGGGTTCCGCATCAATCATGTAAATAGCATAAGTCTAATTCTTCATGCAATAGTAAGAATCAATAAAAATCAACTCTCACAAATTCGGCCAAGCCAAATGAAAATCTCATTAATAAAAAATCAAGTGTCTTACAAATAAAGAATTCAACCCTTTATATAGGCCAGGCAGCCACCGCTCCCTAGATGAATTAAAATGAAACACTAACTCTAATAGATAAATAATGGAAAAAAAAGATAATTCCTAACCTTTATCTACATGTATATTTGGCCACAATATGGACTAAGTACATGAAGAAATAAAGTTAAATACAATTTGAAACTAATCCTAAAAACTAGTGATAAATTTGAGTAATTATTCTAAGAAAATGAAAGAATGAATGTAGACACAATCTTGGCTAAAAGTGGATTTTGGTCAGCCCGTTAGAGATATGATCAAGCTGTTATTTCTCTCTCAAACTCTTCTTAATAATATCCAAAAACAATAAGTTTTTATCAAGGAAAATCAACTCCTAAAATTTAGGATCCTAAGTTCACCAATGTAGGCCTAAACCTAAATCTGACCAAAGCCAATTAAAATTCAGCTCTCCCATGTAAAATTTGGCCCCCTAGGTTTTCTAAGCCTTAAATAGTTATTTTGATCCAACACTTTAGAAGAGATAATGATGCGGAACCCCAAGGTTAAAGAACCCGAAATCCCTTGAACATACACTTTGATCTCAAAACGCAAAGAAGACAAATACCCTCCCTATTGAACCCCCAAACAACACATGAATGGAAACGCAAATAATCGGGATAAGAAGAATAAGAAAATGCCACAATGAAATGATTGATAAGTAATCCTGATTCTTGATGCAATAGAAAAGAAAGCAAGCAATCTCACAATCTCTCTAAAGGCTAAGCCAAGAGAAAAACTCTCAAAGTTTATAATTTGATTCCAATATATTTTTTTAAAGTTTACAACCTATAATAACCTATTTATAGCCTCCAAACCCTAAGGGAATGGGTATACATAAGTCCAATAGGTTTAAAACACTAAATTCTACCTAAAATAAGCTAAAACAACTACTTAAAACCCTACTAAGGTAAAGTGACGAATTTGAAGCCCAAAATAAAAGACTAACTAATAACCCAAATAACTAAATAATCCCTTTAAAAGGAAGCCACATGCCTAAAGCCCCCATTTACAACTTAAATAAATCTTGTGACTTTTAAATGAGGCACATGACTTGTACAATTAAAGCCCAAAGTTGTATAATCCCAAAATGAATTAGACCCAATTCCTTCACTTGCTTCCAAAAGCTAAGTACTTTAAGCTTGTGATGTTGATCGATGAAATCATCATGACTTGCTCTCTCTATGGTCATATCAGATAAGCCCAACTTTAGCCTACCAACTTAAACTACCCAAAACAATTAAAATAAGCCCAAACCAACATGAAAGAAAACAAACCTATTTTAATCAAGCCCAATTCGTTTTCCTAGGTTCTAGGCTGCCCAAATATACTTAATTACATGTTACATAATGATATGAGCATGACCAAGTATAATGGCAATAAGAGAGATGAACTAGCACTTCCTCAAGGACCAATAACAAGAGCAAGGTCAAAGAAGCTTAAAGACATCCTACAAGCATTCATGAGACCTTATGTGGAGAAGATGCAAGTTCAAGATGAGAAAGAAGCTAAATTGGACTATAAAGACAAGTTTAGGCCGAATGGTGCAATGGGCCTTTAAGCTACTTTATTTAGTTTTTATTCTTTATGTAACATTTAATTAAGTATATTTGGGTAGCCTAGAACCTAGGAAAACAAATTGGGCTATTTTAGTTTAGGTTTGTTTTATTTTTGGCTTATTTGACATTTTTGGGTAGTTTAAGTGAGTAGGCTAAAGTTGGGCTTATCTCTTCTGAAGAGTTGGGTCAAAATAACTATTTGACCCTTATAATACCTAAGGGAGACGAATTTTACATGGGAAAGCTGAATTTTAATGGGCTTGGGTCAGATTTAGGTTTAGGCCTACATTGGTGAACTTAGGGTCCTAAATTTTAGGAATGGATTTTCCTTGATAAATACTTATTATTTTGAGATATTATTAAGTAGAGTTTGAGGAAAAAATAATAGCTTGACCATATCTTTAAAGGGCTGGCCGAAATCCACTTATAGCCAAGATTGTGTCTGCATTCATTCTTTCATTTTCTTAGGATAATTATGCATATTTATTACTAGCTTTTAGGATTATTTTCAGATTATATTTATCTTTATTTCTTCATGTACTTTGTCCATATTGTGTCCAGATACATGTAGATAATGGTTAGGAATTATCTTTGTTATTTATTTCATTATTTATCTCTTAGAGTTAGTGTTTGATTTTAAATCATCTAGGGAGGGGTGGTTGCCTAGCCTATATAAAGGGCTGAATTCTTCATTTGTAACACATTTGATTTTTCATTAATGAGATTTTCATTTGGCTTGGCCGAATTTGTGAGAGTTGATTTTTATTGATTCTTGCAATTGCATGAAGAATTAGACTTAGGCAATTTGTATGATTAATGTATGCTTGATTCTTCTTCTTTTTGTTTTCTAAATCAATCTATTTTAAGTGTTTCCAATCAATCTTTTTTGGGGGTTCTTTAAATTGGGGGTTTATTATCTTATCTATTTTCAATATTCATGGTATGTTGGCGTTCTAGTTTGGCATATAGGCTGGGGTTTTGCATCACATAAAGAATGGAAACCAAATAAAGTAGCTTGAACGCCCATTTCATCATTCGGCCTAAACTTGTCTTCATAGTCCAATTTAGTTTTTTTTTCTTCTTGAACTTTTATCTTCTCTACATAAGGTCTCATGAATGCTTTTAGTACTTCTTTAACCTTCTTTGACCTTGTTCTTCTTATTTTTCCTTGACGAAGTGCTAGTTCATCTCCCTTTTTGCCGGTGTGCTTGGTCGTGCTCATATAATAAGTAAGTGATTTCCTTAATCTTCCATTTCTTCAATTTATTTCATTTCTTTTTCTTCATGCTTGAAATAATTTTACATATTTATACGTCATTATTTTTCTCTACCTATTTTTTTTGTTCAATATTCGTTTATTTTAGGCATTATGGTTCCTTGGCTATGTATGTGTGTAGTGTTACTGATGCTTCATAGTTTTTTCATTTTGATAAAATTTATATCATTTTTCCTATCTTGAATTGACATTCAATCTATTGATTTGTTTAAACCACACACATTGTTTATTGAATGTTTGAAATTGAGGCATTGATATGTTTGTTTGTTTCACATGAGGTTTGGGATGTAGTTATAACCATTTCATGAATTTGTTTTCCAATTTTGTGATTGCATCTCAAATTAGAGATTTTTTTATGCTTAAATGTTTAAATTACTAAGAAGCAATTCCTGGACATAAGCTATTTGCTGAAATGCCATAATAAAAAGTCACAATGCACTCTAAAGAATTCGGCCAAGCCTTGAAGAGAAACCTCTCAAAAGTTTAATTAATCCAAATCTAAAGTTTACAACCTATGTTAGCCTTTAACCTTAATTCACTCTTAAAACCCCAATCAAACATTAATAAGGCCTTAAACATGGTGTGGCCAAAATTCATTGGGCTTTTAAGTCAAATAAGCCCAAATTAATAAGTAAACACACTTAAAACAAAACTAATTAATAAACCTTATAGATCGAAAATAAAAGCCAAAAAGAAAGACTAGTTAAAATCAAAAGTAACTAAAAATAAACCTAACCTGAAAGCCCTACATGCCTAGCCTATTGAAATAAAACTTAAATAAGTCATGTAACTTTTTAAATGAAGCACGACTTGTACAATTAAAGCCCAAAAGTGTATAGGCCTTTGATGGCTTAAATTGGCCCAATTCCTTCACTTGCTTCCAAAAGGCTAAGTATTTTATTTTAGCCTTCAAGCTTTCCATATTTCTCAAAGGCTTCTTCATGAAGTTCTTGAGTCACAAAGCCTTGAACATAAGATGACATAGCCATCTTTAGCTTTTGAGCACGTCCTTTAGTTATTGGACCAGTAGGCAACTTTAAAGGATCTTTGGTTGATAATAGTGGATCTGTATCATTCCCTCCCTCCTCAAAAAGATTTATCCTCAAATCTGCATCCACAACAAAAGGAGAAAGGTTAGAAACATTAAATGTAGCAGAAACACCATACTCACCTGGTAAATCTATCTTGTAAGCATTATAATTGATGCTCTCCAAGACTTGAAATGGATCATCACCACGGGCATCCAACTTGCTCTTCCTTTGGTTTAGAAACCTTTTCGTGCGAAAATGCACCCAAACCCAATCTCCAGGAACACACACCACTTGTCGTCTTCCTTTACTCTTTCAGCATACTTTTGGTTCTCCATGTTAGCTCTTGCTCTCTCATGCGAAGTCTTTACCAATTCTGCCTTCCTGTTACCATCTAAACTTGAAAGCTCATGTAAAGGCAATGGTTTATCAAGCACAATTAGTGGGTTAAAACTAAAAACAAGCTCAAATGGTGAAAAACCAAATGAAGAATGAATACTTCTATTGATATGAGCCCGACCAAGCACAATGGTAATAAGAGAGATGAACTAGCACTTCCTCAAGGACCAATAACAAGAGCAAGGTCAAAAAATCTTAAAGACATCCTACAAGCATTCATGAGACCTTATATGGAGAAGATGCAAGTTCAAGAAGAGAAAGAAGCTAAATTGGACTATGAAGACAATTTTAGGCCGAATGGTGCAATGGGCCTTCAAGCTACTTTATTTAGTTTCTATTCTTTATGCAACATTTAATAAAGTATATTTGGGCAGCCTAGAACCTAGGAAAACGAATTGGGCTTTATTAGAATAGGTTTGTTTTATTTTGGGCTTATTTGACTGTTTTGGTTAGTTTAAGTGAGTAGGCTAAAGTTGGGCTTATCTCCTATGATGAGTTGGGTCAAAATAACTATTTGAGCCTTAGAATACCTAAGGGGCCGAATTTAACATGGGAAAGCTGAATTTTAATGGCTTGGGAGATTTTGTTTAGGCCTACATTGGTGAACTTAGGGTCCTAAATTTTAGGAATGGATTTTCCTTGATAAATACTTATTATTTTGAGATATTATTAATTAGGGTTTGAGAGAGAAATAATAGCTTGACCATATCTTTAAAGGGCTGGCCAAAATTCACTTATAGCCAAGATTGTGTCTACATTCATTCTTTCATTTTCTTAGGATAATTATGCATATTTATCACTAGCTTTTAGGATTATTTTTAGATTTTATTTATCTTTATTTCTTCATATACTTTGTCCATATTGTGGATACATGTAGATAAAAGTTAGGGATTATCTTTGTTATTTATTTCATTGTTTATCTCTTAGAGTTAGTGTTTGATTTTAAATCATCTAGGGAGGGGTGGCTGCCTAGCTTATATAAAGGGCTAAATTCTTCATTTGTAACACACTTGATTTTCTATCAATGAGATTTTCATTTGGCTTGGCCGAATTTGTGAGAGTTAATTTTTATTGATTCTTTCTATTGCATGAAGAATTAGACTTAGGCAATTTGCATGATTAATGTATGCTTGATTCTTCTTTTTGTTTTCTAAATCAATCTATCATAAGCATTTTCAATCAATCTTGTTTGGAGCTTCTTTAGATTGGGGGTTTATTATCTTGTTTATGTTCATTATTCATCGTATGTTGGCATCCTAGTTCCGCATCATCTATTATAAGCAAATTCAATTCTTACCCACTATAGGACAAAGTAAAATACCCAAGGTTCTATTCACTACCTTTATTTGACCATTTGTCTGTGGGTGATAAGTAGTAGAAAACAACAACTTTGCACCCAACTTACCCTATAGAACATGCCAAAAATGTGAAAGAAACTTTGTATCCCTATCAGAAACAATGGTGCACGGTATACCATGCAAACACATAACTTATCCAAAGAATAGGTCAGCAATATTAATAGTATCATCACATTTATGACAAGCAATAAAGAGAGGCATCTTGCTGAACCTACCACAACAAAAATGCTATCTCTACCATATTTAGTTCTAGGCAATCTAAGAGCAAAATCCATAGAATATCAATCCAAGGAGAACTAGGGACAGGTAGAGGCATATACAAGCCATGAGGCATAGTCTTAGACTTAGCTTGCTTACATGCAACACATGAATTACACACTTTTTCCACATCCCTATGCATATGAGGCCAATAGAAATGCTCATTTAACATGTCATAAGTCTTATGCACCCCAAAATGTCCCATTAATCCCCCACAATGAGATTCTAATACAAGAAAATCGTGTATAGAACACTTAGGCAAACAAAGCTTATTGCCCTTAAACAGAAATCCTTTATGCCTATAAAATTTTATCAAAAGCCTAATGCTCACATGCAGCATACACATTACCAAAATCAAGATCATCCACATATAGTTCTTTAACATGCTTAAAACCAAGCAACTGAGAACTAAGTGTAGAAATTAAAGTATATCTTCTTGATAAAGCATCAGCAACAATGTTATCTTTACCATGCTTGTATTGAATAACATAAGGAAAATTTTCAATAAATTTAACCCATTTAGCATGCCTTTTATTCAACTTACCTTATCCCTTCAAGTGTTTGAGGGACTCATGATAGTGAGAATGACAAACTCTTTAGGAAGGAGGTAGTGCTGCCATACGTCCAAGGATCTCACTAAAGCATATAACTCCTTATCATAGGTTGAATAATTGAGTTGGGCTCCATGAAGCTTCTCACATAGGCAATTAGCTTCTTTTCTTGCATCAAAACAGCCCCAATATCTACACCAGAAGATCATACTCTATTTCAAATGTCTTATCAAAGTTAGGTAAAGATAAAATAGGAGCAGAACACAACTTCTCTTTCAAAGTTTCAAATGCATTTTGTTGTGCTTCTCCCCACTTAAACCCAACATACTTCTTGATTATTCCTGTAAGTGGTGTAGCAATGGAAAAGAAATCCTGCACAAAATGCCTATAAAAGCTTGCCAAGACATAGAAACTTCTCACATCTGAAGTAGTTTTAGGCATGAGCTATTTTTTAATTGCCTTTACTTTCTCTTCATCTACTTCAATTCCCTGTGCACTCACCACAAAACTAAGAAACACAAGGCGATCATACAAAATGTGCATTTCTGATACGGCCATAGGGGGGCAAGTCATGATGATTTCATCAATCAACATAACAAGCATAAAATACTTAGCCTTTTTGAAGCAAGCGAAGGAATTAGGCCAGGTTAAGCTATCAAGGGTTTTTAACAACTTTGGGCTTAATTGTACAAGTCATGTGCTTCATTTAAAAGTCACATGACTCATTACATTATTAAAGGGCTGGATGTGTGGATTTCTTTTGGGCTTAGTTTAGTTAGTTGGTTATTTATTTTAGTCTTTCTTTTGAGCTTTCATTTTAGGCCTATAAGGTTTATTAATTAGTTTTGTTTTAAGTGTGTTTAAGACTTATTTGGGCTTAATTGGCTTGTAAAAGCCCAAGGAAATTCGTGTAAGGCCATATGAGTATTTAAATTAGGGTTTTAAAGAGTGAATTAGGGTTAGCCACCTTATAAATAGGCTACCCTAGGTTGTAAACTTAATTATTGAATCAAATTATAAACTTTTGAGAGTTTTTCCCTTGGCTTAGCCAAAATTCTTTAGAGAGATTGTGAGATTGCGTGCTTTCTTTTCTATTGCATCAAGAATTACGATTACTTATCAATCATTTGATTGTGGCAGTTTCTTAATTCTTCTTATCCCGATTATTTGCGTTTCCATTCACGTGTTGTTTGGGGGTTCAATAGGGAGGGTGATTCTCTTCTTTGTCTTTTGAAATCAAAGTGTATGTTCAAGGGGTTTCGGGTTCTTTAACCTTGGGGTTCCACATCATTTGGTATCAGAGCCAAAAGTAAGGTAAATTCCTATTTATCTTAGTGTTAGGTTTGTGTTTTTTTCCTTGATTTCTTTATGTTTATGCCGAATTAGGTAGTGATAAGTTTTGATTTGTGTGCTTTTTGTGTGTTAAATTTAGCCTTTTCTTTTCCTTACCTTGTGTTTTGATTCATTAAAAAGCCTTAGAAACCGAACTTGAACTTTGAATCTGATACGACCATGGAGAGGGCAAGTCATGATGATTTCGTCAATCAGCATCACAAGCATAAAGTACTCATCCTTTTGGAAGCAAATGAAGAATTGGGCCAACTTGAGTCATAAAGGGCTTATGCAACTTTGGGCTTTAATTGTACAAGTCATGTGCTTTATTTATAATTCACATGACTCATTTAAAGTTGTATCTTAATGGGTTTAAGGGGCTGATTTGTTTAGTTTTTAGTTAGGGCTTTTAATTCATTATGTTTAGTTGGTTTATTGAACAAATAAGGCCTTATTTAAGTGGGCTACACGCCACCTTCATTAAGGCCCATCATTTTAGTTTTGTTTTAATTCTTTAAGTAGGAGAATGGGCTTGTTTTGTCTTATGAAATTCGGCCACACCTTGTTTAAGGCCTTTTTAGGGGTTGTTTTAGCTTCTAAGGGTGATTTATTACTTCTTAAAGAGGTTATTAGACTTGTTTAAGAAGTAAAGAGTCTTTAGAATTCCTAAAGAGGTTATTTGGCTTGTTTAAGAAGTAAAGTGTTAGGGTTTTAGTATAAATAGCTTGTTATGAGTTGTAACAGGAGAATAATCATTGAATCAAATTATAAACTTTTGAGAATTTTTCTCTTGGCTTTAGCCGAAATTCTTTAGAGAGATTGTGAGATTGCTTGCTTTCTTTTCTATTGCATCAAGAATTAGGATTACTTATCAATCATTTGATTGTGGCGTGTTCCTATTCTTATTATCCTGATTATTTGCGTTTCCATTCACGTGTTGTTTGGGGGTTCAATAGGGAGGGTGTTTGTCTTCTTTGTCTTTTGAAATCAAAGCGTATGTTTAAGGGGTTTCGGGTTCTTTAACCTTGAGGTTCCGCATCATTTGGTATCAGAGCCAAAAGTAAGGTAAATTCCTATTTATCTTAGTGTTAGGTTTGTGTTTTTTTTCTTTGATTTCTTTATGTTTATGCCGAATTAGCTAGTGATAAGTTTTGATTTGTGTGTTTTTGTGTGTTAAATTTAGCCTTTTCTCTTCCTTAGCTTGTGTGTTGATTCATTAAAAAAAAAAAAGAAAAAAAATCGTGCACTGTTCACGGCACTGTTCACGTTACTGTTCATCAAAAAAAAGAAAGAAGAGAGAAAACACGTGAAAGAGAAGAAAAATAGACGAAGAAAAGAAATTAAAGAGCAATTGAGCATGGGTAGTTTATATAGAAATTCTTAATCCTTTCATAAGTGGGAAAAACTAATCCTTTTTGCTTTAGGATTGGGAGGGGCACTTTTACACCTTTTCCAAACACATTTGGGAATCCTTTAAAAGGTAGGAAAATTAATCCTAATTGCTGTGGGTTTAGGCTTTCAAAAAAATCCTAGTCCATATCTAAATTGGAATTACAATCCTAATCCTAGTTAGACAAGAATTTCTACTTGGCAAATATTTGTGCTATCCATTTATTATCCATTTGTGCCAATCATTTTTATCATTTGCTATTCATTTGTGCAACCATTTTTGGCAACTTTTTCCATCATTTGTGTAACCATTTTTGGAAACTTTTCACCATTTGTGCAACCATTTTTTGCAACTTTTCCATCATTTGTGTAACCATTTTTGGAAACTTTTTCCACCATTTGTGCTATCATTTTTGGAAACTTTTGCCATCATTTTACTATCACTTTGCCATTTTTTTTGCCATCGTTTTGAACACAACTTGATACACTAATCAAGCTTGTTACATCATTCGGCCTAGTGATAATTTTGGCTCTAAATTGAATTATTTTTGCATGCAACCTACTTCAATTAGGTCTCTTTGTTGACTTCTTGCTTTGTTGGGTAGAATATTTAGGTTCTATATTTGGTTTACTTTGTAGTGAATCAAATTCATTCATTTTATCCATATTGTCATTTTCCTTGATTCTTGTTGCTTATTTCTTTGTTTTATGCTAGCTTTTGTTCCATTTACATTGTTAGAGTATCATCGCTCGTCCAATACTCTAATTTACTTATCATCAAGTGGTACACCATTCTTGTCCGTGTATCACCTCCATTGTGTCTAGAGTCTTCTTTTCTAGTTTTGAGCTATCTTTTTGTTGTTAGTTATTATTTTCTTGATTTCTTAAACGTGCTCAAGTTTTTTAATTTGTGATTTAAATTCTGAAGTGCAATTTTGAAGTTGCAAGCTTGAGAGGAAAAAGGCAAGAGAGTGAGAGGACATTAAGAGGATAAAAGCCAAATTTTGAGTGAAACACGAGTGAATGTGAGGATGTCTAATCACAAGTCCAAACGACATTTACATCAAGATGAAAGGAATGCGTTTAAGGAAGATATAAATTTGTTAAGGCAAGACCTTAATAATTTTGAATGGTTGGTTAGACAATATTTCGAACCACGAATTAGAATGGAGGAGAGCAAAGCGAAGAGAAAGAAGGAGAAAGTTATCATGGAAGAAATAATTTGTGAACCTGAAAAGGGTGATATAGATATAGGCTTTGATAGTGAGATTACTCAAGACCATGAAGAGGATGTTGTTGATGAGCTTAATGAGAAAAAAAAGGTTTTGGGTGAAGTTGAAGATGTGGAGAACGTGGTTAAAAATTTAAATAAGGTTGTTTTAGAGGTGGAAGAGGATAATGATGTTGTGCATAATGGAAAAATAATTGAAAGTGAAGAAATTGTTGATTGTTTGAGAGCAGGTGAAGAAGTTTGCTTAGTTGAGATGGAAGATTCGCAAGTTACAGTTGATTCTCTATTGATTAAGAAGAATGAGTTGCACATGGGAAGTGGAGAAAGTCAAAATCATACCGCTATATTAAAGACTAACCATGTTTTGCATAGTTCTTTTGTTTATAATTTGCAGGATCATGATGAGTTCCTCAATGAAGAAACATTCATATTATTTCCACCAATGCCGAAGATCATTTACGAAGATGAATGTATTCCTCAAGTGTCAATTCCCAACTATTGCAAGACGAAGATTCGAGGACGAATCTTTTCTAAAGAGGGAGGGAATGATACGACCATGGAGAGGGTAAGTCATGATGATTTCGTCAATCAGCATCACAAGCATAAAGTACTCATCCTTTTGGAAGCAAATGAAGAATTGGGCCAACTTGAGTCATAAAGGGCTTATGCAACTTTGGGCTTTAATTGTACAAGTCATGTGCTTTATTTATAATTCACATGACTCATTTAAAGTTGTATCTTAATGGGTTTAAGGGGCTGATTTGTTTAGTTTTTAGTTAGGGCTTTTAATTCATTATGTTTAGTTGGTTTATTGAACAAATAAGGCCTTATTTAAGTGGGCTACACGCCACCTTCATTAAGGCCCATCATTTTAGTTTTGTTTTAATTCTTTAAGTAGGAGAATGGGCTTGTTTTGTCTTATGAAATTCGGCCACACCTTGTTTAAGGCCTTTTTAGGGGTTGTTTTAGCTTCTAAGGGTGATTTATTACTTCTTAAAGAGGTTATTAGACTTGTTTAAGAAGTAAAGAGTCTTTAGAATTCCTAAAGAGGTTATTTGGCTTGTTTAAGAAGTAAAGTGTTAGGGTTTTAGTATAAATAGCTTGTTATGAGTTGTAACAGGAGAATAATCATTGAATCAAATTATAAACTTTTGAGAATTTTTCTCTTGGCTTTAGCCGAAATTCTTTAGAGAGATTGTGAGATTGCTTGCTTTCTTTTCTATTGCATCAAGAATTAGGATTACTTATCAATCATTTGATTGTGGCGTGTTCCTATTCTTATTATCCTGATTATTTGCGTTTCCATTCACGTGTTGTTTGGGGGTTCAATAGGGAGGGTGTTTGTCTTCTTTGTCTTTTGAAATCAAAGCGTATGTCTTTTGAAATCAAACCCCTTAAACATACGCTTTGATTTCAAAAGACAAAGAAGACAAACACCCTCCCTATTGAACCCCCAAACAACACGTGAATGGAAACGCAAATAATCAGGATAATAAGAATAGGAACACGCCACAATCAAATGATTGATAAGTAATCCTAATTCTTGATGCAATAGAAAAGAAAGCAAGCAATCTCACAATCTCTCTAAAGAATTTCGGCTAAAGCCAAGAGAAAAATTCTCAAAAGTTTATAATTTGATTCAATGATTATTCTCCTGTTACAACTCATAACAAGCTATTTATACTAAAACCCTAACACTTTACTTCTTAAACAAGCCAAATAACCTCTTTAGGAATTCTAAAGACTCTTTACTTCTTAAACAAGTCTAATAACCTCTTTAAGAAGTAATAAATCACCCTTAGAAGCTAAAACAACCCCTAAAAAGGCCTTAAACAAGGTGTGGCCGAATTTCATAAGACAAAACAAGCCCATTCTCCTACTTAAAGAATTAAAACAAAACTAAAATGATGGGCCTTAATGAAGGTGGCGTGTAGCCCACTTAAATAAGGCCTTATTTGTTCAATAAACCAACTAAACATAATGAATTAAAAGCCCTAACTAAAAACTAAACAAATCAGCCCCTTAAACCCATTAAGATACAACTTTAAATGAGTCATGTGAATTATAAATAAAGCACATGACTTGTACAATTAAAGCCCAAAGTTGCATAAGCCCTTTATGACTCAAGTTGGCCCAATTCTTCATTTGCTTCCAAAAGGATGAGTACTTTATGCTTGTGATGCTGATTGACGAAATCATCATGACTTACCCTCTCCATGGTCGTATCATTCCCTCCCTCTTTAGAAAAGATTCGTCCTCGAATCTTCGTCTTGCAATAGTTGGGAATTGACACTTGAGGAATACATTCATCTTCGTAAATGATCTTCGGCATTGGTGGAAATAATATGAATGTTTCTTCATTGAGGAACTCATCATGATCCTGCAAATTATAAACAAAAGAACTATGCAAAACATGGTTAGTCTTTAATATAGCGGTATGATTTTGACTTTCTCCACTTCCCATGTGCAACTCATTCTTCTTAATCAATAGAGAATCAACTGTAACTTGCGAATCTTCCATCTCAACTAAGCAAACTTCTTCACCTGCTCTCAAACAATCAACAATTTCTTCACTTTCAATTATTTTTCCATTATGCACAACATCATTATCCTCTTCCACCTCTAAAACAACCTTATTTAAATTTTTAACCACGTTCTCCACATCTTCAACTTCACCCAAAACCTTTTTTTTCTCATTAAGCTCATCAACAACATCCTCTTCATGGTCTTGAGTAATCTCACTATCAAAGCCTATATCTATATCACCCTTTTCAGGTTCACAAATTATTTCTTCCATGATAACTTTCTCCTTCTTTCTCTTCGCTTTGCTCTCCTCCATTCTAATTCGTGGTTCGAAATATTGTCTAACCAACCATTCAAAATTATTAAGGTCTTGCCTTAACAAATTTATATCTTCCTTAAACGCATTCCTTTCATCTTGATGTAAATGTCGTTTGGACTTGTGATTAGACATCCTCACATTCACTCGTGTTTCACTCAAAATTTGGCTTTTATCCTCTTAATGTCCTCTCACTCTCTTGCCTTTTTCCTCTCAAGCTTGCAACTTCAAAATTGCACTTCAGAATTTAAATCACAAATTAAAAAACTTGAGCACGTTTAAGAAATCAAGAAAATAATAACTAACAACAAAAAGATAGCTCAAAACTAGAAAAGAAGACTCTAGACACAATGGAGGTGATACACGGACAAGAATGGTGTACCACTTGATGATAAGTAAATTAGAGTATTGGACGAGCGATGATACTCTAACAATGTAAATGGAACAAAAGCTAGCATAAAACAAAGAAATAAGCAACAAGAATCAAGGAAAATGACAATATGGATAAAATGAATGAATTTGATTCACTACAAAGTAAACCAAATATAGAACCTAAATATTCTACCCAACAAAGCAAGAAGTCAACAAAGAGACCTAATTGAAGTAGGTTGCATGCAAAAATAATTCAATTTAGAGCCAAAATTATCACTAGGCCGAATGATGTAACAAGCTTGATTAGTGTATCAAGTTGTGTTCAAAACGATGGCAAAAAAAATGGCAAAGTGATAGTAAAATGATGGCAAAAGTTTCCAAAAATGATAGCACAAATGGTGGAAAAAGTTTCCAAAAATGGTTACACAAATGATGGAAAAGTTGCAAAAAATGGTTGCACAAATGGTGAAAAGTTTCCAAAAATGGTTACACAAATGATGGAAAAAGTTGCCAAAAATGGTTGCACAAATGAATAGCAAATGATAAAAATGATTGGCACAAATGGATAATAAATGGATAGCACAAATATTTGCCAAGTAGAAATTCTTGTCTAACTAGGATTAGGATTGTAATTCCAATTTAGATATGGACTAGGATTTTTTTGAAAGCCTAAACCCACAGCAATTAGGATTAATTTTCCTACCTTTTAAAGGATTCCCAAATGTGTTTGGAAAAGGTGTAAAAGTGCCCCTCCCAATCCTAAAGCAAAAAGGATTAGTTTTTCCCACTTATGAAAGGATTAAGAATTTCTATATAAACTACCCATGCTCAATTGCTCTTTAATTTCTTTTCTTCGTCTATTTTTCTTCTCTTTCACGTGTTTTCTCTCTTCTTTCTTTTTTTTGATGAACAGTAACGTGAACAGTGCCGTGAACAGTGCACGATTTTTTTTCTTTTTTTTTTTTTAATGAATCAACACACAAGCTAAGGAAGAGAAAAGGCTAAATTTAACACACAAAAACACACAAATCAAAACTTATCACTAGCTAATTCGGCATAAACATAAAGAAATCAAAGAAAAAAAACACAAACCTAACACTAAGATAAATAGGAATTTACCTTACTTTTGGCTCTGATACCAAATGATGCGGAACCTCAAGGTTAAAGAACCCGAAACCCCTTAAACATACGCTTTGATTTCAAAAGACAAAGAAGACAAACACCCTCCCTATTGAACCCCCAAACAACACGTGAATGGAAACGCAAATAATCAGGATAATAAGAATAGGAACACGCCACAATCAAATGATTGATAAGTAATCCTAATTCTTGATGCAATAGAAAAGAAAGCAAGCAATCTCACAATCTCTCTAAAGAATTTCGGCTAAAGCCAAGAGAAAAATTCTCAAAAGTTTATAATTTGATTCAATGATTATTCTCCTGTTACAACTCATAACAAGCTATTTATACTAAAACCCTAACACTTTACTTCTTAAACAAGCCAAATAACCTCTTTAGGAATTCTAAAGACTCTTTACTTCTTAAACAAGTCTAATAACCTCTTTAAGAAGTAATAAATCACCCTTAGAAGCTAAAACAACCCCTAAAAAGGCCTTAAACAAGGTGTGGCCGAATTTCATAAGACAAAACAAGCCCATTCTCCTACTTAAAGAATTAAAACAAAACTAAAATGATGGGCCTTAATGAAGGTGGCGTGTAGCCCACTTAAATAAGGCCTTATTTGTTCAATAAACCAACTAAACATAATGAATTAAAAGCCCTAACTAAAAACTAAACAAATCAGCCCCTTAAACCCATTAAGATACAACTTTAAATGAGTCATGTGAATTATAAATAAAGCACATGACTTGTACAATTAAAGCCCAAAGTTGCATAAGCCCTTTATGACTCAAGTTGGCCCAATTCTTCATTTGCTTCCAAAAGGATGAGTACTTTATGCTTGTGATGCTGATTGACGAAATCATCATGACTTGCCCTCTCCATGGTCGTATCAGAATGTTTGACATGAGAAACCAAATTCTAGTAGTAGTAGCCTTTAGATTGGTGCATTGAATTAAGAAAAAAAATTGTGGTACTGTTCACGGTACTGTTCACGCAGTGTTTACGGTACTGTTCATCGCACTGTTCTAGTACTGTTCATCAAGGGTAGTTTATATAGCCTAAAGAAATCATAATCCTTTCATAAGTAGGAAAGACTAATCCTTTTTGCTTTAGGATTGGGAGGGGTAACATTTACACCTTTTCTAAACATTAAAAAAAAGCCTTAGAAACCAAACTTGAACTTTGAATCTTTGGCATAAAAAAAACAAATTCTAGTAGTAGTAGCCTTTAAATTGGTGTGTTAAATTTAAAAAAAAAAGGAAAAAATCGTGGTACTGTTCACGGTACTGTTCATCAAAAAAAAAGAAAGAAGGGAGAAAAACGTGAAAGAGAAGAAAAATAGAAGAAGAAGAAAAAATTAAGGAGCAAATTGAGCAAGGGTAGTTTATATAGCGTAAAGAAATCCTAATCCTTTCATAAGTGGGAAAAACTAATCATTTTTGCTTTAGGATTGGGAGGGGCAACATTTACACCTTTTCCAAACACATTTGGGAATCCTTTAAAAGGTAGGAAAATTAATCCTTATTGCTTTTGGTTTAGACTTTCAAAAATCCTAGTCCATATCGAAATTGGAATTACAATCCTAATCCTAGTTAGACAAGGATTTCTACTTGGCAAATATTTGAGCTATCCATTTATTATCCATTTGTGCCAATCATTTTTATCATTTACTATCCATTTGTGCAACCATTTTTGGCAACTTTTCCATCATTTGTGTAACCATTTTTGAAAACTTTTTCCACCATTTGTGCTATCATTTTTGGAAACTTTTGCCATCATTTTGCTATCACTTTGCCATCCTTTTGCCATCGTTTTGCACATAACTTGACACACTAATCAAGCTTGTTACATCGTTCGACATAGTGAATAAATTGGCTCTAAATTGATTTGTTTTGTATGTTTTATACTTTATTTAGTTTTAATAGGTATCTTGTTGATTTTCTTTCTTTGTTGGGTAGCATATTTAGGTTCTATATTTGGTTTATTTTGTAGTGAATCAAATTCATTCATTTTATCCATATTGTTATTTTCTTTAATTCTTGTTGCTTATTTCTTTGTTTTAAGCTAGTCATTGTTCCATTTACATTGTTAGAGTATCTTTGCTTGTCTAATACTCTAATTTACTTATCATCAAGTGGTACACCACTTTTGTCCGTGTATCACCTCCATTGTGTCTAGAGTCTTCTTTTCTAATTTTTGAGCTATCTTTTTGTTGTTAGTTATTATTTCCTTGCTTCTTAAACGTGCTCAAGTTTTTGATTTGTGATTTACATTCTGAAGTGCAATTTTGAAGTTGCAAGCTTGAGAGGAAAAAGGCAAGAGAGTGAGAGGACATTAAGAGGATAAAAGCCAAATTTTGAGTGAAACACGAGTGAATGTGAGGATGTCTTATTACAAATCCAAGCAACATTTACATCAAGATGAAAGGAATGCGTTTAAGGAAGATATAAAGTTGTTAAGGCAAGACCTTAATAATTTAGAATGGTTGGTTAGACAAAATTTCGAACCACGCATTAGAATGGAGGAGAGCAAAGCGAAGAGAAAAAAGGAGAAAGTTGTCATAGAAGAAATAATTTGTGAACCTGAAAGGGGTGATATAGATATAGGCTTTGATTGTGAGGTTACTCAAGACCATAAAGAGGATGTTGTTGATGAACTTGATGAGAAAAAAGAGGTTTTGGGTGAAGTTGAAGATGTGGAGAACGTGGTAAATGAGGTTGTTTTAGAGGTAAAAGAGGATAATGATGTTGTGCATAATGGAAAAATATTTGAAAGTGAAGATGTCGTTGATTGTTTGAGTGAGAATGAAGAAGCTGGTTTAGTGGAGATGGAAGATCTGCATGTTACAATTTCTCCTCTACTGCATAAGGAGGATGAGGTGCACATGGGAAGTGAAGGAAGTCAAAATCATATCCCTATATTAAATACTAACCACATTTTGCATAGTTATTTTGTTTATAACTTGCAGGATCATGATGAGTTCCTCAATGAAGAAGCATTCATATTATTTCCACCAATGCCGAATATCATTTACGAAGATGAATTTATTCCTCATGTGTCAATTCTCAACTATTGCAAGGCGAAGATTCGAGGACGAATCTTTTCTAAAGAGAGAGGGAATGATACGGCCATAGTGGGCAAGTCATGATGATTTCATCAATCAACATAACAAGTATAAAGTACTTAGCTTTTTTGAAGCAAGAGAAGGAATTAGGCCAGCTTAAGCTATCAAGGGTTTTTAACAACTTTGGGCTTAATCGTACAAGTCATGTGCTTCATTTCAAAGTCATATGACTCACTTAAGTTGTATTATTAAAGAGATGGATGTGTGGGTTTCTTTTGGGCTTAGTTTAGTTAGTTGGTTATTTATTTTAGTTTTTCTTTTGGGCTTTCATTTTAGGCCTATAAGGTTTATTAATTAGTTTTGTTTTAAGTGTGTTTAAGACTTATTTGGGCTTAATTGGCTTGTAAAAGCCCAAGGAAATTCGTGTAAGGCCATATGAGTATTTAAATTAGGGTTTTAAAGAGTGAATTAGGGTTAGCCACCTTATAAATAGGCCTAGGTTGTAAACTTCATATTGGAATCAAATTATAAACTTTGAGAGTTTTTTCTCTTGGCTTAGCCAAAATTCTTTAGAGAGATTGTGAGATTGCTTGCTTTCTTTTCTATTGCATTAAAAATTAGGATTACTTATCAATCATTTGATTGTGACATTTTCTTATTCTTCTTATCCCGATTATTTGCGTTTCCATTCACATTTTGTTTGGGGGTTCAATAGGGAGGGTTTTTGTCTTCTTTGTGTTTTGACATCAAAGTGTATGTTCAAGGGATTTCGAGTTCTTTAACCTTGGGGTTCTGCATTAAAACATCAGATTGATTTTATGCTAGGATCTACCATTCCCAATAGACCAACCTATAGAAGCAATCTTATGGAAACTAAGGAGATGCAAAGGCAAGTGGAAGAACTCATGGAGAAGGGATTGGTGAGAGAAAGTATGAGTCCATGCACGGTGCCTGTTCTTTTGGTGCCTAAGAAGGATAAAACATGGAGGATGTATGTTGATTGCCGTGCAATCAACAAAATCACTATAAAGTATAGACATCCAATTCCTAGGCTAGATGATATGTTGGATGAATTATATGGTGCTGTGTATTTTACTAAAATTGATTTAATAAGTGGGTATCATCAAATTAAAATGAAACCTGGTGCTAAATGGAAAATAGCTTTCAAAACTAAATATGGTTTGTATGAGTGGTTAGTCATGCCATTGGGCTATCTAACGCCCTTAGCACTTTCATGAGACTTATGAACCATGTGTTGCGTGCCTATTTAGGAAAGTTTGTTGTTGTGTACTTTAATGATATACTCATTTATAGTAAGTCTTATGAATAGCATAGTGAGCATGTTAAATTAGTTTTACAAGCTTTGAGATCTGAAAAGTTTATGCTAAACTTAAGAAATTGATGCGGAACCCCAAGGTTAAAAAACCCAAAACCCCTTGAACATACACTTTGATTTCAAAAGACAAAGAAGACAAACATCCTCCCTATTGAACCCCCAAACAACACGTGAATGAAAACTCAAATAATCGGGATAAGAAGAATTAAGAAAATGCCACAATCAAATGATTGATAAGTAATCCTAATTCTTGATGCAATAGAAAAGAAAGCAAGCAATCTCACAATCTCTCTAAAGAATTTTGGCTAAGCCAAGAGAAAAACTCTCAAAAGTTTATAATTTGATTCAATAATTAAGTTTAAATACTCTTTATAAGGTGGCTAACCCTAATTCACTCTTTAAAACCCTAATTTAAATACTCATATGGCCTTACACGAATTTCCTTGGGCTTTTACAAGGCAATTAAGCCCAAATAAGTCTTAAACACACTTAAAACAAAACTAATTAATAAACCTTATAGGCCTAAAATGAAAGCCCAAAATAAAGGCTAAAATAAATAACCAAACTAACTAAACTAAGCCCAAAAGAAGCCCACACGCCTAGCCCTTTAATAATACAACTTAAGTGAGTCATGTGATATGACCATAGAGAGGGCAAGTCATGATGATTTCATCAATCAACATCACAAGCTTAAAGCACTTAGCTTTTTGGAAGCAAGTGAAGGAATTGGGTCTAAGTCATTTTGGGCTTATACAACTTTAGGCTTTAATTGTACATGTCATGTACCTCATTTAAAAGTCACATGATTTATATAAGTTGTAAATGTGGGCTTAGGCATGTGGGCTTCCTTTTCAAGGGATTATTTATTTATTTATTTGGGTTATTAGTTATTCTTTTATTTTGGTTAGTCTTTTATTTTGGGCTTCAAATTCGTCACTTTACTTTAGTTGGGTTTTAAGTAGTTGTTTTAGCCTATTTTAGGTAGGATTTTGTGTTCTAAACCTATTGGGGTTATGTATACCCATTCCCTTAGGGTTTGGAGGCTATAAATAGGTTATTATAGGTTGTAAACTCAATATTTTGAATCAAATTATAAACTTTGAGAGTTTTTTTCTCTTGGCTTAGCCGAAAATTCTTTAGATTGTGAGATTGCTTGCTTTCTTTTCTATTGCATCAAGAATTAGGATTACTTATCAATCATTTGATTGTGGCATTTTCTTATTCTTCTTATCTCGATTATTTGCGTTTCCATTCATGTGTTGTTTGGGGGTTCAATAGGGACGGTGTTTGGCTTCTTTGCATTTTGAGATCAAAGTGTATGTTCAAGGGGTTTCGGGTTCTTTAACCTTGGGGTTTCGCATCATCATGTGACTTTTAAATGAAGCACATAACTTATACAATTAAGCCCAAAGTTGTTTTTAGCCCTTGATAGCTTAAGTTTGCCCAATTTCTTCTCTTGCTTCCAAGAGGCTAAGTACTTTATGCTTGCCTTCAAGTTCTCCATAACACTTCTCAAAGGCATCTTCATTAAGTTCTTGAGTAACAAAGCCTTAAACATAAGATGACATGGCCATCTTTAGCTTCTTTGCACGTCCTCTTGTAATTGGACCACTAGGCATCTTTAAAGGATCATTGGTTGATGGTGGTGGATCAGTATCATTCCCTCCCTCCTCAAAAAAGATTTGTCCTCAAATCTGCATCCATATAAAAAGAAGAAAGGTCAGATACATTAAAAGTAGTAGAAACACCATATTCACCTGGTAAATCTATCTTGTAAGCATTATCATTGATGCATTCCAAGACTTGAAATGGACCATCACCACGTGCATCCAACTTGCTTTTCCTTTGGTTTGGAAATCGTTCTTTGCGAAAATGCACCCAAACCCAATCTCCAGGAGCAAATACCACTTGTCTTCTACCTTTATTGGCTGATGTGGAACTCCAGCCTATATGCTAAATTAGACCGCCAAAATACCATGAATATTGAACATAAATAAGATAATAAATCCCCAATCTAAAAAACCCCCAAAAAAGATTGATTGGAAACGCTTATGATAGATTGATTTAGAAAACAAGAAGAAGAAGAATCAAGCATACATTAATCATGCAAATAGCCTAAGTCTAATTCTTCATGCAATAGCAAGAATCAATAATAAATTAACTCTCACTAATTCAGCCAGGCCAAAGAAATTTCTCATTAATCAAAATTTAAGTGTCTTAAAAATGAAGAATTCAGCCCTCTATATAGGCTAGACAGCCACCCCTCCCTAGATGAATTAAAATCAAACACTAACTCTAAGAGATAAATAATAAAATAAATAACAAAGATAATTCCTAACCTTTATCTGCATGTATTTGGCCATAATATGAACTAAGTACATGAAGAAATAAAGATAAATACAATTTGAAAATAATCCTAACAGCTAGTGATAAATATGCTTATTATCCTAAGAAAATGAAGGAATGAATCTACTTGGCTAAAAGTGAATTTCGGCCAGCCCTTTAAAGATATGGTCAAGCTATTATTTCTCACTCAAACTCTACTTAATAATATCCCAAAATAATAAGTATTTATTTAGGAAAATTCATTCCTAAAATTTCGGACCCTAAGTTCACCAATGTAGGCCTAAATCCAAATCTGATCCAAACCCATTAAAATTCAACTCTCCCATGTAAAATTCGGCCCCCTTAGGTATTCTAAGCCTCAAATAGTTATTTTGGCCCAACCCTTTAGAAGAGATAAGCCCAACTTTAGCCTACCCATTTAAACTACCCAAAATTGTAAAATAAGCCCAAAATAAAACAAACCTATTCTAATAAAGCCCAATTCGTTTTCCTAGGTTCTAGGCTACCCAAATATACTTAATTAAATGTTACATAAAGAATAGAAACTAAATAAAGTAGCTTGAAGGCCCATTGCACTATTCATCCTACACTTGTCTTCATAGTCCAATTTAGCTTCTTTCTCTTCTTGAACTTGCATCTTCTCCACATAAGATTTCATGAATGCTTGTAGGACTTCTTTAAGCTTCTTTGACCTTGCTTTTGTTATTGGTCCTTGAGGATTCTTTCTTGTTCTCTCGTGTTCTTGGGTAGCAATAGCAACGTAAGGAAGAACAAGATCAGATCTTGTAGCTTCAATCCATTACCATTGCCAATTATTTACACATAGAGCTAGCACTCTCAATTTTAAGCCTTCATTGCAATTGTGTGTGTGAACATAGAGAGGAGTGACATAAAGGCTGTTTCTTTGACATTGGTGATCAAGACCTGAAGCATATAAGTTCATCCTATTTGCTGGTCATCATCAAAATCATGATTTAAAGTGCATCTAAGATTGTAAGTTTCAAAACCCTAAAATTGCATATTTTCGATTCTTATTTATGGATTGCATGGTATATATGATCCATTTTATTATTTTTCCGCCACATGATCATCTATATGCCATGTCATATTCCATCAAGATGTAGGATTGTTTTTTTCTTCTTTGTAAAGTTTTAGATGTAATATCGGAAAGAACTCTAATAAAATTTCAATTTCTAATTTATTGAATTGTCTCCATCTTCATGTTTGAAATGGATATTTCTTGTTAACAGTTACGATGTATATTGGCATGTAAATTGAAAGCTTGGTCGGGAAAACATCGATCAATATTATTTAAAGTAGTCAAGACTTAAATTTTATTCATCAATTTTTCGATCAGGATTATACCAAATTTTTCATCGATTTTCGATTAAGATAATGAATTTTTATCAATCTTTCAATTAGGATAACGAATTTTCATCGTTCTTTTGATAGAGATAAAGAATTGTCATCTTCAATTAAAATTGTTGTTGTGACTTTGCTAACCTTCCCATTTTGCAATCCTCATTGACCGAGAATCCATCGATCAAGTCTGATTGGCTTGAATGATATTTAA
Source organism: Excoecaria agallocha (assembly GCA_037975025.1). NCBI lineage: Eukaryota > Viridiplantae > Streptophyta > Magnoliopsida > Malpighiales > Euphorbiaceae > Excoecaria > Excoecaria agallocha. The sequence continues at coordinate 24,932,930 of CM075817.1, forward strand.
TTGTTTTCTTGGTTTGAAGTTAATGGAGAAAAGCACCTTTAAGGCTTTCTTCACCTTTAGGACTGTAATGGGCTTCATCATCCAGATGTCTTCATCCACAAGGTGCTATTTCGTAATTATCCTTGTAATTCGTCAATCATTTCGATTGGGAACGCATCAATCTTAATTACCAAGGTGGAGTTTTAAGTGCCTTTTTTACCTCTTTTTCTCATTTCCTGATTAGTGTTTTCTTCAATTTTCTTTGTCCATGAAATGCGATTTCATAGCCGTCTTTAGGATTCTTCAATCATTTCGATTAGGATTAATTCCTTCGATCTGCCTTTCTTGATGCTGAGATGAGGAAGAATTATTTCACAGTCTCCCTATTCTCATTGTGGTGATAGCCATGTAATGTCTCAAAGGAGAGACGTTTCGTTCTCCTTTGGACCTGGTTGATACTATTTCGTTCTTCTCTAGACTTGGTGTCTCCTTTCTCCAATTCAACTTCCTCCTCTTATGCTTCTAAATAGATCGAATGCAGGGAAAAGGCCCCTGCTCGCCTGGAATTTTTTCTCTTCTTTGCGTCTGATCAGATTTCATCTTTCCATTTTCTCTTTCTTGCTTTGCTTTTGCTGAAGGGAGGAGTTGGTTAGGCAAAAGCATCAACACCTACATTTTGGATTGCTCGAATGTATGGAGGTAGTTCCACGTTCTTCCTATATCTCTTTTTACGGGAGAATTGTGTAAATTTAAGCCTTGATGCATGATATTGAGGGAGGGGAATGTTTTATCCTCCTTCAATATTGGCACTAACGATTTCATATTTCTTCAATAATGAGTGTGCTCTCCCTTATTTCTCTACATGGCTGCTTTGCCAAAGGCATAAATTCTGGCTCATTTTTTGCTTGTGTCCGATTCTGTTATCGTAGAGGGATCTCTGAGTTGGCATTTTGATTCTGATATTGGGTATATTCTGGATCATGAGGCATACGGCTTTTTGTGCTTTCTTTATCTTAGAATTGCCCTTTCTGGATTTTTACTTCAAACTTTTTGGCCCCGATTGTTCCCTTTGTTATTAGGAGCGGTTGTTCCCCTTTTTCCTCTGAAGTTTTCAGTCGTCTAATTGATAGTGGGCTTTGGTAACGACTCTTTGTTCTTGGTGCAAAGCAAGTGCTTTTTTTATCTTGATCTGAAGTGGGGGTCCTTTCTCCTCTGCATATTGCTTATTTTTCTTGAAGTAGATGGGAGGGAGTGTTGCTTTGGGAGAAGATTCTTCTCTTCCTGTTGCGTTTGCTTTCTTTTCTGGTTTTCCTGGAGACGAAAAGAGGGGTAGTCGTTTCATCCCTCCCATTATCTTTCCCAGCAAGCTAGTTTCGGGAGTTCTTTGCATCTATTGATCCTAAAAGAAAGATGTTTCACTTCCTTTCGGACCCAATGCATAAGTTTTCGCTTTCTTTTAGTCCCAAAATTTACTTTTGCCTATTCCTTTGAGTCACCATCTGTAGCTTTTCCATGTAGTCTTGGAAAATTTCATGGAACTTTGTATTTTAACCCTCTTTTATGGCAGCAAGTCCATATCTCTCCCATTGGTGCGGAGGTTAGGCAATTTTGCTTAGCCATTGACTCTCAACGAAAGCACCAAACGTTAGCATTCCAAAACTTAAGTTAGTAAGCAGGAGAGAATGGCTACAGAGAGAATATATATTGAAAATCAGATGCCCTATTTTAGAATGAATCTGCTATTTATAGAGTTGGAAACTCGAACTGTAGTTGTGAATAGTAAACCTACTTTGTAGCAGGTATGGGTTGGCATGGAAATGATGGTGATTTGACAGAGACGTGTGTTAAAGGCCTTAATGTGTCAAGGGCTAGTCATATTCGATTGGATTGTCTTATTTTGTGTGTCACAGCCAACTGGTTGGGAAGGTTTGGGCATCCTTAAGCCCTTGTTGGGCCTTCAAATGCTCCTTAATGGGTTGAGCTTAATTTTGATAATTTGAGCATTATCAATAATTAATTATGAAAATTTTATTTTTATTTTTATTCTTTTAATGGATATTGTATTTAATTTTTATTTTTTCATTTCTAAAACATTTTTAACTATTTAAAATAATATTACAAATTGTATAATTTATTAAATTTATATGTTAAAATTTTTAGTTGTCAACCGATAAATCAATCCGAAAAAATAAGTTAAAAATCGAAACCGATAGAGCGATTAATAAAATTGTTAATGGATTGGTTAACTGGTTTATGTTCATCCTTAAACCCAAGTAACTATGATTTTGAGTGGGTTAATAAGAATTTAAGTGCAAAGGGGTTAATCTTTAAGCAGATTTTAATGGGCTAAAAAATAATAATATTTATCTCAAGTCAATTGCTATTTTTTTATAATATATATTTGAGGAGCAAGGGAGGTTGGAATTCAAACTAAATGAGTAGCCAATTTTTTAATTATTTGAATTGCATTTTTTCTCTTCTACATATATTAAGAAAATGATTCGTTTTCTCAATTTATCAAAAAAATATTTAAAAAAAACTATAATACCCTTTTCTTATCATTAATGAAAATAAAGAAAATTTATAAAAAATAAAATAATTTTTTATGCACATTATTGTATTTTTTTATATGAAAAAAGGAGTAAAAAATCGAACTCGAAACCTTTCATTACATTGGGATTAATATTTACTACTAAAATATTTCTATAATCCTTGTTCGGTTCATCATTTTCAATGAAGTGGTATAGTTTGATAGGTTATTTGGGACTATAGGCTCTTTATGGATATGAATTTTTATGATTAATTTAGGAGTTATTTTGTCCAAATTTAAAAACAACCAAATTGATATTTTTGCATGACTATTTAAATTTTTTCATTTATCACCTCTATTTAATTTTAATAACTTTATTTATATTCTAATATAATCTTAATTTTTTTATTAAAATTATTTTTATTTCCTATCAAAAATCTATTATATCATACTATACTACACTATCTTTCAAACATACTAACAAATATTATTATTCCATCTCATCTGATACCCGCCATGATGTATGTTTGGAAGTTAAGGTTTGGAGAGTATATAAACTATATATCACTTAGGGGTGAGCATGGATCGATACCAGTCCATGAGCAAAAAAATTAACTAGTCCATTAATATTGATTTTTTAAAATCACTAACCATTAACCAGTCTGTTATATTCGGTTAACCAGTCCATTGGTTTTGATTTTTCAGTTAACCATTAAAATTTATAACATAAAATTATAAGTAAAAATTAGATAAAATTTAATTCAATTTCAAATATGCAAAGTAATTAAATATAAAAATTACAAAACAAACATAATTTACTAGCCAAAATTTATGTTCTATAAATTAATAGCTAATATTATAAAATAAATTTGATATTTGTTGAAAATTAATATGTCTAATTCTAAATCAAATAAAATTTTGGATAATATTAAATATTATAATATAAACTCTAAAATATAAGAAACATAATTAAATGCTATTAAGTAAAATATAAACACCAATATATGATAAAAAATAACATATATAAAAGTTAATCGGATACTATATAATTAAAGAGAATGACATAATATAAATTTAGTTTAAAAAATTATATAAATTTTATAGGAAAATATAAAAAATTAAGATATAAAAATAAATATATAATTTAAATATATCTTAACGTATTATTTTATGTAAATTTTAGAGAGAAAGAAATAGAAAAAAATTGAAGATATAAAAATAAAAAATATATATATATATATATATATATATATATATATATATATATATATATATATATATATATATATATATATATAAAAAAATAATTAAACCAGTCGGTTAATTGAAATAGTAGGTTTTCTCATACCGTGGACCGAAACCGAAATCGAAAATTGAAATATCTCAAATTTACTAACCTAAACTGTAATTATCAGGTTCGGTTAACTGAAAAAATCGATTCGATTTTTCGGTTAACCATTTTTTCAATTTATTTTGCTCAGCCCTAATGTCACTACATTTGGTGCATTACCATTCCCGCTCGCATATCATTGTACCTTAAGGCCATATTTGTTTTCTTGTATTACAGATAGGATAGTATTATATAACACATACTAATAAGAATGCTACATTTGATTAATTTTTTTAGAAAATAATACAGAGATAATATGATACAAAATATTACTCATTATCCCGAATATATTGGATGTATAGTACTGTAAATATAGTACTATATTTCATTAATCTCTATTATTGCCGCTGCCATTACCACCACCACACCATCACCGTCATTGCCTTCATCTAGTGATGCTAAATCCTTGTTAATTCAGTAGTGGTAATTGGTATAATATATATAATCTAAAAAATGTGATATAGTTTTTCAAATATGTATAATAATTTTCCAAAAAGTAGAGAATAAAAATTAAAAATAATTTTTGAATATTAAAAATATAAAACTAAAAACTTACAATTTTATCGAACGCAAGTTAAGTGTTAATTTACCTACTAACATCTATTCATATTTCAAAAAATTTGTACACTTTAAAAAAAATTGATGTATAAAAAATTATATTCTATAATTAATTTTTTTTATCTAAATTAGTAGCATTAAAAATTTAATTTTGTATATTTTTTTAATTTTTTAAAAAATAATATAGTATATCACTATATACCAAATACAGTATAAAATATTATAAATTAATATAAATTTATATCAAATATTATATATTATAATATAACTAATACTATAGAGTAATATTATATAGGCTATCTCAATGAAATTCTAAACATTGATTATAAAATTTCTTAAAAGTTAAATAAGAAAAGAAAATATATATATAGCCCAAATTACTAAGCTTCGCAATGACTAAAACAATCTTGTCCTGTTGAACTTAACCCAAAAATACTAGGTCTAGGGTAAACGACAAATAAGGTAAAGAAGTGAAAATAAGCCAGTGTAAAAGCTGAGCAGGGACCCTGAAGTCTTTTGCCGCTTGCTGGAAAATGACTGAGGCTCATCCGCAGTGCTATGCTGATTGGCTGAGTCGATGATCTCAGAAATTGGTTTCTCGCCGTCTCTTTCTCTGTCTCTCTCATAATCATACATCTTTCTTTTTTTCTTTTTTTTTTCTATATATATACACATACACACACAAAGGTTGTGATGATGCGATGCTGTTTTCCATGAGCGTCCGATCGGGCGAAAAGTGGATAATGCCCACTTCTCATGGCAGGGTAACCCGGATGGCCAAAGAAAATAGAATGACCATTTGATCTTTTACGCCGGCAACCGGTTGTTGCAGCCATGATGGCATAAATTTCACTTGCCTGATCTTATCATTTGCAGATCTGAGCCTCTTATTTATTTAAATTTTATAGTTTTAGCTAATTTTTTCGTTAATTTGATTAGTTTTTAAGTTTCACTGTTTGTCCAATTGGAAAATGCTGAAACCGAGTTTTGGGGACTTGGATGGAAGGTTTTGTAAATGTGTGCCTTGCTGGATCTTGGAGCCTAAAGCCTCAGGATCTGGAAATTTTCTCATCATTTAAACTTTAACAATCCATTTAAACATATTCTTAAATTCATCCTCAGAGATTATTTAACCTAATCTTCTTTAACGGCGAGAAAAAAAATCAAAAAAAATATAAATAATAGTAAAATTGGTTTAAAATTAAATTAAATTTTTGGATTAACTGATCCATGAATTTGATTATATATATATATATATATACTTAATTTTTTTTAATTTACATAAAATAATATTTTAAAATATATTTAAATTATACTTAATTTTTTTTATATTTTCTTATAAAATTTATATAATAATTTAAATTAAATTTATATTATTTTATTATTTTTAGTTATATAATAATATTTATATGTACTGACCGACTATCTTTTTTATATATTATTTTTTATTATATATAATAGTATTTAATTATATTTTTTATATTTTAGGGTTTCTTTTTTAACATTTAATATTAATAAATTTTTTTAACTTAAATCAAGTATATTGGTTTTCAATAAATATTAAATTTATTTTATAATATTAGCTATTAATTTGTTAAATATGAATTTTATCTAGTAAATCATATTTGTTTTGTGATTTTTATTTTAAATTAATTTATATATTTGAGATTAAATTGAATTTTATATATTTTTTAATATTATAATTTTAATATTTAATTAAAAAATATTGATTAATCAAACCAACAAAACTGAAATCGATGAATTGATTAACCGAATGTAAAAGACTGATTAATGGTTAATAATTTTTAAAAATTGATATTAATAAATTGATTAATTTTTTGGCTTATGGATTGGTCCATGCTAACATCTAATCCTCTTTTTGTTTTTGTTTTTCTTTAAACTATGGGTGTATCTTACCAAGCCAAAATACAAAAAAAAAATTTTAAATCGAATTACATATTTTCTTTTTCCATAATTGAATTTTATCATTAATTTTATTTATAATAAATTTAGATATTTTCTTTATAATCGAATTGAAAATCATATTAAATTGTATCAAATTTAGATATGTTATTTATAATCTAGCCGAGAATCGTATTAAATGGTAATGAATCATTCTGAAATTAAATTGGATCGAAAAAATTGATATTTATTAATTATTATATATAATACAAATAATTTATATATAAATTTATTTATAATTTCTATTTTATTATATAAAATCAATTATAGTATTAATTATTTAATGCACAAAATTAAGATAATAAATTAAACTAAATATTTTAATTATATTTATATATTACTAAATTTAATTTAATTTATTATTAATGTTACTCAATTATTATTTAATTTTTTTATAAATTTTTATATAGATATGTAAACTAAACAATTTATCAAATAATTACCTTATCAATTAATTTTATTTACTTTTATTTTAACTCAATTAGTACTTATTTATTTTTTTATACAGTCTTATATAATTATGTAAATTAATAATTTAATTATATATAGTTATTATTTATAATAAAATTTTACGTATAAATTTAAATATTTGAATATATAATTATCTTATCAATAAGTTCATAAAATTTTAGTGCTGCTTAACAACTACTCATCTATTTTTAATGCAATATCTATATGAACAATTGAACTTGTAAATTAATAATTTAATTGTATACAATTATATTAATAAAATTTTGTCAATTAAGGCATTTATATGTGTATACAATTAGCTTACTAATTAATTGTATTTAATTTTAGTATCACTTAACTAATATTTATTTATTTTTGGTACAATATTTATGTGAGCAGTTGAGTGTGTAGATTTATAACATAATCATATACAATTATTATATATAATGAAATTACCAATTCATGTAATTATATAAATATATAATTATCTCACCAATTAACTTTATTTACTTTTAGTATCTCTCAACTAATATTCGTTTATTTTTTGCACAATACTTATACGAGTATATAAATTAATAATGTAATTGCATATATAGTTATTATACAATGAAAATTTATCAATTAATTTCATTTACTTTTAGTGTCGGTAAACTAGTGCTTATCAATTTTGCCATAGTACCTATATGCGTAATTGAGGTTTAAATTAATAACATAATTATATATAGTTATTATATGTAATGAAATTTTATCAATTCATATAATTATATGAGTACATAATCACCTTTCCAGACCACTTCAAACCTGATTCCATAATTCTTTCACATTGAAAATAAGTTGTACGTAAATTTTCGGCTCAATCGGAGTCCGTGTTCTACACAAATAAAAATTCGTGCTAAGGTATAAAGTTTAGTAGGGAACATAAAAAATGTGAACATCCTCTTTTGAAAGTCATCAAAATAACACATACACATAAAAGCATATTATTAGGCTTAATTCAATTAATTTGATTTATTTTTAGTGTCACTCAAATTATATATATATATATATATATATATATATATATATATATATATATATAGATAGAGAGAGAGAGAGAGAGAGTTCTTGATAATACATGACTTATCATGAAACATCCTAATATCCCTTAGGAGGGTGTGGGGTTAGAAGAACCAAACTATAGACATAAGTTATCAAAAATGTCTAATAATTATTTTTTTCAGCAACAATTGGTGAGTTTTTACAAAGTGTGCATGATAGGTGTTAGTGTAAGCCTTAGACCCAATGCATTGTTATAAAACACTCAAGTTAATTGATATGAGCACGACCAAGCACAAGGGCAACAAGAAAGATGAACTAGCATTTCCTCAAGGACCAATAACAAGAGCAAGGTCAAAGAAGCTTAAAGAAGTCCTACAAGCATTCATGAAACCTTATGTGGAGAAAATGCAAGTTCAAGAAGAGAAGGAAGCTAAATTGGACTATGAAGACAAGTTTAGGCCGAATGGTGCAATGGGTCTTCAAGCTACTTTATTTAGTTTCTATTCTTTATGTAACATTTAATAAACTATATTTGGGCAGCCTAGAACCTAGGAAAACGAATTGGGCTTTATTAGAATAGGTTTGCTTTATTTTGGGCTTATTTTACTGTTTTGGGTAGTTTAAGTGGGTAGGCTAAAGTTGGGCTTATCTCTTCTAAAGAGTTGGGCCAAAATAACTATTTGAGGCTTAGAATACCTAAGGGGGCCGAATTTTACATGGGAGAATTGAATTTTAATGGGTTTGGGTCAGATTTAGGTTTAGGCCTACATTGGTGAACTTAGGGTCCTAAATTTTAGGAATGGATTTTCCTTGATAAATACTTATTATTTTGGGATATTATTAAGTAGAGTTTGAGGGAGAAATAATAGCTTGACCATATCTTTAAAGGGCTGGCCGAAATTCACTTGTAGCCAACATTAAGTCTACATTCATTCATTCATTTTCTTAGGATAATAAGCATATTTATCACTTTCTGTTAGGATTAATCTCAAATTGTATTTATCTTTATTTCTTCATGTACTTAGTCCATATTATGGCCAAATACATGTAGATAAAGGTTAGGAATTATCTTTGTTATTTATTTTATTATTTATCTCTTAGAGTTAGTGTTTGATTTTAATTCATCTAGGGAGGGGTGGCTGCCTAGCCTATATAAAGGGCTGAATTCTTCATTTGTAAGACACTTGAATTTTGATTAATGAGAATTTTCTTTGGCTTGGCCGAATTTGTGAGAGTTAATTTATTATTGATTCTTGCTATTGCATGAAGAATTAGACTTAGGCTATTTGCATGATTAATGTATGCTTGATTCTTCTTCTTCTTGTTTTCTAAATCAATCTATCATAAGTGTTTCCAATCAATCTTGCTTGGGGGTTCTTTAGATTGGGGGTTTATTATCTTATTTATGGTCAATATTTATGGTATGTTGGCGTTCTAGTTTGGCATATAGGCTGGGGTTCCGCATCATTAATAAATGAGGCATTTGTTTTATCTATTATATTTCTGTGCATATTAAGTGATAGAACTATCCAAGAATGTTGTTTCAGTTTAAGATATCATGTGTAAGGTACATGGTTGTAAGACCTTGAAATATTTGAGACTTCATTCTAAATATCCCTAATCGGCCATTGTTATGGGAATAACAAATGAATTAAAACTAGTGTGCTCTCTCTGATAAGTTGAGTTCTGTCTTTCGGATCATAAGGACTAGAGTGTCAATCAGTGATCATAGATACATGTTTAGAATATGGTACCTGGTTTCGATCTGCTCATGAGAACTCTACATGGTACAAGTCATAAGTGTTTCTCAATTTCAAGTTTTGCATCGGAGTTCTTAGACCTAAAATCTCTATGAAACTCTTTATGAATTACTGTGTACTTTAACATACACCTAACGTGCTCGTAACAGAGTGACAAGGATGAGTATGTTTGGGCATGCACTAATTCATGTTAGAGAGTGATGCGGAACCCCAGCCTATATGCCAAACTAGAACGCCAACATACCATGAATATTGAACATAAATAAGATAATAAACCCCCAATCTAAAGAACCCCCAAACAAGATTGATTGAAAACACTTATGATAGATTGATTTAGAAAACAAGAAGAAGAAGAATCAAGCATACATTAATCATGCAAATAGCCTAAGTCTAATTCTTCATGCAATAGCAAGAATCAATAATAAATTAACTCTCACAAATTCGGCCAAGCCAAAGAAAATTCTTATTAATCAAAATTCAAGTGTCTTACAAACGAAGAATTCAGCCCTTTATATAGGCTAGGCAGCCACCCCTCCCTAGATGAATTAAAATCAAACACTAACTCTAAGAGATAAATAATGAAATAAATAACAAAGATAATTCCTAACCTTTATCTACATGTATTTGACCATAATATGGACTAAGTATATGAAGAAATAAAGATAAATATAATTTGAAAATAATCCTAACAGTTAGTGATAAATATGCTTATTATCCTAAGAAAATGAAGGAATGAATGTAGACTTAATGTTGGCTAAAAGTGAATTTCGGCCAGCTCTTTAAAGATATGGTCAAGCTATTATTTCTCCCTCAAACTCTACTTAATAATATCCCAAAATAATATATATTTATTAAGAAAAATTCATTCCTAAAATTTAGGACCCTAAGTTCACCAATGTAGGCCTAAACCCAAATCTGACCCAAACCCATTAAAATTCAACTCTCCCATGTAAAATTTGGCCCCCTTAGGTATTCTAAGCCTCAAATAGTTATTTTGGCCCAACTCTTTAGAAGAGATAAGCCCAACTTTAGCCTACCCACTTAAACTACCCAAAACAGTAAAATAAGCCCAAAATAAAACAAACCTATTCTATTCTAATAAAGCCTAATTCGTTTTTCTAGGTTCTAGACTGCCCAAATATACTTAATTAAATGTTACATAAAAAATAGAAACTAAATAAAGTAGCTTGAAGGCCCATTGCACCATTCGCCCTACACTTGTCTTCATAGTCCAATAACTCTTTCTCTTCTTGAACTTGCATTTTCTCCACATAAGGTTTCATGAATGCTTGTAGGACTTCTTTAAGCTTTTTTGACCGTTATTGGTCCTTGAGGAAATGCTAGTTTATCTTTCTTGTTGCCATTGTACACAATCGTGCTCATATCAGATAGCATGAGAGAAGTAAAGGGATTACCCCTCTCGATGAGAGAGAAAATATTATCGGCCACTTAATCAGTGAACTAAGAAGTGTATGGCCATACCGAGATGAAATAATGAGTAATCATTATTTATCTGAGAGTTCAGTGTCCCTGGAATATCAAGAAATGAATTAGTATATATATATATATATATATATATATATATATATATATATATATATAAGGATGACTAGTTTCATGCCTTATATTAATTTTGATATTTGTGGGTAAGGGACTATGCAAAATTACATTAGGTAACACTAAATGCCATTTGCATTTTCATTTAATTTGGAATGCTATAATATCTTACTAGAGAATATATATAGCCTTTGGATTATTTATTAATCTATTGCCAATATTAAATGGACCTATAAGATCACACACAAAGCATTAGGTCTAAAATATTATGTAAAGTATTGGGCATTAATTTGAGCTTTTATTTAAAGTCAAATTAATGAGAATAATAGGTATTTAAATTGCTAATGGACCTTAGTCCATGAGAGAGAATTCGGCAATTACATGGATAATAGCAATTAATTATTTATCTCTGGATAATTAAGTTAATTGAGTTTAAAATCCTATATGAATTTGAATCAAGATACACCACTTGATTAGGAAGAGGTTGAGGCCGAAATTCAATCTAAAAAAACTAATAAAATTCGGCATGCACTCAAACTCTAGCTAAAGTTGTATATTTTGATTTAATAACTATGCCACTTTAAGGGTTTTTTCTCTCTCATTGCTGAATTCAACAAGGGAAAAGAATTATTTCTTCTTCTCTTGTGCTTTTGGGCAGCTTTTAAAAAAAACCCTAGGAAGAACAAGATCAAATCTTGTGTCTTTAGAACATACCCATTGCCATATACTCAAACCTAGAGCACTTTTTGTTTTAGGCCAACTTTACAAGTGTGTGTGTGAACATAGAGTGGTGTGGCGTAAAAGGCAGCACCTTTGGCATTGGTGGTTAAGTTCAAGGGTATATAGGTTCATCTTATATACTGGTTATTACAGAATTAAGTTTTGAAATGCATTCAAGGATGTAAGTTCAATCTAAAACCCTAAAACTGCATGTTTTCAATTCTATGTTATTTATTGCATGGCTTATATGATTAAAAGTCTTGTTTTTCCGCTGCGTAATCATGGTTTTAATGCCATGTGATATCCCATCAGTGGTATCAGAGCCTAATCATGTTTGTTTTAGTGCTTTGGATGCGTTACAATTTGATTCAAAATCGTTTGTTGCATGAAACGTGTTGCTGAAATTTTTTGTTTTGTGTTTCTTGCATTGGTTGAGTGTAAAAACGACTTTAAATGGTTAATTGGGTATTATGGCATGTTAATATACTGACCTAAGATGTTTTAAAAATGGTTTTAATTCTGGTCTATGACAATTTAATTGGTTAATTTACAAATCACTTAAAACAAATGACTAGTTTGTGTTTGTTGCATTTTTAATCAACATTGTTTGTTTTGTTTTGATTAAAATGGCAAAAACACATTTAGATCAGATCTAGGCTCCTTAATTCAATATTTATGACCTTATTTAAGTAATTAAATGACTCATAAAATCGTTTTAAGTGTTTGTGCATAGTTTGTGGCATTATATATATGAGCATTAAACAACTAATTTCACGTTGTTTGTTTGTTTTGTTATCAGTGCCGAATGTGTTATGTGTTCTTCATGAATTTTTATGTTTTGATTAATGTTGGTTCATATTATTTGTGTTTTTAATATTTATGAGCTGTATGACATAATATTAAAAATAGCAAAATTGGAAATTACACTAGAGTTGATTTATGGCACAAATCTAACTAGTTTGTGTTTTGGGCTTTTAAGAGAGCTTATTCAATAAGTGGATTTAGTCCATTGGGCTTCGGCCTGGCCCGTCATGGGATCTTCTCTTAAAAGTACAAGTACACAATTTTCATTGATGGGCTGGGCTTAATTAATTAAAATTGGACTTTGTTTTGTCTATGAATGTTATGTATATTTGTTTGTTTGTTTTGTGTGATGAATGAATATGCATTGTGCATTCATGGGCCCTAGGTTATGTAATTAAATATGGCCTGCATGCCATTAAGGATTATTGTAAAAGTTTCATTTATTTCTTAGTATAGAATTTTATTTGAAGACTTTGTAAATCAAGATGAAGCCCAATGGAGTGGGGAGGCCCAACTTGAAGATTCATATGTAATAGTATAGAATCTTAGTTGTAGGTTTTTGGGCCCATGTTTGTCACACTTTATTTTACGCATTTATACATATACATACTATGAATGGATGACAAAGCGTATGCCATGAAAGCCGTAATAAAATGAATCCCTAAAATAGTAAGTCACAAAGTTGCCTTCCTAATTCGAAACATGTCAAGACATCAATCATCGGTCACGTAGACTAGGAGTCCTAGATGCGCCCGATTATCTTTGTGAGGCATGGGTTGTGAATGTAGGTTGGACTTAACATGGAAAGGGATGCCCGGACCTAGGAAACAAATAAATGGGTTTGTGCTATAACATCTTAAGATGTTAGCCTATTTGATCCAAAAGTCATGTACGAGACATGATTGGAGTTTTCCTACCTAAGTAACTTAACTCTTTAGGTGTACAAGCTCAGCTTGACTAATGAGTTGTTGTGAAAAGTGGATCTTGGTCCACATTAAATCACTAATGCAAATTATTTAAAGGGATATTAATTCGATTTGTGGGATTATATTAAGACCTCATTTAATCTTGCTAAGTTTACAATTTTTGTAGATTAAAAAATGGCTTCTTCAAACAATAACTTTTCATTGCGATCGGTCCTAGAAAAGAACAAACTGAATGGCACCAATTTCATAGGCTGGTCTCAAAACTTGAGAATTATCCTTAAGCAAGAGAAGAAGTCGTATGTTTTGGATGAACCCTTGCCCACCGAACCTGCTAGGAATGCCTATGCAGTTCAAAGGGAAACCTTTGAGACTAAGAAGAGTGACTCCAATAATGTGACCTATCTGATGCTAGCCACTATGGTGCCCTAGTTGCAAAAGCAATTCATGGACCAAGAGGTCTATGCGATCATGGTACACCTCAAGGAGATATTCCAAGAACAAGCTTTTCACGAAAGGTTCGTGATAACAAAGGCCTTGATTTCTTGTAATATGATTACGGGTACTCCCGTTAGTACACATGTACTCAAGGTGAAAGGGTATCTTGATACTCTTGAGAAGCTTGAGGTACAAGTCCCAAGAGAATTGGCCACTGACTGATCTTAGGGTCATTCCTTGATGATTATGATCCATTTGTTATGAATTATAACATGCATGCAATGAACAAGACAGTCACCGAGCTTCACAGGATGCTTAAGAATGCTGAAGAGAACATTCGAAAGACCAATCCTGTACTTATGGTTTAAGGAGGCATTAAGAAGGGGCCTGCAAAGGGAAAGGGGAAAGGTAAGGCAAAACCCAAAAATGACTAGGCCCGACCTAAGTCCAGTGGGAGTGCGCCTCAGGCCCAACCCAAGTCCAAGGCACAAAAGCTCAAGGAGAGTGAGAGCATGTGCTTCCATTGCAACAAGTTAGGGCATTGGAGAAAGAACTGCGCTCTCTTTAAGGAAGAATAAAAGAAGAATGGAGCCAAGGCATCCAGTTTTGTATTTTTGTTGTTAAAATTAACCTTTCTATTTCTACCACTTGGGTATTGGATACCGATTTTGGTTATCACATTTGTTCATATGTGCAGTAGCTAAGAAATAGGAGGTTACTAGGGAAGAGTGAAGTGGACCTCTGCATGGGAAATGGAGCACGAGTTGCGGCCATGGAGATGGGCGACTATAGACTCACTTTACCTTCTGGACCATGTTTAGATTTAATGGATTGTTATTTTGTGCTTGCCATGAGCAGAAACATTATTTCGGTTTCACGATTGGATATGGATGGATTTTACTTTGTTATTAATAATGGCAATATTCATTTTCGTTGTCAAGGCATTTTATATGGCACTGCTATGTTACAAAATGGTCTTTATATCCTTGATCAACAAAATAGAGAGTCCATATACAAAATTAATACAAAGAAGGTTAAATCAAATGAATTGAACCCTACTTACTTCTGACATTGTTGTTTAGGACATGCAAATGAAAAATGCATTTCAAGACTCCACAAATCTGGAGTGCTTGGATCATTCGATTTGGAATCTTATGACACATGCGAGCCATGTTTGCATGGAAAAATGATAAAAAGTCCTTTTGACAGGAAAGGTGAGAGGACTAGTGACTCACAGGCTAGAGGTGGTTTTAGTTACTTCGTAACATTCACAAATGACTTTAGTAGATATGGCTACATTTATCTAATGAAGCACAAGTCTAAAACTTTTGAAAATTTCAAAGAGTTTAAGAACGAAGCAGAAAACCAACTTGGCAAAAGTATAAAAGCCATTCGATCAGACCGAGGTGGCAAATATTTAAGCCAAGAGTTTGACAGTCATCTGAAGGAGTGTGGAATTATTTCATAGCTCACTCCTCCTGGACACCACAATGGAATGGTTGTTTGAAATGAGGAATCGAACTCTGTTGGACATGATTCGATCAATTATGAGTCAAGCTAATCTTCCTGTCTCTTTTTGGGGTTATGCATTAGAAATTGTTGCGTTTTAACTGAATCGTACTCCAACTAAAGCAGTTGTGAAGACACCATATGAGGTGTGGATTGGGAAAGAGCCCTATATGTTGTTTCTCAGGATTTGGGGCTATGAAGCACATGCTAAGAAGTTAACATCTGACAAGCTAGAGTCCAAATCTATTGTATGCTTGTTTGTGGGTTATCCCAAAGAAACAAAAGGATACTACTTTTACTCACAAGCCGAGAACAAAGTCTTTATTGCTCGCAAAGCTATTTTCTTGGAAAAGGAATTCCTTCTTAAGAAGGATAGTGGGAGCAAAGACTTGGAGAAATTCAAGTGCCACAAACTCTAGTAGAGGATGAGTTAGAAATGGGATCGAGTTCACAACCAGTTGTGGAACAAAAAATCATTGCATAAGAACCTAGAAGGTTTGGTAGGGTACGACGGGAGATTGAGAGATACGAATTTCTAATCACCGATAGTGACACTATTGGCTTGGAGCCATGAAATCCAAGATGCAATCAATGTACGATAACCAAGTTTGGACCTTGGTTGATCCACCGGAAGGTACTAAGGTAATTGAATGCAGTGGCTATTTAAACTCAAAGCTGATAAGACCTACAAAGGTAGATTAGTAGCTAAAAGGTTTCCGGCAAACTCATGGTGTAGACTATAATGAGACCTTTTCACTTGTAGTCATGCTCAAGTCCATTAGGATCTTACTTGCCATAGCTGCATATCATGACTATGAGATATGGCAAATAGATGTCAAAACAACTTTCCTTAATGAAAATCTCCTCGAGGATGTGTATATGACACAACCTGAGGGTTTTGTCGATCCCAAGCACCCTAAAAAGGTTTACAAGCTTTAAAAATCCATTTATGGATTGAAGCAAGCATCCCGGAGTTAGAATCTCCATTTTGATGAAGCAGTCAAAGACTTCATAACAAATGAAGATGAACCTTGTTGTACAAGAAGGTTAGTGGGAGCATAGTATGTTTTTGGTCCTATATGTGGACGACATCCTTCTCATTAAAATGACATCCCAACATTGCAAAATGTTAAGCAATGGTTGGGGAAGTGTTTCTCAATGAAAGACTTAGGTGAAACCGAGATAATACTTGGTATTCAGATCTATAGAGATAGATCGCATCGGCTCTTGGGACTAAGTCAAGAAAAGTACATAGATAAAGTACTAAAGCATTTTAGTATGGGAGACTCAAAGAAAGGGTACATACCTTTGGCTTTGGGAGTTCCCTTGACTAACAGTGTCCTAAAACTCAAGAGGAGAGGGACAACATGGGTAGAATCCCATATGCATCTGCTATTAGATCTATCATGTACGCTATGTTATGTGGTTGGATGTTGCTCATGCACTGAGTATAACCAGTAGGTTTCAGCAAGGCCCTGGTGAGAAGCACTGGTCTATTATAAAGGGGATTCTAAAGTACCTGCGAAGGACTAAAGATCACTTCTTGGTGTATGGTGGTCAAGAAGAGCTGGTCATACAAGGTTATGCGGATGCTGCTTTTCAGACCAGCACTCAGGACTCAAAATTGCAATTTGGTTTTGTTTTTGTTTTGAACGGTGGTGTTGTCAGCTAGAGAGCTCGAACCAAGAGATTGTTGCCGACTGAACTATAGAATCTGAGTATATTGTAGCAAGTGAGACTGCAAAGGAGGATGTTTGGATTAGAAATTTTATTTCTGGATTAGGAGTGGTCCCAAGCATCCTAGATCTATTAGAAATTTTCTGTGACAACAACGGGACCATCGCACAGGCCAAGGAGCCCCCAGTCACACCAGAAATCCAAACACATACTTAGGAGGTACCACCTAATCAGAGAGATCATTGACCGTTGGGACGTCAAGATTAGCAAGATAGCGAGTGAAGACAATTTAAGATATCCATTGACGAAACAGTTGCGTCCAAATATGCACGAAGCTCATTTGCGAGCGTTTGGTCTTAGGGTTATGCCCAATTAGGATTGGTGCTAGTGGGAGATTGTTAGTGTATGCCCTAGCCCCAATGCATTGTTATAAAACACTCAAGTTAATAAATGAGGCATTTGTTTTATCTATTATATTTCTGTGCATATCAAGTGATAAAACTATCCAAGAATGTTGTTTTAGTTTAAGATATCATGTGTGAGGCATATGGTTGTAAGACCTTGAAACATTTAAGACTACATTCTAAATATACCTAGTTGGTCATTGTTATAGGAATAACAAATGAATTAAGACTAGTATGCTCTCTCTGATAAGTTGAGTTATGTCTTACGGATCATAAGGAATAAAGTGTCAATCAGATATCATAGATACATGTTTAGAACATGGTATCTGGATTCGATCCACTCATGAGAAATCTATATGGTACAAGTCATAAGTGTTTCTCAATTGCAAGTTTTGCATCAGAATTCTTAGACCTAAAATCTCTATGAAACTCTTTATGAATTACTGTGTACTTTGACATACACCTAATGTGCTCGTAACAGAGTGACAAGTATGGGTATGCTTGGGCATGCATTAATTCACGTTAGAGAGCATGAGAGAAGTAAAGGAATTACCCCTCTCGATAAGAGAGAAAATATCACCGACCACTTGATCGGTGAACTGAGAAGTGTATGGCCATACCGAGATGAAATAATGAGTAATCATTATTTATCTGAGAGTTGTTATATATATATATATATAATAAGGATGACTTGTTCCATACCTTATATTAATTTTGATATTTGTCGACAAGGGACTGCAAAATTGCATTAGGTCACTAAATGCCATTTGCATTTTCATTTAATTTGGAATGCTATAATATCTTGCTAGAGAATATATATATATAGCCTTTGAATTATTTATTAATCTATTGCAAATATTAAATGGACCTATAGGATCACACACAAAGCATTGGGCCTAAAATATTATGTAAAGTATTGGGCATTAATTTGGGCTTTTATTTAAAGTCAAATTAATGAGGATAATGGGTATTTAAATTGCTAATGGACTAGTCCATGAGAGAGAGAATTCGATAATGACATGGATAATAACAATTAATTATTTATCTTTGGATAATTAAGTTAATTGAGTTTAAAATCCTATATGAATTTGAATCAGATACACCACTTGATTAGGAAGAGGTTGAGGCCGAAATTCAATCTAAAAAAACTAGTAGAATTCGGCATGCACTCAAACTCTAGCTAAGTAGTATATTTTGATTTAATAACTATCCACTTTAAGGGTTTTTTTCTCTCATTGCCGAATTCAACAAGGGAAAAGAATTATTTCTTCTTCTTTTGTGTTTTTGGGCAGCCTTAAAAAAAACCCTAGGAAGAACAAGATCAAATCTTGTATTTTTAGAACATACCCATTGCCGAATACTCAAACCTAGAGCTAACACTTTTTGTTTTAGGCCAACTTTGCAAGTGTGTGTGTGAACATAAAGTGGTGTGGTGTAAAAGGCAGCACCTATGGCATTGGTGGTTGAGTTCAAGGGGTATATAGGTTCATCTTATACACTAGTTATTGCAGAATTACTGGTTATTGCATAATTATGTTTGAAGTGAATTCAAGGATGTAAGTTCAATCGAAACCCTAAAACTGCATGTTTTCGATTCTATGTTGTTTATTGCATGGCTTATGTGATTAAAAGACTTGTTTTTTCACTGTGTAATCATTGTTTTAATGTCATGTGATATCCCATCAATAGGTACATGAAGAACAATCAAAATTATATCCTAAGTTTTTAAGATGGCCAACTGTAGTTGTTCCGATTCTAGTTCCTACCTCAACTAAGTACTTGCTCAGATGTAAAACAACACTGATGCGGAACCCCAAGGTTAAAGAACCCGAAACCCCTTGAACATACACTTTGATCTCAAAACACAAAGAAGACAAACACCCTCCTATTGAACCCCCAAACAACACGTGAATGGAAACGCAAATAATCGGGATAATAAGAATAAGAAAACGCCACAATCAAAATGATTGATAAGTAATCCTAATTCTTGATGCAATAGAAAAGAAAGCAAGCAATCTCACAATCTCTCTAAAGAATTTCGGCTAAGCCAAGAGAAAACTCTCAAAAGTTTATAATTTGATTCAATCATTATCTTTTTTACAACCTAGGTTAGCCTATTTATAAGGTGGCTAACCCTAATTCACTCTTTAAAACCCTAATTTAAATACTCATATGGCCTTACACGAATTTCCTTGGGCTTTTACAAGCCAAATAAGCCCAAATAAGTCTTAAACACACTTAAAACAAAACTAGTTAATAAACCTTATAGGCCTAAAATGAAAGCCCAAAAGAAAGACTAGAAATAAATAACCAAACTAACTAAACTAAGCCCAAAAGAAGCCCACACGCCTAGCCCATTAATAATACAACTTAAGTGAGTCATGTGACTTTTAAATGAAGCAAATGACTTGTACAATTAAAGCCCAAAGTTGTATAAGCCCAAAATTGATGGTAAAGCACCAAATCTGCCTCCTATAAATTGGCGCACGCCCCAATGACATTTGGATCTTATATTTATGTGTTTGAACTCCATTTTGGCCCATTTGAAAGTCATAAGGTTGCCCCTCTTCAATGGCATAAGATAGCCCTCTTGGATCCGTATCATTCCCTCCCTCTTTAGAAAAGATTCGTCCTCGAATCTTCGTCTTGCAATAGTTGGGAATTGGCACTTGAGGAATACATTCATCTTCATAAATGATCTTCGGCATTGGTGGAAATAGTATGAATGCTTCTTCATTAAAGAACTCATCATGATCCTGCAAGTTATAAACAAAAGATCTATGCAAAACATGGTTAGTATTTAATACAGTGATATGATTTTGACCTTCGTCACTTCCCATGTGCACCTCATCCTCCTTATGCGGTAGAGGAGAAATTGTAACATGCAGATCTTCCATCTCCACTAAACCAACTTCTTCATTCTCACTCAAACAATCAACATCTGCACTTTCAAATATTTTTCCATTATGCACAACATCATTATCCTCTTTCACCTCTAAAACAACCTCATTTACCAAGTTCTCCACATCTTCAACTTCACCCAAAACCTCTTTTTCCTCATCAAGCTCATCAACAACCTCCTCTTCATGGTCTTGAGTAATTTCACTATCAAAGCCTATATCTATATCACCCTTTTCAGGTTCACAAATTATTTCTTCTAGGATAACTTTCTCCTTCTTTCTCTTCGCTTTGCTCTCCTCCATTCTAATTCGTGGTTCGAAATATTGTCTAACCAACCATTCAAAATTATTAAGGTCTTGCCTTAACAAATTTATATCTTCCTTAAACGCATTCCTTTCATCTTGATGTAAATGTCGTTTGGACTTGTGATTAGACATCCTCACATTCACTCGTGTTTCACTCAAAATTTGGCTTTTATGCTCTTAATGTCCTCTCACTCTCTTGCCTTTTTCCTCTCAAGCTTGCAACTTCAAAATTGCACTTCAGAATTTAAATTACAAATCAAAAACTTGAGCACGTTTAAGAAAACAAGGAAATAATAACAACAAAAAGATAGCTCAAAACTAGAAAAGAAGACTCTAGACACAATGGAGGTGATACACAGACAAGAGTGGTGTACCACTTGATGATAAGTAAATTAGAGTGTTGGACGAGCAAAGATACTCTAACAATGTAAATGGAACAAAAACTAGCTTAAAACAAAGAAATAAGCAACAAGAATCAAGGAAAATGACAATATGGATAAAATGAATGAATTTGATTCACTACAAAGTAAACCAAATATAGAACCTAAATATTCTACCCAACAAAGAAGGAAAATCAACAAGATACCAATTAAAACTATAAAACATGCAAAACAAATCAATTTACAGCAATTTATTCACTACGCCGAACGATGTAACAAGCTGATTAGTGTGTCAAGTTATGTTCAAAACGATGGCAAAAAAATGGCAAAGTGATAGTAAAATGATGGCAAAAGTTTCCAAAAATGATAGCACAAATGGTGGAAAAAGTTTCCAAAAAATGGTTACACAATGATGGAAAAGTTGCAAAAAAATGGTTGCACAAATGGTGAAAAGTTTCCAAAAATGGTTACACAAATGATGGAAAAAGTTGCCAAAAATGGTTGCACAAATGGATAGCAAATGATAAAAATGATTGGCACAAATGGATAATAAATGGATAGCACAAATATTTGCCAAGTAGAAATTCTTGTCTAACTAGGATTAGGATTGTAATTCCAATTTAGATATGGACTAGGATTTTTTTGAAAGCCTAAACCCACAGCAATAAGGATTAATTTTCCTACCTTTTAAAGGATTCCCAAATGTGTTTGGAAAAGGTGTAAAAGTGCCCCTCCCAATCCTAAAGCAAAAGGATTAGTTTTTCCCACTTATGAAAGGATTAGGATTTCTTTAGGCTATATAAACTACCCTTGTTCAATTTGCTCCTTAAAATTTTTTTTTCTTCTTCTATTTTTCTTCTCTTTCACGTGTTTTCTCTCTTCTTTCTTTTTTTTATGAACAGTAACGTGAACAGTGCGATGAACAGTACGTGAACAGTGTAATGAACAGTAAACGATTTTTTTTCTTTTTTTCTTTTTTTTTTTAATGAATCAACACACAAGCTAAGGAAAAGAAAAATGCTAAATTTACCACACAAAAGCACACAAATCAAAACTTATCACTACCTAATTCGGCATAAACATAAAGAAATCAAAGAAAAGAAAACACAAACCTAACACTAAGATAAATAGGAATTTACCTTACTTTTGGCTCTGATACCAAATGATGCGGAACCCCAAGGTTAAAGAACCCGAAACCCCTTGAACATACACTTTGATCTCAAAACACAAAGAAGACAAACACCCTCCCTATTGAACCCCCAAACAACACGTGAATGGAAACGCAAATAATCGGGATAATAAGAATAAGAAAACGCCACAATCAAAATGATTGATAAGTAATCCTAATTCTTGATGCAATAGAAAAGAAAGCAAGCAATCTCACAATCTCTCTAAAGAATTTTGGCTAAGCCAAGAGAAAACTCTCAAAAGTTTATAATTTGATTCAATCATTATCTTTTTTACAACCTAGGTTAGCCTATTTATAAGGTGGCTAACCCTAATTCACTCTTTAAAACCCTAATTTAAATACTCATATGGCCTTACACGAATTTCCTTGGGCTTTTACAAGCCAAATAAGCCCAAATAAGTCTTAAACACACTTAAAACAAAACTAATTAATAAACCTTATAGGCCTAAAATGAAAGCCCAAAAGAAAGACTAGAAATAAATAACCAAACTAACTAAACTAAGCCCAAAAGAAGCCCACACGCCTAGCCCATTAATAATACAACTTAAGTGAGTCATGTGACTTTTAAATGAAGCAAATGACTTGTACAATTAAAGCCCAAAGTTGTATAAGCCCAAAATTGATGGTAAAGCACCAAATCTGCCTCCTATAAATTGGCGCACGCCCCAATGACATTTGGATCTTATATTTATGTGTTTGAACTCCATTTTGACCCATTTGAAAGTCATAAGGTTGCCCCTCTTCAATGGCATAAGATAGCCCTCTTGGATCCGTATCAGGGTAAAAGCCAAATTTTGAATGAAACACGAGTGAATGTGAGGATGTCCTATTCAAGTCAAAGCGACATTTAAATCAAGATGAAAGGAATGCTTTTAAGGAAGATATGAAGTTGATAAGGCAAGACCTTAATAATATAGAATGGTTGGTTAGACAATATTTCGAACCACGCATTAGAATGGAGGAGAGCAAAGTGAAGAGAAGGAAGGAGAAAGTTATCATAGAATAAATAATTTGTGAACCTGAAAGGGGTGATATAGATATAGGCTTTGATAGTAAGGTTACTCAAAACCATGAAGAGGATGTTGTTAATGAACTTGATGAGGAAAAAGAGATTTTGGGTGAAGTTGAAGATGTGGAGAACGTGGTTAAAAAGGTAAATGAGGTTGTTTTAGAGGTATAAGAGAATCATGATGTTGTGCATAATGGAAAAATATTTGAAAGTGAAGACGTCGTTGATTGTTTGAGTGAGAATGAAGAAGTTGGTTTAGTGGAGATGGAAGATCTGCATGTTACAATTTCTCCTCTACTGCATAACTTTGGATGAAGAGCACATGGGAAGGGAAAGAAGTCAAAATCATATCACTATATTAAATACTAACCATGTTTTGCATAGTCTTTTTGTTTATAACTTGCAGGATAATAATGAGTTCCTCAATGAAGAAGCATTCATATTATTTCAACCAATGCCGAAGATCATTTACGAAGATGCATTTATTCCTCAAGTGTCAATTTCCAACTACTGCAAGACGAAGATTCAAGGACGAATCTTTTCTAAAGAGGGAGGGAATTATACGACCATAGGAGGGGCAAGTCATGATGATTTCATCAATCAACATCACAAGCTTAAAGTACTTAGCTTTTGGAAGCAAGTGAAGGAATTGGGTCTAAGTCATTTTGGGCTTATACAACTTTGAGCTATAATTGTACAAGTCATGTGTCTCATTTAAAAGTCACATGATTCATTTAAGTTGTAAATGTGGGCTTCCTTTTAAAGGGATTATTTAGTTATTTGGGTTAGTAGTTAGTCTTTTATTTTGGTTAGTCTTTTATTTTGGGCTTCAAATTCGTCACTTTACTTTAGTTGGGTTTTAAGTAGTTGGTTTAGCCTATTTTAGTTAGGATTTGGTATTTTAAACCTATTGGACTTATGTATACCCATTCCCTTAGGGTTTGGAGGCTATAAATAGGTTATTATAAGTTGTAAACTTAAGATTAGAATTAAATTATAAACTTTTGAGAGTTTTCTCTTGGTTTAGCCAAAATTCTTTAGAGAGATTGTGAGATTGTTTGCTTTCTTTTCTATTGCATCAAAAATTAGGATTACTATCAATCATTTGTTGTGGCATTTTCTTATTCTTCTTATCCCAATTATTTGCATTTCCATTCACATGTTGTTTGGGGGTTCAATAGGGAGGGTGTTTGTCTTCTATGTGTTTTAATATCAAAGTGTATGTTCAAGGGGTTTCGGGTTCTTTAACCTTGGGGTTCCGCATCAGGTCGTATCATGGTTTTTCTGCTACTTTTAATGTTTCTAATCTTTCTCCTTTTGATATGGATTCAGATTTGTGGACAAATCTTTTAGAGGAGGGAGGGAATGATATGGATTCACCATTAAAGACATAAACCCAAGATCTATTAATGATGCCTAGTCGTCCAATTACAAGAAGGCATGCTCAGAAGCTTAAGATGGCAATGTCATCTTATGTTCAAAGTTTTGTCACACAAGAACTTCATGATGAAGCCATTGAGAAGTGTTATGGAGAACTTGAAGACAAACATAAAGTATTTAGCCTATTGCTGGTTTGGGCTAACACAACTTTGGGCTTTAATTGTACTAGTCATGTGCCTTATTTAAAAGTCACATGTTTCATTTAAGTTATATTTTAAATGGACTAGGCATGTAAGCCTTAATTATGTTGGTTTTATTTTAGCTATTTGAGTTTTGAATAGTCTTTCTTTTGGGCTTTCATATTCGGCCTATAAGACTTATTATTTAGCTTTGTTTTAAGTTTTGTTTAAGACTTAATGCTTATTTATCTTGTAAAGCCCATGGAAAATTCAGCCAAGGCTAGTTAAAGGCCTTATTTGGGTTTTTTCTTTAGGTTAAGTGTTACTTAGGGTTAGCCATCCTATAAATAGGTTATTATAAGTTGTAAACTGAAGTTTTGATGAATTAAAAACATTGATAGGTTTCTCTTATTGTCTTAGCCAAATTCTTTAGAGAGAATTGTGAGGTTGCTTGCTTTTCTTTTTTATTGCATTAAGAATTTAATTATTAATCAATTATTTTGATTGTGGCATTTTCATCTTCTTCTTTATCCCAATTACTTGCATTTCCAATCACTTGTTGTTTGGGGGCTCAATAGGGTGAGTATTTATCTGATTTGTCTTTGCCATCAAAGTGTATATTCAAGGGGTTTCAGGTTCTTTAACCTTAGAGTTCCGCATCATAAAGGTTAGGAATTATCTATTTATTTATTTCATTATTTATCTCTTAGAGTTATTGTTTGATTGTAACTCCTCTAGGGAGAATAGCTACCTAGCCTATTTGAAGGGCTGAATTCTTCATTTGGAGACACTTGATTTTTGATTAATGAGAATGTTCTTTGGCTTGGTCGAAATTATGTGAGAGTTGATTTTTATTGATTCTTGCTATTGCATGAAGAACTAGACTTAGGTAATTTGCGTGATTAATGTATGCTTGATCCTTCTTCTTCTTGTTTTCTAAATCAATCTATTATAAGTGTTTCCATTCAATATTGTTTGGAGATTTTTAAGATTGGGGTTTATTATCTTGTTTATGTTCAATATGCTTGGTATGTTGGCATTCTAGTTTGGCATATAGGCTGGGATTTCGCATTAGAAGTGGACGAGAAAAAGGAGGAAATTCATGAAATTCCAAAGGACGAGATGCAAGATCAGCTCAAAACCTTTCCTTCTCTTTTAAAGTACTTGTTTCTAAAAGATAATGATAAATCTGTGATTATTTCTTCTTTTTTGATAGGTATGGAGGAGGAACTATTAATTGTTATTTTGAAGAAATACAAGAAACCAATTGGGTAGAAGACCTTTGATCTCAAGGGAATTATTATTTTATGCATTGGATATCAATGGAGGATAATTTCAAGCTGGTAGTTCAACCTCAAAGATGGCTAAATCCAGCGATGCAATAGGTGGTAAAGAAGGAGGCATTTAAGCTTTTCAACTCAGGTATTATATATCCTATCTCCGATAGTAGTTTTGGTAAGCCCTATCCAGTGTGTTCCAAAAAAAGGGGAATTACAGTATTAGAGAATGAGCAAAATGAGCTTATTCTAACTCGTACAGTTACGGGTTGAAGGGTATGTATAGACCTTAGGAGGCTTAATGCTGCTACCCTACATATCATTTTCCTTTACCTTTCATTGACCAATTTTACTCTTTTTTAGATAGTTATTCAGGTCATTTACAAATACTAGTTACCCTATATGACCTAGAAAATACTACATTTACCTGGCTATATGGTACATTCAGGTATAGACAAATACCTTTTGGCCCATATAATGCATAGACTACGTTTCAATGGTATATGATGGCCATCTTCCATGATTTCATTGAGAATTTCGTGAAAGTCTTTAAGGATGATTTCACCATTTATAGGAGGGATTTTAAGAGTTGTTTGGCTAACCTAGAATTTGTATTAGGTAGATGTGAGGAGACTAACCTTGTCCTAAATTGGGAAATGTGTCACTTTATGGTTAGAGAGGGACTTGTGTTGGAACATAAGATTTCGAAAAAAGGGATTGATATGGATCAAGCAAAAGTAGATGTAATTGAAAAACTTCCACCCCCAACTACTATGAAAGGGATTTGGAGCTTTTTAGGACATGTAGGACTTTATAGGTGATTTATTAAAGACTTTTCAAAAATTGCCAAGCCTTTATCGAATTTTCTTGTAATAGATGTTGAATTTAACTTCTCTAGTAAGTGTTTGTAGGCTTTCAACACATTGAAGCAGATATTGATTTTAGCTCCAATAATTGTTTCTCCAAATTAGAGTATACCATTTGAAATAATATGTGATGCCAACACTTTTGCATTTGGAGCTGTGTTGGCACAAAAGTGAGACAAGATCTTTCATGTAATCTACTACGTAAGTTATATGCTGGCTAGAGCTTAAGTCAATTACACCATGACTGAGAAGGAGCTGCTTGCAATAGTATTTGCTTTTAAGAAATTTAATTCTTATCTCCTTGGTTCTAAAATAGCTATTTGGTCAGATTATGCAGCTTTGAGGCATTTATTTGCCTAGAAGGAATCAACATTGATGTTGAATCAATGGGTGTTGAAGGAAACAAAGGTGCCAAAATCTTCATTGTAGACAATTTGTCTTGATTGGAGCATGAGCATATTAAGTAGGGGAGATTATTGATTTCTTTCAGGATGAATTTATTTGTGCAATTTACTCTTGTGCTATTTCTAGTCCTGGGTTTGGTAATATAGCTAATTATCTTGCAGGTGGCTTTGTTCCAAAGGAGATGACATGGCAACAACATAAGAAGTTAAAGGTAGATGCATGATTTTACATTTGGGATGATCTATCCTTGTTTAACCTATACGTAGATCAAGTTCTAGGTGTGTCTCAAAATAAGAACAAGAGTCGATCATTCAAGCATGTCATGGAGGAGAAGCTGGAGGACGTCATAACACCAATCAAACGGTTGCCAAGATTCTTCAATCAAGTTTTTATTGGCCAACCATGTTTAAGGATGTAAAATTTTTCATTTTAAGTTATGATAAATGCGAGTAGGAAATATTTCTACGAGAGATGAGATGCTCCTTAGTAATATTATTGAAGTTGAATTATTTGATGTTTGGGGGATAGATTTTATGGGCCTATTTCTAACTTCCTTTAGTTTTGAGTACATTCTTGTAGCTGTTGAATATGTTAACAAGTGGGTAGAGGCTATAGCTACTGATGCGGAACCCTAACTAAATCCCTAACCCTATTAAACCCCCAATCAATACATGAAAGGAAACATAAATAATTAGGTTGATTTAAACACGAGAACAAAATTTCCCACAAAATAAATACCTTGATAAGAATTAAAGTTCTGGATGCAAAAGAAGAAGACAAACAATCCTCCCCTTAAAGAATTCGGCCAAGCCAAAAAGAATACTCTCAAATTAATAATTGATCAAAATCTGAATACAAATAGTTTAATGTGGTATTTATATCCACTTAAAGAAAATCCTAAACCTAATTGGAATAAGAGTAGGTCAAAATTTCCATGCCCATTAGGATTGGGAATTAAACCCATTTTCCTACTTAAAGTATTAAAACAAAATCAAATGAATGGGCATCCTTAAGGGTGGCATGAAGCACATTTAAAATAAGGCCTAACTTATTAAAATAATCCAAATAAAATAACAAACAAAAGTCTTAACTAAAATCCCAAACAATTCAGCCTCTTAATCCCATAAGTAGCACATGCAATGCACATGTCTTAGCTCACATGATGTGCACATGCATGGCACATGTCTCGCACATGTTTGGCACATATCTAACATATGTCATGGTCACATATCCAGTACATGTCAAGTATCACATGACCAACACATGTCAAGTGTCACATGACTTGCACCTGTCAAATTGATCATGCACATTTGATCTTCACAAAATCATCCCATTGAGGCAACATTGTCCAGATTCCTATATGTTGCATATGTCGTGCCCGCGATAAGTGTCACGCTCGTGACAAAAGGCTGGCTCTCCATACCTTCTATAATTTAACCCAAGTATGTGTTTAGTGCTTCCTTGAACTTCTTAGCTCATGCTCTTGTTATTGGACCATTTGGTAATGCCAGCTCATCCTTGATCTTATTCTTTATTTGATGTTCCTTGGCTGTGCTAGCATCATCCCCTCCCTTTTCAAAAGGATTCATCCTCAAATCCGAATCAAAGTCTAAATGAGATAAATCATAAACATTAAATGTAGCACTAACGTTATACTCACCTAGTAAGTCAATCCTAATTGCATTGTTGTTGATGCATTCCAACACTTGAAATGGTCCATCACCTCTTGCATCAAGTTTTAACTTCCTTTGATGTGGAAACCTCTCTTTTCACATATGCACCCAAACCCAGTCACCTAATTTAAAAATAACATGTTTTCTTCCTTTATTTACCTTTTGTGCATACATGCAATTCTTATTCTCAATTTGTTCACGTGCTTTCTCATGTATTGTTTTAACCAGTTCAGCCTTTTTTTGCCATCAAAACTAGCAAGCTTATTTAAAGGTAAATGCATCAAATCCAAAATAGTTAAAGGATTAAAACCATACACAATTTCAAATGGAGAATAACCTGTAGAAGTATAGTATGATTATATGCAAATTCAATGAATGGCAAACAATATTTCCAAGTTTTCAAATTCTTTCTAACAATAGCACGCAACATGGTTCCTAAAGTCATATTTGCTACTTTAGTTTGCCCATCTATTTGTGCATAACATGTAATAGAAAATAAAAGCTTAGTAACTAACTTTCCCCATAAAACTCTCCAAAAATGACCCAGGACCTTAAAATCCCTATCAAACACAATGGTTTTTGGCACTCCATGAAGCCAAACCACCTCTATAAAGAATAAGTCAACAATGTTTCAACCATCATCTGTTTTATGGAAAGCAATGAAATGAGCCATTTTACTAAATCTATCTACTACAATAAATATGCTATCTCCACCCTTCTAAGTCCTAGGTAAATCCAAAACAACATCCGTTGAAATGTCAATCCAAGGTTCACTAGGTGATACAGATCCACCACAATCAACCAATGATCCTTTAAAGATGCCTAGTGGTCCAATTACAAGAGGACGTGCAAAGAAGCTAAAGATGGCCATGTCATCTTATGTTCAAGGCTTTGTTACTCAAGAACTTAATGAAGATGCCTTTGAGAAGTGTTATGGAGAACTTGAAGGCAAGCATAAATTACTTAGCCTCTTGGAAGCAAGAGAAGGAATTGGGCCAATTTAAGCCATCAAGGGCTTTTAACAACTTTGGACTTAATTGTATAAGTCATGTGCTTCATTTAAAAGTCACATGACTCACTTAAGTTGTATTATTAAAGGGCTAGATGTGTGGGCTCCTTTTGGGCTTTGTTTAGATAGTTTGGTTATTTATTTTAGACTTTCTTTTGTAGTTTCATTTTAGGCCTATAAGGTTTATTAATTAGTTTTGTTTTAAGTGCATTTAAGACTTATTTGGGCTTAATTGGCTTGTAAAAGCCCAAGGAAATTCGTGTAAGGCCATATGAGTATTTAAATTAGGGTTTTAAAGAGTGAATTAGGGTTAGCCACCTTATAAATAGGCTAACCTAGGTTGTAAACTTCATTATTGAATCAAATTATAAACTTTTGAGAGTTTTCTCTTGGCTTAGCCGAAATTCTTTAGAGAGATTGTGAGATTGCTTGCTTTCTTTTCTATTGCATCAAGAATTATGATTACTTATCAATCATTTGATTGTGGCATTTTCTTAATTCTTCTAATCCCAATTATTTGCGTTTCCATTCACGTGTTGTTTGGGGGTTCAATAAGGAGGGTGTTTATCTTCTTTGCGTTTTGAGATCAAAGTGTATGTTCAACGGGTTTCGGGTTCTTTAACCGTGGGGTTCTGCATCATTTGGTATCAGAGCCAAAAGAAAGGTAAATTCCTATTTATCTTAGTGTTAGGTTTGTATTTTCTTTTCTTTGATTTCTTTATGTTTATGCCGAATTAGGTAGTAATAAGTTTTGATTTGTGTGCTTTTTGTGTGTTAAATTTAGGTTTTTCTTTTCCTTACCTTGTGTTTTGATTCATTAAAAAGCCTTAGAAATCGAACTTGAACTTTGAATCTTTGGCATGAAAAACCAAATTCTAGTAGCCTTTAATGTGTGTTGAATTAAAAAAAAAAAAGAAAAAAATCGTGGCACTGTTCATCGTGCTGTTCTGGTACTGTTCATCAAAAAAAGAAGGAAAGAAGAGAGAAAAATGTGAAAGAGAAGAAAAATAGAGAAAAAAAAAGTAAGGAGCAATTGAGAAAGGGTAGTTTATGTAGCCTAAAGAAATCTTAGTCCTTTCATAAGTTGGAAAAACTAATCCTTTTGCTTTAGGATTGGGAGGGGCAACATTTACACCTTTTCCAAACACATTTGCGAATCCTTTAAGAGGTAGGAAAATTAATCCTTATTGCTTTGGGTTTAGACTTTCAAAAATCCTAGTCCATATCTAAATTGGAATTACAATCCTAATCCTCATTAGACAAGGATTTCTACTTGGCAAATATTTGTGCTATCCATTTATTATTCATTTGTGCCAATCATTTTTATCATTTGCTATCCATTTGTGTGACCATTTTTGGCAACTTTTACATCATTTGTGTAACCATTTTTGGAAACTTTTCACCATTTGTTCAACCATTTTTGGCAACTTTTTCATCATTTGTGTAACCATTTTTGGAAACTTTTTCCACCATTTGTGCTATCATTTTTGGAAACTTTTTCCATCATTTTGCATACAACTTGACACACTAATCAAGCTTGTTACATCATTCGACATAGTGAATAATTTGGCTCTAACATTGATTTGTTTTGCATGTTTTATACTTTATTTAGTTTTAATTGGTATCTTGTTGATTTCCTTTCTTTGTTGGGTAGCATATTTAGGTTCTATATTTCATTTACTTTGTAGTGAATCAAATTCATTCATTTTATCAATATTGTCATTTTTCTTGATTCTTGTTGCTTATTTCTTTGTTTTAAGCTAGCTTTTGTTCCATTTACATTGCTTGTCCAATACTTTAATTTGATTACCATCAAGTGGTACACCACTCTTGTCCGTGTATCACCTCCATTGTGTCTAGAGTCTTCTTTTCTAGTTTTGAGCTATCTTTTGTTAGTATTATTTCCTTGTGTTTCTTAAACGTGCTCAAGTTTTTGTTTTGTGATTTACATTCTGAAGTGTAATTTTGAAGTTGCAAGCTTGAGAGGAAAAAGGCAAGAGAGTGAGAGGACATTAAAAGAGTAAAAGCCAAAATTTGAGTGAAACACGAGTGAATGTGAGGATATCTTATTACAAGTCCAAGCGACATTTACATCAAGATGAAAGGAATGCGTTTAAGGAAGATATAAAGTTGTTAAGGCAAGACCTTAATAATTTAGAATGGTTGGTTAGACAATATTTCGAACCATGCATTAGAATGGAGGAGAGCAAAGCGAAGAGAAAGAAGGAGAAATTTATCATAGAAGAAATAATTTGTGAACCTGAAAGGGGTGATATAGATATAGGTTTTGATAGTGAGGTTACTCAAGACCATGAAGAGGATGTTGTTGATGAACTTGATCCAGAAAAAGAGATTTTGGGTAAAGTTGAAGATGTGGAGAACGTGGTTAAAAATGTGAATGAGGTTGTTTTAGAGGTGGAAGAGAATAATGATGTGTATAATGGAGAAATAATTGAAAGCGAAGAAACTGATAATTGTTTGAATGCAAGTGAAGAAGTTTGCTTAGTTGAGATGGAAGATTCACAAGTTACAATTGATTCTCTATTAATTAAGGAGAATGAGATTTGCACATGGGAAGTGACGAAGGTCAAAATCATATCACTGTATTAAATACTAACCATGATTTGCATAGTTCTTTTGTTTATAACTTGCAAGATCATGATGAGTTCTTTAATGAAGAAAAGATCATTTATGAAGATGAATGTATTCCTCAAGTGCCAATCCCCAACTATTGCAACGTGAAGATTCGAGGACGAATTTTTCTAAAGTGGTAGGGAATGATACGGATCCACCACCATCAACCAATGATCCTTTAAAGATGCCTAGTGGTCCAATTACAAGAAGACGTGCAAAGAAGCTAAAGATGGCCATGTCATCTTATGTTCAAGGCTTTGTTACTCAAGAACTTAATGAAGATACCTTTAAGAAGTGTTATGGAGAACTTGAAAGGGAAGCATAAAGTACTTAGCCTCTTGGAAGCAAGAAAAGTAATTGGGCCAATTTAAGCCATCAAGGGCTTTTAACAACTTTGGACTTAATTGTATAAGTCATGTGTTTCATTTAAAAGTCACATGACTCACTTAAGTTGTATTATTAAAGGGCTAGATGTGTGGGCTTCTTTTGGGCTTTGTTTGTTAGTTTGGTTATTTATTTTAGACTTTCTTTTGGGGTTTCATTTTAGGCCTATAAGGTTTATTAATTAGTTTTTTTTAAGTGTGTTTAAGACTTATTTGGGCTTAATTGGCTGGTAAACTTCGTTATTGAATCAAATTATAAACTTTTGAGAGTTTTCTCTTGGCTTAGCCGAAATTCTTTAGAGAGATTGTGAGATTGCTTGCTTTCTTTTCTATTGCATTAAGAATTAGGATTACTTATCAATCAATTTGATTGTGGCATTTTCTTATTCTTCTTATCCCAATTATTTGCATTTCCATTGAAATGATGCGGAACCCCAAGGTTAAAGAACTAGAAACCCCTTGAACATACACTTTGATCTCAAAACCAAAAGAAGATAAACACCCTCCCTATTGAACCCCCAAACAATACGTGAATGGAAACGCAAATAATCGGGATTAGAAGAATTAAGAAAATGCCACAATCAAATGATTGATAAGTAATCCTAATTCTTGATGCAATAGAAAAGAAAGCAAGCAATCTCACAATCTCTCTAAAGAATTTCGGCTAAGCCAAGAGAAAACTCTCAAAAGTTTATAATTTGATTCAATAATGAAGTTTACAACCTAGGTTAGCCTATTTATAAGGTGCCTAACCCTAATTCACTCTTTAAAACCCTAATTTAAATACTCATATGGCCTTACACGAATTTCCTTGGGCTTTTACAAGCCAATTAAGTCCAAATAAGTCTTAAACACACTTAAAACAAAACTAATTAATAAACCTTATAGGCTTAAAATGAAACTGCAAAAGAAAGTCTAAAATAAATAACCAAACTAACTAAACAAAGCCCAAAAGAAGCCCACACATCTAGCCCTTTAATAATACAACTTAAGTGAGTCATGTGACTTTTAAATGAAGCACACGACTTATACAATTAAGTCCAAAGTTGTTAAAAGCCCTTGATGGCTTAAATTGGCCCAATTCCTTCTCTTGCTTCCAAGAGGCCAAGTACTTTATGCTTGCCTTCAAGTTCTCCATAACACTTCTCAAAGGCATCTTCATTAAGTTCTTTAGTAACAAAGCCTTGAACATAAGATGACATGGCCATCTTTAGCTTCTTTGCACATCCTCTTGTAATTGGACCACTAGGCATCTTTAAAGGATCATTGGTTGATGGTGCTTCGGGACTAATACCTCAAGCTTCTCAAGAGTATCAAGATATCCTTTCATCTTGAGTACATGGGTACTAACAGGAGTACCCGTAGTCATCTTACAAGAAATTAAGGCCTTTGTTGTCACAAACCTCTCGTGACGAGCTTGCTCTTGGAACATCTCCTTGAGGTGTACCATGATCACATAAGCCTCTTGGTCCATGAATTGACTTTGCAAGTCAGGCACCATAGTGGCTAGCATCAGATAGGTCACATCATTGGAGTCGCTCTTCTTGGTCTCAAAAGTTTCCTTTTATACCGTAGAGGCATTCCTACCAGGTTCTTCGGGCAATGGTGCATCCAAAACATACGACTTTTTTTTCTCTTGCTTAAGAACTATTCTTAAGTTTCGAGACCAGTCAATGAAATTGGTGCCATTCAGTTTGTCCTTTTCCAAGACTGACCGCAATGAAAAGTTGTTGTTTAAAGAAGCCATTTTCAATCTACAATAAAAACTTAGCAAGATTAAATGAGGTCTTATTTATAATCCCACAAACCGAATTAATATCCCTTTAAATAATTCGCGTTAGTGATTTTAATGTGGGCGAAGATCCACTTTTCACAACAACTTATTAGTCAAGCTGAGCTTGTACACCTAACAAGTTAAGTTACTTAGGTAGGAAAACTCCAATCATGTCTCGTACATGACTCTTGGATCAAATGGGCTAACATCTTAAGATATTATAGCACAAACCCATTTATTAGTTGCCTAGGTCCGGGCATTCCTTTCCATGTTAAGTCCAACCTACATTTACAACCCATGCCTCACAAAGATAATCGGGCGCATCTAGGACTCTTAGTCTACGTGACCGATGATCGATGCCTTGACATGTTTTGAATTAGGAAGGCAACTTTGTGACTTACTAGTTTAGGGATTCATTTTATTACGACTTACATGGCATACGCTTTTTCATCCATTCATAGCATGCATATATATATAATTGCATAAAGTAAAGCGTGACAAACATGGGCCCAAAAACCTACAACTAAGATTCTATACTATTACATAAGAATCTTCGAGTTGGGCTTCTCTACTCTGGTGGGCTTCGTCTTGATTTACAAAGTCTTCAAATAAATTCTATTCTAAGAAATAAATGAACTTTTACTATAATACATAATGGCACGCAGGCCATATTTAATTACACAAAACATATCCATTCATCACACAAAACAAGCAAATAAATATACATAACATTCATGGATAAAACAAAGTCCAATTTTAATTAATTTAGCCAAGTCCATTAATAGAAATTGTGTACTTGAACTTTTAAGAGAAGACCCCATTATGGGCCTGGGCCGAAGCCCAATGGACTAAATCCTCTTATTGAATAAGTTATCTTAAAAACCCAAAACACAAACTAGTTAGATTTGTGCCATAAATCAACTCTAGTATAATTTCCAATTTTGTCATTTTTAATTTTATATCATATAGCCCATAAACATTAAAAATACATATAATATGTACCAGCATGAATTAAAACATAAAATCATGAAGAACATATATCATACACGGCATTTATACTAAAATAAACAAACAACAATGAAACTAGTTGTTTAATGCTCATATAATGCCACAAAAATGCACAAACACTTAAAACGATTTTATGAGCTATTTAATTATTCAAATAAGGTCATAAACATTGGTTTAAGGTTCTGTTCAGATCTGATCTAAATGTGTTTTTGCCATTTTAATCAAAACAAAATAAACAATGTTGATTAAACATGTAACAAACACAAACTAGTCATAGTTTTAAGTGATTTTAAAATTAATCAATTAAATTGTCATGGACCAGAATTAAAATAAAATTTAAAATATGTTTTGACCTGTTATTAATCTTTAAAAATCACTTACAAACATGCAAAAACTGTTCATACATTTAATTTTGAAAACTAGTTGTTAAATAAACACATATCATGCAAACTAGCACCTGGTTTCAAGATTAACATGTACCATCAGGTATTTATAATTAAATCTGACCATGAATAGCTCTAAGAACATCTTAGGACAGTATATTAAAATGTCATAATAATTATAATACCTATCTAATCATTTAAAATCGTTTTTACACCAAAACAATGCAAAAAACTCAAAACAAAAAACTTCAGCATTGCATGTTTTTAAACGAACGATTTTTGATTAAATCTTTAATGCATCTAAAGCACTAAAATAAGCATTTTAGTCTCTGATACCACTGATGGAATATGACATGGCATATATATGATGATCATGCAGCGAAAAAATAATAAAATTGATCATACATACCACGCAATCCATAAACAAGAATAAAAAACATGCAATTTTAGGGTTTTGAAACTTACAATCTTAGATGCACTTTAAATCTTGATTTTGATGATGACCAGCAAATAGGATGAACTTATATGCTTCAGCTCTTGATCACCAATGCCAAAGAAACAACCTTTATGTCACTCCTCTCTATGTTCATGATGCGGAACCCCAGCCTATATGCCAAACTAGAACGCCAACATACCATGAATATTGAACATAAATAAGATAATAAACCCCCAATCTAAAGAACCCCTAAACAAGATTGATTGGAAACGCTTATGATAGATTGATTTAGAAAACAAGAAGAATAAGAATCAAGCATACATTAATCATGCAAATAGCCTAAGTCTAATTCTTCATGCAATAGCAAGAATCAATAATAAATTAACTCTCACAAATTCGGCCAAGCCAAAGAAAATTCTCATTAATCAAAATTCAAGTCCCTTACAAATGAAGAATTCAGCCCTTTATATAGGCTAGGCAGCCACCCCTCCCTAGATGAATTAAAATCAAACACTAACTTTAAGAGATAAATAATAAAATAATAACAAAGATAATCCTAACAGCTAGTGATAAATATGCTTATTTTACTAAAAGTGAATTTCGGCCAGCCCTTTAAAGATATGGTCAAGCTATTATTTCTCCCTCAAACTCTACTTAATAATATCCCAAAATAATAAGTATTTATCAAGGAAAATCCATTCCTAAAATTTAGGACCCTAAGTTCACCAATGTAGGCCTAAACATAAATCTGACCCAAACCCATTAAAATTCAATTCTCCCATGTAAAATTCGGCCCCCTTAGGTATTCTAAGCCTCAAATAGTTATTTTGGCCCAACTCTTTAGAAGAGATAAGCCCAACTTTAGCCTACCCACTTAAACTACCCAAAACAGTAAAATAAGCCCAAAATAAAGCAAACCTATTCTAATAAAGCCCAATTCGTTTTCCTAGGTCCTAGGCTGCCCAAATATACTTAATTAAATGTTACATAAAGAATGGACACTAAATAAAGTAGATTGAAGGCCCATTGCAACATTCGGCCTAAACTTGTCTTCATAGTCCAATTTAGCTTCTTTCTCTTCTTGAACTTGCATCTTCTCAACATAAAGGTCTCATGAATGCTTGTAGGACTTCTTTAAGCTTCTTTAACCTTGCTCTTATTATTGGTCCTTTAGAAAGTGCTAGTTCATCTCTCTTGTTGTCGGCTTGCTTGGTCGTGCTTATATCATCCCCTCCCTCTTCGGAAAAGATTCGTCCTCAAATATTCATCTTGTTCAAGTTGGGAATTGAAACTTGAGGAATAAATTCATCTTCATAAACGATCTTTGGGATAGGTGGAAATAATATGAACGCTTTTTCGGCAAAAAACTCATCATGTTCCTGCAATTTGAAAAAGAAACTTGGCAAAACATGGTTAGTCATTGTCACATCTTTGCAAATGTGATTATTATTTCCTTCGTTTCCCATGTGCAATTCCTCCACCTTAAGCAATAGAGGAGCAATTGTAACTTGTTGATCTTCCATCTTAACTAAACAAACTTCTTCATTCTCATTCAAACAATCAACAACATCTTTTCTTTCAATTATTTCTTCATCACTCACAACATCACTATCAAAGAAAACTATATCTATAGTGTCCCCTTCAGCTTCACAATTTTTTTCTTCGAGGATAACTTCCTCTTCCTTTCTCTTTTCTTTGCTATTTTCCAATCTACTTAGCTGTTTGAACCATTGTTTAAATTGCGATTCTATATCATTAAGGTCTTGCCTTAACAACTTCACACTTTCCTTTATGCCTTTCATTCTTGTTTATCTCTCAACTCACAAATAATGTCTCGCAATTGCACTTCAGAAATAAACTCGAACAACATGCACAATTAAGTAAATTGATTAAGAGAATACCTAACAAGGACAATAAGGTACCAACTCTAGAGGCAAATTGATCAAATTGAAAAAGAAAATAAAAAATTAGTACACAAGAAGATGTCGTGCACTATAATATATATAGATGTTCAACAATGTGCAATATGTTAAACAAGTGTAATTGGAACCAAAAACAGCTTAGACACACAAATTGATGACTTAGAATGAAGGAAAATTGACAAGACGAATGCACTTAAATGCAATGTTTAAGAAATCAACAAACAAATTTGATGTAAGACTCAACAAAAAGAAATCAAAGAAAGCATGCAATAAACACAACCTGAATCCAAAATTAGGAGTACTAACCTGGTCTTCAAGAAATCAAACCAATTGTGAAAGTTATAACTCCAATTCTTGCTTGATTGATCAAAACTTACTCCAAGTGGTGTAGGGCACTTTGTAGATCAAAATTATATCCAAACTAAGTTCAACCACTCAAGGATTGCAAATTATATGTTTGTTATATTCAATTGCAAATTCGGATTCAACAAGAACACAAGATTCATCAATTGATCAAATATGAACTTAACAAGATAGTAAATCCGAATTGATAAAAAGGCTGTTTCTAATTGATTTTTTTTCTTTTTTTTTATAACTTTAATCAAACTAATGATCAAATACTTGAGGATAGGTAATTAACACAATAAAGCAAGAACCAAATAAGGAACTAGATGCAAGATCCTATTTGGCTAAAATAGAAAATTAAAGTTTAAAAGCAAAATTAAAGGATAGTTAAGAATTTACCCCTTAGCCTATGCTCTATACCAATTGATGCGGAACCCCAACCTATATACCAAACTAGAACGCCAACATACCATGAATATTGAACATAAATAAGATAATAAACCCCCAATCTAAAGAACCCCCAAACAAGATTGATTGGAAACACTTATAGATTGATTTAGAAAAAAAGAAGAAGAAGAATCAAGCATACATTAATCATGCAAATAGCCCAAGTCTAATTCTTCATGCAATAGCAAGAATCAATAATAAATTAACTCTCACAAATTCGGCCAAGCCAAAGAAAATTCTCATTAATCAAAATTCAAGTCTCTTACAAATGAAAAATTCAGCCCTTTATATAGGCTAGGCAGCCACCCCCTCCCTAGATGAATTAAAAATCAAACACTAACTCTAAGAGATAAATAATAAAATAAATAACAAAGATAATTCCTAACCTTTATATACATGTATTTGGCCATAATATGGACTAAGTACATGAAGAAATAAAGATAAATACAATTTGAGAATAAACCTAACAGCTAGTGATAAATATGCTTATTATCCTAAGAAAATGAAGGAATGAATGTAGACTTAATGTTGGCTAAAAGTGAATTTCGGCCAGCCCTTTAAAGATATGGTCAAGCTATTATTTCTCCCTCAAACTCTACTTAATACTATCCCAAAATAATGAGTTTTTATTAAGGAAAATCCATTCCTAAAATTTAGGACCCTAAGTTCACCAGTGTAGGCCTAAACCCAAATCTGACCCAAACCCATTAAAATTCAACTCTTCCATGTAAAATTTGCCCCCCTTAGGTATTATAAGCCTCAAATAGTTATTTTGGCCCAACTCTTTAGAAGAGATAAGCCCAACTTTAGCCTACCCACTTAAACTACCCAAAACGGTAAAATAAGCCTAAAATAAAACAAACCTATTCTAATAAAGCCCAATTCGTTTTACTAGGTTCTAGGCTGCCCAAATATACTTAATTAAATGTTACATAAAGAATAGAAACTAAATAAAGTAGATTGAAGGCCCATTGCACCATTCGGCCTAAACTTGTCTTCATAGTCCAATTTAGCTTCTTTCACTTCTTGAACTTGCATCTTCTCCACATAAGGTCTCATGAATGCTTGTAGGACTTCTTTAAGCTTCTTTGACCTTGCTCTTATTATTGGTCCTTGAGAAAGTGCTAGTTCATCTCTCTTGTTGTCAGCGTGCTTGGTCGTGCTCATATCACATGCTTTGAGATTCTTACCTACTATGGCACGAAGTAAAGTTCCCAAAGTTCACGACCTCTGTTTGACCATCTGTTTGTGGGGGATAGGTAGTAGAAAACAATAATTTCGTTCCCAACTTACCCCATAAAACACATAAAAAATGAAAAAGGAACTTTGTATTCCTGTCTGAAATAATGGTCCGTGGAACACCATGCAAATGCACAACTTCTCTAAAGAATAGATCAGCAATATTAACAGCATCATCACATTTATGACAAGCAATAAAGTGAGCCATTTTGCTAAACCTATCTACGACAACAAAAATCCTATCTCTACCACGTTTAGTTCTAGGCAATCCAAGCACAAAATCCATAGAAACATCAATCCAAGGAGAACTAGGCATAGGTATAGGCATACACAAACCATGAGGCATAGTTTTGGACATCCCTGCGCATATGAGGCCAATAAAAATGCTCATTCAACATGCATCTTATGCATCCCAAAATGTCCCATCAATCCCCTACAATGAGACTCTAATACAAGGAAATCACGCATAGAACATTTAGGCAAACAAAGCTTGTTGCCCTTAAATAAAAACCCATCATGCCTATAAAATCTATCAAAGGCTTGATGCTCACATGCTGCATACACATTACCAAAATCAAGATCTCCAACATATAGTACCTTAATATGCTCAAAACCAAGAAACTTAGAACTAAATGTAGAAATTAAAGAATATCTCCTGGACAATGCATCAGTAATAATATTATCTTTTCCATGCTTGTATTGAATGATATAGGAAAACTGTTCAATAAATTCAACCCATTTAGCATGCCTTTTATTCAATTTACCTTGTTCCTTCAAATGTTTGAAGGACTCATGATCGGTATGAATGACAAACTCCTTAGGAAGAAGGTAATGTTGCCACACATCCAAAGCTCTTACTAAGGCATATAGCTCTTTGTCATAGGTTGAATAGTTGAGTTGGGCTCCATTAAGCTTCTCACTAAAGTAGGCAATTGGTTCCTTCACTTGCATCAACACCGGCCCAATACCTACACCAGAAGCATCAATTTCTATTTCAAATGTCTTATCAAAATTAGGCAAAGATAAAATAGGAGCAGAACACAACTTCCCTTTCAAAGTATCAAACGCCTTTTGTTGTGCTTCTCCCCACTTGAATCCAACATCCTTCTTGATGATTTCTATAAGTGGTGCAGCAATAGACGAAAAATCTTGCACAAAACACCTATAAAAACTTGCTAATCCATGGAAGCTCCTTACATCAGAAGTAGTTTTAGGCGTGGGCCATTCTTGAATTGCCTTCACTTTTTGTTCATCCACTTCAATTCCCTGTGCACTCACCACAAAACCAAGAAACACAAGTCTATCTATGAAAAATGTGCATTTCTTAAGCTTGGAATACAACTTTTCAGATCGCAAAGCTTGTAAAACGTTAACATGCTCAATATGTTCTTCATAAGACTTGCTGTAAATGAGTATATCATCAAAGTACAAAACAACAAACTTTCTTAAATATGCATGCAATACATGGTTCATAAGCCTCATAAAGTGCTAGGGGCATTAGATAGCCCAAATGGCATAACAAACCACTCATACAAACCATATTTAGTTTTGAAAGTTGTTTTCCACTCATCACCAGGTTTCATTCTAATTTGATGTATCCACTCATTAAATCAATTTTAGTAAAATACACAGCACCACATAATTCATCCAACATATGATTAGAGCCTAGGAATGGGATGTCTATATTTTACAGTGATTTTGTTGACTGCATGGCAATCAACACACATCCTTCATGTTCCATCCTTTTTAGGCACCAAAAGAACTGGCACTGAGCATGGACTCATGCTTTCTCTCACCAATCCCTTCTCCATGAGTTCTTCCACTTGCCTTTGCATCTCCTTAGTTTTCATAGGATTGCTTCTATAGGCTGGTTTATTGGGGATGGTAGATCCTGGCATAAAGTCAATCTGATGTTCTATGCCTCTCAAAGGTGGCAATCCATCCGTGATGCGGAACCCCAAGGTTAAAGAACCCGAAACCCCTTAAACATACGCTTTGATTTCAAAACGAACGCAAAGAAGACAAACACCCTCCCTATTGAACCCCCAAACAATACGTGAATGGAAACGCAAATAATCGGGATAATAAGAATAGGAACATGCCACAATCAAATGATTGATAAGTAATCTTAATTCTTGATGCAATAGAAAAGAAAGCAAGCAAACTCACAATCTCTCTATGAATTTCGGCTAAGCCAAGAGAAAACTCTCAAAAGTTTATAATTTGATTCAATTGATCAAGTTTACAACCTAGGGTAGCCTATTTATAAGGTGGCTAACCCTAATTCACTCTTTAAAACCATAATTTAGATGCTCATATGGCCTCACACGAATTTTCTTGGGCTTTTACAAGCCAAATAAGAACAAATAAGTCTTAAACACACTTAAAACAAAACTAATTAATAAACCTTATAGGCCTAAAATGAAAGCCCAAAAGAAAGACTAAAATAAATAACCAAACTAAAACTAAACCCAAAAGAAGCCCAATTGCCTAGCCCATTAATAATACAAATTAAGTGAGTCATGTGACTTTTAAATGAAGCACATGACATGTACAATTGAAGCCCAAAGTTGTATAAGCCCAAAATTGATGGTAAAGCACCAAATCTGCCTCCTATAAATTGGAGCATGCCCTAATGACATTTGGATCTTATATTTATGTGTTTGAATTCCATTTAGACCCATTTGAAAGTCATAAGGTTGCCCTTCTTTAATGGCATAAGATAGCCCTCTTGGATTCGTATCAATCCGGCATCTCTTCAGGAAATACATCAGAATACTCCTGTAACATAGAAACAAAACTAGGAGGCAAAGAATCAAGATTAAAGGTCAGTGTTAGAAAACAAAGTTTCCTTGTAGATGACAAGGATCAATGGTTGTCCTTAAAGCTAAAGCACTCTTAACCTCTCTTGTTCTCACATAAAAATTTTGTTTTTGCCATCCTCCTTGCTTGTTTTCACTCATCAATGGGCCATTTATTTGTTTTGTTTCTTTTCTAGCCTCTTTTCCCATTTTTTTTTCTTTTTCTTTTTCTCTCACCCCTTTGGCCGAAACCTTTCCTTTGGCCTAAGCCTCTTTCTCTTTCTCAAACATTTTCTTTTGTTCTTCATAAATCTCTTGAAGAGATAATGGAGCTAAAACAACCTTTCTACCTTCATAAGAAAAAGAAAATCAGTTAGTGTACCCATTATGCTTGTCTATCAAACTGCCAAGGCCTCCCCAAAAGCAAATGGCCTGCTTGCATAGCTACAATATCACATAAAACCTCATCCTTGTACCATTCAATTGAAAATGGCACTCTATATTGGCATGTCACCTTAACTTCTCCATTATCATTTAACCATTGCAACCTATAAGGTCTAGGATGCTTCTCACATGCCAAGTTCAACTTTTCAACCATACTTGCACTAGCTACATTCGTGCAACTCCCCCCATCAATAATGATTGTGCACACTCTCCCATTAACTAAACACTTAGTGTGAAATATGTTCTCTCTTTGTTCTAGGCTATCTTCTTTAACATTCAAGTTTAAAGCTCTCCTAGCAACTAAAGATGTCCCGGTTCAGCGACTAACAACTCCCCTTTACTATCACAATCACTACAATCTTCTAAAGGAGGCATTTCATTATCACTATTTTCTGATTCAAAACTCCACGGCTGCAAGCTTCACCTTTCGCTCCCACTCCAAATACT
Organism: Excoecaria agallocha; assembly: GCA_037975025.1. NCBI lineage: Eukaryota > Viridiplantae > Streptophyta > Magnoliopsida > Malpighiales > Euphorbiaceae > Excoecaria > Excoecaria agallocha. The sequence goes on from CM075817.1 coordinate 24,977,465, forward strand.
CTTTTGCACTATTTCAACCTTTGAAATGAGGAATCTTGAGTTTGATGTTGCCCAAGTTTCCATCTATCGTTGCACTAGCCTCCTCATGTTGTTCAATAATTCAGTTTCGCCTTGCTGTCCTTTTAGGTAAATTGGATGTACTTCCTTCATGCCTCTCTTCTATAGCATCTATCCTAAGGTTCAGCTTCCGAATCTCCCTAATAAATGCTTGATATAGCATCTTGTTATTGGGCACATTTATATCATCCTCTTGGGATATTCCTTTCCCACTAAATTCTTCAGTCATGGTGGATTGCCTGCAAGAAAATGCTAAATAAAAACCTCACAAGCACTCCTTCACGTGTTTTACACTCAAAGAATGTCACTCCTCTCGCGTTTCACACAATTAAGGCTTTTACCCTCTTAATTTCCTCTCACTCTCTTGCCTTTTTCCTCTCCAGCTTGCAACTTCAAAATTGCACTTCAGAATTTAAATCACAAATAAAAAAATTGACCACGTTTAAGAAAGCAAGGAAATAATAACTAACAACAAAAAGATAGCTCAAAAACTAGAAAAAAAAACTCTAGACATTTGGAGGTGATACACGGACAAGAGTGGTGTACCACTTGATGGTAATTAAATTAGAGTATTGGACAGGCAATGATACCCTAACAATGTAAATGGAACAAAAGCTAGCTTAAAACAAAGAAATAAGCAACAAGAATCAAGAAAAATGACAATATGGATAAAATGAATGAATTTGATTCACTACAAAGTAAATCAAATATATAACCTAAATATGCTACCCAACAAAGAAAGGAAATCAACAAGATACCAATTTAAACTAAATAAAGTATAAAACATGCAAAACAAATAAATTTCAGAGCCAATTTATTCACTATGCCGAACGATGTAACAAGCTTGATTAGTGTGTCAAGTTGTGTGCAAAATGATGGAAAAGTGATAGCAAAATGATGGCAAAAGTTTCCAAAAATGATAGCACAAATAGTGGAAAAAGTTTCCAAAAATGGTTACACAAATGATGGAAAAGTTGCCAAAATGGTTGCACAAATGGTGGAAAGTTTCCAAAAATGGTTACACAAATGATGGAAAAGTTGCCAAAAATGGTTGCGCAAATGGATAGCAAATGATAAAAATGATTGGCACAAATGGATAGCACAAATATTTGCCAAGTAGAAATTCTTGTCTGACTAGGATTAGGATTGTAATTCCAATTTAGATATGGACTAGGATTTTTTAAAGCCTAAACCCAAAGCAATAAGGATTAATTTTCCTACCTTTTAAAGGATTCCCAAATGTGTTTGGAAAAGGTGTAAATGTTGCCCCTTCCAATCCTAAAGCAAAAAGGATTAGTTTTTCCCACTTATGAAAGGATTAGGATTTCTTTAGGCTATATAAACTACCCTTGCTCAATTTGCTCCTTAATTTTTTTTCTTCTTCTATTTTTCTTTTCTTTCACGTTTTTCTCCCTTCTATCTCTTTTTTTTTTTGATAAACAGTATGTGAACAGTAACAATGAACAATACGTGAACTGCAAAGATGAACAGTACGTGAACAGTAACGATGAACAGTAACACAATTTTTTTTTAAGAATCAAAACAAAAGATAATGAAAGAACAAGGCTAAATTTAACACACAAAGAACACAAAAATCAGAATGTAGTACTAATTTCGGTATGCATATAAAGAAAATCAAAGAAAGAAACACAAACCTAACACTAAGATAATTAGGAATTTACCTTACTTTTGGCTCTGATATCAAATGATGCGGAACCCCAAGGTTAAAGAACCCGAAACCCCTTGAACATACACTTTGATCTCAAAACGCAAAGAACACAAACACCCTCCCTATTGAACTCCCAAACAACACGAGAATGGAAACGTAAATAATTGGGATAAGAATAATAAGAAAATGCCACAATCAAATGATTGATAAGTAATCCTAATTCTTGATGCAATAGAAAAGAAAGCAAGCAATCTCACAATCTCTCTAAAGAATTTTGGCTAAGCCAAGAGAAAAAAAAACTCTCAAAGTTTATAATTTTATTCCAATATGAAGTTTACAACCTAGGTTAACCTATTTATAAGGTGGCTAACCCTAATTCACTCTTTAAAACCCTAATTTAAATACTAATAAGTCCTTACACGAATTTCCTTGAGCTTTTACAAGCCAATTAAGCCCAAACAAGTCTTAAACACACTTAAAACAAAACTAATTAATAAAACCTTATAGGCCTAAAATGAAAGCCCAAAAGAAAGACTAAAATAAATAACCAAATTGACTAAACAAAGCCCAAAAGAAGCCCACACATCCAGCCCTTTAATAGTACAACTTAAGGGAGTCATGTGACTTTTAAATGAAGCACATGACCTGTACAATTAAGCCCAAAGTTGTTAAAAGTCCTTGATAGCTTAAGTTTTCCCAATTCCTTCTTTTGCTTTCAAGAGGCTAAGTACTTTATGCTTGCCTTTAAGTTCTCCATAACACTTCTCAAAGGCATCTTTATTATGTTCTTGAGTAACAAAGCCTTGAACATAAGATCACATGGCCATCTTTAGCTTCTTTGCACGTTTTCTTGTAATTGGACCACTAGGCATCTTTAAAGGATGATTGGTTGATGGTGGTGGATCCATATCGCTTATACCCATCATGCATAACATGCATATCAAATTGCCAAGGCCTACCTAACAAAATATGACCAGCTTGCATTGGCACTACATCACATATAATCTCATTTACATATCTACCAATAGAAACTGCCACGACAACCTGCTTGGTCACTTTAACTTCACCACTATCATTCAACCATTGTAGTCTATATGGGTTAGGATTCCTATTACATTTTAGCCCCAATTTCTTTACTAAAGTAGTACTACATTAGTGTAACTACCATCTATGATTAAACTACAAGCTTTCCCACCTACAAAACATCTAGTGTGAAATATATGTTCCCTTTATTCTAGGCCATCTTCCTTCACATTCACATTCAAAATAGGCCTTCTCCCTTAATGGCATATTCAACACATTCATCATCATTAGAACAATTTTCTAAAGGTGATATACTTAATTCACTATCATCAGACTCATTCCTATTTGATGCAAAACCCCAGCCTATATGCCAAACTAGAACGCCAACATACCATGAATATTAAACATAAACAAGATAATAAACCCCCAAACAAGATTAATTAGAAAGGCTTATAATAGATTGATTTAGAAAACAACAAGAAGAAGAAGAATAAAGCATACATTAATCATGCAAACAACCTAAGTCTACAAATTCTCACAAATTCAGCCAAGCCAAATGAAAATCTCATTAATCAAAAATCAAGCGTCTTACAAATGAAGAAGCTAGGCAGCCACCCCTCCTTAGATGAATTAAAATCAAACACTAACTCTAAGAGATAAATAATGAAATAAATAATAAAGATAATTTCTAACCTTTATCTATATGTATTTGGACACAATATGGACTAAGTATGTGAAGAAATAAAGGTAAATACAATCTGAAAATAATCCTAAAAACTAGTGATAAATATGCATATTTATCCTAAGAAAATGAAAGAATGAATGTATACACAATCTTGGCTAAAAGTGAATTTCGGCCAGCCCTTTAGAGATATAATCAAGCTATTATTTCTTCCCCAAACTCTTCTTAATAATATCCCAAAATAATAAGTTTTTATCAAGGAAAATCAACTCCTAAAATTTAGGACCCTAAGTTCACCAATGTAGGCCTAAACCTAAATCTGACCCAAGCACATTAAAATTCAGCTCTCCCTTGTAAAATTCGGCCCTTTTAGGTATTCGAAGCCTCAAATAGTTATTTTGGCCCAACTCTTTAGAAGAGATAAGCCCAACTTTAGCCTACCCACTTAAACTACCCAAAACAATTAAAATTAGCCCAAAACAACATGAAATAAAACAAACCTATTATAATCAAGCCTAATTAATTTTCCGAGGTTCTAGGCTAACCAAATATACTTAATTGCATGTTAAATAAAGAATAGAAACTAAATAAAGTAGCTCGAAGGCCCATTGCACCATTCGGCCTAAACTTGTCTTCATAGTCCAATTTAGCTTTTTTTTCTTCTTGAACTTTCATCTTCTCCATAGAAAGTCTCATGAATGCTTTTAGTACTTCTTTAAGCTTCTTTGTCCTTGCCCTACTTCTTTAAGCTTTTTTGTCATTGCCTTTGTGATGTGGAACCCCAGCCTATATGCCAAACTAGAACGCCAACATACTGATAAGGATCCAAGAGGGCTATCTTATGCCATTGAAGAGGGGAAACCTTATGACTTTCAAATGGGTCAAAATGGAGTTCAAACACATAAATATAAGATCCAAATGTCATTGGGGCGTGCGCCAATTTATAGGAGACAGATTTGGTGTTTTACCATCAATTTTGGGCTTATACAACTTTGGGCTTTAATTGTACAAGTCATGTGCTTCATTTAAAAGTCACATGACTCACTTAAGTTGTATTATTAATGGGCTAGGCATTTGGGCTTCTTTTGGGTTTAGTTTTAGTTAGTTTGGTTATTTATTTTAGTCTTTCTTTCGGGCTTTCATTTTAGGCCTATAAGTTTTATTAATTAGTTTTGTTTTAAGTGTGTTTAAGACTTATTTGGGCTTATTTGGCTTGTAAAAGCCCAAGAAAATTCGTGTAAGGCCATATGAGCATTTAAATTAGGGTTTTAAAGAGTGAATTAGGGTTAGCCACCTTATAAATAGGCTACCCTAGGTTGTAAGAAAAATCATTGAATCAAATTATAAACTTTTGAGAGTTTTCTCTTGGCTTTAGCCGAAATTCTTTAGAGAGATTGTGAGATTGCTTGCTTTCTTTTCTATTGCATCAAGAATTAGGATTACTTATCAATCATTTGATTGTGGCGTGTTCCTATTCTTATTATCCCGATTATTTGCATTTCCATTCACGTGTTGTTTGGGGGTTCAATAGGGAGGGTGTTTGTCTTCTTTGTCTTTTGAAATCAAAGCGTATGTTTAAGGGGTTTCGGGTTCTTTAACCTTGGGGTTCCGCATCATTTGGTATCAGAGCCAAAAGAAAGGTAAATTCCTATTTATCTTAGTGTTAGGTTTGTGTTTTCTTTTCTTTGATTTCTTTATGTTTATGCCGAATTAGGTAGTGATAAGTTTTGATTTGTGTGCTTTTGTGTGGTAAATTTAGCATTTTCTTTTCCTTACCTTGTGTTTTGTTTCATTAAAAAAAAAATTCTAGTAGTAGTAAGCCTTTAGATTAGTGAGTGATTTAAAAAAAAAAGAGAGAAAAAAAAAACGAAAAAAAAAATCGTGGTACTGTTCACGACACTGCTCATCACACTGTTCACGGAACTGTTCATCGCACTGTTCACGGTACTGTTCATCAAAAAAAAAGAGAGAAAAACGTGAGAGAGAAGAAAAATAGAAGAAGAAAAAAATTAAAAAGCAATTGAGCAAGGGTAGTTTATATAGAAAATCCTAATCCTTTCATAAGTGGGAAAACTAATCGTTTTTGCTTTAGGATTGGGAGGAGCAGCATATACACTTTTTCCAAACTCTTTTGGGAATCCTTTAAAGGGTAGGAAATACAATCCTTATTGCTTTGGGTTTAGGCTTTCAAAAAAATCCTAGTCCATATCTGATTTGGAATTACAATCCTAGTCCTACTTAACCAAGGATTTACTTTGCAATTATTGAACCACCATTTGTGCTATCCATTTGTGCCACCATTTTATATCATTCGTTATCCATTTGTGCTGCCATTTGTTATCCATTTGTTCCATCATTTTTTGGAATCATTTGATCATTTGTGCTACCATTTTGATATCATTTTGCCATCATTTTTTCCAATCATTTGCCACCATTTTGTTACCATTTCTGGCATCATTTGCTATCATTTTTGCCACCATTTTTTTCTATCATTTTTCCATCAAATTGCCATCACTTTGCCACCATTTTGCACACAACTTGATACACTAATCAAGCTTGTTACACCATTCGGCCTAGTGATAATTTTGGCTCTAAATTGAATTGTTTTTGCATGCAACCTACTTCAATTAGGTCTCTTTGTTGATTTCTTGCTTTGTTGGGTAGAATATTTAGGTTCTATATTTGGTTTACTTTGTAGTGAATCAAATTTATTCATTTTATCCATATTGTCATTTTCCTTGATTTTTGTTGCTTATTTCTTTGTTTTAAGCTAGTTGTTTGTTCCATTTACATTGTTAGAGTATCGTTGCTTGTCCAATACTCTAATTTACTTATCATCAAGTGTTACACCACTCTTGTCCGTGTATCACCTCCATTGTGTCTAGAGTCTTCTTTTCTAGTTTTTGAGCTATCTTTTTGTTGTTAGTTATTATTTCCTTGCTTTCTTAAACGTGCTCAAGTTTTTTGATTTGTGATTTAAATTTTGAAGTGCAATTTTGAAGTTGCAAGCTTGAGAGGAAAAAGGCAAGAGAGTGAGAGGACATTAAGAGGGGTAAAAGCCAAATTTTGAGTGAAACACGAGTGAATGTGAGGATGTCTAATCACAAGTCCAAGCAACATTTACATCAAGATGAAAGGAATGCGTTTAAGGAAGATATAAAGTTGTTAAGGCAAGACCTTAATAATCTAGAATGGTTGGTTAGGCAATATTTCGAACCACGCATCAGAATGGAGGAAAGCAAAAAGAAGAAAAAGAAGGAGGAAGTTATCCTAGAGGAAATAATTTGTGAACCTGAAAAGGGTGATATAGATATAGGCTTTGATAGTGAGGTTACTCAAGACCATGAAGAGGATGTTGTTGATGAGCTTGATGAGGAAAAAGAGGTTTTGTGTGAAGTTGAAGATGTGGAGAACGTGGTTAAAAAGGTAAATGAGGTTGTTTTAGAGGTAGAAGAAGATAATGATGCTGTACATAATGCAAAAATATTTGAAAGTGAAGATGTCGTTGATTGTTTAAGTGAGAATGAAGAAGCTGGCTTAGTGGAGATGGAAGATCTGCATGTTACAATTTCTCCTCTACCACATAAGGAGGATGAGGTGCACATGGGAAGTGACGAAGGTCAAAATCATATCACTGTATTAAATACTAACCATGTTTTGCATAGATCTTTTGTTTATAGCTTGCAGGATCATGATGAGTTCTTTAATGAAAAAGCATTCATACTATTTCCACCAATGCCGAAGATCATTTATGAAGATGAATGTATTCCTCAAGTGCCAATTCCCAACTATTGCAAGACGAAGATTCGAGGACGAATCTTTTCTAAAGAGGGAGGGAATGATAAGGATCCAAGAGGGCTATCTTATGCCATTGAAGAGGGGAAACCTTATGACTTTCAAATGGGTTAAAATGGAGTTCAAACACATAAATATAAGATCCAAATGTCATTGGGGCGTGCGCCAATTTATAGGAGACAGATTTGGTGTTTTACCATCAATTTTGGGCTTATACAACTTTGGGCTTTAATTGTACAAGTCATGTGCTTCATTTAAAATTCACATGACTCACTTAAGTTGTATTATTAATGGGCTAGGCATTTGGGCTTCTTTTGGGTTTAGTTTTAGTTAGTTTGGTTATTTATTTTAGTCTTTCTTTCGGGCTTTCATTTTAGGCCTATAAGTTTTATTAATTAGTTTTGTTTTAAGTGTGTTTAAGACTTATTTGGGCTTATTTGGCTTGTAAAAGCCCAAGAAAATTCGTGTAAGGCCATATGAGCATTTAAATTAGGGTTTTAAAGAGTGAATTAGGGTTAGCCACCTTATAAATAGGCTACCCTAGGTTGTAAGAAAAATCATTGAATCAAATTATAAACTTTTGAGAGTTTTCTCTTGGCTTTAGCCGAAATTCTTTAGAGAGATTGTGAGATTGCTTGCTTTCTTTTCTATTGCATCAAGAATTAGGATTACTTATCAATCATTTGATTGTGGCGTGTTCCTATTCTTATTATCCCGATTATTTGCGTTTCCATTCACGTGTTGTTTGGGGGTTCAATAGGGAGGGTGTTTGTCTTCTTTGTCTTTTGAAATCAAAGCGTATGTTTAAGGGGTTTCGGGTTCTTTAACCTTGGGGTTCCGCATCACATACCATGAATATTGAACATAAATAAGATAATAAACCCCCAATCTAAAGAACCCCAAAACAAGATTGAATGGAAATGCTTATGATAGATTGATTTAGAAAACAAGAAGAAGACGAATCAAGCATACATTAATCATGCTAATAGCCTAAGTCTAATTCTTCATGCAATAGCAAGAATCAATAATAAATTAACTCTCACAAATTCGGCCAAGCCAAAGAAAATTCTCATTAATCAAAATTCAAGTGTCTTACAAATGAAGAATTCAGCCCTTTATATAGGCTAGGCAGCCACCCCTCCCTATATGAATTAAAATCAAACACTAAATCTAAGAGATAAATAATGAAATAAATAACAAAGATAATTCCTAACCTTTATCTACATGTATTTGGCCATAATATGGACTAAGTTCATGAAGAAATAAATATAAATACAACCTGAAAATAATCCTAACAGCTGGTGATAAATATGCATGATTATCCTAAGAAAATGAAGGAATGAATGTAGACTTAATGTTGGCTAAAAGTGGATTTCGGCCAGCCCTTTAAATATATGGTCAAGCTATTATTTCTCCCTCAAACTCTACTTAATAATATCCCAAAATAATAAGTATTTATTAAGAAAAATCCATTACTAAAATTTAGGACCCTAAGTTCACCAATGTAGGCCTAAACCTAAATCTGACCCAAACCCATTAAAATTCAATTCTCCCATGTAAAATTCGGGCCCCTTAGGTATTCTAAGCCTCAAATAGTTATTTTGGCCCAACTCTTTAGAAGAGATAAGCCCAACTTTAGCCTACCACTTAAACTACCCAAAACAGTAAAATAAGCCCAAAATAAAACAAACCTATTCTAATTAAAGCCCAATTCATTTTCCTAGGTTGTAGGCTGCCCAAATATACTTAATTAAATGTTACATAAAGAATAGAAACTAAATAAAGTAGCTTGAAGGCCCATTGCACCATTCGGCCTACACTTGTCTTCATAGTCCAATTTAGCTTCTTTCTCTTCTTGAACTTGCATCTTCTCCACATAAGGTTTCATGAATGCTTGTAGGATTTCTTTAAGCTTCTTTGACCTTGCTTTTGTTATTGGTCCTTGAGGAAATGCTAGTTCATCTTTCTTGTTGCCCAACTTGGTCGTGCTCATATCATTAAACTCCTAGTATAAAAGATGTTTTTCCTATGTTCTAGTCCTTCTTTCACATTTAGATTCAATGCACACAATACAACTAAGGACTCCTCTTGAACAAAATATTCTACATTTTCATATATATCAGAACAATCCTCCAAAGGTGGCATATCATCACAATTATCATGGTCTTTTTATTTCCACATTCATTAGCATAATGACCATGATTGTTACATTTGAAACATTGAATGTATGTCTATTATTTTTAGGGGTTATTTCAGAAGTACCTTTCCGAGTAGTGATCGTTTTCTCTTTAAAATTTGATTGGTACTTGGAAGTGGATTCTTTCTTTGAGTCACCCTTGTTCCAATTTGAGTTCTATTTGTTGTTATTGGAATTTAATAGGACTTGGATATCCCATTTCTACTTTTTTGTGTCTCCACTTTAATTGCAATGTTCACCAAATCATCCATATCCACATAATGCTATAATTCAACTATATCAACAAGTTCTCTATTCATACCTCTTAAAAAGCAACATTATTTGATATTCATCCTCCACAATGCTTGCTTTAATCATGAGCATCCCCATCTCCTTGTCGAAATCCTCCACAAAACTAGATATGTAAGTCTTTGTAACTGATTGTAAAGTTCCTTATGATAGTAACTGGGCACATATTTCCTTCTCATGATTCTTTTCATCTTGATGCAAAATTCCAAGGTTAAAGAACCCGAAACCCCTTGAACATACACTTTGATGGCAAAGAACAAATCAGATAAAAAGCCTCCCTATTGAACCCTCAAAAAACAAAAGTGAATGGAAATGCAAATAATTGGGATAAAAAAGAAGATGAAAATGCCACAATTCAAGATAATTGATAAGTAATCAAATTCTTCATACAATAAAAAAGAAAAGCAAGCAAACTCACAATTCTCTCTAAAGAATTTGGCCAAGCCTTGAAGAGAAACCTCTCAAAAGTTTAATTAATCCAAATCTCAAGTTTACAATATATGATAACCTATTTATAGCCTCAAAACCCTAAGGGAATGGGTATACATAAGTCCAATAGGTTTAAAACACCAAATCCTGATATGAGCACGACCAAGCACGCTGACAGCAACAAAGATGAACTAGCATTTCCTCAAGGACCAATAACAAGAGCAAGGTCAAAGAAGCTTAAAGAAGTCCTACAAGCATTCATGAAACCTTATGTGGAGAAGATGCAAGTTCAAGAAGAGAAAGAAGCTAAATTGGACTATGAAGAAAAGTTTAGGCCGAATGGTGCAATGGGCCTTCAAGCTACTTTATTTAGTTTCTATTCTTTATGTAACATGTAATTAAGTATATTTGGGCAGCCTGGAACCTAGGAAAACGAATTGGGCTTTATTAGAATAGGTTTGTTTTATTTTGGGCTTATTTTACTGTTTTAGATAGTTTAAGTGGGTAGGCTAAAGTTGGGCTTATCTCTTCTAAAGAATTGGGCCAAAATAACTATTAGAGGTTTAAAATACCTAAGGGGGCCGAATTTTACATGGGAGAATCAAATTTTAATGGGTTTGGGTCAGATTTAGGTTTAGGCGTACATTAGTAAACTTAGGGTCCTACATTTTAGGAATGGATTTTCCTTAATAAATAATTATTATTTTGGGATATTATTAACTAGAGTTTGAGGAAGAAATAATTGCTTGACCATATCTTTAAAGGGCTGGCCGAAATTCACTTTTAGCCAACATTAAGTCTACATTCATTCCTTCATTTTATTAGGATAATCATGCATATTTATCACCAGCTTTTAGGATTATTTTCAGATTGTATTTATCTTTATTTCTTCATGTGTCCATATTATGGCCAAATACATGTAGATAAAGGTTAGGAATTATCTTTGTTATTTATTTCATTATTTATCTCTTAGAGTTAGTGTTTGATTTTAATTCATCTAGGGAGGAGTGGCTGCCTAGCCTATATAAAGGGCTGAATTCTTCATTTGTAGGAGACTTGAATTTTGATTAATGAGAATTTTCTTTGGCTTGGCCGAATTTGTGAGAGTTAATTTATTATTGATTCTTGCTATTGCATGAAGAATTAGACTTAGGCTATTTGCATGATTAATGTATGCTTGATTCTTCTTCTTCTTGTTTTCTAAATCAATCTATTATAAGCGTTTCCAATCAATCTTGTTTGGGGGTTCTTTAGATTGGGTGTTTATTATCTTATTTATGTTCAATATTCATGGTATGTCGGCGTTCTAGTTTGATATATAGGCTGGGGTTCCGCATCAATTGCTATCAGAGCCTAGGCTAAGGGGTAAATTCTTAACTATCCTTTAATTTTGCTTTTAAACTTTGATTTTCTATTTTAGCTGAATAGGATCTTGCATCTAGTTCCTTATTTGGTTCTTGCTCTAATGTGTTAATTACCTATCTTCAAGTATTTGATCATTAGTTTGATTAAAGTTACAAAAAAGAAGAAAAAAAATCAATTAGAAATAGCCTTGTTATCAATTCGGATTTACTATCTTGTTAAGTTCATATTTGATCAATTGATGAATCTTGTGTTCTTGTTGAATCCGAATTTGCCATTGAATATATCAAGCATATAATTTGCAATCTTTGAGTGGTTGAACTTGGTTTGGATATAATTTTGATCTACAAAGTGCGCTACACCACTTGGAGTAAGTTTTGATCAATCAAGCAAGAATTGGAGTTAGAACTTTCACAATTGGTTTGATTTCTTCAAGACCAGGTTAGTACTCCTAATTTTGGATTTGGGTTGTGTTTATTGCATGCTTTCTTCGATTTTTTTTTGTTTAGTCTTACATCAAATCCGTTTAAACTAATCATTACGTTTAGTTAAATATCGCATTTAAGTGCATTCGTCTTGTCCATTTTCTTCATTCTATGTTTTCAATTTGTGTGTCTAAGCTAGTTTTGGTTCCAATTGTACTAGTTTGACATATTGCACTTTGTTGAACATCTATATATATTATAGTGCACGAAATCTTCTTCTTGTTTACTAATTTCTGATTTTTGTTCAAATAGGTCAATTTGCCTCTAGAATTAGTTTCTTTGCTGTTCTTGTTAGGTTTTTTCATTGTTCCCTCAATCAAATTACTTAATTGTGCATATTTGTTTGAGTTGTTTTTGAAGTACAATTGTGAGATATCAATTTATAAGTTGAGAGATAGACAAGAATGAATGGGATAAAGGAAAGTGTGAAGTTGTTAAGGCAAGACCTTAATGATATAGAATCACAATTTAAACAATGGTTCAAACAACTAAGTAGATTGGAAAATAGCAAAGAAAAGAGGAAGTTATCCTAGAAGAAAAAAATTGTGAAGCTGAAGGGGACACTATAGATATAGTTTTCTTTGATAGTGATGTTGTGAGTTATGAAGAAATAATTGAAAGAAAAGATGTTAATTGTTTGAATGAGAATGAAGAAGTTTGTATAGTTAAGATGGAAGATCAACAAGTTACAATTGCTCCACTATTGCTTAAGGTGGAGGAATTGCACATGGGAAATGAAGGAAATAATAATCACATTTGCAAAGATGTAACGATGACTAACCATGATTTGCCTAGTTTTTTGTCAAATTGCAGGAACATGATGAGTTTTTTGCTGAAGAAGCATTCATATTATTTCCACCTATCCCAAAGATCATTTATGAAGATGAATTTATTCCTCAAGTTTCAATTCCCAACTTGAACAAGACAAAGATTCGAGGACAAATCTTTTCCGAAGAGGGAGGGGATGATATGAGCACGACCAAGCACGCCGACAACAAGAAAGATGAACTAGCATTTCCTCAAGGACCAATAATAAGAGCAAGGTCAAAGAAGCTTAAAGAAGTCCTACAAGCATTCATGAAACCTTATGTGGAGAAGATGCAAGTTCAATGATACGGATCCAAAAGGGCTATCTTATGCCATTGAAGAGGGGCAACCTTATGACTTTCAAATGGATCTAAATGGAGTTCAAACACATAAATATAAGATCCAAATGTCATTGGGGCGTGCTCCAATTTATAAGAGGTAGATTTGGTGCTTTACCATCAATTTTGGGCTTATACAACTTTGGGCTTAATTGTACAAGTCATGTGCTTCATTTAAAAGTCGCATGACTCACTTAAGTTGTATTGTTAATGGGCTAGGCGTGTGGGCTTCTTTTGGGCTTAGTTTTAGTTAGTTTGGTTATTTATTTTAGTCTTTCTTTTGGGCTTTCATTTTAGGCCTATAAGATTTATTAATTAGTTTTTGTTTTAAGTGTGTTTAAGACTTATTTGGGCTTATTTGGCTTGTAAAAGCCCAAGAAAATTCGTGTGATGCCATATGAGCATTTAAATTAGGGTTTTAAATAGTGATTTAGGGTTAGCCACCTTATAAATAGGCTAACCTAGGTTGTAAACATAATCATTGAATCAAATCATAAACTTTTGAGAGTTTTTCTCTTGGCTTAGCCGAATTTCTTTAGAGAGATTGTGAGATTGCTTGCTTTCTTTTCTATTGCATCAAGAATTAGGATTACTTATCAATCATTTGATTGTGGCGTGTTGATACGAATCCAAGAGGGCTATCTTATTCCATTGAAGAGGGACAACCTTATGACATTCAAATGGATCTAAATGGAGTTCAAACACATAAATATAAGATCCAAATGACATTGGGCCGTGCTCCAATTTATAGGAGGCAGATTTGATGCTTTACCATTAATTTTGGGCTTATACAACTTTGGGCTTAATTGTACAAGTCATGTGCTTCATTTAAAAAGTCACATGACTCACTTAAGTTGTATTACTAATGGGCTAGGCGTGTGGGCTTCTTTTGGGTTTAGTTTTAGTTAGTTTGGTTATTTATTTTAGTCTTTCTTTTGGGCTTTCATTTTAGGACTATAAGGTTTATTAATTATTTTTGTTTTAAGTGTGTTTAAGACTTATTTGGGCTTATTTGGCTAGTAAAAGCCCAAGAAAATTCGTGTAAGGCCACATGAGCATTTAAATTAGGGTTTTAAAGAGTGATTTATGGTTAGCCACCTTATAAATAGGATACCCTAGTTTGTAAACTTCATCAATAAAATCAAATTATAAACTTTTGAGAGTTTTCTCTTGGCTTAGCCGAAATTCTTAGAAAGACTGTGAGTTTGCTTGCTTTCTTTTCTATTGCATCAAGAATTAGGATTACTTATCAATCATTTGATTGTGGCGTGTTCCTATTCTTATTATCCCGATTATTTGCGTTTCCATTCACGTGTTGTTTGGGGGTTCAATAGGGAGGGTGTTTGTCTTCTTTGCGTTTTGATATCAAAGTTACGTTCAAGGGGTTTCGGGTTCTTTAACCTTGGGGTTCCGCATCACGTGTTCCTATTCTTATTATCCCAATTATTTGCGTTTCCATTCATGTGTTGTTTGGGGGTTCAATAGGGAGGGTGTTTGTCTTCTTTGCGTTTTGAGATCAAAGTGTATGTTCAAGGGGTTTCGGGTCCTTTAACCTTGGGGTTCCGCATCATTTGGTATCAGAGCCAAAAGAAAGGTAAATTCCTATTTATCTTAGTGTTAGATTTGTGTTTTGTTTCTTTGATTTCTTTATGTTTATGCCGAATTAGGTAGTGATAAGTTTTGATTTGTGTGCTTTTTGTGTGATAAATTTAGCATTTTCTTTTCCTTACCTTGTGTTTTTTTTATTCATTAAAAGCCTTAGAAACCGAACTTGAACTTTGAATCTTTGGCATGAAAAAAACAAAATTCTAGTAGTAGTAACCTTTAGATTGGTGTGTTGAATTAAAAAAAAAAAATCGTGGTACTGTTCACGGTACTGTTCACGATACTGTTCATCAAAAAAAAAGAAAAAGAAAGAAGAGAGAAAAACGTGAAAGAGAAGAAAAATAGAAGAAAAAAAATTAAGGAGCAAATTGAGCAAGGGTAGTTTATATAGCCTAAAGAAATCCTAATCCTTTCATAAGTGGGAAAAACTAATCCTTTTTGCTTTAGGATTGGGAGGGGCAGCATTTACACCTTTTCCAAACACCTTTGGGAATCCTTTAAAGGGTAGGAAATACAATCCTTATTGCTTTGGGTTTAGGTTTTCAAAATCCAATCCATACTTGATTTGGAATTACAATCCTAGTCCTACTTAACCAAGGATTTACTTTGCAATTATTGAACCACCATTTGTGCTATCCATTTGCTATCCATTTGTGCCACCATTTTATATCATTTGTTATCCATTTGTGTTGCCATTTGTTCCATCATTTTTGGAATCATTTTATTCATTTTTGCTACCATTTTTTATATCATTTGCCATCATTTTTCCAATCATTTGCCACCATTTTGTTACCATTTTTGGCATCATTTGCTATCATTTTTTTCCATTATTTTTCTATCATTTTGCCATCACTTTGCCACCATTTTGCCCACAACTTGATACACTAATCAAGCTTGTTACACCATTCGGACCAGTGATAATTTTGGCTCTAAATTGATTTGTTTTTGCAGGCAACCTACTTCATTTATTTTAATTAGGTATCTTTGTTGATTTCTTGCTTTGTTGGGTAGAATATTTAGGTTCGATATTTGATTTACTTTGTAGTGAATCAAATTCATTCATTTTATCCATATTGTCATTTTCCTTGATTCTTGTTGCTTATTTTCTTTGTTTTAAGCTAGTTTTTTTTTGTTCCATTTTACATTGTTAGAGTATCTTTGCTCGTCCAATACTCTAATTTACTTATCATCAAGTGGTACACTACTCTTGTCCGTGTATCACCTCCATTGTGTCTAGAGTCTTCTTTTCTAGTTTTTGAGCTATCTTTTTGTTGTTAGTATTATTTCCTTGTTTTCTTAAACGTGCTCAAGTTTTTGATTTGAGATTTACATTCTGAAGTGCAATTTTGAAGTTGCAAGCTTGAGAGGAAAAAGGCAAAGAGTAAGAGGACATTAAGAGGGAAAAAGCAAAATTTTGAGTGAAACACGAGTGAATGTGAGGATGTCTTATTACAAGTCCAAGCGACATTTACATCGAGATGAAAGGAATGCATTTAAGGAAGATGTAAAGTTGATAAGACAAGATCTTAATAATCTAGAATGGTTGGTTAGGCAATATTTCAAACCACTCATTAGGATGGAGGAGAGCAAAGCGAAGAGAAAGAAGGAGAAAGTTATCCTAGAAGAAATAATTTGTGAATCTGAAAAGGGTGATATAGATATAGGCTTTGATAGTGAAGTTACTCAAACCATGAAGAGGATGTTGTTGATGAGCTTGATGAGGAAAAAGAGGTTTTGGGTGAAGTTGAAGATGTGGAGAACTTGGTTAATGAGGTTATTTTAGAGGTAGAAGAGAATAATGATGTTGTGCATGATGGAGAAATAATTGAAAGTGAAGAAAATGTTGTTGATTGTTTGAGTGAGAATGAAGAAGCTGGTTTAGTGGAGATGGAAGATCTGCATGTTACAATTTCTCCTCTACTGCATAAGGAGGATGAGGTGCACATGGAAAGTGATGAAGGTCAAAATCATATCATTGTATTAAATACTAACCAAGTTTTGCATAGTTCTTTTGTTTATAACTTGCAGGATCATGATGAGTTCTTTAATGAAGAAGCCTTCATACTATATCCACCAATGTCAAAGATCATTTATGAAGATGAATGTATTCCTCAAGTGCCAATTCCCAACTATTGCAAGACGAAGATTCGAGGATGAATCTTTTCTAAAGAGGGAGGGAATGATACGGATCCAAAAGGGCTATCTTATGCCATTGAAGAGGGGCAACCTTATGACTTTCAAATGGATCTAAATGGAGTTCAAACACATAAATATAAGATCCAAATGTCATTGGGGTATAGGAGGCAGATTTGTTGCTTTACCATCAATTTTGGGCTTATACAACTTTGGGCTTAATTGTACAAGTCATGTGCTTCATTTAAAAGTCGCATGACTCATTTAAGTTGTATTGTTAATGGGCTAGGCGTGTGGGCTTCTTTTGGGCTTAGTTTTAATTAGTTTGGTTATTTATTTTAGTCTTTCTTTTGGGCTTTCATTTTAGGCCTATAAGATTTATTAATTAGTTTTTGTTTTAAGTGTGTTTAAGACTTATTTGGGCTTATTTGATGCGGAACCCCAGCCTATATGCCAAACTAGAACGCCAACATACCATGAATATTGAACATAAATAAGATAATAAATCCCCAATCTAAAGAACCCCCAAACAAGATTGATTGGAAACGCTTATGATAGATTGATTTAGAAAACAAGAAGAAGAAGAATCAAGCATACATTAATCATGCAAATAGCCTAAGTCTAATTCTTCATGCAATAGCAAGAATTAATAATAAATTAACTCTCACAAATTCAGCCAAGCCAAAGAAAATTCTCATTAATCAAAATTCAAGTGTCTTACAAATGAAGAATTCAGCCCCTTTATATAGGCTAGGCAGCCACCCCTCCCTAGATGAATTAAAATCAAACACTAACTCTAAGAGATAAATAATGAAATAAATAACAAAGATAATTCCTAACCTTTATCTACATGTATTTGGCCATAATATGGACTAAGTACATGAAGAAATAAAGATAAATACAATCTGAAAATAATCCTAAAAGCTGGTGATAAATATGCATGATTATCCTAAGAAAATGAAGGAATGAATGTAGACTTAATCTTGGCTAAAAGTGGATTTCGGCCAGCCCTTTGAAGATATGGTCAAGCTATTATTTCTCCCTCAAACTCTACTTAATAATATCCCAAAATAATAAGTATTTATCAAGGAAAATCCATTCCTAAAATTTAGGACCCTAAGTTCACCAATGTAGGCCTAAACGTAAATATGACCCAAACCCATTAAAATTCAATTCTCCCATGTAAAATTCGGCTCCCTTAGGTATTCTAAGCCTCAAATAGTTATTTTGGCCCAACTCTTTAGAAGAGATAATCCCAACTTTAGCCTACCCACTTAAACTACCCAAAACAGTAAAATAAGCCCAAAATAAAACAAACCTATTCTAATAAAGCCCAATTCGTTTTCCTAGGTTCTAGGCTGCCAAAATATACTTTATTAAATGTTACATAAAGAATAGAAACTAAATAAAGTAGCTTGAAGGCCCATTGCACCATTCGGCCTAAACTTGTCTTCATAGTCCAATTTAGCTTCTTTCTCTTCTTGAACTTGCATTTTCTCCACATAAGGTTTCATGAATGCTTGTAGGATTTCTTTAAGCTTCTTTGACCTTGCTCTTGTTATTGGTCTTTGAGGAAATGCTAGTTCATCTTTCTTGTTGCCATTGTGCTTGGTCGTGCTCATATCATCCCCTCCCCCTTCGAAAGGATTCGTCCTCGAATCTGAATCACAGTCAAATGGAGATAAGTCAGAAACATTAAAAGTTGCACTTACACCATACTCACCTAGCAAATCAATCTTGTATGCATTATCATTGATCCGTTCCAGTACTTGAAATGGTCCATCTACTCTTGCATCAAGTTTAGACTTCCTTTGGTTAGGAAACCTCTCTTTACGCATATGGATCCAAACCCAATCTCCTGGTTCGAATATTACTTGCTTACGGCCCTTGTTAGCCTGCTTTGCATATATTCTGTTCTTCTCAATGTGCTCACGTGCTTTCGTGTGTATTGTCTTAACCAAATCAGCCTTAGCCTTACCATCTAAGTTAGAAAGTTCATTCAAAGGTAAAGGCATCAAATCCAAAACAGTCAATGGATTAAAACCATACACAATTTCAAAAGGTGAAAAACCTGTAGAAGTATGAATTGCACGATTATAAGCGAACTCAACAAATGGTAAACATTCTTCCCAAGTTTTAATATTCTTACCAATTATAGCACGCAACATAGTTCCTAAAGTTCTATTAACAACTTCGGTTTGGCCATCTGTTTGTGGATGACAAGTAGTGGAAAACACAAGTTTAGTACCAAGTTTACCCCACAAAACACGCCAAAAGTGACTTAGGAACTTAGAATCCCTATCTGAGACAATAGTCCTAGGTATACCATGCAATCGAACTACTTCCCTAAAAAATAAATCAGCTATGTTTGTTGCATCATCAGTTTTATGACAAGCAATAAAATGTGCCATTTTACTAAATCGGTCCACTACAACAAACACACTATCCCTTCCCCTTTTTGTCCTAGGTAACCCTACAATGAAGTCCATAGAAATGTCAGTCCAAGGTTCAGTAGGAACAGGCAAAGGAGTATACAAACCTTGATTTAATAACTTAGACTTAGCCTGTTTACATCCAAAACATTGAGCACACACTTTTTCAACACTTTTTCGCATATTAGGCCAATAAAAATGTTCGTTAAGCATGTCTAAAGTCTTTTTCACGCCAAAGTGTCCCATTAATCCTCCACTATGCGATTCCTTCACAAGCAACTCTCTAAGAGAACATGCAGGTATACATAGTTGTTTTCCTCTAAAAAGAAACCCATCATGTCTATAGAACTTATTAAATGCATAATGTAAATATGCCTTGTATACTTCACCAAAATCAGAATCATGATCATACATTTCTTTCAAATGCTCAAAACCTAACAGTTTAGAACTAAGCATAGAAATCAATGCATATCTCCTAGAAAGTGCATCGGCAACAACATTCTCCTTACCTTGCTTGTACTTAATTACATGTGGAAAAATATCAAGGTACTCTACCCACTTACCATGCCTTCTATTCAACTTACCTTGTCCTTTCAGATATTTGAGAGACTGGTGATCTGTGTGTATCACGAATTCTTTAGGCAAAAAGTAGTGTTCCCAAACCTCAAGAGCTCTCACCAATGCATAGAACTCTTTATCATAGGTAGAGTAATTCAACTGTGATCCACTCAACTTCTCACTAAAGTATGCTATTGGGCGATTTTCCTGCATCAAAACAGCACCTATACCAATCCCAGAAGCATCACATTCAACCTCAAAAGTCTTAGAAAAATCAGGTAATTTCAAAACAGGAGCAGTACACAATTTATCTTTCAAAACATTAAAAGCATCTTCCTGCTCTTTACCCCATTTAAAACCAACAGAGTTTTTAATGATTTCATTTAGAGGTGCAGCAATAGTAGAAAAATCCTTAACAAATCTCCTATAGAAACTTGCTAAACCATGAAAGCTCCTCACCTCACTTGCATTCTCAGGTGTTGGCCATTCTTGGATAGCCTTAACCTTTTCATTATCTACCTCAACACCACGTGCACTAACAACAAATCCTAAGAAAACAACACTATCAACACAAAATGTGCATTTCTTCAAATTAGCATACAATTGTTCTTCTCTAAAAATAGCTAACACAAGTTCAACATGCCTTTAATGCTCTTTTAGGTTTTTGCTGTAAATCAAGATATCATCAAAATACACAACAACAAATTTACCTAAGAATTCACGCAAAACATGGTTCATGAGTCTCATAAATGTGCTGGGCGCATTAGTTAAGCCAAAAGGCATAACCAACCATTCATACAAACCATATTTTGTTTTAAAGGAAGTTTTCCATCCATCACCTAATTTCATCCTAATTTGATGATAACCACTTTTTAAGTCAATTTTAGTGAATATGATAGCACCATTTAACTCTTCAAGCATATCATCTAACCTAGGAATGGGATGGCGATACTTTACAGTGATTTTGTTAACTGCTCGACAAGCAACACACATGTGCATGGTTCCATCCTTTTTAGGTACCAAAAGAACAGGTACAGCACAAGGACTTAGACTTTCTCTCACGTGTCCTTTTGCTAAAAGTTCCTCCACCTGTCTTTGCAACTCCTTGGTTTCCTCTGGATTGCTTCGATAAGCTGGACGATTTGGAATTTGTGCACCAGGAACAAAGTCGATTTGATGTTCAATCCCTCTAGTTGGTGGCAACCTAGGTGGTATCTCCTCAGGGAAGACATCTTTATAATCCTGCAATAACTTAGAAAAAGAACTAGGCAAATTTGGGCCAAGGTTAGTTTCAGAGAAATAATTGTCCTTAAACCTCAAAAGTACTAAAGCTCTCATGCCCAAGTATGCATTCCTCAACTCTCTTTCTTTTGCATAAAAGGAGTATTTGCTAAATTTTTCACTCGGCTCACTCTGCTCTCCTTTTACCTCAGCACACATTAACTTCTTCTCTCCTGCACTTCTCTCTTTCTTTTTCTCACTAGTGCAGTCTCTCACCATTGGACCTTTACTTTTATTATTTTCACTACTGGCCTCTTTTCTCTCTCACTTCCCTTTACCTCTTTTGCAGATTGATGTATCTTTACTTGATCTGCATATACCTCTTTAGGTGTCAAAGGGGCAAGTGTGTGTTTACATCCTTTAAATGCAATAGTGTACCTATTTCTAAATCCATCATTACAATACACGCCTATCAAATTGCCAAGGCCTTCCTAGCAAAATATGACTAGCATGCATAGGTACAACATCACAAATGACTTTATCTTCATATTTACCAATGGAAAATAATACAGTTACACGTTTGGTCACCTTTACTTCCCCACTATCATTCAACCATTGAAGTCTGTATGGGTTAGGGTGTTTCTCAGTTTTAAGTCCTAATTTATCAACTAAGACTGTACTAGCAACATTAACACAACTACCTCCATCAATTATCATACTACAGACTTTTCCACCTATTAAACACCTAGTATGAAAGATGTTTTCCCTCTGTTCTAGTCCTTCTTCTTTCACATTTACATTCAATGCACGCAATACAACTAAGGACTCCCCTTGAACAGGATATTCTAAATTTTCATCTATATCAGAACAATCCTCCAAAGGTGGCATATCATCACAATTCTCATCAGATTCAGAATCAGAAATAATTTCATCCCCCCTTATTATCATGGTCTTTTTATTCCCACATTCATTAGCATAATTGATGCGGAACCCCAAGGTTAAAGAACCCGAAACCCCTTAAACATACGCTTTGATTTCAAAAGACAGAAGACAAACACCCTCCCTATTGAACCCCCAAACAACACGTGAATGGAAACGCAAATAATCGGGATAATAAGAATAGGAACACGCCACAATCAAATGATTGATAAGTAATCCTAATTCTTGATGCAATAGAAAAGAAAGCAAGTAATCTCACAATCTCTCTAAAGAATTTCGGCTAAGCCAAGAGAAAACTCTCAAAAGTTTATAATTTGATTCAATCATTATTCTCCTGTTACAACTCATAACAAGCTATTTATACTAAAACCCTAACACTTTACTTCTTAAACAAGCCAAATAACCTCTTTAGGAATTCTAAAGACTCTTTACTTCTTAAACAAGTCTAATAACCTCTTTAAGAAGTAATAAATCACCCTTAGAAGCTAAAACAACCCCTAAAAAGGCCTTAAACAAGGTGTGGCCGAATTTCATAAGACAAAACAAGCCCATTCTCCTACTTAAAGAATTAAAACAAAACTAAAATGATGGGCCTTAATGAAGGTGGCGTGTAGCCCACTTAAATAAGGCCTTATTTGTTCAATAAACCAACTAAACATAATGAATTAAAAGCCCTAACTAAAAACTAAACAAATCAGCCCCTTAAACCCATTAAGATACAACTTTAAATGAGTCATGTGAATTATAAATAAAGCACATGACTTGTACAATTAAAGCCCAAAGTTGCATAAGCCCTTTATGACTCAAGTTGGCCCAATTCTTCATTTGCTTCCAAAAGGATGAGTACTTTATGCTTGTGATGCTGATTGACGAAATCATCATGACTTGCCCTCTCCATGGTCGTATCAATAATGACCACGACCCTTGCATTTGAAACATTGAATGTCCCTATGTCTATTAGTTTTAAGGGTTGTTTCAGAAGTACCTTTTTGTGCAGTGACCATTTTATCTTTGGAATTGGACTGGTACTTGGCAATGGATTCCTTCTTTGAGTCTCCCTTGTTCCACTTTGAATTCCATTTGTTGTTATTGGAATTTGAATAGGACTTGGATGTCCCATGTCTACTTCGTTGTCTCTCCACTTTAATTGCGATGTTCACCAAATCATCCATATCCACATAATGCTGTAATTCAACAATATCAGCAAGTTCTCTATTCATACCTCCCAAAAAGCGTGACATCGTTTGATATTCATCCTCCACAATGCTTGCTTTGATCATGAGCATCTCCATTTCTTTGTAGTAATCCTCCACAGAACTAGATCCTTGTGTAAGTCTTTGTAACTGATTGTGGAGTTCCCTATGATAGTAACTAGGCACATACTTCTTTCTCATGATTCTTTTCATTTCCTCCCAAGAAGTGATAGGGAGTTCCCTATTTCTCCTCCTATTTTTCAATAACTCATCCCACCAAATTAGTGCATAATCAGAAAATTCAATGGCTGCAAGTTTTACCTTTTTCCCATCCGAATAGTGGTGGCATGAAAAGATCATCTCCACCTTTCTTTCCCAATCAAGATGCCATCCACATCATTTTTACCTTTGAATGGTGGAATCTTCATCTTGATAGCACTCAAATTGTTGTCTTGGCTCTCCATTCGGTTGTCATATGATGCGGAACCCCAGCATATATGCCAAACTAGAACGCCAACATACCATGAATATTGAACATAAATAAGATAATAAACCCCCAATCTAAAGAACCCCCAAACAAGATTGATTGGAAACGCTTATGATAGATTGATTTAGAAAACAAGAAGAAGAAGAATCAAGCATACATTAATCATGCAAATAACCTAAGTCTAATTCTTCATGCAATAGCAAGAATCAATAATAAATTAACTCTCACAAATTCGGCCAAGCCAAATAAAATTCTCATTAATCAAAATTCAAGTCTCTTACAAATGAAGAATTCAGCCCTTTATATAGGCTAGGCAGCCACCCCTCCCTAGATGAATTAAAATCAAACACTAACTCTAAGAGATAAATAATGAAATAAATAACAAAGATAATTCCTAAACTTTATCTACATGTATTTGGCCATAATATGGACTAAGTACATGAAGAAATAAAGATAAATACAATCTGAAAATAATCCTAAAAGCTGGTGATAAATATGCATGATTATCCTAAGAAAATGAAGGAATGAATGTAGACTTAATCTTGGCTAAAAGTGGATTTCGGCCAGCCCTTTAAAGATATGGTCAAGCTATTATTTCTCCCTCAAACTCTACTTAATAATATCCCAAAATAATAAGTATTTATCAAGGAAAATACATTCCTAAAATTTAGGACCCTAAGTTCACCAATGTAGGCCTAAACCTAAATCTGACCCAAACCCATTAAAATTCAATTCTCCCATGTAAAATTCGGCACCCTTAGGTATTTTAAGCCTCAAATAGTTATTTTGGCCCAACTCTCTAGAAGAGATAATCCCAACTTTAGCCTACCCACTTAAACTACCCAAAACAGTAAAATAAGCCCAAAATAAAACAAACCTATTCTAATAAATCCCAATTCGTTTTCCTAGGTTCTAGGCTGCCCAAATATACTTTATTAAATGTTACATAAAGAATATAAACTAAATAAAGTAGCTTGAAGGCCCATTGCTCCATTCGGCCTAAACTTGTCTTCATAGTCCAATTTAGCTTTTTTCTCTTCTTGAACTTACATCTTCTCCATATAAGGTCTCATGAATGCTTTTAGGACTTCTTTAAGCTTCTTTGACAGCTCTTATTATTGGTCCTTGAGAAAGTGCTAGTTCATCTCTCTTGTTTTCGACATGCTTGGTTGTGCTCATATCATCCCCTCCCTCTTCGGAAAAGATTCGTCCTCGAATCTTCGTCTTGTTCAAGTTGGGAATTGAAACTTGAGGAATAAATTCATCTTCATAAATGATCTTTGGGATAGGTGGAAATAATATGAACGCTTCTTCAGCAAAAAACTCATCATGTTCCTGCAATTTGACAAAGAAACTAGGCAAAACATGGTTAGTCATTGTTACATCTTTGCGAATTTGATTATTGTTGCCTTCGTTTCCCATGTGCATTTCCTCCACCTTAAGCATATGCTTGATATATTCAATGGCAAATTCGGATTCAACAAGAACACAAGATTCATCAATTGATCAAATACAATCAACATCTTTTCTTTCAATTATTTCTTCATCGCTCACAACATCACTATCAAAGAAAACTATATCTATAGTGTCCCCTTCAGCTTCACAATTTTTTTCTTCTAGGATAACTTCCTCTTCCTTTCTCTTTTCTTTGCTCTTTTCCAATCTACTTAGTTGTTTGAACCATTGTTTAAATTGTGATTCTATATCATTAAGGTCTTGCCTTAACAACTTCACACTTTCCTTTATCCCATTCATTCTTGTTTATCGCTCAACTTATAAATTGATATCTCACAATTGCACTTCAGAAACAAACTCAAACAAATATGCACAATTAAGTAATTTGATTGAGGGAACGATGAAAAAACCTAACAAGAACAGCAAAGATACTAATTCTAGAGGCAAATTGACCTATTTGAACAAAAATCAGAAATTAGTACACAAGAAGAAGATTTCATGCACTATAATATATATAGATGTTCAACAAAGTGCAATATGTCAAACTAGTGTAATTGGAACCAAAAATAGCTTAGACACACAAATTAGAAACTTAGAATGAAGAAAATGGACAAGACGGATGCACTTAAATGCGATGTTTAACTAAACCTAATTATTAGTTTAAACAGATTTGATGTAAGACTCAACAAAAAAAATCAAAGAAAGCATGCAATAAACACAACCCAAATCCAAAATTAGGAGTACTAACCTGGTCTTCAAGAAATCAAACCAATTGTGAAAGTTCTAACTCCAATCTTGCTTGATTGATCAAAACTTACTCTAAGTTGTGTAGGGCACTTTGTAGATAAAAATTATATCCAAACCAAGTTCAACCACTCAAAGATTGCAAATTATATGCTTGATATATTCAATGGCAAATTCGGATTCAACAAGAACACAAGATTCATCAATTGATCAAATATGAAACTTAACAAGATAGTAAATCCGAATTGATAACAAGCTGTTTCTAATTGATTTTTTTTCTCCTTTTTTTTGTAACTTTAATCAAACTAATGATCAAATACTTAAAGATATGTAATTAACACAATAGGGCAAGAACCAAATAAGGAACTAGATGAAAGATCCTATTCGGCTAAAATAGAAAATTAAAGTTTAAAAGCAAATATTAAAAGATAGTTAAGAATTTTACCCTTAGCCTATGCTCTGATACCAATTGATGCTGAACCCCAGCCTATATGCCAAACTAGAACGCCAACATACCATGAATATTGAACATAAATAAGATAATAAACCCCCAATCTAAAGAACCCCCAAACAAGATTGATTGGAAACGCTTATGATAGATTGATTTAGAAAACAAGAAGAAGAAGAATCAAGCATACATTAATCATGCAAATAGCCTAAGTCTAATTCTTCATGCAATAGCAAGAATCAATAATAAATTAACTCTCACAAATTCGGCCAAGCCAAATAAAATTCTCATTAATCAAAATTCAAGTCTCTTACAAATGAAGAATTCAGCCCTTTATATAGGCTAGGCAGCCACCCCTCCCTAGATGAATTAAAATCAAACACTAACTCTAAGAGATAAATAATGAAATAAATAACAAAGATAAATCCTAACCTTTATCTACATGTATTTGGCCATAATATGGACTAAGTACATGAAGAAATAAAGATAAATACAATCTGAAAATAATCCTAAAAGCTGGTGATAAATATGCATGATTATCCTAAGAAAATGAAGGAATGAATGTAGACTTAATCTTGGCTAAAAGTGGATTTCGGCCAGCCCTTTAAATATATGGTCAAGCTATTATTTCTCCCTCAAACTCTACTTAATAATATCCCAAAATAATAAGTATTTATCAAGGAAAATACATTCCTAAAATTTAGGACCCTAAGTTCACCAATGTAGGCCTAAACCTAAATCTGACCCAAACCCATTAAAATTCAATTCTCCCATGTAAAATTCGGCCCCCTTAGGTATTCTAAGCCTCAAATAGTTATTTTGGCCCAACTCTTTAGAAGAGATAATCCCAACTTTAGCCTACCCACTTAAACAACCCAAAACAGTAAAATAAGCCCAAAATAAAACAAACCTATTCTAATAAAGCCCAATTCGTTTTCCTAGGTTCTAGGCTGCCCAAATATACTTTATTAAATGTTACATAAAGAATAGAAACTAAATAAAGTAGCTTGAAGGCCCATTGCTCCATTCGGCCTAAACTTGTCTTCATAGTCCAGTTTAGCTTCTTTCTCTTCTTGAACTTACATCTTCTCCATATAAGGTCTCATGAATGCTTTTAGGACTTCTTTAAGCTTCTTTGACCTTGCTCTTATTATTGGTCCTTGAGAAAGTGCTAGTTCATCTCTCTTGTTTTCGACGTGCTTGGTCGTGCTCATATCATCATACCTCCTTGCTCTTCTTGGAAAAGAATGAGCCTCCTCTTCCTCATCATCGTTGTACAACTGGTCTACCTCTTCCTCCCTTGTAGACTTAACCTTGGAACCTTTAAGACTATCTTCTAGGCTGTCTATCCTGAGATTTAGCTTTTGCAAACTATCCATAAAAGCTTTGTGCATAACTTATTATCAGGCACAATCTCGGTTTCCTCTTTACTATTGATTCCGGACATCTTTAAACTTTAAATAAACAAATAAAGGAAAGAATTCACTCAACCTCACGTGTTTGTCTCTTAACTCACAAATTGATATCTCGCAATTGCACTTCAGAAACAAACTCAAACAAATATGCACAATTAAGTAATTTGATTAAGGGAACAATGAAAAACCTAACAAGAAGCAAAGATACTAATTCTAGAGGCAAATTGACCTATTGGAACAAAAAATAGAAATTAGTACACAAGAAGAAGATTTCGTGCACTATAATATATATAGATGTTCAACAACGTGCAATATGTCAAACTAGTGTAATTGGAACAAAAAATAGCTTAGACACACAAATTAAAAAATTAGAATGAAGAAAATGGACAAGACGGATGCATTTAAATGCGATGTTGAACTAAACCTAATGATTAGTTTAAACTGATTTGATGTAAGACTCAACAAAAAAAATCGAAGAAAGCATGCAATAAACATAACCCAAATCCAAAATTAGGAGTACTAACCTGGTCTTGAAGAAATCAAACCAATTGTGAAAGTTCTAACTCCAATTCTTGCTTGATTGATCAAAACTTACTCCAAGTGGGTAGGGCACTTTGTAGATCAAAATTATATCCAAACCAAGTTCAACCACTCAAAGATTGCAAATTATATGCTTGATATATTCAATGGCAAATTCGGATTCAACAAGAACACAAGATTCATCAATTGATCAAATACAATCAACATCTTTTCTTTCAATTATTTCTTCATCGCTCACAACATCACTATCAAAGAAAACTATATCTATAGTGTCCCCTTCAGCTTCACAATTTTTTTCTTCTAGGATAACTTCCTCTTCCTTTCTCTTTTCTTTGCTCTTTTCCAATCTACTTAGTTGTTTGAACCATTGTTTAAATTGTGATTCTATATCATTAAGGTCTTGCCTTAACAACTTCACACTTTCCTTTATCCCATTCATTCTTGTTTATCGCTCAACTTATAAATTGATATCTCACAATTGCACTTCAGAAACAAACTCAAACAAATATGCACAATTAAGTAATTTGATTGAGGGAACGATGAAAAAACCTAACAAGAACAGCAAAGATACTAATTCTAGAGGCAAATTGACCTATTTGAACAAAAATCAGAAATTAGTACACAAGAAGAAGATTTCATGCACTATAATATATATAGATGTTCAACAAAGTGCAATATGTCAAACTAGTGTAATTGGAACCAAAAATAGCTTAGACACACAAATTAGAAACTTAGAATGAAGAAAATGGACAAGACGGATGCACTTAAATGCGATGTTTAACTAAACCTAATTATTAGTTTAAACAGATTTGATGTAAGACTCAACAAAAAAAATCAAAGAAAGCATGCAATAAACACAACCCAAATCCAAAATTAGGAGTACTAACCTGGTCTTCAAGAAATCAAACCAATTGTGAAAGTTCTAACTCCAATCTTGCTTGATTGATCAAAACTTACTCTAAGTTGTGTAGGGCACTTTGTAGATAAAAATTATATCCAAACCAAGTTCAACCACTCAAAGATTGCAAATTATATGCTTGATATATTCAATGGCAAATTCGGATTCAACAAGAACACAAGATTCATCAATTGATCAAATATGAAACTTAACAAGATAGTAAATCCGAATTGATAACAAGCTGTTTCTAATTGATTTTTTTTTCTCCTTTTTTTTGTAACTTTAATCAAACTAATGATCAAATACTTAAAGATATGTAATTAACACAATAGGGCAAGAACCAAATAAGGAACTAGATGAAAGATCCTATTCGGCTAAAATAGAAAATTAAAGTTTAAAAGCAAATATTAAAAGATAGTTAAGAATTTTACCCTTAGCCTAGCTCTGATACCAATTGATGCTGAACCCCAGCCTATATGCCAAACTAGAACGCCAACATACCATGAATATTGAACATAAATAAGATAATAAACCCCCAATCTAAAGAACCCCCAAACAAGATTGATTGGAAACGCTTATGATAGATTGATTTAGAAAACAAGAAGAAGAAGAATCAAGCATACATTAATCATGCAAATAGCCTAAGTCTAATTCTTCATGCAATAGCAAGAATCAATAATAAATTAACTCTCACAAATTCGGCCAAGCCAAATAAAATTCTCATTAATCAAAATTCAAGTCTCTTACAAATGAAGAATTCAGCCCTTTATATAGGCTAGGCAGCCACCCCTCCCTAGATGAATTAAAATCAAACACTAACTCTAAGAGATAAATAATGAAATAAATAACAAAGATAAATCCTAACCTTTATCTACATGTATTTGGCCATAATATGGACTAAGTACATGAAGAAATAAAGATAAATACAATCTGAAAATAATCCTAAAAGCTGGTGATAAATATGCATGATTATCCTAAGAAAATGAAGGAATGAATGTAGACTTAATCTTGGCTAAAAGTGGATTTCGGCCAGCCCTTTAAATATATGGTCAAGCTATTATTTCTCCCTCAAACTCTACTTAATAATATCCCAAAATAATAAGTATTTATCAAGGAAAATACATTCCTAAAATTTAGGACCCTAAGTTCACCAATGTAGGCCTAAACCTAAATCTGACCCAAACCCATTAAAATTCAATTCTCCCATGTAAAATTCGGCCCCCTTAGGTATTCTAAGCCTCAAATAGTTATTTTGGCCCAACTCTTTAGAAGAGATAATCCCAACTTTAGCCTACCCACTTAAACAACCCAAAACAGTAAAATAAGCCCAAAATAAAACAAACCTATTCTAATAAAGCCCAATTCGTTTTCCTAGGTTCTAGGCTGCCCAAATATACTTTATTAAATGTTACATAAAGAATAGAAACTAAATAAAGTAGCTTGAAGGCCCATTGCTCCATTCGGCCTAAACTTGTCTTCATAGTCCAGTTTAGCTTCTTTCTCTTCTTGAACTTACATCTTCTCCATATAAGGTCTCATGAATGCTTTTAGGACTTCTTTAAGCTTCTTTGACCTTGCTCTTATTATTGGTCCTTGAGAAAGTGCTAGTTCATCTCTCTTGTTTTCGACGTGCTTGGTCGTGCTCATATCATCATACCTCCTTGCTCTTCTTGGAAAAGAATGAGCCTCCTCTTCCTCATCATCGTTGTACAACTGGTCTACCTCTTCCTCCCTTGTAGACTTAACCTTGGAACCTTTAAGACTATCTTCTAGGCTGTCTATCCTGAGATTTAGCTTTTGCAAACTATCCATAAAAGCTTTGTGCATAACTTATTATCAGGCACAATCTCGGTTTCCTCTTTACTATTGATTCCGGACATCTTTAAACTTTAAATAAACAAATAAAGGAAAGAATTCACTCAACCTCACGTGTTTGTCTCTTAACTCACAAATTGATATCTCGCAATTGCACTTCAGAAACAAACTCAAACAAATATGCACAATTAAGTAATTTGATTAAGGGAACAATGAAAAACCTAACAAGAAGCAAAGATACTAATTCTAGAGGCAAATTGACCTATTGGAACAAAAAATAGAAATTAGTACACAAGAAGAAGATTTCGTGCACTATAATATATATAGATGTTCAACAACGTGCAATATGTCAAACTAGTGTAATTGGAACAAAAAATAGCTTAGACACACAAATTAAAAAATTAGAATGAAGAAAATGGACAAGACGGATGCATTTAAATGCGATGTTGAACTAAACCTAATGATTAGTTTAAACTGATTTGATGTAAGACTCAACAAAAAAAAATCGAAGAAAGCATGCAATAAACATAACCCAAATCCAAAATTAGGAGTACTAACCTGGTCTTGAAGAAATCAAACCAATTGTGAAAGTTCTAACTCCAATTCTTGCTTGATTGATCAAAACTTACTCCAAGTGGGTAGGGCACTTTGTAGATCAAAATTATATCCAAACCAAGTTCAACCACTCAAAGATTGCAAATTATATGCTTGATATATTCAATGGCAAATTCGGATTCAACAAGAACACAAGATTCATCAATTGATCAAATATGATCTTAACAAGATAGTAAATCCGAACTGATAACAAGGCTGTTTCTAATTGATTTTTTTTTCTTCTTTTTTTTGTAACTTTAATCAAACTAATGATCAAATACTTAAAGATAGGTAATTAACACAATAGAGCAAGAACCAAATAAGGAACTAGATGCAAGATCCTATTCGGCTAAAATAGAAAATTAAAGTTTAAAAGCAAAAATTAAAGGATAGTTAAGAATTTACCCCTTAGCCTATGCTCTGATACCAATTGATGCGGAACCCCAGCCTATATGCCAAACTAGAACGCCAACATACCATGAATATTGAGCATAAATAAGATAATAAACCCCCAATCTAAAGAACCCCCAAACAAGATTGATTGGAAACGCTTATGATAGATTGATTTAGAAAACAAGAAGAAGAAGAATCAAGCATACATTAATCATGCAAATAGCCTAAGTCTAATTCTTCATGTATTGCAAGAATCAATAATAAATTAACTCTCACAAATTCGGCCAAGCCAAAGAAAATTCTCATTAATCAAAATTCAAGTCTCTTACAAATAAAGAATTCAGCCCTTTATATAGGCTAGGCAGCCACCCCTCCCTAGATGAATTAAAATCAAACACTAACTCTAAGAGATAAATAATGAAATAAATAACAAAGATAATTCCTAACCTTTATCTACATGTATTTGGCCATAATATGGCTAAGTACATGAAGAAATAAAGATAAATACAATCTGAAAATAATCCTAAAAGCTGGTGATAAATATGCATGATTATCCTAGAAAAGTTCACCAATGTAGGCCTAAACCTAAATCTTACCCAAACCCATTAAAATTCAATTCTCCCATGTAAAATTCGGCCCCCTTAGGTATTCTAAGCCTCAAATAGTTATTTTGGCCCAACTCTTTAGAAGAGATAAGCCCAACTTTAGCCTACCCACTTAAACTATCCAAAACAGTAAAATAAGCCCAAAATAAAACAAACCTATTCTAATAAAGCCCAATTCGTTTTCCTAGGTTCTAGGCTGCCCAAATATACTTTATTAAATGTTACATAAAGAATAGAAACTAAATAAAGTAGCTTGAAGGCCCATTGCACCATTCGGCCTAAACTTGTCTTCATAGTCCAATTTAGCTTCTTTCTCTTCTTGAACTTGCATTTTCTCCACATAAGGTTTCATGAATGCTTGTAGGATTTCTTTAAGCTTCTTTGACCTTGCTCTTGTTATTGGTCCTTGAGGAAATGCTAGTTCATCTTTCTTGTTGCCATTGTGCTTGGTCGTGCTCATATCAACATGTGTTCTAGTTTAGCATATAGGCTGGGGTTCCGCATCAAATCCTACCTCAAATAGGCTAAAACAACTACTTAAAACCCAACTAAAGTAAAGTGACGAAGTTGGGCTTGTTTTATATAGGTCCAAGTGTCTTACTTAAGAAAACTAACCTTAATTAAGCTACTTCAGTCACATGACTTTTAACAAAGTCACATGTCTCACTTAAATAAAAGCCCAAAAATGAAAGACTAACTAATACACCAAATAACCAAATAAACCCTTTAAAAGAAATCTCACACCTAGCCTAATAAATTACAACTTATATGAATCATGTAACTTTTAAATGAGGCATATGACTTGTACAATTAAAGCCCAAAGTTGTTAAGCCCTTGATGGCTTAAATTGGCCCAATTCCTTCACTTGCTTCCAAAAGCTAAGTACTTTAAGCTTGTGATGTTGATTGATGAAAATCATCATGACTTGACCCCTATGATCATATCATTCCCTCCCTCTTTATAAAAGTTTCATCCTCAAATCTTCGTTTGACACTTGAGACATACATTCATCTTCATAAATAATCTTTGGCATTGGTGGAAATAGTATGAATGCTTCTTCATTAAAGAACTCATCATGATCCTACAAGTTATAAACAAAAGAACTATGCAAAACATGGTTAGTATTTAATACAGTGATATGATTTTGACTTTCGTCACTTCCCATGTGTAACTCATTCTCCGTAATCAATAGAGAATCAATTGTAACTTGTGAATCTTCCATCTCAACTAAGCAAACTTCTTCACATGCACTCAAATAATCAACAATTTCTTCACTTTCAATTATTTGTTCATTGCTCACAAATTCATCATCAAATAAGTCTATAGCATGCCTTTCAACTTCACAAATAATTTCTTCTAAGATAACTTCCTCTTTCTTTCTCTTCTCTTTGCTTTCTTCCACTCTAATAAGTTGTTCGAAAAATTGTCCACCTAACAATTCTATATTATTAAGGTCTTGCCTTAACAACTTCATATCTTTCTTTAACTCCTTCCATTCTTCTTGATTTGAATGTTGCTTTGACTTGTAATAGGACATCCTCTTGATCACTCTTGTTTCACTCAAAATTTGGCTTTTACCCTCTTAATGTCCTCACACTCTCTTGCTTTTTTCCACTCAAGCTTGCAACTTTAAAATTGCTATTCAGAATTCAATCCACAAACCAAAATCTTGAGCACGTTTTAGAAAGCAAAGAACAAGCACTAACAATAAAAGATACCTCAAAAATTAGAAAAGAAGATACTAGATACCTAATTCCAATCAACTCCTAAAATTTAGGACCCTAAGTTCACCAATGTAGGCCTAAACCTAAATCTGACCCAAGCCCATTAAAATTCAGCTCTCCCATGTAAAATTCGGCCCCCCTAAGTATTCTAAGCCTCATATTGTTATTTTGGCACAACTCTTCATAATCATAAGAGATAAGCCTAACTTTAGCCTACCCTCTTAAACTACCCAAAATAATCAAAAAAAGCCCAAAATAAAAGATACCTAAACTAAAACTAGCCCAATTCATTTTCCTAGGTTCTAGGCTACCCAAATATATAAATGCTCATTTAACATGTCATAAATCTTATGAACCCCAAAATGTCCCATCAATCCCCCACAATGTGATCTAATACAAGCAAATCACACATTGAACACTTAGGAAAATAATGCTTGCTGCCCTTAAATAAAAACCCATCATGCCTATAAAATTTATCAAAAGCTTAATGCTCACATGCTGCATACACATTACCAAAATCAGGATCTCCAACATATAGTTCCTTAACATGCTCAAAACTAAGAAACTTAGAACTAAGTGTAGAAATTAAAGAATATCTCCTTGACAATGCATCAACAACAATGTTATCTATTCATGCTTGTATTGAATAACATAGGGAAACTATTCAATAAATTCAACCCATTTAGCATGCCTTTTATTTAATTTACCTTTTCCCTTCAAGTGTTTGAGGGACTTATGATCGGTGTGAATGACAAACTCCTTGGGAAGGAGATAGTGCTGCCACACATCCAAGGCTCTCACTAAGGTATATAACTCCATATCATAGGTTGAATAGTTGAGTTGGGCTCCATGATGCTTGTCACTGAAATAGGCAATTGGCTTCTTTTCTTGCATCAAAACCGCACCATACCTACACCAAAAGCATCACACTCTATTTCAAATATTTTATCAAAGTTAGGCAAAGATCTATAGGAGCAGAACATAACTTCCCTTTCGAAGTCTCAAACATTTTTTCCTATGCTTCCCCCCACTTGAATCCAATTTCCTTCTTGATAATTTCTGTAAGTGGTGCAGCAATGGAAGAAAAATCCTTCACAAAATGCGTATAAAAGCTTGCCAAACCATGGAAGCTTCTCACATCTGAAGTAGTCTTAGACGTAGGCCAGTCCTTAATTGCATTCACTTTCTCTTCATCCACTTCAATTCCCTGTGCACTCACCACAAAACCAAGAAACACAAGTCTATCTATGCAAAATGTGCATTTCTTAAGGCATACAACTTTTCAGATCTTAAAGTAAAACTAACCTAACATGCTCAATATGCTCTTCGTAAGACTTGCTGTAAATGAGTATATCATCAAAGTACACAACAAAATTTCCTAAATATGCACGCAATACGTTCATAAGCCTCATAAAAGTTCTAGGGGCATTAGATAGCCCAAATGGCATAACCAACCACTCATACAAAGCATATTTAGTTTTGAAAGCTATTTTCCACTCGACCAGGTTTCATTCTAATTTGATGATATCCACTCATTAAATCAATTTTAGTAAAATACACAGTACCACATAATTCATCCAACATATCATCTAGCCTAGGAATGGGATGTCTATACTTTACAGTAATTTTGTTGACTGAACAGTAATCAACACACATCCTCCATGTTCCATCCTTTTTAGGCACCAAAAGAACATGCACTGCGCATAGACTCATGCTTTCTCTCACCAATCCCTTCTCCACGAGTTCTTCCACTTGCCTTTACATCTCCTTAGTTTCCACTTGGGAATGGTAGATCCTAGCACAAAAGTAATCCGATGTTCTATCTCCCTCAAAGGTGGTAATCCATCTGGCATCTCATCAGGAAAAACATCAGAATACTCTTGCAACATAAAAACAAAACTAGTAGGCAAAGAACCAAGATTAGGGTTAGTGTCAGAAAAAGAAACTTCCTTGTAGATTACAAGGACCAAAGGTTGTCCTAAAGCTAATGCACTCTTGACCTTTCTTGTTCTCACATAAAAATTATGTTTTTGCTGCCCCCTTGCTTGTTTTCACTCATTAATGGGCCATTTATTTGTTTTGTTTCTTTTTTGGCCTTTTTTCCCCCTTTCCTTTCTTTTCCCCTCTCTCTCACCCCTTGGGCTGAAACCTCTCTCCCCTTTTCTCTTTTGGCCGTAGCCTCTTTCTCTTTCTTAAACATTTTCTTTTGATATTTATAAATCTCTTAAGGAGATAATGAGGCTAAAACAACCTTTTTACCTTCATAAGAAAAAGAAAAGTTGTTAGTCTACCCATTATGAGTAGCTTGTCTATCAAACTACCAAGGCCTTCCCAAAAGCAAATGGCCTACCTGCATAGGTACAACATCACATAAAACTTCATCCTTATACCATCCAATAGAAAATTGCACTTTAACCTGGCGTGTCACCTTAACCTCTCCACTATCATTTAACCATTGCAACCTATAAGGTCTAGGATGCTTCTCACATGCCAAGTTCAACTTAACCATACTCACACTAACTACATTCGTGCAACTCCCCCCATCAATAATGATTGTGCACACTCTCACATTAATTAAACACTTAGTGTGAAATATGTTCTCTCTTTGTTCTAGGCTATCATCTTTAACATTCAAGTTTGAAGCTTTCCTAGCAACTAAAGATCTCCCACTTTCAACAACTAACAACTCCCCTTCACTATCACAATCTCTACAATCTTCTAAAGGAGGCATTTCATTATCATTATATTCTGATTCAAAAGTAATTTCCCCATCATCCCTAGTTATTATTACCGTCATATTAGGACATTCATGTGCTACATGCCCCTTACCCAAACATTTAATTTTTCTACTAAGGGTAGGAGTACTAGAGTTACCTTTACCACCTTTATTTGGAATTTGGGTTGCCTTTACTTCTTTTGAACCCGAATCTTCCCAATAGGGTTTAGATACCCTAAAGTCCCTCTTCTCCTCCTGTTTGGTCCATTTAGATCCCAAAGTGTTGTTTGAATTGTTGCTGATCTTATTGAAGCTTTTACTCCTTTTTTGCTTTTCAATCTTCATTGCCATGTGTGACATTTCTTCCATAGAGTCATATTTGTATAACTCAATGGCATCAGCAACCTCTTTGTTTAGTCCACTTAGGAACCGAGCCATGATGACCTCTTCATCTTCCTCAATGTTATCTTTCACTATGCATATTTCCATATCTTTATAGTAATCCTCCACTGATTTTGCTCCGAGCATAAGTCTACGCAATTTCTGATGTATTTTTCTAAAATAATGTGAAGGAATAAACCTCTTTCTCATGGCTTCCTTAATGTCCTCCCAATTATTGATAGGACACCTCCCCACCTTCCTTCTACTTAAATTGAGTTGATCCCACCAAAATACTACATAATTAGTGAACTCTACAGCTGCAATCTTCACCTCCTTTTCATCTAAATATCTATTGCATTCAAAGATCATCTCCACCTTTCTCTCCCACTTTAAGTACACTTCTGCACCATTTCGGCCTTTGAATGGAGGAATCTTGAGTTTGATGTTGCCCAAGTTCCCATCTATCCTTGTACTATTTTTCTCTCCCTCTTTATCCTTAAAGTCATGCACTACATGTTCAATAATTCAGCCTCTCCTTGTTGCTCTTCTAGGTACGTTAGATATACTTCCTTCAAGCCTCTCTTCCATCCCATCCATTATAAGGTTCAACTTACGAAATTCACTAATGAATGTTTCATATAACATCTTGTTATTTGGTACACTTACATCTTTATCTCGGAAAATTCCCTCCCTCCTAGTTTCTTCAGTTATGATGTAATACCTGCAAAATTGTTAGATAACAGCCTCACAAGCACTCCCTCACATGTTTACACTCAAAGAATGTCACTCCTCTCGTGTTTCACACAATTATAGCTTTTACCCTCTTAATGTTCTCACACTCTCTTGCCTTTTTCCACTCAAGCTGCAACTTCAAAATTGCACTTCAAAATTTAAATCACAAATAAAAAACTTGAGCAATTTTGAGAAAGCAAGGAAATAATAACTAACAACAAAAGATTACTTAAAAACTAGAAAAGAAGACACTAGACACAAATGGAGGTGATACACGGCCAAGAATGGTGTACCACTTGATGATAAGCAAATTAGAGTATTAGAAAAGCAAAGATACTCTAGTAATGTAAAAGGAACAAAAACAAGCTTAGAACAAAGAAATAAGCAACTAGAATCAAGAAAAATGACAATATGTATAAAATGTATGAATTTGATCAACGACAAAGTAAACCAAATATAGAACCTAATTATTCTACTCAACAAAGCAAGAAATCAACAAAGATAACAAATTAAGCTAAATAA
The DNA here is from genome assembly GCA_037975025.1 of Excoecaria agallocha. Taxonomy (NCBI): domain Eukaryota; kingdom Viridiplantae; phylum Streptophyta; class Magnoliopsida; order Malpighiales; family Euphorbiaceae; genus Excoecaria; species Excoecaria agallocha. The sequence continues at coordinate 25,016,147 of CM075817.1, forward strand.
AGTAGACTGCATGCAAAACAATTCAATTTGAAGCCAAAATTATCACTAGGCCGAATAGTGTAACAAGCTTGATTAGTGTGTCATGTTTTGTGCAAAATGGTGGCAAATTGATGGAAAATGATAAAAAATGATGGCAAAAATGATAGCAAATGATGCCAAAATGGTAGCACAAATGATGGCAAATGATACCAAAAATGGTCAAATGGATCACAAATGATATCACAAATGGATAACAAATGATATAAAATGGTGGCAATGATAAGTAACAAAAAGGATTAAAATTAAGACTTCAACAAAATTCAAGTGGGAATTCAAGTAGTGAGATGAAAAAGAAAGAAGGGAGAAAAGAGGCCATGAGAGAAAAGAATTAAAATAAAGGCTCAATGTTGAGTGAATGCACAAGTGAGGAAAAGAAAGTGGGATGTGTAGGAGAGAAAAAGTTAGTGAGTGAGTCTTCTATCGCAAGTGTGACAAAAATAAAAAGAAAAGAAAATGAGAGGAGTGAAAAGTTAAGAAACAATCATGTTTTAATGCAAAAGAAAGAGAAATAAAAAGTACATACTTAGGTAAGAGAGCTTTAGTTTTGATTTGGTATAAGAAAACTTTGTTTACTAACACTAACCTTGACCCCGATTTGCATAGTATTTTTGTGACCTTATTGCAGGAATATGAAGATGTCCTTCCAGAAGAAATCCCATATGGATTACCACCAATGAGAGGGATTGATCATTAAATTAACTTTATAATTGGATCTAAAATACTTAATTGTCCAGCTTACAAAAGCAATCCCGAGGAGACAAAGGAGTTTCAAAGGCAAGTGGATGAATTGCTACAAAAATGGTATGTGAGAGAAAGCATGAGTCCATGTGTTGTACCAGTCTTATTGGTGCCCAAGAAGGATGGAACATGGAGAATATGTGTGGATTGTAGTGCTGATGCGGAACCCCAAGGTTAAAGAATCTGAAACCCCTTAAACATACAATATGATGACAAAGCTAAAAGTAGATAAACACCCTTCTTATTGAACCCCACACACAACAAATGCAAGGAAATGCAAATAATTGGGAAAATAAGAATATAAAAAATGCCACAATTCAAATAATTGATAAGTAATTCAAATTTTTAATGCAATAGAAAAGAAAGCAAGCAAAACTCACTATTCTTCTTTAGAGAAATTCGGCCAAGCCAATGAAGAAAACCTCCAAGTTTAATAATCAATGAAAATCTAAAGTTTACAACTTATAAAAACTTATGTATAGCCTCCAAGCCCTAAACAACTCTCTAAAACCTAATCAAACACTAATAAAGCCTTAAACAAGAGTAGACCAAAATACCATGGGCTTTACATGACAAAACAAGCCCATTCTAAAAGAATTAACATAACTTAAAATAAGCCTAATAACTAAAAGAGTTGGCCGAATTTCAAGCTTAAAAATAAAAGACTAACTAATAACCTAAATAACTAAATAATCCCTTAGAAAGCCCACACGCCTAGCCCATCTTTCACACAACTTAAGTGAGTCATGTAACTTTTAAAATAAAGCACATGACTTGTATAATTAAAGCATGTATAATTAAAGCATGAATGGTTAGTTAGACAATATTTCAAACCATGCATTAGAATGGAGGAGAGCAAAGCGAAGAGAAAGAAGGAGAAAGTTATCGTAGAAGAAATAATTTGTGAACCTGAAAAGGGTGATATAGATATAGGCTTTGATAGTGAGGTTATGAGATCATGAAAAGGATGTTGTTGATGAGCTTGATGAGGAAAAAAAGGTTTTGGGTGAAGTTGAAGATGTGGAGAATGTGGTTAAAAAGGTAACTGAGGTTGTTTTAGAGGTAGAAGAGGATAATGATATCGTGTATAATGGAAGAATATTTGAAAGTGAAAATGTTGTTGATTGTTTGAATGCAAGTGTAGAAGTTTGCTTACTTGAGATGGAAGATTCACAAGTTACAATTGATTCTCTATTGATTAAGGAGAATGATTTGCACATGAGAAGTGAAGAAAGTCAAAATCATATCATTGTATTAAATACTAATCATGTTTTGCATAGTCCTTTTGTTTATAACTTGCAGGATCATGATGAGTTCTTTAATGAAGAAGCATTCATATTATTTCCACCAATGCTGAAGATTATTTATGAAGATGAATGTATTCCTAAAATGTCAATTCCCAACTATTGCAAGACGAAGATTTGAGGACGAATCTTTTCTAAAGAGGGAGGGAATGATACGAACATAGAAGGGGCAAGTCATGATGATTTCATCAATCAACATCACAAGCATAAAGTACTCATCCTTTTGGAAGCAAATGAAGAATTGGGCCAACTTGAGTCATAAAGGGCTTATGCAACTTTGGACTTTAATTACACAAGTTATGCGCTTCATTTAAAAGTCACATGACTCATTTAAAGTCATATCTTAATGGGTTTAAGGGGCTGTTATGTTTAGTTTTTAGTTAGGGCTTTTAATTCATTAAGTTTAGTTGGATTATTGAATAAGTGAGGCCTTATTTAAGTAGGCTACATGCCACCTTCACTAAGGCCCATCATTTTGGTTATGTTTTAATTCTTTAAGTAGGAGAATGGGCTTTTTTTGTCTTGTAAAGCCTAGTGAAATTCGGCCACACCTTGTTTAAGGCCTTTTTAGGGATTGTTTTAGCTTCTAAGGGTGATCTATTACTTCTTAAAGAGGTTATTAGACTTGTTTAGGAAGTAAAGTGTCTTTAGAATTTCTAAAGAGGTTATTTGGCTTGTTTAGGAAGTAAAGTGTTTAGAGTTTTAGTATAAATAGCTTGTTATGAGTTGTAACAAAAAAAATATATTGGAATCAAATTATAAACTTTGAGAGCTTTTTTTTTCTCTTGGCTTAGCCGAAATTCTTTAGAGAGATTGTGAGATTGCTTGCTTTCTTTTCTATTGCATCAAGAATTAGGATTACTTATCAATCATTTGATTGTGGCGTTTTCTTATTCTTCTTATCCCAATTATTTGCGTTTCCATTCACATGTTGTTTAGGGATTCAATAGGAAGGGTGTTGTCTTCTTTGCGTTTTGAGATCAAAGTGTATGTTCAAGGGGTTTTGGGTTCTTTAACCTTGGGGTTCCGCATCATTTAGTATCAGATTCATAAGGTAAACTTCTATTTATCTTAGTGTTAGGTTTGTGTTTCTTTCTTTGATTTTCTTTATATGCATGCAGAAATTAGTATTAGTAACATTCTGATTTTTGTGTTCTTTGTGTGTTAAATTTAGCCTTGTTCTTTCATTACCTTTTGTTTTGATTCTTTAAAAAAACCATGTTACTGTTCATCATTACTATTTACGTACTGTTCATCGTTACAGTTCACGTACTATTCATAAAAAAAGATAAAGAAAAAGGAGGGAGAAAAACGTGAAAGAGAAGAAAAAAATAGAAGAAGTAAAAAAAATTAAGGAGCAATTGAGCAATGGTAGTTAATATAACCTAAAGAAAATCCTAATCCTTTCATAAGTGGAAAAAAACTAATCCTTTTTGCTTTAGGATTGGAAGGGACAACATTTACACCTTTTCCAAACACATTTGGGAATCCTTTAAAAGGTAGGAAAATTAATCCTTATTTCTTTGGGTTTAGGCTTTCAAAAATTCTAGTCCATATCTAAATTGGAATTGCAATCCTAATCCTAGTTAGACAAGGATTTCTACTTGGCAAATATTTGTGCTGTCCATATATTATCCATTTATGCCAATCATTTTTATCATTTGCTATCCATTTGTGTGACCATTTTTGGCAACTTTTCCATCATTTGTGTAACCATTTTTGAAAACTTTTTCCACCATTTGTCCTATCATTTTTGAAAACTTTTGCCATTATTTTGCTATCACTTTGCCATCTTTTTGCCATCATTTTGCACACAACTTGACACACTAATCAAGCTTGTTACATCGTTTGGCATAGTGAATAATTTGGCTCTAAATTGATTTGTTTTGCATGTTTTATACTTTATTTAGTTTTAATTGGTATCTTGTTGATTTTCTTTCTTTGCTGGGTATCATATTCAGGTTCTATATTTGGTTTACTTTGTAGTGAATCAAATTCATTCATTTTATCCATATTGTCATTTTCTTTGATTCTTGTTGCTTATTTCTTTGTTTTAAGCTAGTCTTTGTTCCATTTACATTGTTAGAGTATCTTTACTTGTCCAATACTCTAATTTACTTATCATCAAGTGGTACACCACTCTTGTCCGTGTATCACCTCCATTGTGTCTAGAGTCTTCTTTTCTAGTTTTGAGCTATCTTTTTGTTATTAGTTATTATTTCCTTGTTTTCTTAAACGTCCTCAAGTTTTTGATTTGTGATTTAAATTGTGAAGAGCAATTTTGAAGTTGCAAGCTTGAGAGGAAAAAGGCAAGAGAGTGAGAGGACATTAAAAGGGTAAAAGCAAAATTTTGAGTGAAACACGAGTGAATGTGAGGATGTCTTATTACAAGTCCAAGCAACATTTACATCAAGATGAAAGGAATGCGTTTAAGGAAGATATAAAGTTGTTAAGGCAAGACCTTAATAATATGAATGGTTGGTTAGACAATATTTCGAACCATAAAGGCAAAGAGAAAGAAGGAGAAAGTTATCATAGAAGAAATAATTTGTGAACCTGAAAAGAGTGATATAGATATAGGCTTTGATAGTGAGGTTACTCAAGACCATGAAAAGGATGTTGTTGATGAGCTTGATGAGGAAAAAGAGGTTTTGTGTGAAGTTAAAGATGTGGAGAATGTGATTAAAAAGGTAACTGAGGTTGTTTTAGAGGTAGAAGAGGATAATGATATTGTGTATAATGGAAAAATATTTGAAAGTGAAAATGTTATTGATTGTTTGAATGCAAGTGAAGAAGTTTGCTTAGTTGAGATGGAAGATTCAAAAGTTACAATTGATTCTCTATTGATTAAGGAGAATGATTTGCACATGGGAAGTGAAGAAAGTCAAAATCATATCATTGTATTAAATACTAACCATGTTTTGCATAGTCCTTTTGTTTATAATTTGCAGGATCATGATGAGCTCTTTAATGAAGAAGCATCCATACTATTTCCACCAATGCCGAAGATTATTTATGAAGATGAATGTATTCCTAAAATGTCAATTCCCAATTATTGCAAGACGAAGATTCGAGGACGAATCTTTTCTAAAGAGGGGGGGAATGATACGACCATAGCGGGGGCAAGTCATGATGATTTCATCAATCAACATCACAAGCATAAAGTACTCATCCTTTTGGAAGCAAATGAAGAATTGGGCCAACTTGAGTCATAAAGGGCTTATGCAACTTTGGGCTTTAATTATACAAGTTATGTGCTTCATTTAAAAGTCACATGACTCATTTAAAGTTGTATCTTAATGGATTCAAGGGGCTGTTTTGTTTATTTTTTATTTAGGGCTTTTAATTCATTAAGTTTAGTTGGATTATTGAATAAGTGAGGATTAATTTAAGTAGGCTACATGCCACCTTCACTAAGGCCCATCATTTTGGTTTTGTTTTAATTCTTTAAGTAGGAGAATGGGCTTGTTTTGTCTTGTGAAGCCTAGTGAAATTCGATCACACCTTGTTTAAGGCCTTTTTTAGGGGTTGCTTTAGCTTCTAAGGGTGATCTATTACTTCTTAAAGAGGTTATTTTGCTTGTTTAGGAAGTAAAGTGTTTAGGGTTTTAGTATAAATACGTTGTTATGAGTTGTAATGAAAAAAATATATTGGAATCAAATTATAAACTTTGAGAGTTTTTTTTCTCTTGGCTTAGCCGAAATTCTTTAGAGAGATTGTGAGATTGCTTGCTTTCTTTTCTATTGCATCAAGAATTAGGATTACTTATCAATCATTTGATTGTGGCATTTTCTTATTCTTCTTATCCCGATTATTTGTATTTCCATTCACGTGTTGTTTGGGGGTTCAATAGGGAGCATGTTTGTCTTCTTTGCGTTTTGAGATCAAAGTGTATGTTCGAGGGGTTTTGGTTTTTTTAACCTTGGGGTTCCGTATCACAAAACTAGGAGACAAAGAATCAAGATTAAGGTCAGTGTCAGAAAATAAAACTTCCTTATAGATTACAAGGACCAAAGGCTATCCTAAAGCTAATGCACTCTTGACCTCTATTGTTCTCACATAAAAATTCTATTTTTACCACCCCTCTTGCTTGCTTTCACTCACAAATGGGCCATTTATTTGTTTTGTTTCTTTTTTGGCCTCTTTTCCTCCTTTCCTTTATTTTTCTCTTTCTCTCATCCCTTTGGCCGAAACATCTCTCCCCTTTTCGCTTTTAGCCGAAGCCTCTTTCTCTTTCTGATGCAGAACCCCAAGGTTAAAGAACCCGAAACCCCTTGAACATACACTTTGATTTCAAAACGCAAAGAAGACAAACAGTAAAAATCAACTCTCACAAATTCAGCCAAGCCAAATGAAAAACTCATTAATCAAAAATCAAGTGTGTTACAAAATGAAGAATTCAGCCCTTTATATAGGCTAGATAGCCATCCCTCCCTAGATGAATTAAAATCAAATACTAACTCTAAGAGATAAATAATGAAATAAATAACAAAGATAATTCCTAACCTTTATCTACATGTATTTGGCCATAATATGGACTAAGTAAATGAAGAAATAAAGATAAATACAACCTGAAAATAATCCTAAAAGCTAGTGATAAATATGCATGATTATCCTAAGAAAATTAAGGAATGAATGTAGACTTAATCTTGGCTAAAAGTGGATTTCGGCCAGCCCTTTAAAGATATGGTCAAGCTATTATTACTCCCTCAAACTCTATTAATAATATTCCAAAATAATAAGTATTTATCAAGGAAGATCCAATCCTAAAATTTAGGAAACTAAGTTCACCAATGTAGGCCTAAACCTAAATCTGACCCAAAACCATTAAAATTCAACTCTCCCATGTAAAATTCAGCCCCCTTAGGTATTCTAAGTCTCAAATAGTTATTTTGCACCATTCGGCCAAAACTTGTCTTCATAGTCCAATTTAGCTTCTTTCTCTTCTTGAACTTGCATTTTCTCCACATAAGGTTTCATGAATGCTTGTAGGACTTCTTTAAGCTTCTTTGACCTTGCTCTTGTTATTGGTCCTTGAGGAAATGCTAGTTCATCTTTCTTGTTGTCGGCGTGCTTGGTCGTGCTCATATCATCTGATACCAATTGATGCGGAACCCCAGCCTATATGCCAAACTAGAACGCCAACATACCATGAATATTAAACATAAATAAGATAATAAACCCCCAATCTAAAGAATCCCCAAACAAGATTGATTGGAAATGCTTATGATAGATTGATTTAGAAAACAAGAAGAAGAAGAATCAAGCATACATTAATCATGCAAATAGCCTAAGTCTAATTCTTCATGCAATAGCAAGAATCAATAATAAATTAACTCTCACAAATTCGGCCAAGCCAAAGAAAATTCTCATTAATCAAAATTCAAGTGTCTTACAAATGAAGAATTCAGCCCTTTATATAGGCTAGGCAGCCACCCCTCCCTAGATGAATTAAAATCAAACACTAACTCTAAGAGATAAATAATAAAATAAATAACAAAGATAATTCCTAACCTTTATCTACATGTATTTGGCCATAATATGGACTAAGTACATGAAGAAATAAAGATAAATACAATTTGAGATTAATCCTAACAGAAAGTGATAAATATGCTTATTATGCTAAGAAAATGAATGAATGAATGTAGACTTAATGTTGGCTACAAGTGAATTTCGGCCAGCCCTTTAAAGATATGGTCAAGCTATTATTTCTCCCTCAAACTCTACTTAATAATATCCCAAAATAATAAGTATTTATCAAGGAAAATCCATTCCTAAAATTTAGGACCCTAAGTTCACCAATGTAGGCCTAAACCTAAATCTGACCCAAACCCATTAAAATTCAATTCTCCCATGTAAAATTCGGCCCCCTTAGGTATTCTAAGCCTCAAATAGTTATTTTGGCCCAACTCTTTAGAAGAGATAAGCCCAACTTTAGCCTACCCACTTAAACTACCCAAAACAGTAAAATAAGCCCAAAATAAAGCAAACCTATTCTAATAAAGCCCAATTCGTTTTCCTAGGTTCTAGGCTGCCCAAATATACTTTATTAAATGTTACATAAAGAATAGAAACTAAATAAAGTAGCTTGAAGGCCCATTGCACCATTCGGCCTAAACTTGTCTTCATAGTCCAATTTAGCTTCTTTCTCTTCTTGAACTTGCATTTTCTCCACATAAGGTTTCATGAATGCTTGTAGGACTTCTTTAAGCTTCTTTGACCTTGCTTTTGTTATTGGTCCTTGAGGAAATGCTAGTTCATCTTTCTTGTTGTCGGCGTGCTTGGTCGTGCTCATATCATGATCTATTACTTCTTAAAGACGTTATTAGACTTGTTTAGGAAGTAAAGTGTCTTTAGGAATTTCTAAAGAAGTTATTTGGCTTGTTTAGGGTTTTAGTACAAATAGCTTGTTATGAGTTGTAACGAAAAAATATATTGGAATCAAATTATAAACTTTAAGAGTTTTTTTCTCTTAGCTTAGTCGAATTCTTTAGAGAGATTGTGAGATTGCTTGCTTTCTTTTCTATTGCATCAATAATTAGGATTACTTATCAATCATTTGATTGTGACGTTTTCTTATTCTTCTTATCCCAATTTAATGCGTTTCCATTCATGTGTTGTTTGGGGCTTCAATAGGAAGGGCGTTTGTCTTCTTTGCATTTTGAGATCAAATTGTATGTTCAAGGGGTTTCGGGTTCTTTAACCTTGGGGTTCCGCATCATTTGGTACCAGAGCCATAAGTAAGGTAAATTTCTATTTATCTTAGTGTTAGGTTTGTGTTTCTTTCTTTGATTTTCTTTATATGCATGCCGAAATTAGTATTAGTAACATTCTGATTTTTGTGATCTTTGTTTGTTAAATTTATCCTTGTTCTTTCATTACCTTTTGTTTTGATTCTTAAAAAAGACCACGTTACTGACCACGTACTGTTCATCGTTACTGTTCATGTACTGTTCATCATTACAATTCACGTACTGTTTATAAAAAAAAGAAAGGAGAGAGAAAAACGTGAAAGAGAAGAAAAAATAGAAGAAGAAAAAAAATAAAGGAGCAATTGAGCAATGGTAGTTTATATAGCCTAAAGAAAATTCTAATCCTTTCATAAGTGGGAAAAACTAATCCTTTTTGCTTTAGGATTGAGAGGGACAACATTTACACCTTTTCCAAACACATTTGGGAATCCTTTAAAAGGTAGGAAAATTAATCCTTATTGCTTTGGGTTTAGGCTTTCAAAAATCCTAGTCCATATCTAAATTGGAATTACAATCCTAATCCTCGTTAGACAAGGATTTCTACTTGGCAAATATTTGTGCTATCCATTTATTATCCATTTGTGCCAATCAATTATCATTTGCTATCCATTTATGTGACCATTTTTGGCAACTTTTCCATCATTTGTGTAACCATTTTTGGAAACTTTCCACCATTTGTGCAACCATTTTTGGCAACTTTTCCATCATTTTGTATAACCATTTTTTAAAACTTTTTCCACCATTTGTGCTATCATTTTTGGAAAATTTTGCCATTATTTTGCTATCACTTTGCCATCTTTTGCCATCATTTTGCACACAACTTGACACACTAATCAAGCTTGTTACATCGTTCGGCATAGTGAATAATTTGGCTCTAAATTGATTTGTTATGCAACATTTATACTTTATTTAGTTTTAATTGGTATCTTGTTGATTTTCTCTCTTTGTTGGGTAGCATATTTAGGTTCTATATTTGGTTTACTTTGTAGTGAATCAAATTCATTCATTTTATCCAGTCATTTTCTTTGATTCTTGTTGCTTATTTCTTTTTTTAAGCTAGTCTTTGTTTCATTTACATTGTTAGAGTATCTTTGCTTGTCCAATGCTCTAATTTACTTATCATCAAGTGGTACACCACTCTTGTCCTTGTATCACCTCCATTGTGTCTAGAGTCTTCTTTTCTAGTTTTGAGCTATCTTTTTGTTGTTAGTTATTATTTCCTTGTTTTCTTAAATGTGCTCAAGTCTTTTATTTGTGATTTAAATTCTGAAGTGCAATTTTGAAGTTGCAAGCTTGAGAGGAAAAAGGCAAGAGAGTGAGAGGACATTAAGAGGGTAAAAGCCAAATTTTGAGTGAAACACGAGTAAATGTGAGGATGTCTTATTACAAGTCCAAGCAACATTTACATCAAGATGAAAGGAATGCGTTTAAGGAATATATAAAGTTGTTAAGGCAAGACCTTAATAATATGAATGGTTGGTTAGACAATATTTCAAACCATGCATTAGAATGGAGGAGAGCAAGGTGAAGAGAAAGAAGGAGAAAGTTATCATAGAAGAAATAATTTGTGAACCTAAAAAGGGTGATATAGATATAGGCTTTGATAGTGAAGTTAAAGATGTGGAGAATGTGGTTAAAAAGGTAACTGAGGTTGTTTTAGAGGTAGAAGAGGATAATGATATTGTGCATAATGGAAAAATATTTGAAAGTGAAAATGTTGTTGATTGTTTGAATGCAAGTGAAGAAGTTTGCTTAGTTGAGATGGAAGATTCACAAGTTACAATTGATTCTCTATTGATTAAGGAGAATGATTTGCATATGGGAAGTGAAGAAAGTCAAAATCATGTTTTGCATAGTCCTTTTGTTTATAGCTTGCAGGATCATGATGAGTTATTTAATGAAGAAGCATTCATACTATTTCCACCAATGCCGAAGATTATTTATGAAGTTGAATGTATTCCTAAAATGTCAATTCCCAACTATTGCAAGACGAAGATTCGAGGACGAATCTTTTCTAAAGTGATACGGATCCAAGAGGGCTATCCTATGCCATTGAAGAGGGGCAACCTTATGACTTTCAAATGGATCTAAATGGAGTTCAAACACATAAATATAAGACCCAAATGTCATTGGGGCGTGCTCCAATTTATAGGAGGCAGATTTGGTGCTTTACCATCAATTTTAGGCTTGTATAAATTTGGGCTTTAATTGTACAAGTCATGTGCTTCATTTAAAAGTCACATGACTCACTTAAGTTGTATTATTAATAGGCTAGGCATGTGGGCTTGTTTAGGGTTTAGTTTAGTTAGTCTTTCTTTTGGGCTTTCATTTTAGGCCTATAAGGTTTATTAATTAGTTTTGTTTTAAGAGTGTTTGAGACTTATTTGGGCTTAATTTAATTGGCTTGTAAAAGCCCAAGGAAATTCGTGTAAGGCCATATGAGTATTTAAATTAGGGTTTTAAAGAGTGAATTAGGGTTAGCCACCTTATAAATAGGCTAACCTAGGTTGTAAACATAATTATTGAATCAAATTATAAACTTTTGAGAGTTTTTCTCTTGGCTTAGCCAAAATTATTTAGAGAGATTGTGAGATTGCTTGCTTGCTTTTCTATTGCATCAAGAATTAGGATTACTTATCAATCATTTGATTGTGGCATTTTCTTAATTCTTCTTATCCCGATTATTTGCGTTTCCATTCACGTGTTGTTTGGGGGTTCAATAGGGAGGGTGTTTGTCTTCTTTGTCTTTTGAAATCAAAGCGTATGTTTACGGTACTGTTTAACCTTGGGGTTGTTTAACCTTGTCTTTTGAAGTCAAAGCGTCTTGTTCATAAAAAAAAGAAAGAAGGGAGGAAAACGTGAAAGAGAAGAAAAATAGGAGAAGAAAAAAATTAAGGAGAAAATTGAGCAAGGGTTGTTTATATAGCCTAAAGAAACCCTAATCCTTTCATAAGTGGGAAAAACTAATCCTTTTTGCTTTAGGATTGGGAGGGGCAGCATATACACCTTTTCCAAACACCTTTGGGAATCCTTTAAAGGGTAGGAAATACAATCCTTATTGCTTTGGGTTTAGGTTTTCAAAAATCCAATCCATACTTGATTTGGAATGACAATTATAATCCTAGTTAGACAAGGATTTCTACTTGACAAATATTTGTGCTATCCATTTATTATCCATTTGTGCCAATCATTTTTATCATTTGCTATCCATTTTTGGCAACTTTTCCATCATTTGTGCAACCATTTTGGGAAACTTTTTTCACCATTTGTGTTATCATTTTTGAAAACTTTTGCCATCATTTTGTCATTACTTTGCCATCACTTTGCCACCATTTTGCACACAACTTGACACACTAATCAAGCTTGTTACATCGTTTGGCATAGTGAATAAATTGGCTCTAAATTGATTTGTTTTGCATGTTTTATACTTTATTTAGTTTTAATTGGTATCTTGTTGATTTTCCTTCTTTGTTGGGTAGCATATTTAGGTTCTATATTTGGTTTACTTTGTAGTGAATCAAATTCATTCATTTTATCCATATTGTTATTTTCTTTGATTCTTGTTGCTTATTTCTTTGTTTTAAGCTAGTTTTTTTGTTCCATTTATATTGTTAGAGTATCTTCGCTTGTCCAATACTCTAATTTATTTATCATCAAGTGGTACACCACTCTTGTCCGTGTATCACCTCCATTGTGTCTAGAGTCTTATTTTCTAGTTTTTGAGCTATCTTTTTGTTGTTAGTTATTATTTCCTTGCTTTCTTAAACGTGCTCAAGTTTTTTGATTTGTGATTTAAATTCTGAAGTGCAATTTTAAAGATGCAAGCTTGAGAGGAAAAAGGCAAGAGAGTGAGAGGACATTAAGAGGGTAAAAGCCAAGTTTTGAGTGAAACAAGAGTGAATGTGAGGATGTCTTATTACAAGTGCAAGCAACATTTACATCAAGATGAAAGGAATGCATTTAAGGAAGATGTAAAGTTGTTACGGCAAGACCTTAATAATTTAGAATGGTTGGTTAGACAATATTTCGAACCACGCATTAGAATGGAGGAGAGCAAAGCAAAGAGAAAGAAGGAGAAAGTTATCCTAGAAGAAATAATTTGTGAACCTGAAAAGGGTGATATAGATATAGGCTTTGATAGTGAGGTTACTCAAGACTATGAAGAGGATGTTGTTGATGAGCTTGATGAGGAAAAAGAGGTTTTGGGTGAAGTTGAAGATGTGAAGAACGTGGTTAAAAAGGTAAATGAGGTTGTTTTAGAGGTAGAAGAATGTAATGATGTTGTGCATAATGCAAAAATATTTGAAAGTGAAGAAATTGTTGATTGTTTTAGTGCAAGTGAAGAAGTTTGCTTAGTTAAGATGGAAGATTCACAAGTTCCAGTTGATTCTCTATTGATTAAGGAGAATGAGTTGCACATGGGAAGTGGAGAAAGTCAAAATCATACCGCTATATTAAATACTAACCATGTTTTGCATAGTCCTTTTGTTTATAACTTGCAGGATCATGATGAGTTCCGTAATGAAGAAGCATTCATATTATTTCCACCAATGCTGAAGATCATTTATGAAGATGAATGTATTCCTCAAGTGCCAATTCCCAACTATTGCAAGACGAAGTTTCGATGACAAATCTTTTCTAAAGAGGGAGGGAATGATATGGATCCAAGACCCATCTTATGCCATTTGAAGAGGGGCAACCTTATGACTTTCAAATGGATCTAAATGGAGTTCAAACACATAAATATAAGATCCAAATGTCATTGGGGCGTGCTCCAATTTATAGGAGGCAGATTTGGTGCTTTACCATCAATTTTGGGCTTGTATAAATTTGGGCTTTAATTGTACAAGTCATGTGCTTCATTTAAAAGTCACATGACTCACTTAAGTTGTATTATTAATGGGCTAGGCGTGTGGGCTTCTTTTGGGTTTAGTTTAGTTAGTCTTTTTTTTGGGCTTTCATTTTAGGCCTATAAGGTTTATTAATTAGTTTTGTTTTAAGAGTGTTTAAGACTTATTTGGGCTTAATTAGCTTGTAAAAGCCCAAGGAAATTCGTGTAAGGCCATATGAGAATTTAAATTAGGGTTTTAAATAGTGAATTAGGGTTAGCCACCTTATAAATAGGCTAACCTAGGTTGTAAACATAATTATTGAATTAAATTATAAACTTTTGAGAGTTTTTCTCTTGGCTTAGCCAAAATTCTTTAGAGAGATTGTGAGATTGCTTGCTTTCTTTTCTATTGCATCAAGAATTAGGATTACTTATCAATCATTTGATTGTGACATTTTCTTAATTCTTCTTATCCCGATTATTTGCGTTTCCATTCATGTGTTGTTTGGGGGTTCAATAGGGAGGGTGTTTGTCTTCTTTGTCTTTTGAAATCAAAGCGTATGTTTAAGGGATTTCGGGTTCTTTAACCTTGGGGTTTCGCATCATAAAGAGGGAGGAAATGATACGACCATAGAGGGGCAAGTCATGATGATTTCATCAATCAACATCATAAGCATAAAGTACTCATCCTTTTGGAAGAAAATGAAGAATTGGGCCAACTTGAGTCATAAAGGGCTTATGCAACTTTGGGCTTTAATTATACAAGTTATGTGCTTCATTTAAAAGTCACATGTCTCGTTTAAAGTTGTATCTTAATGGATTTAAGGGGCTGTTTTGTTTATTTTTTAGTTAGGGCTTTTAATTCATTAAGTTTTGTTGGATTATTGAATAAGTAAGGCCTTATTTAAGTAGGCTACATGCCACCTTCACTAAGGCCCATCATTTTGGTTTTGTTTTAATTCCTTAAGTAGGAGAATGGGCTTGTTTTGTCTTGTAATGCCTAGTGAATTTTGACCACACCTTGTTTAAGGCCTTTTTAGGGGATGCTTTAGCTTCTAAGGGTGATCCGTTCCAGCACTTGAAATGGTCCATCTCCTCTTGCATCAAGTTTAGAATTCCTTTAGTTAGGAAACCTCTCTTTACACATATGCATCCAAACCCAATCTCCTGGTTAGAATATCACTTGCTTACGGCCCTTGTTAGCCTATTTTGCATGCATCTTGTTTTTCTTCTCAATGTGCTCACGTGCTTTCATGTGTATTGTCTTAACCGAATCAGCCTTAGCCTTACCAACTAAGTTAGAAAGTTCATTCAAAGGTAAAGGCATCAAATCCAAAATAGTCAATGGATTAAAAACATACACAATTTCAAAAGGTGAAAACCTGTAGAAGTATGAATTGCACAATTATAAGTGAATTCAACAAATGGTAAACATTCTTCCCATATTTTAATATTCTTACCAATTATAGCATGCAACGTAGTTCCTAAAGTTCTATTAACAACTTCGGTTTGTCCATTTGTTTGTGGATGACAAGTAGTGGAAAACATAAGTTTAGCACCAAGTTTACCCCACAGAACACACCAAAAGTGACTTAGGAACTTAGAATCCCTATCAGAGACAATAGTCCTAGGTATACCATGCAATCGAACTACTTCTCTAAAAAATAAATCAGCTATGTTTGTTGCATCATCAGTTTTATGACAAGTAATAAAATGTGCCATTTTACTGAATCAGTCCACTACAACAAACACACTATCCCTTCCCCTTTTTGTCCTAGGTAAACCTACAATGAAGTCCATAGAAATGTCAGTCCAAGGTTCAGTAGGAATAGGCAAAAGAGTATACAAACCTTGATTTAAAGACTTACACTTAGCCTGTTTACATGCAAAGCATTGATCACACACTTTTTCAACATATTTTCGCATATTAGGCCAATAAAAATGTTCATTAAGCATCTAAAGTCTTTTGCACACCAAAGTTTCCTATCAATCCCCTACTATGCGATTCCTTCACAAGCAACTCTCTAATAGAACATGCAAGTATACATAGTTGTTTTCCTCTAAAAAAAACCCATCTTGTCTATAGAACTTATTAAATGCATAATGTACACACTTCACCAAATTTAGAATCATGATCATACATTTCTATCAAATGCTCAAAACCTAACAGTTTAGAACTAAGCATAGAAATCAATGCATATCTCCTAGAAAGTGCATCGGCAACAACATTTTCTTTACCTTGCTTGTACTTAATCACTTATGGAAAAGTATCAAGGAACTCTACCCACTTACCATGCCTTCTATTCAACTTACCTTATCCCTTTAGATATTTGAGAGACTTGTGATCTTTGTGTATCATGAATTCTTTAGGCAAAAGATAATTTTGCCAAACCTCAAGAGCTCTCACCAATGCATAGAACTCTTTATCATAGGTAGAGTAATTCAGCTGTGCTCCACTTAACTTCTCACTAAAGTATGCTATTGCGCAATTTTCCTACATCAAAACAGCACCTACACCAATCCCAGAAGCATCACATTCAACCAAAAAAGTTTTAGAAAAATCAGGTAATTTAAAAATAGAAGCAGTACACAATTTATCTTTCAAAACATTAAAAGCATCTTCCTGCTCTTTACCCCATTTAAAACCAACAGACTTTTTTATGATTTCATTTAAAGGTCAGAAATAGTAGAAAAATCCTTAACAAATCTCCTATAGAAACTTGCTAAACCATGAAATCTCCTCACTTGCATTCTTAGGTGTTGACCATTCTTGGATAGCCTTAACCTTTTCATTATCTACCTCAACATCACGTGCACTAACAACAAATCCTAAGAAAACTACACTATCAACACAAAATGTGCATTTCTTCAAATTAGCATACAATTGTTGTTCTCTCAAAATAGCTAACACAAGTTCAACATGCCTTAAATTCTCTTTTAAGTTTTTGTTGTAAATCAAGATATCATCAAAATGCACAACAACAAATTTACCTAAGAATTCATGCAACATATGGTTCATGAGTCTCATAAATGTGCTAGGCGCATTAGTTAAGCCAAAAGGCATAACCAACCATTCATACAAACCATATTTTGTTTTAAAGGAAGTTTTCCATTCATCACTTAATTTCATCCTAATTTGATGATAACCACTTTTCAAGTCAATTTTAGTGAATATTATAGCACCATTTAACTCTTCAAGCATATCATTTAACCTAGGAATGAGATCTGGCAATACTTTACAGTGATTTTGTTAGTTGCTCGACAATCAACACACATACGTATGGTTCCATCCTTTTTAGGTACCAAAAGAACAGGTACAACATAAGGACTAATTTTTCTCTCATGTGTCCTTTTGCTAAAAGTTCCTCCACTTGTCTTTGCAACTCTTTTGTTTCCTCCAGATTGCTTCGACAAGCTGGACGGTTTGGAATTTTTGGACCAGGAAAAAAATCGATTTGATGTTTAATCCCTTTATAATCTTTGTAATCCTGATTTAACTTAGAAAAAGAACTAGGCAAATTTAGGTCAAGGTTAGTTTCAGAGAAATAATTGTCCTTAAACCTCAAAAGTACTAAAGCTCTCATGCCTAAGTATGCATTCCTTAACTCTCTTTCTTTTGCATAAAAGGAGTACCTTTACTTTTATTCTTTTCATTATTGGCCTCTTTTCTCTCCTTTTTCTTTTCTTTCTCACTTCCCTTTACCTCTTTTGTAGATTGATGTATCTTCACTTGATGTGCATATACCTCTTTAGGTGCCAAAGGGGCAAGTGTGTGTTTACATCCTTTAAACTCAAAAGTGTACATATTTCTAAATCCATCATGTAATACACACCTATGAAATCTCCAAGGCCTTCCTAACAAAATATGACCAGCATGCATAGGTACAACATCACAAGTGACTTTATCTTCATATTTACCAATAGAAAATAATATAGTTACATGTTTGGTCACCTTAACTTCCCCACTATCATTCAACCACTGAAGTCTGTATGGGTTAGGATGTTTCTCAGTTTTAAGTCCTAATTTATTGACTAAGATTGTACTAGCAACATTAACACAACTACCCCCATCAATTATCATACTACAGACTTTCCCACCTATTAAACACCTAGTATGAAAGATGTTTTCCCTCTATTCTAGTCCTTCTTCTTTCACATTTACATTCAATGCACGAAATACAACTAAGGACTCCCCTTGAACAATATATTCTATGTTTTCATCTATATCAGAACAATCCTCCAAAGGTGGCATATCATCACAATTATCATCAGATTCAGAATCGAAAATAATTTCAACCCCCCTTATTTTCATGATCTTTTTATTCCCACATTCATTAGCATAATGACCACAATCCTTACATTTGAAACATTGAATATTCATATGTCTATTAGTTTTAGAGGTTATTTCAGAAGTACCTTTTTGTGCAATGACCATTTTCTCTTTGGGATTTGACCAGTACTTGGCATTGAACTCCTTCTTTAAGTCACCTTTGTTCCACTTTGAATTCCATTTGTTGTTATTGGAATTTGAAAAGGAATTAGATGTCCCACATCTACTTCTTTGTCTCTCCACTTTAATTGCAATGTTCACCAAATCATCCATATCCACATAATGTTGTAATTCAATAATATCAGGAAGTTTCTCTATTCATCCCTCCCAAAAAGTGCAACATTGTTTGATATTCATCCTCCACAATGCTTGCTTTAGTCATGAGCATCTCCATCTCCTTGTAATAATCCTCCATAGAACTAGATCCTTGTGTAAGTCTTTGTAACTGATTGTGGAGTTCCCTATGATAGTAACTAGGCATATATTTCTTTCTCATGATTCTTTTTATCTCCTCCCAAGAAGTGATAGGGATGCTCCCCATTTCTCCTCCTATTTTTCAATAACTCATCCCACCAAATTAGTGCATAATCAGAAAATTCAATGGATGCAAGTTTTACCTTTTTCTCATCCGAATAGTGGTAGCATGAAAAGATCATCTCCACCTTTCTTTCCCAATAGAGATAGGCATCCACATCATTTTTGCCTTTGAATGGTGGAATCTTCATCTTGATAGTATTCAAATTGTTGTCTTGGCTCTCCATTCGATTGTCATACCTCCTTGCTCTTCTTCGATAAGAATGGGCCTCCTCTTCCTCATCATCATTGTACAACTGGTCTACCTGTTCCTCCCTGGTAGACTTAACCTTGGAACTTTTAAGGCTATCTTCTAGATTGTCTATCCTGAGATTTAGCTTTTGTAAACTATCCATAAAAGCTTTGTACATAAACTTATTATTAGGCACAATCTCAGTTTCCTCTTTACTATTGATTCTAGACATCTTTAGACTTTAAATAAACAAATAAAGGAAAGATTTCACTCAACCTCACATGTTTGTCTCTCAACTCACAAATTGATATCTCACAATTGCACTTCAGAAACAACTCAAACAAATATGCACAATTAAGTAATTTGATTAAGGGAAACAATGAATACCTAACAAGGACAGTAAGGTACCAACTCAAGAGGCAAATTGATTAAGTTGAACAAAAATAAAAAAATTAGTACACAAGAAGAAGATTTCATGCACTATAATATATATAGATGTTCAACAATTGCAATATGTTAAACTAGTGTAATTGGAACCAAAAACAGCTTAGACACACAAATTGAAAACTTAGAATGAAGAAAATGGACAAGACGAATGCACTTAAATGCGATGTTTAACTAAACCTAATGATTAGTTTAAACAAATTTGAAGTGAGACTAAAAAAAAGAAATCAAAGAAAGCATGCAATTACACAACTCAAATCGAAAATTAAGAGGACTAACCTTGTCTTGAAGAAATCAAACCAATTTACAAAAGTTCTAACTCCAATTCTTGCTTGATTGATCAGAACTTACTCCAAGTGGTGTAGGGCACTTTGTAGATCGGAATTATATCCAAACTAATATCAAACCACTCAAAGATTGAAAATTATATGCTTGATATATTCAATGACAAATTAGGATTCAACAAGAATAAAAGATTCATCAATTGACAAATATGAACTTAACAAGATAGTAAATTTGAATTGATAACAAGGCTGTTTCTAATTGATTTTTTTCTCTTTTTTTTATAACTTTGATCAAGTAAACTAATGATCAAATACTTAAAGATAGGTAATTAACACAATAGAGCAAGAACCAAATAAAGAAACTAGATGCAAGATCCTATTCGACCAAAACAGAAAATTAAAATTTAAAAACAAAATTAAAGGATAGTTAAGAATTTACCCCTTAGCCTATGCTCTGATACCAATTGATGTGGAAAACCTAGCCTATATGTCAAATGAGAATGCCAACATACCATAAATATTGAACATAAACAAGATAATAAACCCCTAATATAAAGAACCTCCAAACAAGATTGATTGGAAATGCTTATAATAGATTGATTTAGAAAACAAGAAGAAGAAGAAGAAGAAGAAGAAGAGGAAGAAGAAGAAGAAGAAGAATCAAACATACATTAATCATGCAAATTGCATAAGTCTAATTTTCATGTAATAGCAAGAATCAATAAAAATAAACTCTCACAAATTCGGCCAAGCCAAATGAAAATCTAATTAATCAAAAATCAAATGTGTTACAAATGAAGAATTCAACCCTTTATATAGGCTAGGCAGCCACCCCTCCCTAGATCAATTAAAATCAAACACTAAATCTAAGAGATAAATAATGAAATAAATAACAAAGATAATTCCTAACCTTTATCTACATGTATTCGGCCATAATATGGACTAAGTACATGAAAAAATAAAGATAAATACAATTTGAAAATAATCCTGAAGGCTACTGATAAATATGCATGATTATCCTAAGAAAGTGAAAGAATGAATGTAGACTTAATCTTGGCTAAAAGTGAATTTTGGCTAGCACTTTAAAGATATGGTCAAGCTATTATTTCTCCCTCAAACTCTACTTAATAATATCCCAAAATAATAAGTATTTATCAAGGAAAATCCATTCGTAAAATTTAGGACCCTAAGTTCACCAATGTAGGCATAAACCTAAATCTGACCCAAACCCATTAAAATTCAACTCTCCCATGTAAAATTTGGCCCCCTTAGGTATTCTAAGCCTTAAATAGTTATTTTGGCCCAACTCTTTAAAAGAGATAAGCCCAACTTTAGCCTACCCACTTAAACTACACAAAACAGTCAAATAAGCCCAAAATAAAACAAACCTAAACTAAAATAGCCCAATTCATTTTCCTAGGTTATAGTCTGCCCAAATATACTTAATTAAATATTACATAAAGAATAGAAACTAAAGAAAGTATCTTAAAGGCACATTGCACCATTCGGACTAAACTTGTCTTCATAGTCCAGGAATTTAGCTTCTTTCTCTTCTTGAACTTGCATCTTCTCCACATAAGGTCTCATGAATGATTGTAGAACTTCTTTAAGCTTCTTTGACCTTGCTCTTATTATTGGTCCTTGAGGAAGTGCTAGTTCATCTCTCTTGTTGCCATTGTGTTTGGTCATGCTCATATCAAAAGGCAAAAACAATCCTCCCATGTTTTGAGATTCTTACCCACTATAGCACGAAGTAAAGTTCCCAAAGTTCTATTCACTACCTCTATTTGACCATCTGTCTATGGGTGACAAGTAGTGGAAAACAACAACTTTTTACCTAACTTATCCCATAAGACATGCCAAAAATATGAAAGGAACTTTGTATCCCTGTCAGAAATAATGGTGCGTGGTATACCATGCAAACGTACAACTTCTTTAAAAAATAGGTCAGCGACAATAACAGCATCATCACATTTATGACAAGCAATAAAGTGAGCCATTTTGCTAAACCTATACTAGAACAAAAATGCTATCTCTACCAAGTTTAATTCTAGGCAATCCAAGTACAAAATCCATAGAAATATCAATCCAATGAGAACTAGGTACTGGTAGAGGCAAATACAAACCATGGGGCAAAGTTTTAGACTTAGCTTGCCTACATGCAACACATGAATTACATACTTTTTCCACATCCCTGTGCATATGAGGCCAATAAAAATGCTCATTTAACATGTCATAATTCTTATGCACCCCAAAATATCCCATTAATCCCCCACAATGAGACTCTAATACAAGCAAATCATGCATTAAACACTTAGGCAAACAAAGTTTGCTGACCTTAAAACAAAAACCCATCATTCCTATAAAATTTATCAAAAGCTTGAAGCTCACATGGAGCATACACATTACCAAAATCAAGATCTCCAACATATAGTTCCTTAACATTCTCAAAACCAAAAAACTTAGAATTAAGTGTAGAAATTAAAGAATATCTCCTTAACAATGCATCAGCAACAATGTTATCTTTTCCATGCTTGTATTGAATAACATAGGGAAACTGTTCAATAAATCCAACCCATTTAGCATGCCTTTTATTCAATTTACCCTGTCCCTTCAAGTGTTTGAGGGACTCATGATAGGTGTGAATGACAAACTCCTTAGGAAGGAGATAGTACTGCCACACATCCAAGGCTCTCACTAAGGCATATAACTTCTTATCATAGGTTGAATAGTTAAGTTGGGCTCCATAAAGCTTCTCACTGAAATAGGCAATTGGTTTCTTTTCTTGCATCAAAATCGCACCAATACCTACACCAGAAGCATCACACTCTATTTCAAGTGTTTTATCAAAGTTAGGCCAAGATAGAATAGAAGTAGAACACAACTTCCCTTTTAAAGTCTCAAATGCCTTTTGCTGTGCTTCTCCCCACTTGAATCCAATTTCTTTCTTGATACATTTTGTAAGTGGTGTAGCAATGGAAGAAAAGTCCTACATAAAATGCCTATAAAAGCTTTCCAAACCATGAAAGCTTCTCACATCTGAAGTAATCTTAGGCGTAGGCCATTCCTTAATGGCCTTCGCTTTCTCTTCATCCACTTCAATTCTCTATGCACTCACCGCAAAATAGAAAAACGTCTTACTTTGATATCCAAAACTATATCTTTATTATCTTTCCCATTATAAAACTTTAGAATTTTATATCATCATGCATTCAACTTAAGTAATTAAGCAATTAATGTTCATTATGGTATGCTGCAACTATTTCAAAGTCAAAAGGATGCTATTAAATTAAGATTGGATTTAAAGTGCAAGAGAGGAAAATTGAACAGGGCAAAATCGAGATAGTCCACTCGGTTGAGTGCTTATACCACTCAATTGAGTGTTATTCTTCAGTCCTAAGAACCAGTCAGGCATTTGCCATCTTAATCTCACACCAAAATGACTGAATTTTGATCTTAATTTCCCAACTATTAGCTTCTACGACTAAATCATTAAACACCTATTATATGTTACTTAAAAACATTAGCAAATCTCCTTTCAATTGTCTTAAGAAAATGTTAAACAAATTTGATAAGGATCCAAGAGGGCTATCTTATGCCATTGAAGAGGGGCAAACTTATGACTTTAAAATGGGTCAAAATGGAGTTCAAACACAAAAGTATAAGATCCAAATGTCATTGGGGCGTGCGCCAATTTATAGGGGACAGATTTGGTGCTTTACCATCAATTTTGGGCTTATACAACTTTGGGCTTTAATTGTACAAGTCATGTGCTTCATTTAAAAGTCACATGACTCACTTAAGTTGTATTATTAATGGGCTAGGCGTGTGGGCTTCTTTTGGGTTTAGTTTTAGTTAGTTTGGTTATTTATTTTAATTATTTCTTTTATGATAACTTTCTTCTTCTTTCTCTTCGTTTTGCTCTCTCCATTTTAATGTGTGGTTCGAAATATTGTCTAACCAACCATTCTATATTATTAAGGTCTTCCCTTAACAATTTTATAACATGTCATGTGCTTCATTTAAAAGTCACATGACTCACTTAAGTTGTATTATTAATGGGCTAGGCGTGTGGGCTTCTTTTGGGTTTAGTTTTAGTTAGTTTGGTTATTTATTTTAATTATTTCTTTTATGATAACTTTCTTCTTCTTTCTCTTCGTTTTGCTCTCTCCATTTTAATGTGTGGTTCGAAATATTGTCTAACCAACCATTCTATATTATTAAGGTCTTCCCTTAACAATTTTATATCTTCCTTAAACACATTCCTTTCATCTTGATGTAAATGTTGCTTGGACTTGAATAAGACATCCTCACATTCACTCATGTTTCACTCAAAATTTGGCTTTTACCCTCTTAATGTCCTCTCACTCTCTTGCCTTTTTCCTCCCAAGCTTGAAACTTCAAAATTGCACTTCAAAATGTAAATCACAAATCAAAAACTTGAGCACTTTTAAGAAAACAAGGAAATAATACTAACAACAAAAGATAGCTCAAAACTAGAAAAGAAGACTCTAGACACAATGGAGGTGATACACGGCCAAGAGTTGTGTACCACTTGATGATAATCAAATTAGAGTATTGGACAAGCAATGATACCCTAACAATGTAAATGAAAAAAAGCTAGCCTAAAACAAAGAAATAAGCAACAAAAATCAAGGAAAATGACAATATGGATAAAATGGATTAATTTGATTCACTACAAAGTAAACCAAATATAGAACCTAAATAAGCTACCCAACAAAGAAAAGAAATCAACAAGATACCAATTTAAATTAAATAAAGTAGAAAACATGCAAAACAAATCAATTTAGAGCCAATTTATTCACTATGCCGAATGATGTAAGAAGCTTGATTAGTGTGTCAAATTGTGTACAAAATGGTGGCAAAGTGATGGCCAAAAAATGACAAAGTGATGGCAAAATGATGGCAAAAGTTTCCAAAAATGATAGCACAAATGGTGGAAAAAGTTTCCAAAAATGGGTAAACAAATGATGGAAAGTTGCCAAAAATGGTTGCACAAATGGTGGAAAGTTTCCAAAAATGGTTACACAAATGATGCAAAAGTTGCCGAAAATGGTTTCACAAATGGATAGCAAACGATCAAAATTATTGGCACAAATGGATAATAAATGAATAGCACAAATGTTTGCCAAGTATAAATCCTTATCTAACTAGGATTAGGGTTGTAATTCCAATTTAGATATGGATTAGGATTTTTGAAAACCTAAACCCAAAGCAATAAGGATTGATTTTCCTACCTTTTAAAGGATTTCTAAATGTGTTTGGAAAAGGTATAAATGCTGCCTCTCTCAATCCTAAGGCAAAAAGTATTAGTTTTTCCCACTTATGAAAAGGATTAGGATTTTTTTAGGCTATATAAACTATCCTTGCTCAATTGCTCCTTAATTTGTTTCTTCTTCTATTTTTCTTCACTTTCACGTTTTTCTCACTTCTTTCTTTTTTTTTCTTACTTTTTAATGAATAGTACGTGAACAGTAATGATGAACAGTTTGTGAATAGTAATGATGAACAGTACACACGATTTTTTTTTCTTTTTCTAAGAATCAAAACAAAAGGTAATGAAAGAACAAGGCTAAATTTAACACACAAAGAACACAAAAATCAGAATGTTACTAATACTAATTTCAGCATGCATATAATAAAGAAAATCAAAGAAAGAAACACAAACCTAACACTAAGACATATAGGAATTTACCTTACAAGGCTCTGATACAAAATGATACAGAACGCCAAGGTTAAAGAATCTTAAACCCTTTGAACATACACTTTGATCTCAAAACACAAAGAAGACAAACACCCTCCCTATTAAACCCCTAAACAACACGTGAATGGAAACGTAAATAATCTGGATAAGAAGAATAAGAAAATGCCACAATCAAATGATTGATAAGTAATTCTAATTCTTGATGCAATAGAAAAGAAAGCAAGCAATCTCACAATCTCTCTAAAGAATTTCGGCTAAGCCAAGAGAAAAAAACTCTCAAAGTTTATAATTTGATTCCAATATTTTTTTTGTTACAAATAAGCTATTTACACTAAAACCCTAAACACTTTACTTCCTAAACAAGCCAAATAACCTCTTTAGGAACTCTAAAGACACTTTACTTCCTAAACAAGTCTAATAACCTCTTTAAGAAGTAATAGATCACCCTTAAAAGCTAAAACAGCCCCTCAAAAGGCCCTAAACAAGGTGTGGCCGAATTTCATTGGGCTTTACAAGACAAAACAAGCCCATTCTTCTACTTAGAGAATTAAAACAAAATCAAAATGATGGGCCTTAGTGAAGGTGGCATGTAGCCCACTTAAATAAGGCCTCACTTATTCAATAATCAAACTAAACTTAATGAATTAAAAGCCTTAACTAAACACTAAACAAAACAACCCCTTAAACCCATTAAGATACAATTTTAAATGAGTCATGTGACTTTTAAATGAAGCAAATGACTTGTATAATTAAAGCCCAAAGTTGCATAAGCCCTTTAGTACTCAAGTCTGCCCAATTCTTCATTTGCTTCCAAAAGGATGGGTACTTTATGCTTGTGATGTTGATTGATGAAATCATCATGACTTGCCCCCTCTATGGTCGTATCACTTAGAAGCTAAAACAAACCCTAAAAAGGCCTTAAACAAGGTGTGGCCGAATTTCATTGGGCTTTACAAGACAAAATAAGCCCATTTACTACTTAAAGAATTAAAACAAAACGAAAATGATGGGCCTTAGTGAAGGTGGCGTGTAGCCCAATTAAATAGGACCTCACTTATTCAATAATCCAACTAAACTTAATTAATTAAAAGCCCTAACTAAAAACTAAAAAAAATGGCCTATTAAACCGATTAAGATATAACTTTAAATGAGTCATGTGACTTTTAAATGAAGCACTTGACTTGTACAATTAAAGCCCAAAGTTGCATAAGCCCTTTATGACTCAAGTAGACCTAATTCTTCATTTGCTTCCAAAAGGATGAGTACTTTATGCCTATGATGTTGATTGATGAAATCATCATGACTTGCCCCCTTATGGTCGTATCAATTAATTTACATAAGTCACATGACTTTTAATGAAGTCACATATCTCACTTAAATAAAAGCTCAATTATGTTAAATAGGCCCAAACTAATTAACTATGGATATAAAAGCTCTAATACATAAATATCACATGCTATGCACATGTCTTCCATTTGCACATGCCCCTCACATGACTTGCACTTGTCGCACATGACTTGTATATGTTCTTCGAAGGCTTGAATCTTCATTTAGTTTATTTTAAACCCTTACGGTTTCCTTTAACTTCACTTTATGCTTCCCTTCGTGGGGCATTGACCCAAAGGCTTAACTATGTACTTTAAGCCCATAATTGAAAGTAAAGCATCAAATCTTCTTCATATAAATTGGAGCATGCCCTAATGATACTTGGAACTTATATTTATGTTTTTGAACTCCATTTAAATCCTTTTGAATGACATAAGGTTGCCCATCTTTAATGGAACAAGATAGCCCTCTTGGATCTTTATCATTCCCTCATTTTTCAAAAAAAAAATTGACCTCGAATATTGACCATATTCGTGTTAGGAATTGAAGTTTTTGAAACTAATTCATCTTCAAAGTTCTCCTTTTAGATTGATGGAAATAGCATGCAAGCCTCCTCATGGACCTTCTCATCTCTACCCTTCACATTAACAATAAAAGAACTAGGCAAAACAAGGTTAGTTATAGGTAGCTCATAAGGAATTGAACCATTTTCCTCTACCACCTCTAAAACAACTTTATTCACTTTCTCCACCTCTTTAACCACCTTCTCCACATCTTCAACTTCATTCAAAACCTTCTTTTTCTCATCAAGCTCATCAATAACACCCTCTTTATGGTCTTGAGTAACTGTAACATCCTTTACTTTTTTAACCTCACTACTTTCACGATTATGTGTCAAATAATCAAAGAATTGCTCAAAAGCATCTTGTATTCCCTTGGTTGCATCTTTCACCTCCTTTCTTATTTTGTTTTTCCTCTCCTCGTTGTTTCTAGTCTCTTCTCTCCTGTCTGATTCTAGCCTCCTCTTTTCTCTACTTCTCTTCTTCTATTGTTTCTCACAATGATCAAGAAAATTTCTCTTCTCCAAGCATAAATCATATAGCTCTCTATCTAATAAATCAATCTCCTTTTTAATAATCTGATAGCTTCTAGAGTAGTACTCTCCTTTTTCTTCCAACTTTCCTTCCCACCTTTGGATGCACTCCTCCATAAATCTAATCTCTTCATTAAGATATTTGAGATACAATATCTCGTTAGCTTCTTCTTTATCCATCTTAATTTTTTCCTGGTATACATGGCTCTTTGCTGCAGAAAAAATGTTAGTAAAACAACAAGGTAGAATTTTCTCACAACTATCCCTCACGTGTTTCACTCCTTAAAAATTGGTTTTTCCCATTCAAAAGTGTTTAATCACTCAAGTCAGCCTTTTTCCACTCAATTCATTTCTTGATAATTGCACTTTCAAATAACCAATCAAAATTGCAAATAGCACTTTAGAAACAAGGAAAAAAAGCCTAACAATGATAGATAGCTAAAAATCTAGAAAGAAGACTCAACAAGTATAAATTTAGCACACGGATAAGAATTGTGCACTATCTGACTATGTATAAGTGTTAGAGTATAAGAACAAGTAAATAACACTCTAATAATATAAAAGGAACAAAAGCAAGCTTAAAACTAAGAAGGAAGCAAAAGGAATTAAGAAAATGACAATATGGTTAAAACATGTGAATTTGTCCACTAAAAGGTGAACCAAATATAGAGCCTAATTATTCTACCCAAACAAAGTAAGAAATCAACAAAGAGGCCTAAGTAAGCTAAATAGAGTAGGTTGCATGTAACACAAATCAATTTAGAGCCAAAAAGATCATTAGGCCGAATGGTGTCACAAGCTTTATTAGTGTGTCAAGTTATGTACAAAATGGTGGCAAAGCGATGGCATAAAGATGGCACATTGATGTTAAAAGATGGCAAGATGATAGAAAAATGATAGCAAAAGGGTGACAAAATGATGCCAAAATGGTGGCTAATGATTGAAAAAATGATACCAAAATGATGGCAACAATGATTAGAAAATGATAACAAGAATGGTAACAAATGATATCAATGATATGCAACAAATGGTGGCATAATGATTGTAAAGTAAAATCCTTGTCAAAGCTGGATGAGGATTGTAATACCAATTCAAATATGGATTAGGATTTTGAAAGCCTAAACCTAAAGCAATTAGGATTGATTTTTCCTACTTCTTAGAGGATTCCAACTTGTGTTTAGAATAGGATTAATTGCTGCCCCCAATCCTAAAACAAAAAATATTAACTTTTCCACCTATTAAAGGATGTGGATTTTCTTTGTGGCTATTTAATCTATCGTTGCCCAATTATTTTCTTCTTCTATCTTTCTTCTCTTTTTTTTTTCATTTTTCTCTTTTCTATTCTTCTCCTTTTTTTGAATGAATAGTACCATGAATAGTAATGATGAACAATACCTATGAATTTTTTCCCTCTTTTTTTAAACAGTAAAATAATCTATAAACTTCTTCTACTAGGATTCAGATTCAATCTAAAGGTATTCAAGGTTCGGTTCAAGGCAAATTTCAGGGATAGGGAAAAATTGCAAAACTTTAAATTGAAAAATGAAAGCCAAAAGGCTGATTTTTGGGTCTGAAACAGGTAATTGTGGAGGGTGAACCATTTGTAATGATTATAGATCTCAAAATTCCCTTACCACAAATATCTTATAATAAGGAATCGGACACCTTAGTCGAAATTTATGATAAAACCAAGAATTCAAGGCAAAAAGGTAAGAAAAAAATTAGAATAAAATCACACAAGGAACATAAAATTAGAATGCTTAACAACACCAAACCATATAAAAGAATTTTTTTTATAGGAATCAAGGAATCGAAAACACAAACCTAATACTAAGATAGATAGGATTTTACCTTACTTTTATCTATGATACCAAATGATGCAGAAATCCAATAGCTAACAAGCTGCAAACCCATATGCACACTTTGATAACAAAAACACAGCAAGATAGAAACCCTCCTAATGAACCTAAGAACAACTTAAGCTCAAGACCGCATATAATTGGGATAATAAGAATAAGAAAATGCCACAAACAATTGTTTGATAAGTTAGTCTAGTTCTTGATGCAATTAAGAAGAAAGAACAAAGCTTTCTTGAAGAGAAATCTCTCAACTTGTTTTCATTCACCAAACTCCCTTTTACATGGCTAAAAGAGAGTATTGTACTCTTAACTAGTCATAAACCCTAAGGGAATGGGTATACATATGCCCAATATTTTTAAAATATCAAATCCTACATAAAATAGGCTAAAACAACTACTTAAAACCCAACTAAAGTAAAGCGACGAGTTGGGCTTTTTATAGATAGGCCCACGTGTCTTACTTAAGACACTTTTAATTAAGCCTTACTTAAAACCCAAAAATCAGCCTTAATTAAGCTACTTAAGTCACATGACTTTTAATTAAGTCAAATATCTCACTTAAATAAAAGCCCAATTGTGTTAAATAGGCCTAAATTAATTAACTATGAATACAAAAGCCTTATTACATAAATATCACATGCTATGCACATGCCTTCTACTTACACATGTTGGGGATTATCGGTTACATGCTTCTCATACATAAGCGGAATTTAAAATTTTTAACCAATAGATCTGATCTTGCCATGAATTTACAATATACATATTAATGAGAATAAGAAAAATCACTTTTGATTTTTGTTGTACTAACTGATTTTCCTTCTCACTGGGTTGTCAAAAACCACAGTGTCCAAAATCGAACACCTCCAATGAGTAATCCACATCAGAGAAGGATTGAATAAACCAACAAAGGAAGAGAACAAGGGCTGGCCGAAATTCCCTAGATGCTAGCAAGGGGAGTGGCGGCTAGGGTTGAGAGAAAAGAGAGAAAAATGTTTTCTCTTAATCAATAACACTTAACCCTAAAACCCTATTACTTGAATTTTTATAGTTAGGTTAAAAATCCAACTTGATAATAGGATTGGGCTCTTTAAAATTGCTGAAGAAATATTAATTGGGCTTCTGGAATTATTAATAATTTATTTGGGCTTAATTAAATCCAATTTAAGCCCTTTCACAAAAGACTATGCACAAAACCCAAATGAATTACAAATCCAACCAAATTAAATATGTAGGCTCCATAACACTTATGAAATTTATTTAATTTATTTTGGTCCAAGAATTAGGCCTCTAAGGTCTTCTGTTTGTAGTTGGCGTGTAACCCTTCCTCTTGAGGGTTTCTGCGCCAACTTCATTTCTTTGGGCCTCTTTAATTCCTCCAATGGATCTATTAATTATTATATCAGCCCTATAACACTTATAGTCCAATAATAATTAATTATGAAATACATTATTTCAATTAGGTCCATTTTACAGAACATTTCTAAAAAGTTCTGATGCGGAACCCCAGCCTATATACCAACTAGAACGCCAACATACTATGAATATTGAACATAAATAAGATAATAAACCCCCAATCTAAAGAACCCCCAAACAAGATTGATTGGAAACGCTTATGATAGATTGATTTAGAAAACAAGAAGAAGAAGAATCAAGCATACATTAATCATGCAAATAGCCTAAGTCTAATTCTTCATGCAATAGCAAGAATCAATAATAAATTAACTCTCACAAATTCGGTCAAGCCAAAGAAAATTCTCATTAATCAAAATTCAAGTCTCTTACAAATGAAGAATTCAGCCCTTTATATAGGCTAGGCAGCCACCCCTCCCTAGATGAATTAAAATCAAACACTAACTCTAAGAGATAAATAATAAAATAAATAACAAAGATAATTCCTAACCTTTATCTACATGTATTTGGCCATAATATGGACTAAGTACATGAAGAAATAAAGATAAATACAATTTGAGATTAATCCTAACAGAAAGTGATAAATATGCTTATTATCCTAAGAAAATGAATGAATGAATGTAGACTTAATGTTGGCTACAAGTGAATTTCGGCCAGCCCTTTAAAGATATGGTCAAACTATTATTTCTTCCTCAAACTCTACTTAATAATATCTCAAAATAATAAGTATTTATCAAAGAAAATCCATTCCTAAAATTTAGGACCCTAAGTTCACCAATGTAGGCCTAAACCTAAATCTGACCCAAACCCATTAAAATTCAATTCTCCCATGTAAAATTCGGCCCCCTTAGGTATTCTAAGCCTCAAATAGTTATTTTGGCCCAACTCTTTAGAAGAGATAAGCCCAACTTTAGCCTACCCACTTAAACTACCCAAAACAGTAAAATAAGCCCAAAATAAAGCAAACCTATTCTAATAAAGCCCAATTCATTTTCCTAGGTTCTAGGCTGCCCAAATATACTTAATTAAATGTTACATAAAGAATAGAAACTAAGTAAAGTAGCTTGAAGGCCCATTGCACCATTCGGCCTAAACTTGTCTTCATAGTCCAATTTAGCTTCTTTCTCTTCTTGAACTTGTATCTTCTCCACATAAGGTTTCATGAATGCTTGTAGGACTTCTTTAAGCTTCTTTGACCTTGCTCTTGTTATTGGTCCTCGAGGAAATGCTAGTTCATCTTTCTTGTTGCCATTGTGCTTGGTCGTGCTCATATCAAGTTCTGCGAACAATTTTACTTGATCATAATTAATTAAACTCTTTAATTAATTATTCTCTTATTCACTTCTCTATCCCTATAATAATATCAAATATTATTATCCTTGTCATTTTACCATTTTATCCCTTTCTCTATATGTGTGTGACCTATTGAATTCCTATCCATATAGGCTGTATAATATATAATTGTGAGTTCTATTCAAAACTCACTTGATTTAAACTTCTTTAAATCATTTTATCAATCCCTATTGATATTTATGATACACTATTATACAAATCATGAGCAGCCTCTAGCTAGACATCATGACTACCCAAATGTCAGGAAAGTCAAGTGGTTTGACTATACCCTTCCATAGAAACAGTTATCGTATAATTACTCCTTTCGCCACTCTTATCTCAATTAGATTCTGAGTATGGATTTCTATCAACTCATATAAATCTAATTATGTATGTTCTATTAATTTAACCATTGTTCCCAAAATGCCCTTCATGGATCTCTATCCATCTTGGCATATTACTCTGGCTAGAGATTCTCTGAACAAGGTAATTATAGAATCATGCGAGATAACTTCCCTTAATAAATTTGGGATGGTGAATCCTTTATTGATCACTTAACTTCAAGTAGGTCATGATATACCCAACCTCCTAACTATGTTCATCCCCAGTTGGAAGTAATCAGTTATAGAGTCAAAGTACACCACTTGCTACTTAAGATAACCTTGGAGATCTCAAGTCTAACGATACTTGCACAACCGCTATGAAGAGATTCCTCACTGACATAGATTTAATATCCATGTGAGGATTCTCTTTGTAGGTCTCCAATGAACTTGTTCTTCTAACAAGCATCCACATGTTAGCTTTGATTATCTTGCATAATCACAGTTATGAGAACCACTGCTTGAACCATTCAAAAAGCATAACATGTGCTGGTCTATCCGAATTAACAATGTCCTGTCTTGTTAACTCTATAACTAGGGATATTTAGATATTAACACATTTGCATGCAATAGACATCTCATATCATGAACACTTCATGATTGCCTTTGCACTGTGTTTATAATATCTAGGACTTCATTTATTAATTTAAGATTTACAAACTCATTTATTTTAATATAGCATTAATAAATGAATGATGCCTTTTTATTAAGAATATGAATTCATACATATGAAATACATCCCTATTACATGGGCTATAGGGCATACTCTCTAACAACACATGCCCCGCACATGACTTACACATGTTCTTCCTGGGCTTGAATATTCATTTAGGCTATTTTAAACCCACAAGGCTTCCTTTATCTTTACTTTAGGCTTCCCTTTATAGGAAATTAACCCAAAGGCTTGACTATGTACTTTAAGCCAATAATTGAAAGTAAAGCACCAAATCTGCCTCATATAAATTGGAGGACGCCTCAATGATATTTAGATCTTATATTTATATTTTGAACTCCATTTAGTCCTATTTTAATGACATAAGTTTCCCCCTCTTCAATGGCATCGCCTTCTTGGATCTGTATCAGTTTATTTCTTATTTTTGTTCATACCATATTGTGTTTTAAGGGTTTTGGATTCTTTAACTTTGGGATTCCGCATCATTTATGAGGGATATGGGAAATTTAAATGATAGGTTAAAGAGGTTAGAAATGAGCACATCTAATGCATCTAAGAAGACAGCAAGGAGAAATAGATGGGATAATGAGAATGTAGAGGTTGATCATGATGATTTGGATGAAGAAGAAGAAGTATGATCTATAAGGGGAAGAGTAAAGAGGGAAGATGAAAGGGATAGTAATATAAATGCTATCAAGATGAATATTCTGCCTTTCAAAGGCATAAATGATGCTGAGGAATATTGGGAATGGGAAAGGAAAATGGAGATGATATTTAAATGCCATAACTATTCCAAAAAGAAAAAGGTTAGGCTAGTTGCTATAGAATTCTCTGATTATGCACTAGAGTGGTGGGATGAACCCAACAAGAATAAGAGGAGAATTGAGAGTTTCCAATTTCTAATTGGAAAGAAATGAAGAGAATTATAAAAAAGAGGTTTGTGCCTAGTTATTACTACAAAGAAGTACATCAATGATTACATGGACTCACTAAGGGTCTAAATCAGTAGAGGATTACTATAAAGAGATGGAGATGTTGATGATTAAGGCCTATCTAAAGGAAGAGGAAGAATTAATCATGGTTCGGTTTTCAAGTGGTCTAAATAGGAAGATAGCTAATGTTGTGGAGTTGTAGCACTTCATTGACATGGAAGAGCTAGTAAATATGTCCATAAGGAAGGTAGTAGCAGTAAAACTTCTGGTTCCATATCCCAATGGAATTCGAGATGGAACAATAGTGATGTCTTAGATTTCATTGCTAACTATAATCACTCCATTTGGAGCCCTATAGAATGAGATACAATCAAAATTCCAAATTTGGTTCAAGTGATTCTTCTGCAGAATTCTACTAGCTCACTAACCCAAGCTAATTCAAACATTAACATGAAATTTAACACTCAATTCCAAATTTCATCAACATTATTGTACCATAATTTATCCACATATACACTTCAATCATATTTAACGTACACAAAGAGGGGTAAGAGATTCACATGCCTTATTCAATCGAAAATCCTCTTCTCATGTTTTAACTCTTCCTTTTCCAACCACTTAGGTCTTTTCCCCAGATCAAATTCATACGCATGTATATATGTACATTCCAACCTGTAAATTCTAGCTCCTTGAGAGGGGCAAAATATAGAGGAAGAAGAAACTAAAAGTCCATATGAACTTACCTCTATGTACTTTAAGATCCAACTTAACTAGACCCTTTCTTTACTAACCCTTTTGAAGCATATTTTTTATATGCTTTTGGGAGAGAAGAAGCACTAACAGGCAAACCCCTCCTTTCACACTTAAATTCTTGCTTTCCATAACATATTCTAGGACGCTTCTTATTGGCTAGACTTTGTGGGTCTTTGCCAAATTATAGCTTCCTCCCTATGACTAATTTTTAGTTGTTAGTTGCATAAGAAATTAATTATATGATCATGTGAATCCATTTTCACATGCAATTATGCATGTATAACTCAATCTTAACCATAACATTTATCTTAATGACATTTATATCCTAACTAATCACAAACTTATTTAACCATTGTTATTCACTAAACACACGCACACGCACACACACACACAAACATATATATATATATATATATACACACACGCACACACATTCCAATGAATTGTCATATTCCTACTAAGGTAGGATTTCGGCCTTACAGACCAATCCATAACTCATAAGGAGCGGATGTGATAGATTTGGAGGGCACACGATTTAAAATATATGTGGCAGTTAATAGAGAATCTTCCCAATAGAAGATTGGAAAATTTGCTTTAGCCATTATAGGTCTTACCATATCAAGGAGAGTCGTATTTCTCCTTTTTGTAACACCATTTTGTTATGGAGTTTTGAGAATGAACAACTGATGCTCAATTTCCTTTTCATCACATAAAGCTTTAAATTGATTCGAAAGATATTCCTAACCTCTATCAGTTCTTAAAGCTTTTATTTTTCTATCTAATTGATTTTTAACTAAGTTCATATAAGTTTTGTAGCAACTCAATGCTTCTCACTTGTGAGAAATCAAGTAGACATGACTATACCTAGTATAGTCATTTATATATGTGATGAAATAGTAGGCACCATGCCTTTCCCTCACATTTATTGGACCACAAACATTAGAATGGATTAATTGCAATGGAAATTTGGCCCTAGTTCCTTTTCTAAACAATTTTCTAACTAGGCAATGTTCACAAGTAGGTAAATTTATTTCATTTAGGTCACCTAACATACCTACTTTGGTTAACTGACTGATTTGGTCTTGCCACTGTGATTTAACCTTGCCTGCCACAATTTCACTTATTCTCATAACTATGTGAAGTAAAAGAAGAGATTAAAGAGAAACTAGTATTATTCAGGTAATTGAGATAAATATCTATAATAATAAAATCATTTGAAATAAAGCCATAACCATAATAAACATTATCTAAACATAAACACATACTATCATCCTTAAATTGCAAATAAAAACCAAGTCTTATTAAGGATAAATCAGAAACTAATTCCAATGAATCTCAGAGGCATAAAGTACATCATACAGGAGTAGGGTTCAACCTTTACACAAAACTAATCCGCACATGCCAATCCCTTGAACTGTTACTCTGATATCATTTCCCATATAAATCTATTTGGGTCCATTTGTGATTCATCAAAATTCAACAAAGGCTTATCGATCCTTTGTCACATGGTCTTGTTGATCCTGAATCTATCATCCGCAAGGGATGAAAATTAGTTAGGAATATAAAACTAGACACATAAATTTTACTAACTCTTAAGTCAAAATAGTGTACTTGTTTGGGCATAGTGCAATCTCTCACATAGCATCCTTTTTGTTGGCAATTGAAGCACTTCACTCTTGAATGTTCACTTTCTTCTTGCCTTTGGACCTATTAGTATTCTATCTCAATTTTTGCTTCTTAGGCTCCTTAGCCTCTTTACCCTAATTTTTGAAACCTTTTTTCTCTTATTCTCGTTAGAACTAATTCCTTTAAAATAAGACTGTGCCACATGCACTTCGATATTGATCTTAATCACTTCCAGATGGTCCTCTACAAGTTCTAGATGATGAGAAACATTCCCAAATGTCTTTATGCTATCCATGTGAGTTAGTTGCATATTTATATGGTCCCAACTCTTAGGTAAAGAACAAATGATAGCCTAGACCTATTGCTTATCAATTAGCTTATGACCAGCCTCATTAAACTTCTAGATATCATGTTTTCCATCTCCCATGAGTTGATTCTCTTTCATCAAGTTCATTAGTTCTTAATGGTTTTCAAAAGAATTCAGCATCACTTCAAACAGGACCCTACCATTCCTTCCCAAAGGTAGGCCACCAATCTAAATGCACTTCTGCATTTTTTCATGTATATGAACTATATGATGCACTATTGCATCAATATCATCAGCTCGTACACTCCTAGGAAATTTTATGTTGCAGAATTTTTGTACACTTGCTTTAGTCCTAGCAATGCCATCAGGAGTCCAGTGAATCATGGGTATCCTTATCATTGCCCTTTTTGTCACACATTACAAAAAGCAAAAGGTTAATACACTATGTATTAACACATATGATTGAAACTTGTTTCAACTAAAAATAAGAACAATTCAAAAAAATTATAAAATTATTTTAAATTTTTCAAAGGAAAAAGTACTTTTCTATAAAATATTTACAAAAAAATATTTTCTACTCTTCAAAAAATTTATTAAAATATACCAAAAAATCAAAAAATTGTAAATTTTAATTTAAAAAAATTAAGTATATTGGTGGTCGGAGAATGCCTCTCTTGCCCTCATGCACTGGTGAAAGGCTGGTAAGTGTCTCCATGAGTGACTGATGTTGATTGTGCCACATCTCATTGACCTATTATTCTATATGTCATGACACGTGTTGCTATGTCAAACCTATGTGCTAACACGACACTACCTGGTTGGTTTGCTTGGCTGCCACAAGGATTCAAGGAGATATGCCACTAACATATAGAATGACCACATTCATCCATGTGTCACATCTTGGTTGGGTTATGTGTCAGGTTGACAAGTCATTCTAACATGTTTTAGGACACGTGGATAACTCTTATTGGGCCATATGTCAGGATGACGCAACACACTGACACATAGCCTGGCACATATAGGACACATGCCCTCTGGCATGCTCACTACGATAATGGTACGTGCAGCCTTATTATCAATTTTAGGCTATCAAACTTCAACCGGTTAGCGGATTTATTTTAGCAATTTGGATAGTTATATTATTCCCCTCAATTTTTGGTGTACATATACATAAAATAAAATATATACATACATACATATACATATACATACATATATATATATATACACACACACACACATTTAATGCATCCTATTTTGATCTACTAATTTACATATAGATTTTACATCAATCCTAACATGCCAAGATGCAAAAACAAAGGCTTTAATAGTAATGTTGGAAAAACATGCATACAAATATACATGAAAAATAAGAAATAAGAGGAAATATATTTACCTCTTATCGTGCATAAACCTTTGAGAAAGTAGAAGCACATGATCTTTGTTTGGCATGACTGGTTAGGCCTTTAACCATAAGCTAATTCATCAAGACAAAGATAGCAAATCTATAGTCTAAAATCCTATTAGAGATGCAAGGGAAAAGCCAATAGGGAGAACGGGAAATTTTGTTTGTAAATCAGAGTTCGCAATTCCAGTGACCTTAGAAGGTTTTCTGACTCCCCTTTTATATAGATTTACTAGAGCTATAACCCTAGTAAAACTCTAATTCCTTTTTAAATTCGGGATTAGAAAATCCTAATATGATTATGACAAATAAAAATAAAGTCATGGGCATATCCAAACTCTATCAATTAGAGTATAAATATTATACTTCAATTAAGTAATAATTAATTTAATAAATGAGTTAGAATAATAATTATCAAAAATATAAATCCGAACCTAATACGGATAATAAAATCAATATTTACATCCATTATAAACTCATTTTTTCTAACCACATCAGAAACATATTTAGATACTATCTAAATTCATTTTTTAGAATTAAATTAGATTAGGTTCCAAATTTATCAATACATTATCCTATAAATAATTTAGCAAATACATTATTTTTGCCAACTAACAAAAACAAAAATGATTATTAGATTACTATTGTTTTAACACTAACTATTTTTAATTCAGGAAAAAAGTAAAAATCCTTGGAAAGTGCATGTAAGAACATCAGATTAAGGGACTAAGAAAAGATTTGAAAAATACAAATTACTTTTTTTCAATGTTATTAAAATTGGACCGGTTGGTTTGGTCGGTTCAATGTATAAAAATTGACCTGGTAAAAAATTGAAAAGAACTGTTATGAATCGATCAAAAATAATTTAAACTAGAGAAAACTGGATGGAATCAAAAAAACCAGTTTGAATATGAAAAAATCAATTATTGTTTGAAATATCCATAAAACATTATTTTTTGCAAAAAAAATAAGTATAAATAAAAAATAATTGAAATTTAAGCAATTTTGATGAATTTTTTAGGAATAAAATAAAAATTACAATTTATATTTGATGAATTTTTTTTGAACAATTGTAATTTTTTACTATATTTATGTTAAATTTTTGTTATAAATGATGAATGACTTGAAAATATTGTCTTATATTATCAATGTTTGATTTTTCTAAACTATTTTATTTTTTAAAATATTTTCATAATATTTATATAAAACTTAAAAAAAATCCTGTTGAACCCCAACAAACCAGTTAAACAATAAGCCCTTTACCTCTTCGATTCTTTATCATCCAGATTTTAATAACATTGCTTTTTTCAATTGTAGGAGTGTTGCTCTGATCATTTTATGTTGCATCCAAGCGTATAAAACCTCTAGGAAGACCAGAAGTTTCAATACAAAATTTACATCATTATTCTTGAGTTTGCATGTGAGGAACAACACGTTCCACCTGCAATTTTGTCAAACACCAAAATCCTAATTTGTTTTTCAAATCACACCAATTTCCTTTTTTTCTTTTTCTTTTTTATTTTTTTAGAACCCCTCAATTTGATGTTCTTACATGCATTTTCAAAGTATTTATACATTTTCTTTCCTAAAATAAAAGTAGTTTCTACTAATAAAACAATAATCTAGTACTATTTTTTGTTAGTTGAGAGAAATAATGTGATGTGTGCACAAGTCATCATGGAAAGATCAATGAACATTGCAAGCTTAATATGGGCAAACTTGTAGATAGCATGGAATCTCAAGAGAGAATTAGGGCCAATGTCATCATATCCAACCCAATGGGGTAGAATGGATATGAGAAGATTTTGATGGGCTTGATTAATTATTTTAAGCTAGTAGAATAGCTTTGGGCAGCCTAAGGGACTTATTTTATTATGTTGGGATTGTTTTGTTTTGATTTGTTTTGTTAGACCTTAATCTAGCTTAATAAGCTTATTTAAGTGAGTTGGGCTTTGATTAGCTTGGGTTCATTTAATTTATTTCTTTGTCTTATGGGCTATATTTAGAGTTAATTAGTGTGGGCTTAAGTTATTTTGGTGGAAGGCCCAATGATGCGGAACCCCAAGGTTAAAGAACCCGAAACACCTTAAACATACGCTTTGATTTCAAAAGACAGAAGACAAACACCCTCCCTATTGAACCCCCAAACAACACGTGAATGGAAACGTAAATAATCGGGATAAGAAGAATTAAGAAAATGCCACAATCAAATGATTGATAAGTAATCCTAATTCTTGATGCAATAGAAAAGAAAGCAAGCAATCTCACAATCTCTCTAATGAATTTCGGCTAAGTCAAGAGAAAAACACTCTAAAGTTTATAATTTGATTCAATCATGAAGTTTACAACCTAGGGTAGCCTATTTATAAGGTGGCTAACCCTAATTCACTCTTTAAAACCCTAATTTAAATGTTCATATGGCCTTACACGAATTTTCTTGGGCTTTTACAAGCAAAATAAGCCCAAATAAGTCTTAAACACTCTTAAAACAAAACTAATTAATAAATCTTATAGGCCTAAAATGAAAGCCCAAAAGAAAGACTAAAAAAAATAACCAAACTAACTAAAACTAAACCCAAAAGAAGCCCACACGCTTAGCCCATTAATAATACAAATTAAGTGAAATGAAGCACATGAATTGTACAATTAAAGCCCAAAGTTGTATAAGCCCAAAATTGATGGTAAAGCACCAAATCTGCCTCCTATAAATTGGAGCATGCCCCAATGACATTTGGATCTTATAGTTATGTGTTTGAACTCCATTTAGACCCATTTGAAAGTCATAAGGTTGCCCCTCTTCAATGGCATAAGATAGCCCTCTTGGATCCGTATCATTCCCTCCCTCTTTAGAAAAGATTCGTCCTCGAATCTTCATCTTGCAATAGTTGGGAATTGGTACTTGAGGAATACATTCATCTTCATAAATGATTTTCGGCATTGGTGGAAATAATATGAATGCTTCTTCATTGAGGAACTCGTCATGATCCTGCAAGTTATAAATAAAAGGACTATATGTTGGTTAGTATTTAATATAGCAGTATGATTTTGACTTTCTCCACTTCCCATGTGCAACTCATTCTCCTTAATCAATAGAGAATCAACTGTAACTTGTGAATCTTCCATCTCAACTAAGCAAACTTCTTCACTTGCACTCAAACAATCAACAATTTCTTCACTTTCAATTATTTGTCCATTATGCACAACATCATTATCCTCTTCTACATCCAAAACAACCTCATTTACCAAGTTCTCCACATCTTCAACTTCACCCAAAACCTCTTTTTCCTTATAGAGCTCATCAATAACCTCCTCTTCATGGTCTTGAGTAACTTCACTATCAAAGCCTATATCTATATCACCCTTTTCAGGTTCACAAATTATTTCTTCTAGGATAACTTTCTCATTCTTTCTCTTTGCTTTGCTCTCCTCCATCCTAATGAGTGGTTCAAAATATTGTCTAACCAACCATTCTAGATTATATAGGTCTTGCCTTATCAACTTTATATCTTCCTTAAACGTATTCCTTTCATCTTGATGTAAATGTCGCTTGGACTTGTAATAAGACATCCTCACATTCACTCGTGTTTCACTCAAAATTTGGCTTTTACCCTCTTAATGTCCTCTCACTCTCTTGCCTTTTTCCTCTCAAGCTTGCAACTTTAAAATTGCACTTCAGAATTTACATCACAAATCAAAAACTTGAGCACGTTTTAGAAAGCAAGGAAATAATAACTAACAACAAAAAGATAGCTCAAAACTAGAAAAGCAGACTCTAGACACCATGAAAGTGATACACAAACAAGAGTGGTGTACCACTTGATGGTAATCAAATTAGAGTATTGGACAAATATGATACCCTAACAATGTAAATGGAACAAAAGCTAGCTTAAAACAAAGAAATAAGCAACAAGAATCAAAGAAAATAACAATATGGATAAAATGAATGAATTTGATTCACTACAAAGTAAACCAAATATAGAACCTAAATATGCTACCCAACAAAGAGAAAATCAACAAGATACCAATTAAAACTAAATAAAGTATAAAACGTGCAAAACAAATCAATTTAGAGCCAATTTATTCACTATGTTGAATGATGTAACAAGCTTGATTAGTGTGTCAAGTTATGTGCAAAACGATGGCAAAAAGATGGCAAAGTGATAGCAAAATAATGGCAAAAGTTTCCAAAAATGATAGCACAAATGGTGGAAAAAGTTTCCTAAAATGGTTACACAAATGATGGAAAAGTTGCCAAAAATGGTGGAAAGTTTCCAAAAATGGTTACACAAATGATGGAAAAAGTTGCCAAAAATGGTTGTACAAATGGATAGCAAATGATAAAAAATGATTGGCACAAATGGATAATAAATGGATAGCACAAATATTTGCCAAGTAGAAATCCTTTTCTAACTAGGATTATGATTGTAATTCCAAATTAAGTATGGATTGGATTTTGAAACCTAAACCCAAAACAATAAGGATTGTATTATCCTACCTTTTAAAGGAATCCCAAATGTGTTTGGAAAAGGTGTAAATGCTGCCCCTCCCAATCCTAAAGCAAAAAGGATTAGTTTTTCCCACTTATGAAAGGATTAGGATTTCTTTAGGCTATATAAACTACCCTTGCTCAATTAGCTCCTTAATTTTTTTTCTTCTATTTTTCTTCTCTCACGTTTTTCTCCCTTCTTTCTTTTTTATTATGAACAGTACCGTTAACAGTGCGATGAACAGTACCGTGAACAGAGCGATTAACAGTATCGTGAACAGTACCACGATTTTTCTTTTTCTTTTTTAATTCAACACACTAATCTAAAGGCTACTACTACTAGAATTTGTTTTTTTTTTATGCCAAAGATTCAAAATTCAAGTTCGGTTTCTAAGGCTTTTTAATTAATCAAAACACAAGATAAGAAAGAGAAACGGCTAAATTTAACACACAAAAAAACACACAAATCAAAACATATCACTACCTAATTCGGCATAAACATTGAAATCAAAGAAAAGAAAACACAAACCTAACACTAAGATGAATAGGAATTTACCTTTCTTTTGGCTCTGATACCAAATGATGCGGAACCCCAAGGTTAAAGAACTCGAAACCCCTTAAACATACGCTTTGATTTCAAAAGACAAAGAAGACAAACACCCTCCCTATTGAACCCGCAAACAACACGTGAATTGAAACGCAAATAATCGGGATAAGGAGAATTAAGAAAATGCCACAATCAAATGATTGATAAGTAATCCTAATTCTTGATGCAATAGAAAAGAAAGCAAGCAATCTCACAATCTCTCTAAAGAATTTCAGCTAAGCCAAGAGAAAACTCTCTAAAGTTTATAATTTGATTCAATCATGAAGTTTACAACCTAGGGTAGCCTATTTATAAGGTGGCTAACCCTAATTCACTCTTTAAAACCCTAATTTAAATGCTCATATGGCCTTACACGAATTTTCTTGGGCTTTTACAAGCAAAATAATCCCAAATAAGTCTTAAACACACTTAAAACAAAACTAATTAATAAACCTTATAGGCCTAAAATGAAAGCCCAAAAGAAAGACTAAAATAAATAACCAAACTAACTAAAACTAAACCCAAAAGAAGCCCACATGCTTAGCCCATTAATAATACAAATTAAGTGAAATGAAGCACATGAATTGTACAATTAAAGCCCAAAGTTGTATAAGCCCAAAATTGATGGTAAAGCACCAAACCTGCCTCCTATAAATTGGAGCATGCCCCAATGACATTTGGATCTTATAGTTATGTGTTTGAACTCCATTTAGACCCATTTGAAAGTCATAAGGTTGCCCTTCTTCAATGGCATAAGATAGCCCTCTTGGATCCGTATCACCCATGATTAAAGGCTTTTTACTTATTTAGGATTTTTTCTTTTAAAAGGCTATAAATACCTCATTATAAACATTATAAAGCAGATTTTTGAGATTTATGAAATTGGAGCATTTTCTTTTGGATTGCTCAAATTCTACAAGGGGAGAATTTGCTTGTCTTCTTCTTTTACATCAAGAACTTTATTCTTATCAAGGTATTTACTTTTGGTGAATTCTGTTCTTATGTTATTAAATCAACCTAATTTTATGCATTGCCTTTTATAAATTAATTGGGGAATTTTTCTTGTTCATGTTCATACCATATTGTATGTTTAAGGGATTTTAGGTTCTTTAGCCTTAGGGTTTAAGGTTTAGAGTTTAGGTTGGTGGCGTGAATATT
Organism: Excoecaria agallocha; assembly: GCA_037975025.1. Lineage (NCBI taxonomy): Eukaryota > Viridiplantae > Streptophyta > Magnoliopsida > Malpighiales > Euphorbiaceae > Excoecaria > Excoecaria agallocha. The sequence goes on from CM075817.1 coordinate 25,060,686, forward strand.
AGGGCTGCATTATTTAGGGTAGATTTGCGGTATTAAGAAAAGGAGGTTAAAGTGATATTGGCATGAACATAAGTGGGTTATACCTATTGGGCCAAATTTGGTGTTAATTAATAATTTGGGTTTAGTCCAAAATTCTGAATGGGCCATAAATTAAATTAGGGAATTAATTAGGACATATTTGGTTACCTATTTGTTTTAGCTTAGACATTTTGGTTTCCTTATTTGACTTGACTTGGACATTTTTTGTTTCCTTATTTTATTATCTTGGTGTCATCACATATCTTTACATTAAGTTGATTTTTCCATTAGGGAAATTTTAATTTCTGCATTTTTTATTGATTTTATCATTTCTTTCATTCTAAGTTGCTATTCTTGGTGTCTTTTGTATTTTACTTCCATTACACCATAATTAACAAATTGATTCTTGTTAATTAAAATCTGTAATTTTGGACAGCATACATATCTTCCTTTTGTGTGCACATTTCATCTTTATTTATTTTGGTATTCTTACTTTTAGTATTGAGCCTATCTTATTTGTTAAGTGATTTCATTGCATTCATCATTTTAATTTGCTGTTTGTGCATTATCTTTGTTGGAAATTAAGTGTTAATGTGTAATTGAGGATAACAAGTTTGAGTGGAAAAAATACTTGAGTATGAAGCTTAAAAAGAGGGTAAAAGCCGTTTTTTGAGTGAAATATGAGTGATTGCTAGGAAGTCCTATTGTAATTCAAAGCACCTTAACAATGTGGAATTGCAATTTAATTTTTTTTAAACAACTACGTATAAAGTATAAGAGAAAAGAGAAGAGAAAGGAAGAGGATGTTATTTTAGAAGAAATTGTTTGTGAAGCTGAATGATATACTATAGATTTATTTGATGGTAAGGATGTGATTGATGAAGAAATAATTGAAAGTAAAAATGTTGTTGATTGTTTGAGTGAAAATGAAAAAGATGGCTTAATTGTGATGAAAGATCAACATGTTACAATTGATCCTTTATTGCTTTAGGAGGCTGAATTGACACATAGGAAATGAAGGAAATCATAATGATAGTCACAAGGATGTATTACGAACTAACCATGTTTTGCCTAGTTTTTTTGTTAACTTGCAGGATCATGACGAGTTATTTTCTGAAGAAGCATCCATATTATTCTGACTTATTCGGAAGCTCATTTATGAAGATGAATTTATTCGTCAAGCTTTAATTCCTAACTTGAATAAGATGAAGATTCGAGGATAATTCTTTTCTAAAGAGGGAGGGAATGATGCATGTATAGTCTATCATGGAAAGATCAATGAACATTGCTAAATAGAATTAGGGCTAATGGCATCATTCTAACCCAATTGGGCAGAATGGATAAGAAAAGATTCAAATGGACTTGATTAATTATTTTAAGCTAGTAGAGTAGCCTTAGGCAGCCCAAGGGACTTATTTTATTATGTTGGGCTTATTTTGATGTTGGACTAAGATTTAGCTTAATAGGCTTGTTTAAGTGAGTTGGGCTTTGATTAGCTTGGGCTCATGATGAGAGTGCTTGTGAGGTTTTTATCTAACAATTTTGTAGGAATACACCATGACTAAAGAATCTACTAAAAAGGGAGCATCCCTTGAAGAGATAGCTTACACGTTACAAGCCATGCATGAAACTTTTGATAGGTTCATGAGGGAAATGGGAGAGATGAATGATCAGGTAGAGAGGATGGAAATAAGCATATCAAATACAACTAGAAGGATAGCAAGAAGAGGAAAAGGAGTTGATAATCATGTAGAGGTTGATCATGAAGAGTTTAAAGAAGAAACTAGTGGAAAGGCGGATGGTAACATCATACTCAGGATCCCTCAATTCAAAGGACACAATAGTGCAGAAGAATACTTGGAGTGGGAGAGAAAGGCATAGATGATCTTTGAATGTAATAGATACTAAGAGGAAAAGAAGGTAGATTGTAGCTATGAAGTTCACTGATTATGCAGTATTTTGGTGGAAGCAACTCAATTTGAGTAGAAGGAAGGTGGGGAGGCATCCCATTAATAATTGGGAGGACATGAAGGAAGCCATGAGAAAAAGGTTTGTTCCTTCACACTATTTTAGAGAATTACATTAGAAATTGCATAGACTTGTGCAAGGAGCAAAATCAGTAGAGGAGTACTATAAAAAAATGGAAATATGCATGGTGAGAGAAAACATTAAGGAAGATGATGAGGTCACCATGGCTCGATTCCTAGGTGGGCTAAATAATGATATTGCTGATGCCATTGAGTTATATAAATATGACTGTATGGAGAAGATGTTGCACATGGCAATGAAGATTGAAAAGCAAAAGAGGAGTATAAGCTTCCATAAGACCATCAACAACTCAAAAAACACTTTGGGGTCTAAATGGACCAAAAAAAAAAGGAAAAGAAGGACTTTAGGGTATCTAAACCCTATAGGGCAGATTTGGTACCCAAAGAAGTAAAAGCAACCCAAATTTCAAACAAAGGTGTTAAAGGTAACTCTAGTACTCCTACCCCTAGTAGAGAAATTAAATGTTTGGGTAAAGGGCATATAGCATGTGAATGTCCTAATAAAAGGGTAGTAATAGCTAGGGATGATGGAGAAATTACTTCTGAATCAGAACATAGTGATAATTAAATGCCTCATTTAGAAGATTGTAGTGATTGTGATAGTGAAGGGGAGTTATTAGTTGCTAAAACCAGGACATCTTTAGTTGCTAGAAGAACTTTAAACTTGAATGTTAAAGAAGATAGCCTAGAACAAAGAGAGAACATATTTCACACTAAGTGTTAAGTTAATGGGAGAGTGTGCATAATTATTATTGATAGGGAGAGTTGCACGAATGTAGCTAGTGCAAGTATGGTTGAGAAGTTGAACTTGGCATGTGAGAAATATCATAGACCTTATAGGTTGGAATGGTTAAATGATAGTGGAGAAGTTAAGGTGATACGCGAAGTTAGAGTGCCATTTTCTATTGGATGGTACAAGGATAAGGTTTTATGTGATGTTGTACCTATGCAGGAAGGCCATTTGCTTTTGGGGAGGCCTTGGCAGTTTGATATACAAGCTATTTATAATGGGTACACTAATCGATTTTATTTTTCTTATGAAGGTAAAAAGGTTGTTTTAGCTCCATTATCTCCTCAAGAAATTTATGGAGTACAAAAGAAAATGTTTGAGAAAGAGAAAAAGGTTTCGGCCAAAGGAGTAAAGGGGAGAGAGATTTCGGCCTAAGGGGTGAAAGAGAGAAAAAAAAGAAAGGAAAGGGGGAAAAGAGGCCAGAAAAGAAACAAAACAAATAAATGGCCCATTGGTGAGTGAAAACAAGCAAGGGGGAAGGCAAAAACAGAATTTTTATGTGAGAATAAGAGAGATTAAGAGTGTTTTAGCTTTAGGACAACTATTGATCCTTATCATTTACAAGGAAACTTTGTTTTTTCTAACAAACCTTGATTCTTTGCCTCCTAGTTTTGTTTTTCTGTTTCAGAAGTATTCTGATGTCTTTCTTGATGAGATGCCAGATGGATTGGAACCTTTGAGAGGGATAGAACATCAAATTGACTTTGTGCCAGGATCTACCATTCCCAATAGACTAGCCTATAGAAGCAATCCTATGGAAACAAAGAAAATGCAAAGGCAAATGGAAGAACTCATGGAGAAGGAATTGGTGAGAGAAAGCATAAGTCCATACACAGTACCTGTCCTTTTGGTGCCTAAGAAGGATAGAACATGGAGGATGTGTGTTGATTGTCATGCAGTCAACAAAATCACTTAAAGTACAAACATCACATTCCTATTGATATGAGCACGACCAAGCACGCCGACAACACGAGAGATGAACTAGCACTTTCTCAGGGACCAATAATAAGAGCAAGGTTAAAGAAGCTTACAGAAGTCCTACAAGCATTCATGAGACCTTATGTGGAGAAGATGCAAGTTCAAGAAGAGAAAGAAGCTAAATTGGACTATGAAGTCAAGTTTAGGCCGAATGTTGCAATGTGCCTTCAATCTACTTTATTTAGCGTCCATTCTTTATGTAACATTTAATTAAATATATTTGGGCAGCCTAGGACCTAGGAAAACAAATTGGGCTTTATTAGAATAGGTTTGCTTTATTTTGGGCTTATCTTACTGTTTTAGGTAGTTTAAGTTGGTAGGCTAAAGTTGGGCTTATCTCTTCTAAAGAGTTGGGCCAAAATAACTATTTGAGGCTTAGAATACCTAAGGGGGCCGAATTTTACATGGGAGAATTGAATTTTAATGGGTTTGGGTCAGATTTAAGTTTAGGCCTACATTGGTGAACTTAGGGCTCTAAATTTTAGGAATGGATTTTCCTTGATAAATACTTATTATTTTGGGATATTATTAAGTAGAGTTTGAGGGAGAAATAATAGCTTGACCGTATCTTTAAAGGGCTGGCCGAAATTCACTTGTAGCCAACATTAAGTCTACATTCATTCATTCATTCATTCATTTTCTTAGGATAATAAGCATATTTATCACTTTCTGTTAGGATTAATCTCAAATTGTATTTATCTTTATTTCTTCATGTACTTAGTCCATATTATGGCCATTTACATGTAGATAAAGGTTAGGAATTATCTTTGTTATTTATTTTATTATTTATCTCTTAGAGTTAGTGTTTGATTTTAATTCATCTAGGGAGGGGTGGCTTCCTAGCCTATATAAAGGGCTGAATTCTTCATTTGTAAGGGACTTGAATTTTGATTAATGAGAATTTTCTTTGGCTTGGCCGAATTTGTGAGAGTTAATTTATTTTTGATTCTTGCTATTGCATGAAGAATTAGACTTAGGCTATTTGCATGATTAATGTATGCTTGATTCTTCTTGTTCTTGTTTTCTAAATCAATCTATCATAAGCATTTCCAATCAATCTTGTTTGGGGGTTCTTTAGATTGGGGGTTTATTATCTTATTTATGTTCAATATTCATGGTATGTTGGCGTTCTAGTTTGGCATATAGGCTGGGGTTCCGCATCACCTATGTTAGATGATATGTTGGATGAATTATGTGGTGCTGTGTATTTTACTAAAATTGATTTGATGAGTGGATATCATCAAATTAGAATGAAACCTGGTGATGAGGGGAAAACAGCTTTCAAAACTAAGTATGGTTTGTATGAGTGGTTTGTGATGCCATTTGGGCTATCTAATGCCCCTAGCACTTTTATGAGGCTTATGAACCATGTATTGTGATATGAGCATGACCAAGCACAATAGCAACAAGAGAGATGAACTAGCACTTCCTCAAGGACCAATAACAAGAGCAAGGTTTAAAGAAGTTCTACAAGCATTCATGAAACCTTATGTAGAGCAGATGCAAGTTCAAGAAGAGAAAGAAGCTAAATTGGACTATGAAGACAAGTTTAGGTTGAATGGTGCAATGGTCCTTCAAGCTACTTTATTTAGTTTCTATTCTTTATGTAACATTTAATTAAGTATATTTGGACAGCCTAGAACCTAGGAAAACGAATTGGGCTTTATTTGAATATATTTGTTTTATTTTGGGCTTATTTTACTGTTTTGGGTAGTTTAGTCGGTAGGCTAAAGTTGGGCTTATCTCTTCTGAAGAGTTGGGCCAAAATAACTATTTGAGGCTTAGAATACCTAAGGAGGCCAAATTTTACATGGGAGAGCTGAATTTTTAATGGGCTTGGATCAGATTTAGGTTTAGGCCTACATTGGTAAACTTAGGGTCCTAAATTTTAGGAGTTGATTTTCCTTAATAAAAACTTATTATTTTGGGATATTGTTAAGAAGAATTTGAGGGAGAAATAATAGCTTGACCATATCTCTAAAGGGCTAGCCAAAATCCACTTATAGCCAAGATTGTGTTTACATTCATTCTTTTATTTTCTTAGGATAATTATGCATATTTATCACTAACTTTTAGGATTATTTTTAGATTGTATTTATCTTTATTTATTCATATACTTAGTCCACATTATGGCCAAGTAAATGTAGATAAAGGTTGGGGATTATCTTTGTTATTTATTTCATTATTTATCTCTTAGAGTTAGTGTTTTAATGCAGGAAAACCGCCCAATAGCATACTTTAGTGAGAAGTTGAGTGGACCACAACTGAATTACTCTACCTATGACAAAGAGTTCTATGCATTGGTGAGAGCTCTTGAGGTTTGGAAATACTACCTTTTGCCTAAAGAATTCGTGATACACACAAATCACCAGTCTTTCAAATATCTGAAGGGACAAGGTAAGTTGAATAGAAGGCATGGTAAGTGGGTAGAGTACCTTGATACTTTTCCATATGTGATTAAGTACAAGCAAGGTAAAGAGAATGTTGTTGCTGATGCACTTTGTAGGAGATATGCATTGATTTCTATGCTTAATTCTAAATTGTTAGGTTTTGAGCATTTAAAAGAAATGTATGGTCATGATTTTGATTTTGGTGAAGTGTGCAAGGCATGTGTACATTTTGCATTTAATAAGTTCTACAGACATGATGGGTTTCTTTTTAGAGGGAAACAATTATGTATACCTGCATGTTCTCTTAGAGAGTTGCTTGTGAAGGAATCGCATAATGGGGGATTAATGGGACACTTTGGTGTGAAAAAGACTTTAGACATGCTTAATGAACATTTTTATTGGCCTAATATTCGAACATATGTTGAAAAAGTGTGTGCTAAATGTTTTGCATGTAAAAAGGCTAAAGTCTAAGTCTTTAAATCAAGGTTTGTATACTCATTTGCTTATTCCTAATCAACCTTGGACTGACATTTTTATGGACTTCATTGTAGGTTTACTTAGGATAAAAAGGGGAAGGGATAATGTGTTTGTTATAGTGGACCGATTTAGTAAAATGGCACATTTTATTGCTTGTCATAAAACTAATGATGCAACAAATATAGCTGATTTATTTTTTAGGGAAGTAATTCGATTGCATGGTATACCTAGGACTATTGTCTCTGATAGGGATTCTAAGTTCCTAAGTCACTTTTGGCATGTTTTGTGGGGTAAACTTGGTACTAAACTTGTGTTTTCCACTACTTGTCATCGATAAACAGATGGCCAAACCAAAGTTGTTAATAGAACTTTAGGAACTATGTTGCGTGCTATAATTGGTAAGAATATTAAAACTAGGGAAGAATGTTTACCATTTGTTGAGTTCGCTTATAATCGTGCAAATACTTCTACAGGTTTTTTACCTTTTGAAATTATGAATGGTTTTAATCCATTGACTGTTTTAGATTTGATGCCTTTACCTTTGAACGAACTTTCTAACTTAGATTGTAAGCCTAAGGCTGATTTGGTTAAGACTACCATAAAGCTCGTGAGCACATTGAGAAGAAGAACAGGATGTATGCAAAGCAGGCTAACAAGGGCCGTAAGCAAGTGATATTCAAACAAGGAGATTGGGTTTGGATCCATATACGTAAAGAGAGGTTTCCTAACCAAAGGAAGACTAAACTGGAAGCAAGAGGAGATGGACCATTTCAAGTGCTGGAACGGATCAATGATAATGCATACAAGATTGATTTTTCAGGTGAGTATGGTGTAAGTACAACTTTTAATGTTTCTGACTTATCTCCATTTGACTGTAATTCAGATTCGAGGACAAATCCTTTCGAAGGGGGTGGGGATGATATGAGCACGACCAAGCACAATGGTAACAAGAAAGATGAACTAGCACTTCCTTAAGGACCAATAACAAGAGCAAGGTCAAAGAAGCTTAAAGAAGTCCTAAAAGCATTCATGAAACCTTATGTGGAGAAAATGCAAGTTCAAGAAGAGAATGAAACTAAATTGGACTATGAAGACAAGTTTAGGCCAAATGGTGCAATGGTCCTTCAAGCTACTTTATTTAGTTTCTATTCTTTATGTAACATTTAATTAAGTATATTTGGGCAGCCTAGAACCTAGGAAAATGAATTGGGCTTTATTAGAATATGTTTGTTTTATTTTGGGCTTTTTTTTACTGTTTTGGGTAGTTTAAGTGGGTGGGCTAAAGTTAGGCTTATCTCTTCTAAAGAGTTGGGCCAAAATAACTATTTGAGACTTAGAATACCTAAGGGGGCCGAATTTTATATGGGAGAGTTGAATTTTAATGGGTTTGGGTCAGATTTAGGTTTAGGCCTACATTGGTGAACTTAGGGTCCTAAATTTTAGGAATGGATTTTCCTTGATAAATACTTATTATTTTGGGATATTATTAAGTAGAGTTTGAAAGAGAATTAATAGCTTGACCATATCTTTAAAGGGCTGGCCGAAATCCACTTTTAGCCAAGATTAAATCTACATTCATTCCTTCATTTTCTTAGGATAATCACGCATATTTATCACTAGCTTTTAGGATTATTTTCATATTGCATTTATCTTTATTTATTCATATACTTAGTCCATATTATGGTCAAATACATATAGATAAATGTTAGGGATTATCTTTATTATTTATTTCATTATTTATCTATTAGAGTTAATGTTTGATTTTAATTCATATAGGGGGGGTGGCTGCCTAGCCTATATAAAAGGCTGAATTCTTCATTTCTAACACACTTAATTTTTTATTAATGAGATTTTCATTTGGCTTGGCTGAATTTGTGAGAGTTGATTTTTATTGATTCTTGCTATTGCATGAAGAATTAGACTTCGGCAATTTGCATGGTTAATGAATGCATGATTCTTCTTCTTTTTGTTTTCTAAATCAATCTATTATAAGCATTTCCAATCGAATTTCTTTAGAGAGATTATGAGATTGCTTGCTTTCTTTTCTATTGCATCAAGAATTAGGATTACTTATCAATCATTTGATTGTGGCATTTTCTTAATTCTTCTTATCCCGATTATTTGTGTTTCCATTCACATGTTGTTTGAGGGTTCCATAGGGAGGGAGTTTCTCTTCTTTGTCTTTTGAAATCAAAGCGTATGTTTAGGGTTTCGGGTTCTTTAACCTTGGGGTTCCGCATCATTTGGTATCAGAGCCAAAAGTAAGGTAAATTCCTATTTATCTTAGTGTTAGGTTCGTGTTTTTTTTTCTTTGATTTCTTTATGTTTATGCCGAATTAGGTAGTGATAAGTTTTGATTTGTGTGCTTTTTGTGTGTTAAATTTAGCCTTTTCTTTTCCTTACCTTGTGTTTTGATTCATTAAAAAGCCTTAGAAATCGAACTTGAACTTTGAATCTTTGACATGAAAAAAACAAAATTCTAGTAGTAGTAGCCTTTAGATTGGTGTGTTGAATTAAAAAAAAACAAAAAAAAATCGTGGTACTGTTCATCAAAAAAAAAGAAAGAAGAGAGAAAAACGTGAAAGAGAAGAAAAATAGAAAAAAAAAATTAAGGAGCAAATTGAGCAAGGGTAGTTTATATAGCCTAAAGAAATCCTAATCCTTTCATAAGTGGAAAAAAACTAATCCTTTTTGCTTTAGGATTGGGAGGGGCAACATTTACACCTTTTCCAAACACCTTTGGGAATCCTTTAAAGGGTAGGAAATACAATCCTTTAAAGGTTTTCAAAATCCAATCCATACTTGATTTGGAATTACAATCCTAGTCCTACTTAACCAAGGATTTACTTTGCAATTATTGAACCACCATTTGTGCTATCCATTTGTGCCACCATTTTATATCATTTGTTATCCATTTGTGCTGCCATTTGTTATCCATTTGTTCCATCATTTTTGGAATCATTTTGATCATTTTTGCTACCATTTTTTATATCATTTGCCATCATTTTTCCAATCATTTTCCACCATTTTGTTACCATTTTTGGCATCATTTGCTATCATTTTTTTTCCATTATTTTTCTATCATTTTGCCATCACTTTTCCACCATTTTGCACACAACTTGATACACTAATCAAGCTTGTTACACCATTCGGCCTAGTGATAATTTTGGCTCTAAATTGATTTGTTTTTGCATGCAACCTACTTCATTTACTTTAATTAGGTCTCTTTGTTGATTTCTTGCTTTGTTGGGTAGAATATTTAGGTTCGATATTTGATTTACTTTGTAGTGAATCAAATTCATTCATTTTATCCATATTGTCATTTTCCTTGATTCTTGTTGCTTATTTTCTTTGTTTTAAGCAAGTTTTTTTGTTCCATTTACATTGTTAGAGTATCATTGCTTGTCCAATACTCTAATTTACTTATCATCAAGTGGTACACCACCCTTGTCCGTGTATCACCTCCATTGTGTCTAGAGTCTTCTTTTCTAGTTTTTGAGCTATCTTTTTGTTGTTAGTTATTATTTCCTTGCTTTCTTAAACGTGCTCAAGTTTTTGATTTGTGATTTAAATTCTAAAGTGCAATTTTGAAGTTGCAAGCTTGAGAGGAAAAAGGCAAGAGAGTGAGAGGACAATAAGAGGGTAAAAGCCTTAATTGTGTGAAACACGAGAGGAGTGACATTCTTGAGTGTTAAAAACACGCGAGGGAGTGCTTGTGAGGTTTTTTATCTAACTTTTTCTTGCAGAGAATCCACCATGACTGAAGAATTTAGTGGGAAAGGAATATCCCAAGAGGATGATGTAAATGTACCCGATAACAAGATGCTATATCAAGCGTTTATTAGGGAGATTCGACAGCTGAACCTTAGGATAGATGGAATAGAAGAGAGGCGTGATGGAAGTACATCCAATGTGATGTGGAACCCCAGCCTATATGCCAAACTAGAACGCCAAAATACCATGAATATTGAACATAAATTAGATAATAAACCCCCAATCTAAAGAACCCCCAAACAAGATTGATTGGAAATGCTTATGATAGATTGATTTAGAAAACAAGAAGAAGAAGAAGAATCAAGCATACATTAATCATGCAAATAGCCTAAGTCTAATTCTTCATGCAATAGCAAGAATCAATAATAAATTAACTCTCACAAATTCGGCCAAGCCAAAGAAAATTCTCATTAATCAAAATTCAAGTCTCCTACAAATGAAGAATTCAGCCCTTTATATAGGCTAGGCAGCCACCCCTTCCTAGATGAATTAAAATCAAACACTAACTCTAAGAGATAAATAATAAAATAAATAACAAAGATAATTCCTAACCTTTATCTACATGTATTTGGCCATAATATGGACTAAGTACATGAAGAAATAAAGATAAATACAATTTGAGATTAATCCTAACAGAAAGTGATAAATATGCTTATTATCCTAAGAAAATGAGTGAATGAATGTAGACTTAATGTTGGCTACAAGTGAATTTCGGCCAGCCCTTTAAAGATATGGTCAAGCTATTATTTCTTCCTCAAACTCTACTTAATAATATCCCAAAATAATAAGTATTTATCAAGGAAAATCCATTCCTAAAATTTAGGACCCTAAGTTCACCAATGTAGGCCTAAACCTAAATCTGACCCAAACCCATTAAAATTTAATTCTCCCATGTAAAATTCGGCCCCCTTAGGTATTCTAAGCCTCAAATAGTTATTTTGGCCCAACTCTTTAGAAGAGATAAGCCCAACTTTAGCCTACCCACTTAAACTACCCAAAACAGTAAAATAAGCCCAAAATAAAGCAAACCTATTCTAATAAAGCCCAATTCGTTTTCCTAGGTTCTAGGCTGCTCAAATATACTTAATTAAATGTTACATAAAGAATGGACACTAAATAAATAGATTGAAGGCCCATTGCAACATTCGGCCTAAACTTGTCTTCATAGTCCAATTTAGCTTCTTTCTCTTCTTGAACTTGCATCTTCTCCACATAAGGTCTCATGAATGCTTGTAGGACTTCTTTAAGCTTCTTTAACCTTGCTCTTATTATTGGTCCTTGAGAAAGTGCTAGTATGACTCTCTTGTTGTCGGCGTACTTGGTCGTGCTCATATCACAATGTACCTAGAAGGACAGCAAGGAGAAACCGAATTATTGAACAATAAGTAGTGCATGATTATGATGATGAAGATGGAGAGGAGGCTAGTGCAACGATAGATGGGAACTTGGGCAACATCAAACTCAAGATTCCTCCTTTCAAAGGCCGAAATAGTGCAGAAGAGTATTTGGAGTGGGAGCAAAAGGTGGAGATGATCTTTGAATGCAACAGATATTCAGAGGAAAAGAAGGTGAAACTTGCAGCTGTGGAGTTCACTGATTATGCAGTATTTTGGTGGGAGCAACTCAATTTGAGTAGAAGGAAGGTGGGAAGGTGTCCCATTAATAATTGGGAAGACATGAAGGAAGCCATGAGAAAATGGTTTGTTCCTTCGCACTATTTTAGAGAATTACATCAAAAATTACATAGGCTTGTGCAGGGAGCAAAACTAGTGGAGGAGTACTATAAGGAAATGGAAATGTGCATGGTGAGAGTAAACATTGAGGAGGATGAGGAGGTCACCATGGCTCGGTTTCTAAGTGGGCTAAACAATGATATTGCTGATGCCCTTGAATTATACAAATATGACTCCATGGAAGAAATGTTGCACATGGCAATGAAGATTGAAAAGCAAAAGAAGAATAGAGGCTCCCATAAGACCAACAACAACTCAAATCACTCTTTGGCGTCTAAATGGACCAAAAAGGAGGAGAAGAAGGACTTTAGGGTATCTAAACCCTATAGGGCAGATTCGACACCCAAAGAAGAAAAGGTACCCCAACTTCCAAACAAGGTTGTTAAAGGTAACCCTAGTACTCCTACCCCTAGTAGTGATACGGATCCAATAGGGCTATCTTATGCCATTGAAGAGGGCCAATCTTATGACTTTCAAATGGGTCTAAATGGAGTTCAAAGACATAAATATATGCTCCAATTTATAGGAGGCAGATTTGGTGCTTTACTATTAATTTTGAGCTTATACAACTTTGGGCTTTAATTGTACAAGTCATGTGCCTCATTTAGAAGTCACATGACTCATTTAAGTTGTAAATGTAGGCTTAGGCGTGTGGGCTTCTTTTGGGTTTAGTTTTAGTTAGTTTGGTTATTTATTTTAGTCTTTCTTTTGGGCTTTCATTTTAGGCCTATATGGTTTATTAATTAGTTTTGTTTTAAGTGTGTTTAAGACTTATTTGGGCTTAATTGGCTTGTAAAAGCCCAAGAAAATTCGTGTAAGGCCATATGAGCATCTAAATTAGGGTTTTAAAGAGTGAATTAGTGTTAGCCACCTTATAAATAGGCTACCCTAGGTTGTAAACTATAATCATTGAATCAAATTATAAACTTTTGAGAGTTTTCTCTTGGCTTAGCCGAAATTCTTTAGAGAGATTGTGAGATTACTTGCTTTCTTTTCTATTGCATCAAGAATTAGGATTACTTATCAATCATTTGATTGTGGCGTGTTCCTATTCTTATTATCCCGATTATTTGCGTTTCCATTCACGTGTTGTTTGGGGGTTCAATAGGGAGGGTGTTTGTCTTCTTTGTCTTTTGAAATCAAAGCGTATGTTTAAGGGGTTTCGGGTTCTTTAACCTTGGGGTTCCGCATCATTTGAGGCACATGACTTGTACAATTAAAGCCCAAAGTTGTATAAGCTCAAAATTAATAGTAAAGCACCAAATCTGCCTCCTATAAATTGAAGCATATATTTATGTCTTTGAACTCCATTTAGACCCATTTGAAAGTCATAAGATTGGCCCTCTTCAATGGCATAAGATAGCCCTATTGGATCCGTATCATTCCCTCCCTCTTTAGAAAAGATTCGTCCTCGAATCTTCGTCTTGCAATAGTTGGGAATTGACACTTGAGGAATACATTCATCTTCGTAAATGATCTTCAACATTGGTGGAAATAATATGAATGTTTCTTCATTGAGGAACTCATCATGATCCTGCAAGTTATAAACAAAAGAACTATGCAAAACATGGTTAGTCTTTAATATAGCGGTATGATTTTGACTTTCTCCACTTCCCATGTGCAACTCATTCTTCTTAATCAATAGAGAACCAACTGTAACTTGCGAATCTTCCATCTCAACTAAGCAAACTTCTTCACCTGCACTCAAACAATCAACAATTTCTTCACTTTCAATTATTTTTCCATTATGCACAACCTTATTATCCTCTTCCACCTTTAAAACAACCTTATTTAAATTTTTAACCACGTTCTCCACATCTTCAACTTCACCCAAAACCTTTTTTTTCTCATTAAGCTCATCAACAACATCCTCTTCATGGTCTTGAGTAATCTCACTATCAAAGCCTATATCTATATCACCCTTTTCAGGTTCACAAATTATTTCTTCCATGATAACTTTCTCCTTCTTTCTCTTTGCTTTGCTCTCCTCCATTCTAATTCGTGGTTCGAAATATTGTCTAACCAACCATTCAAAATTATTAAGGTCTTGCCTTAACAAATTTATATCTTCCTTAAACGCATTCCTTTCATCTTGATGTAAATGTCGTTTGGACTTGTGATTAGACATCCTCACATTCACTCGTGTTTCACTCAAAATTTGGCTTTTATCCTCTTAATGTCCTCTCACTCTCTTGCCTTTTTCCTCTCAAGCTTGCAACTTCAAAATTGCACTTCAGAATTTAAATCACAAATTAAAAAACTTGAGCACGTTTAAGAAATCAAGAAAATAATAACTAACAACAAAAAGATAGCTCAAAACTAGAAAAGAAGACTCTAGACACAATGGAGGTGATACACGGACAAGAGTGGTGTACCACTTGATGATAAGTAAATTAGAGTATTGGACGAGCAAAGATACTCTAACAATGTAAATGGAACAAAAACTAGCTTAAAACAAAGAAATAAGCAACAAGAATCAAGGAAAATGACAATATGAATAAAATGGATGAATTTGATTCACTACAAAGTAAACCAAATTTAGAACCTAGTTGTTCTACCCAACAAAGGAAAGAGATCAACAAGAATACCAAATTAAACTAAATAAAGTATAAAACATGCAAAACAAATCAATTTAGAGCCAATTTATTCACTATGCCGAACGATATAACAAGCTTGATTAGTGTGTCAAGTTGTGTGCAAAATGGTGGCAAAAGTGATGGCAAAATGATAGAAAAAAATGGTGGCAAAAATGATAGCAAATGATGCCAGAAATGGTAACAAAATGTTGGCAAATGATTGGAAAAATGATGGCAAAATGATATCAAAATGGTAGCACAAATGATCAAATGATTCCAAAAAATGATGGAACAAATGGATAACAAATGGCAGCACAAATGGATAACGAATGATATAAAAATGGTGGCACAAATGGATAGCAATTGGATAGCACAAATGGTGGTTCAATAATTGCAAAGTAAATCATTGGTTAAGTAGGACTAGGATTGTAATTCCAAATCAGATATGGACTAGGATTTTTTGAAAGCCTAAACCCAAAGCAATAAGGATTGTATTTCCTACCCTTTAAAGGATTCCCAAAGGAGTTTGGAAAAAGTGTATATGTGCTCCTCCCAATCCTAAAGCAAAAAGGATTAGTTTTTCCACTTATGAAAGGATTAGGATTTTCTATATAAACTACCCTTGCTCAATTGCTTTTTAATTTTTTTCTTCTTCTATTTTTCTTCTCTTTCACGTTTTTCTCTCTTTTTTTTTGATGAACAGTACCGTGAACAGTGCGATGAACAGTACCGTGAACAGTACCACGATTTTTTTTTCGTTTTTTTTTCTCTCTTTTTTTTTTTTTTAAATCACTCACTAATCTAAAGGCTTACTACTACTAGAATTTGTTTTTTTTTAATGAAACAAAACACAAGGTAAGGAAAAGAAAATGCTAAATTTACCACACAAAAGCACACAAATCAAAACTTATCACTACCTATTTCGGCATAAACATAAAGAAATCAAAGAAAAGAAAACACAAACCTAACACTAAGATAAATAGGAATTTACCTTTGTTTTGGCTCTGATACCAAATGATGCGGAACCCCAAGGTTAAAGAACCCGAAACCCCTTAAAACATACGCTTTGATTTCAAAAGACAAAGAAGACAAACACCCTCCCTATTGAACCCCCAAACAACACGTGAATGGAAACGCAAATAATTGGGATAAGAAGAATAAGAAAATGCCACAATCAAAATGATTGATAAGTAATCCTAATTCTTGATGCAATAGAAAAGAAAGCAAGTAATCTCACAATCTCTCTAAAGAATTTCGGCTAAGCCAAGAGAAAACTCTCAAAAGTTTATAATTTGATTCAATGATTATAGTTTACAACCTAGGGTAGCCTATTTATAAGGTGGCTAACACTAATTCACTCTTTAAAACCCTAATTTAGATGCTCATATGGCCTTACACGAATTTTCTTGGGCTTTTACAAGCCAATTAAGCCCAAATAAGTCTTAAACACACTTAAAACAAAACTAATTAATAAACCATATAGGCCTAAAATGAAAGCCCAAAAGAAAGACTAAAATAAATAACCAAACTAACTAAAACTAAACCCAAAAGAAGCCCACATGCCTAAGCCTACATTTACAACTTAAATGAGTCATGTGACTTCTAAATGAGGCACATGACTTGTACAATTAAAGCCCAAAGTTGTATAAGCTCAAAATTAATAGTAAAGCACCAAATCTGCCTCCTATAAATTGGAGCATATATTTATGTCTTTGAACTCCATTTAGACCCATTTGAAAGTCATAAGATTGGCCCTCTTCAATGGCATAAGATAGCCCTATTGGATCCGTATCAAGTAGAGAAATTAAATGTTTGGGTAAGGGGCATGTAGCACGTGAATGTCCTAATAGGAGGGTAATAATAGCTAGGGATGATGGGGAAATTACTTCTGAATCAGAAAATAGTGGTAATGAAATGCCTCCTTTAGAAGATTGTAGTGATTGTGATAATGAAGGGGAGTTGTTAATCGCTGAAACCGGGACATCTTTAGCTGCTAGGAGAGCTTTAAACTTGAATGTTAAAGAAGATAGCCTAGAATGCTAGGAGAGCTTTAAATTTGAATGTTAAAGAAGAGAGCCTCTGAGAGAACATATTTCACACTAAGTGTTTAGTAAATGGGAGAGTGTGCACAATAATTATTGATGGGGGGAGTTGCATGAATGTAGCTAGTGCAAGTATGGTTGAAAAGTTGAACTTGGCATGTGAGAAGCATCCTAGACCTTATAGGTTGCAATGGTTAAATGATAGTGAAGTTAAGGTGACATGCCAAGTTAGAGTGCCATTTTCAATTGGATGGTACAAGGATGAGGTTTTATGTGATGTTGTACCTATGCAGGCAGGCCATTTGCTTTTGGGGAGGCCTTGGCAGTTTGATAGACAAGCTATTCATAATGGGTACACTAACCGAATTTCTTTTTCTTATGAAGGTAGAAAGGTTGTTTTATCTCCATTATCTCCTCAAGAGATTTATGAAGAACAAAAGAAAATGTTTGAGAAAGAGAAAGAGGCTTCGGCCAAAGGAGTAAAGGGGAGAGAAGTTTCGACCCAAGGGGTGAGAGAAAGAGAAAAAGAAAAGAAAAGGGGAAAAGAGGCCAAAAAAGAAATAAAACAAATAAATGGCCCATTGGTGAGTGAAAACAAGCAAGGGGGAAGGCAAAAACAAAATTTTTATGTGAGAACAAGAGAGGTTAAGAGTGCTTTAGCTTTAGGACAACCATTGATCCTTGTCATCTACAAGGAAACTTTGTTTTCTAACAATGATCTTAATCTTGATTATTTGCCTCTTAGTTTTTTTCTATGTTGCAGGAGTATTCTGATGTATTTCCTGAAGAGATGCCGGATGGATTGCCACCTTTGAGAGGGATAGAACATCATATTGACTTTGTGCCAGGATCTACCATCCCCAATAGACCAGCCTATAGAAGCAATCCTATGGAAACTAAGGAGATGCAAAGGCAAGTGTAAGAACTCATGGAGAAGGGATTGGTGAGAGAAAGCATGAGTCCATGTGCAGTGCCAATTCTTTTGGTGCCTAAAAAGGATGGAACATGGAGGATGTGTGTTGATTGTCGTGTAGTCAACAAAATCACTGTAAAGTATAGACATCCCATTCCTAGGCTAGATGATATGTTGGATGAATTATGTGGTGCTGTGTATTTTACTAAAATTGATTTAATGAGTGGATATCATCAAATTAGAATAAAACCTAGTGATGAGTGGAAAACAGCCTTCAAAACTAAATATGGTTTGTATGAGTGGTTGGTTATGCCATTTGGGCTATCTAATGCCCCTAGCACTTTTATGAGGCTTATGAACCATGTATTACGTGCATATTTAGGAAAGTTTGTTGTTGTGTACTTTGATGATATACTCATTTACAGCAAGTCTTATGAAGAACATATTGAGCATGTTCTTGAGATCTGAAAAGTTGTATGCTAAGCTTAAGAAATGCACATTTTGCATAGATAGACTTGTGTTTCTTGGTTTTGTGGTGAGTGCGCAGGGAATTGAAGTGGATGAAGAAAAAGTGAAGGCAATTCAAGAATGGCCCATGCCTAAAACTACTTCTGATGTAAGGAGCTTCCATGGATTAGCAAGTTTTTATAGGCATTTTGTGCAAGATTTTTCGTCCATTGCTGCACCACTTACAGAAATCATCAAGAAGGATGTTGGATTCAAGTGGGGAGATGTATAACAAAAGGCGTTTGATACTTTGAAAGGGAAGTTGTGTTCTGCTCCTATTTTATCTTTGCCTAATTTTGATAAGGTATTTGAAATAGAATGTGATTAATGAGAAGAAACCAATTGCCTACTTTAGTGAGAAGCTTAATGGAGCCCAACTCAACTATTCAACCTATGACAAAGAGCTATATGCCTTAGTAAGAGCTTTGGATGTGTGGCAACATTACCTTCTCCCTAAGGAGTTTGTCATTCATGCCGATCACGAGTCCCTCAAACATTTGAAGGGACAAGGTAAATTGAATAAAAGGCATGCTAAATGGGTTGA
This sequence comes from Excoecaria agallocha, assembly GCA_037975025.1. Taxonomy (NCBI): domain Eukaryota; kingdom Viridiplantae; phylum Streptophyta; class Magnoliopsida; order Malpighiales; family Euphorbiaceae; genus Excoecaria; species Excoecaria agallocha. Next base: position 25,079,476 of record CM075817.1, read on the forward strand.
ATTTATTGAACAGTTTCCCTATATCATTCAATACAAGCATGGAAAAGATAATATTGTTGCTGATGCATTGTCAAGGAGATATTCTTTAATTTCTACACTTAGTTCTAAGTTTCTTGGTTTTGAGCATGTTAAGGAACTATATGTTGGAGATCTTGATTTTGGTAATGTGTATGCAGCATGTGAGCATCAAGCTTTTGATAAATTTTATAGGCATGATGGGTTTTTGTTTAAGGGCAACAAGCTTTGTTTGCCTAAATGTTCTATGCATGATTTGCTTGTATTAGAGTCTCATTGTGGGTGATTGATGGGACATTTTGGGGTGCATAAGACATATGACATGTTGAATGAGCATTTTTATTGGCCTCATATGCGTAGGGATGTGGAAAAAGTATGTAATTCATGTATTGCATGTAGGCAAGCTAAGTCTAAAACTATGCCTCATGGTTTGTATATGCCTCTACCAGTGCCTAGTTCTCCTTGGACTGATGTTTCTATGGATTTTGTGCTTGGATTGCCTAGAACTAAACGTGGTAGAGATAGCATTTTTGTTGTGGTCGATAGGTTTAGCAAGATGGCTCACTTTATTGCTTGTCATAAATGTGATGATGCTGTTAATATTGCTGATCTATTCTTTAGAGAAGTTGTGCGTTTGCATGGGGTTCCACGTACCATTGTTTCAGACAGGGATACAAAGTTCCTTTCACATTTTTGGCGTGTTCTATGGGGTAAGTTGGGTACGAAATTATTGTTTTCTACTACTTGTCACCCACAAACAGATGGTCAAACAGAGGTGGTGAATAGAACTTTGGGAACTTTACTTCGTGCCATAGTAGGTAAGAATCTCAAAATATGGGAGGATTGTTTACCTTTCATTGAATTTGCTTATAATAGAAGTATTCATTCTTCTACTGGTTTTTCACCTTTTGAGCTTGTTTATGGTTTTAACCCGCTGACTGTGCTTGATTTTTGTCCATTGCCTTTACATGAGATTTCCAATTTGGATAGTACTAGGAAGGCAGAATTGGTGAAATCTTTGCATGAGCAAGCAAGAGCTAATATTGAGAAGAAGAATCAGAAGTATGCTGAAAAAGCCAATAAAGGTAGAAGACGATTGGTATTTGCTCCTGGAGATTGGGTTTGGGTACATTTTTGCAAGGAACGGTTTCCAAACCAAAGGAAGAGCAAGTTGGATGCACGTGGTGATGGTCTATTTCAAGTGTTGGAGCGCATCAATGATAATGCTTACAAGATAGATTTACCAGGTGAATATGGTGTTTCTGCTACTTTTAATGTGTCTGACCTTTCTCCTTTTGATATGGATGCAGATTTGAGGACAAATCTTTTTGAAGAGGGAGGGAATGATACGGATCCACCACCATCAACCAATGATCCTTTAAAGATGCCTAGTGGTCCAATTACAAGAGGACGTGCAAAGAAGCTAAAGATGGCCATGTCATCTTATGTTCAAGGCTTTGTTACTCAAGAACTTAATGAAGATGCCTTTGAGAAGTGTTATGGAGAACTTGAAGGCAAGTATAAAGTACTTAGCCTCTTGGAAGCAAGAGAAGGAATTGGGCAAGCTAAAGCTATTAAGGGCTTTTAACAACTTTAGGTTTAATTGTACAAGTCATGTGCCTCATTTAAAAGTCACATGACTCACTTAAGTTGTATTATTAATGTCATTGGCTAGGCTTGTGGGCTTCTTTTGGGTTTAGTTTTAGTTAGTTTGGTTATTTATTTTAGTCTTTCTTTTGGGCTTTCATTTTAGGCCTATAAGGTTTATTAATTAGTTTTGTTTTAAGTGTGTTTAAGACTTATTAGGGCTTATTTGGCTTGTAAAAGCCCAAGAAAATTCGTGTAAGGCCATATGAGCATTTAAATTAGGGTTTTAAAGAGTGAATTAGGGTTAGCCACCTTATAAATAGGCTACCCTAGGTTGTAAACTTCATCATTGAATCAAATTATAAACTTTTGAGAGTTTTTCTCTTGGCTTAGCCGAATTTCTTTAGAGAGATTGTGAGATTGCTTGCTTTCTTTTCTATTGCATCAAGAATTAGGATTACTTATCAATCATTTGATTGTGGCGTTTTCTTAATTCTTCTTATCCCGATTATTTCCATTTCCATTCACGTGTTGTTTGTGGGTTCAATAGGGAAGGAGTTTCTCTTCTTTGTCTTTTGAAATCAAAGCGTATGTTTAAGGGCTTTCGGGTTCTTTAACCTTGGGGTTCCGCATCAAACAGTACCGTAAAAAGTGCGATGAAAGGTGTCACGAACAGTGTGATGAACAGTGTCGTGAATAGTACCACGATTTTTTCTTTTTTTAATTCAACACACTAATCTAAAGCCCAAATAAGTCTTAAAAACACTTAAAACAAAACTAATTAATAAACCTTATAGGCCTAAAATGAAAGCCCAAAAGAAAGACTAAAATAAATAACCAAACTAACTAAACTAAACCCAAAAGAAGCCCACACACCTAGCCCATTAATAATACAACTTAAGTGAGTCATGTGACTTTTAAATGAAGCACATGACTTGTACAATTAAAGCCCAAAGTTGTACAAGCCCAAAATTGATGGTAAAGCACCAAATCTGCCTCCTATTAATTAGAGCACGCCCCAATGACATTTGGATCTTATATTCATGTGTTTGAACTCCATTTAGACCCATTTGAAGGTCATAAGGTTGCCACTCTTCAATGGCATAAGATAGCCCTCTTGGATCCGTATCAATTAACCTTCATTATATCATCCACGTCGAGTTCATAGTGAGTGTACTTCATAGCTTGCTTTCCATCCATCCATGTCAAGTTCACAGTGAGTGTACATCATAGCTTTTCTTTTCAGTGTGCTTCAATTCCTACTATGATCTTGAGCTTCAGTGTGCTTCAGTTTTATACTATGATCTTAACCTTCAGTTTTATACTATGATCTTGGTGATATGAGCACGACCAAGCACAATGGCAACAAGAAAGATGAACTAGCATTTCCTCAAGGACCAATAACAAGAGCAAGGTCAAAGAATCTTAAAGAAGTCCTACAAGCATTCATGAAACCTTATGTGGAGAAGATGCAAGTTCAAGAAGAGAAAGAAGCTAAATTGGACTATGAAGACAAGTTTAGGCAGAATAGTGCAATGGGCCTTCAAGCTACTTTATTTAGTTTCTATTCTTTATGTAACATTTAATAAAGTATATTTGGGCAGCCTAGAACCTAAGAAAATGAATTGGGCTTTATTAGAATAGGTTTGTTTTATTTTGGGCTTATTTTACTGTTTTGGGTAGTTTAAGTGGGTAGGCTAAAGTTGGGCTTATCTCTTCTAAAGAGTTGGGCCAAAATAACTATTTGAGGCTTAGAATACCTAAGGGGGCCGAATTTTACATGGGAGAATTGAATTTTTAATGGGTTTGGGTCAGATTTAGGTTTAGGCCTACATTGGTGAACTTAGGGTCCTAAATTTTAGGAATGGATTTTCCTTGATAAATACTTATTATTTTGCGATATTATTAAGTAGAGTTTGAGGGAGAAATAATAGCTTGACCATATCTTTAAAGGGCTGGCCGAAATTCACTTGTAGCCAACATTAAGTCTACATTCATTCATTCATTTTCTTAGGATAATAAGCATATTTATCACTTTCTGTTAGGATTAATCTCAAATTGTATTTATCTTTATTTCTTCATGTACTTAGTCCATATTATGGCCAAATACATATAGATAAAGGTTAGGAGTTATCTTTGTTATTTATTTTATTATTTATCTCTTAGAGTTAGTGTTTGATTTTAATTCATCTAGGGAGGGGTGGCTGCCTAGCCTATATAAAGGGCTGAATTCTTCATTTGTAAGACACTTGAATTTTGATTAATGAGAATTTTCTTTGGCTTGGCCGAATTTGTGAGAGTTAATTTATTATTATTTCTTGCTATTGCATGAAGAATTAGACTTAGGCTATTTGCATGATTAATGTATGCTTGATTCTTCTTCTTCTTGTTTTCTAAATCAATCAATCATAAGCGTTTCCAATCAATCTTGTTTGGGGGTTCTTTAGATTGGGGGTTTATTATCTTATTTATGTTCAATATTCATGGTATGTTGGCGTTCTAGTTTGGCATATAGGCTGGGGTTCCGCATCACTTGGCCAAATTCAATATACTTCCAAATGACTATGTCTCCAAATATAAGGAAAACTATCATCATTAAGGCTATCTATATGAAAATTGTCCAAATAGTGCCTCTTGAGAGGGCTCTGGTACCTATGAAAAGGGTTTAGCATTAATGTACTATTTATTTTATTTGAGTGACTAGGTCTAAAAGATTTATTATCTTATAGTCATTTTTGGTCAATTTTGGTTAATTCTGGTCAATTTTTTTTCATTTTAATTATTTTCTTGCATTTCATTTTTGTTTGTCATTTTTATTTTTTTCTATCGTTCCCACTTTAATCATTTTCTGTCATTTCCTTTTATTTGTTATATATCACTTCCCTTAGTTTTGAATCAAATAACATAAAATCAAGTGTAAGAATAAACATAAAGATAAAATGAAACATATAAGCACATACAAATCATAAATCTATTATATACATCAAAAATCAACAAGTTTTCAAACTCCCTAAATAAGATGTACAACTACTAAGATGGCCCATATGCTATATGATATGCTGGTTTGGAGAATAATGGTCTAGAAGGAGGTCCGGGTGGTACTGCTAGCTATCTCGATGGTGCTGTTGATTGCTCCTATGGTGGCTAAAATTGAAAATGAAACCCTAGTATCAGTTCTAGAATCTGAGAAATTATCTCAACCAAATGATTAGTACTCGACCTTAGACCTAAGATGAACCATATGTGCTACTCCAGATACTACCTAAGATCATCGCTCAAGGCTCTAATGTAGGCTCTCAACTCCTCATCAGTCATTACCATGGCGTCCCTACCTTAGGGGACCTCTTATTCGATATGACTTATTTGCTGCTTAATGCTAGTAAGAAAGACATCCACCACCTGTAGAGTTTTATCAAACCTCTACCCCACTACTATTAAGCCTGCCAATAACCTCTCTACATGATGCTGAGTTTGCATAGTTTGGAGAAGAGCCAGGATAGACTGTATGCTCTGTTGCTGTTGCTCCTGAAAAACCTTCATAAAAGCCTCTATGTTGGCTAACTTATGAGATATATCATCTGATGGCAGGCCTATAAGGGCTAATGTAGGTTGAGATGGTGGTAGTGCCCTGAAGGTAGATGTATTGAGATCGAAATATGTCATGCATCGCTGCGATGCATAAGAGGGTAAAGGTCATGATCAGGTTGAAGAAGTGATTGTAGAGGTGCTGGAAGAGGTGGCAAGTTACTGAGTAATTTGTCCAGATCTACTCTCATATCCATCTCCATATCCATATCCATATTTACCCCTATAGCTTATGTAGTGGAGACTGCGGCTGGTCCAAATAGGCCTAAGGTACCTGTGGTACCTAATCCTAATCATCTTCAGCCGGGACTGGCAAGATCGGCGCTAGGTAGTAAGTTGCCTTAGTCTTTGGGACCATCGACATCTTGTACTCTCCTGCATGATCATAAATTGCCTTAATCATCCTCATTGTATGATTAATAGGATGGCTCCTTGAGGGGTGGCCTAAAGGTCCTCTCATCTGCCCTCTGATGTAAGAGCGGTTAAGTCACTACCCCTCTTGCACAGATCTGATTGGTGGGTTGCATGGCTAGTTTGACTAGAGATGCCATGATCTCATGACTGATATCTACCCATTTGCACCTATATATGGCCTATAAATAAAAGATCTCTACTGCATTGATCGACCCAGGGCTGTCAGTATGACCAAGATAGGAGATGGCTAGTACTTTCTGTAAAAACTTGTCTACCTGAGTGGCCAGGAGCATGCTCTTCACCATTATGGGTGATAAAGGGTGCTAGGTAATGCAATCTAGATCCAATGCTACCGCTCGCCCCCTCTCTCTGTAACTAAGACATCTTTTCCTATCGGTAAGCCCATAGCCTCAGTGAATCAATGTGAACTGATGTTGTATCTTTGGTATCTGACCTTAAAAGTGATGATGCCCTTTTCGATGTTAGATCTCTGAAATCCTTTATAATGTACCATCACCAAGAACTCCCTGTCTACCTTCGGGTATGTTAGGAAAAAAAGGGCAAAAAAGTTAGCCCAGCCCGTAGCTACTAATAGCACATCTACCTCACCTAGCATCCCCATGCTCTGTAGAAACTGTAATGACATGAATTTGCTAGCCCGATACTGGACCTAGGCTAGCATCTCTTTTGAAGTCTACCTTGGAGTTAGCAGAGGAGGAGTAGTGCATGGCTCACAACGTGGTGCCAACTGCAAAAAATGACAAAAGTTAGTTTCTTTGAAAATAATTTGAAAAGTTAGTAATTTTGTTAATTAAATTATAGAAATTAAAATTTTAGTAACATGTCGGCTTATACCAGAACTAGCCACCCTACACAAAAATATGCATTGAAGAGCCATTGACAAACTATAAATATCCTAAACCCATCAGTGGGCATTCTAACAATTATGCCCAACATTCATGATTAAAAAATTATGACAAAAATTTGATAGTATTTTGGCTATAAATATGCCAAACCCCTGTAAACAAATTTGATTCAAACAATATGGGTAATAAGCAACATAGGCCGAAAGGTCACCAGGCAGTTCATTTTTAATTTGGTTTAAACAGGTAACCTGCGTTCATCCTTTCATGCATCTTTACTTGGCAATATTGAAAATAAGCATTTAAAAAATCTTATCAGTCTACTACATTAAAAAAACATTAAAAGACAGCTTTATAAGATTATTGAATCTGACTTCATCTTTCCCTTTTTTCTTTTTCATTATCATTATTTATGTTACTATTCCCAAAGACGTGCAAGGTAACTATAAAACTAACTCAATTTAAGCCATCTACAACTATCCCAAAATGGTAGTTTAGTCAATTTCAAAAAGCTCAATAGGCCTATCATCATGAATACTTTTATTATTTATTTATATTCAAAATCACCTACTAGAACTAGAGAAAAAGATACAATTTCCTTTCTTCTTTACTTCACGCTATTGTAAATAATATACATTAAAAGAAAATAATAAAGAAAAGGAAAAGAAATGAGGGAATGTAAATTTCAACATTCGCAAAACCATTACAGCAGGCCCAAACAAATTCCATAAAATAAAGGCACATAGCAATTCCAACAGGCTAAGGGAACATAGTATTTAATTAAAAAATAAACAAATAAGGTAAAATAATAATAAAAGAAAAGAAAATAAAAGAAAAGAAATTAGAAACAAGCTGAAGGGGACACTATAGATATAGTTTTCTTTGATAGTCATGTTGTGAGTGATGAAGAAATAATTGAAAGAAAAGATGTTGTTGATTGTTTGAATGAGAATGAAGTTTGTTTAGTTAAGATGGAAGATCAACAAGTTACAATTGCTCCTTTATTGCTTAAGGTGGAGGAATTGAACACGGGAAACGAAGGAAATAATAATCACATTTGCAAAGATGTAATAATGACTAACCATGTTTTGCCTAGTTTCGTTGTCAAATTGCAGGAACATGATGAGTTTTTTGCTGAAGAAGCGTTCATATTATTTCCACCTATCCCAAAGATCATTTATGAAGATAAATTTATTCCTCAAGTTTCAATTCCCAACTTGAACAAGACGAAGATTCGAGGACGAATCTTTTCCGAAGAGGGAGGGGATGATACGAGCACGACCAAGCACACCGACAACAAGAGAGATGAACTAGCACTTTCTCAAGGACCAATAATAAGAGCAAGGTTAAAGAAGCTTAAAGAAGTCCTACAAGAATTCATGAGACCTTATGTGGAGAAGATTCAAGTTCAAGAAGAGAAAGAAGCTAAATTGGACTATGAAGACAAATTTAGGCTGAATATTGCAATGGGCCTTCAATCTACTTTATTTAGTTTCCATTCTTTATGTAACATTTAATTAAGTATATTTGGGCAGCCTAGAACCTAGGAAAATGAATTGGGCTTTATTAGAATAGGTTTGTTTTATTTTGGGCTTGTTTTACTGTTTTGGGAAGTTTAAGTGGGTAGGCTAAAGTTGGGCTTATCTCTTCTAAAGAGTAGGGCCAGAATAACTATTTGAGGCTTAGAATATCTAAGGGGGCCAAATTTTACATGGGAGAGTTGAATTTTAATAGGTTTGGGTCAGATTTGGGTTTAGGCCTACATTGGTGAACTTAGGGTCCTAAATTTTAGGAATGGATTTTCTTTAATAAATACTTATTATTTTGGGCTATTATTAAGTAGAGTTTGAGGGAGAAATAATAGCTTGACCATATCTTTAAAGGGCTGGCCGAAATTCACTTTTAGCCAACATTAAGTTTACATTCATTCCTTCATTTTCTTAGGATAATAAGCATTTTTATCACTAGCTGTTAGGATTATTTTCAAATTGTATTTATCTTTATTTCTTCATGTACTTAGTCCACATTATGGCCAAATACATGTAGATAAAGGTTAGAAATTATCTTTGTTATTTATTTTATTATTTATCTCTTAGAGTTAGTGTTTGATTTTAATTCATCTAGGGAGGGGTGGCTGCCTAGCCTATATAAAGGGCTGAATTCTTCATTTGTAAGACACTATTTTGATTAATGAGAATTTTCTTTGGCTTGGCCGAATTTGTGAGAGTTAATTTATTATTGATTCTTGCTATTGCATGAAGAATTAGACTTAGGCTATTTGCATGATTAATGTATGCTTGATTCTTCTTCTTGTTTTCTAAATCAATCTATCATAAGTGTTTCCAATCAATCTTGTTTGGGGGTTCTTTAGATTGGGGGTTTATTATCTTATTTATCTTCAATATTCATGGTATGTTGGCGTTCTAGTTTGGCATATAAGCTGGGGTTCCGCATCAAATTTTTGCCTAGGATGCCTTTTTTCGGTTTTCACCCTAGCTTGGCACCGAATTTTATCAAGGCTGCCTTTTTTCCCGAATTTTTGGTTTTCACCCTAACTTGGACTATGAAGATAAGTTTAGGCCAAATGGTGCAATGGGCCTTCAAGCAACTTTATTTAGTTTCTATTCTTTATGTAATATTTAATTAAGTATATTTGGACAGCCTAGAACCTAGGAAAATGAATTGGGCTAGTTTAGTTTAGGTTTGTTTTATTTTTGGCTTATTTGACTGTTTTGGGTAGTTTAAGTGGGTAGGCTAAAGTTGGGCTTATCTCTTCTAAAGAGTTGGGCCAAAATAACTATTTGAGGCTTAGAATACCTAAGGGGGCTGAATTTTACATGGGAGAGTTGAATTTTAACGGGTTTGGGTCAGATTTAGATTTAGGCCTACATTGATGAACTTGGGGTCCTAAATTTTAGGAATGGATTTTCCTTCATAAATACTTATTGTTTTGGGATATTATTAAGTATAGTTTGAGGGAGAAATAATAGCTTGACCATTTAAAGGGCTGGCCGAAATCCACCTTTAGACAAGATTAAGTCTACATTCATTCCTTCATTTTCTTAGGATAATCATGCATATTTCGCACTAGCTTTTAGGATTATTTTCAGATTGCATTTATCTTTATTTCTTCATGTATTTAGCCCATATTATGGCAAAATACATGTAGATAAAGGTTAGGAATTATATTTATTATTTATTTCATTTCTTATCTCTTAGAGTTAGTATTTGATTTTAATTCATTTAGGGAGGGGTGGCTGCGTAGCCTATATAAATTGCTGAATTCTTCATTTGTAACACACTTGATTTTTGATTAATGAGATTTTCATTTGGCTTGGCTGAATTTGTGAGAGTTGGTATTTATTGATTCTTGCTATTGCATGAAGAATTAGACTTAGTCAATTTGCATGTTTAATGTATGCTTGATTCTTCTTCTTCTTGTTTTCTAAATCAATATATTATAAGGGTTTCCAATCAATCTTGTTTGGGGGTTCTTTAGATTGGGAGTTTATTATCTTAAACGGATTTGATGTAAGAATCAACAAAAAAAAATCAAAGAAAGCATGCAATATACACAACCCAAATCCAAAATTAGGAGTACTAACCTGGTCTTGAAGAAATCAAACCAATTGTGAAAGTTCTAACTCCAATTCTTGCTTGATTGATCAAAACTTACTCCAAGTGGGTAGGACACTTTGTAGATCAAAATTATATCCAAACCAAGTTCAAACACTCAAAGATTGCAAATTAAATGCTTGATATATTCAATGGCAAATTCGGATTCAACAAGAACACAAGATTCATCAATTGATCAAATATGATCTTAACAAGATAGTAAATCCGAACTGATAACAAGGCTGTTTCTAATTGATTTTTTTTCTTCTTTTTTTTTGTAACTTTAATCAAACTAATGATCAAATACTTAAAGATAGGTAATTAACACAATAGAGCAAGAACCAAATAAGGAACTAGATGCAAGATCCTATTCGGCTAAAATAGAAAATTAAAGTTTAAAAGCAAATATTAAAAGGATAGTTAAGAATTTACCCCTTACCTATGCTCTGATACCAATTGATGCGGAACCCCAGCCTATATGCCAACATACCATGAATATGGAACATAAATAAGATAATAAACCCCCAATCTAAAGAACCCCCAAACAAGATTGATTGGAAACGCTTATGATAGATTGATTTAGAAAACAAGAAGAAGAAGAATCAAGCATACATTAATCATGCAAATAGCCTAAGTCTAATTCTTCATGCAATAGCAAGAATCAATAATAAATTAACTCTCACAAATTCGGCCAAGCTAAAGAAAATTCTCATTAATCAAAATTCAAGTGTCTTACAAATGAAGAATTCAGCCCTTTATATAGGCTAGGTAGCCACCCCTCCCTATATGAATTAAAATCAAACACTAACTCTAAGAGATAAATAATGAAATAAATAACAAAGATAATTCCTAACCTTTATCTACATGTATTTGGCCATAATATGGACTAAGTACATGAAGAAATAAAGATAAATACAATCTGAAAATAATCCTAAAAGCTGGTGATAAATATGCATGATTATCCTAAGAAAATGAAGGAATGAATGTTGACTTAATCTTGGCTAAAAGTGGATTTCGGCCAGCCCTTGATCAAGCTATTATTTCTCCCTCAAACTCTACTTAATAATATCCCAAAATAATAAGTATTTATCAAGGAAAATCCATTCCTAAAATTTAGGACCCTAAGTTCACCAATGTAGGCCTAAACCTAAATCTGACCCAAACCCATTAAAATTCAATTCTCCCACGTAAAATTCGGCCCCCTTAGGTATTCTAAGCCTCAAATAGTTATTTTGGCCCAACTCTTTAGAAGAGATAAGCCCAACTTTAGCCTACCCACTTAAACTACCCAAAACAGTAAAATAAGCCCAAAATAAAGCAAACCTATTCTAATAAAGCCCAATTCGTTTTCATAGGTCCTAGGCTTCCCAAATATACTTAATTAAATGTTACATAAAGAATGGACGCTAAATAAAGTAGATTGAAGGCCCATTGCAACATTCGGCCTAAACTTGTCTTCATAGTCCAATTTAGCTTCTTTCTCTTCTTGAACTTGCATCTTCTCCACATAAGGTCTCATGAATGCTTGTAGGACTTCTTTAAGCTTCTTTAACCTTGCTCTTATTATTGGTCCTTGAGAAAGTGCTAGTCATCTCTCTTGTTGTCGGCGTGCTTGGTCGTGCTCATATCAGTATAAGCCCAAAATTAATAGTAAAGCACCAAATCTGCCTCCTATAAATTGGAGCATATATTTATGTGTTTGAACTCTATTTAGACCCATTTGAAACTCATAAGATTGGCCCTCTTCAATGGCATAAGGTAGCCCTCTTGGGTCCGTATCATTCCCTCCCTCTTTAGAAAAGATTCGTCCTCGAATCTTCGTCTTGCAATAGTTGGGAATTGGCACTGGAGGAATACATTCATCTTCATAAATGATCTTTGGCATTGGTGGAAATAGTATTAATGCTTCTTCATTGAAGAACTCATCATGATCCTGCAAGTTATAAACAAAAGATCTATGCAAAACATGGTTAGTATTTAATACAGTGATATGATTTTGACCTTCGTCACTTCCCATGTGCACCTCATCCTCCTTATGCGGTAGAGGAGAAATTGTAACATGCAAATCTTCCATCTCCACTAAACCAGCTTCTTCATTCTCACTCAAACAATCAACGACATCTTCACTTTCAAATATTTTTGCATTATGCACAACTTCATTATCTTCTTGTACCTCTAAAACAACCTCATTTACCTTTTTAACCATGTTCTCCACATCTTCAACTTCACCCAAAACCTCTTTTTCCTCATCAAGCTCATCAACAACATCCTCTTCATGGTCTTGAGTAACCTCACTATCAAAGCCTATATCTATATCACCCTTTTCAGGTTCACAAATTATTTCCTCTAGGATAACTTCCTCTTTCTTTTTCTTCTTTTTGCTTTCCTCCATTCTAATGCGTGGTTTGAAATATTGCCTAACCCCATTCTAGATTATTAAGGTCTTGCCTTAACAACTCTATATCTTCTTTAAATGCATTCCTTTCATCTTGATGTAAATGTTGCTTGGACTTGTGATAAGACATCCTCACATTCACTCGTGTTTCACTCAAAATTTGGCTTTTACCCCTCTTAATGTCCTCTCACTCTCTTGCCTTTTTCCTCTCAAGCTTGCAACTTCAAAATTGCACTTCAGAATGTAAATCACAAATCAAAAACTTGAGCACGTTTAAGAAAACAAGGAAATAATACTAACAACAAAAGATAGCTCAAAACTAGAAAAGAAGACTCTAGACACAATGGAGGTGATACACGGACAAGGGTGGTACCACATGATGATAAGTAAATTAGAGTATTGGACAAGCAAAGATACTCTAACAATGTAAATGGAACAAAAAAACTAGCTTAAAACAAAGAAATAAGCAACAAGAATCAAAGAAAATAACAATATGGATAAAATGAATGAATTTGATTCACTACAAAGTAAACCAAATATAGAACCTAAATATTCTACCCAACAAAGCAAGAAATCAACAAAGAGACCTAATTAAAATAAATAAAGTAGGTTGCATGCAAAAACAAATCAATTTAGAGCCAAAATTATCACTAGGCCGAATGGTGTAACAAGCTTGATTAGTGTATCAAGTTGTGTGCAAAATGGTGGCAAAGTGATGGCAAAATGATAGAAAAATAATGGAAAAAAAAATGATAGCAAATGATGCCAAAAATGGTAACAAAATGGTGGCAAATGATATCAAAAATGGTAGCAAAAATGATCAAAATGATTCCAAAAATGATGGAACAAATGGATAACAAATGGCAGCACAAATGGATAACAAATGATATAAAATGGTGGCACAAATGGATAGCAAATGGATAGCACAAATGGTGGTTCAATAATTGCAAAGTAAATTCTTGGTTAAGTAGGACTAGGATTGCAATTCCAAATCAAGTATGGATTGGATTTTGAAAACCTAAACCCAAAGCAATAAGGATTGTATTTCCAACCCTTTAAAGGATTCCCAAAGGTGTAAATGCTGCCCCTCCCAATCCTAAAGCAAAAAGGATTAGTTTTTCCCACTTATGAAAGGATTAGGATTTCTTTAGGCTATAAAAACTACACTTACTAAATTGATCCTTACTCTATTTTTTTCTTCTTCTATTTTTCTTCTCTTTCACGTTTTTCTCTCTTCTTTCTTTTTTTTTTTTGATGAACAGTACCGTGAACAGTGCGATGTACAGTGCCGTGAACAGTACCACGATTTTTTTTTTTTTTTTTTTAATTCAACACACCAATCTAAAGGCTACTACTACTAGAATTTTGTTTTTTTTTTCATGCCAAAGATTCAAAGTTCAAGTTCGATTTCTAAGGCTTTTTAATGAATCAAAACACAAGGTAAGGAAAAGAAAAGGCTAAATTTAACACACAAAAAGCACACAAATCAAAACTTATCACTACCTAATTCGGCATAAACATAAAGAAATCAAAGAAAAGAAAACACAAACCTAACACTAAGATAAATAGGAATTTACCTTACTTTTGGCTCTGATACCAAATGATGCGGAACCCCAAGGTTAAAGAACCCGAAACCCCTTGAACATACACTTTGATCTCAAAACACAAAGAAGACAAACACCCTCCCTATTGAACCCCCAAACAACACGTGAATGGAAACGCAAATAATCAGGATAATAAGAATAGGAACACGCCACAATCAAATGATTGATAAGTAATCCTAATTCTTGATGCAATAGAAAAGAAAGCAAGCAAACTCACAATCTCTCTAAGAATTTTGGTGAAGCCAAGAGAAAACTCTCAAAAGTTTATAATTTGATTCAATTGATGAAGTTTACAACCTAGGGTAGCCTATTTATAAGGTGGCTAACCCTAAATCACTCTTTAAAACCCTAATTTAAATGCTCATATGGCCTTACACGAATTTTCTTGGGCTTTTACAAGCCAAATAAGCCCAAATAAGTCTTAAACACACTTAAAACAAAACTAATTAATAAACCTTATAGGCCTAAAATGAAAGCCCAAAAGAAAGACTAAAATAACTAACCAAACTAACTAAACTAAACCAAGAGAAAGACTCTTCAATGGCATAAGATAGCCCTCTTGGATCCGTATCAGAAGGAGAAAGTTATCCTAGAAGAAATAATTTGTGAACCTGAAAAGGGTGATATAGATATAGGCTTTGATAGTGAAGTTACTCAAGACCATGAAGAGGAGGTTGTTGATGAGCTTGATGAGGAAAAAGAGGTTTTGGGTGAAGTTGAAGATGTGGAGAACTTGGTAAATGAGGTTGTTTTAGAGGTAGAAGAGAATAATGATGTTGTGCATGATGGAGAAATAATTGAAAGTGAAGAAATTGTTGATTGTTTGAGTGCAAGTGAAGAAATTTGCTTAGTTGAGATGGAAGATTCACAAGTTACAGTTGATTCTCTATTGATTAAGGAGAATGAGTTGCACATGGGAAGTGGAGAAAGTCAAAATCATACCGCTATATTAAATACTAACCATGTTTTGCATAGTCCTTTTGTTTATAACTTGCAGGATCATGATGAGATCCTCAATGAAGAAGCATTCATATTATTTCCACCTATGCCAAAGATCATTTATGAAGATGAATGTATTCCTCAAGTGCCAATTCCTAACTATTGCAAGAGGAAGATTCGAGGACGAATCTTTTCTAAAGAGGGAGGGAATGATACGGATCCAAGAGGGCTATCTTATGCCATTGAAGAGGGGCAACCTTATGACTTTCAAATGGGTCTAAATGGAGTTCAAACACATAAATATAAGATCCAAATGTCATTGGGGCGTTGATGCGGAAACCCAAGGTTAAAGAACCCGAAACCCCTTAAACATACGCTTTGATTTCAAAAGACAAAGAAGAAAAACACCCTCCCTATTAAACCCCCAAACAACACGTGAATGGAAACGCAAATAATCGGGATAATAAGAATAGGAACACGCCACAATCAAATGATTGATAAGTAATCTAATTCTTGATGCAATAGAAAAGAAAGCAAGCAAACTCACAATCTCTCTAAGAATTTCGGCTAAGCCAAGAGAAAACTCTCAAAAGTTTATAATTTGATTTTATTCCCTTTACAAGTTATAATAACCTATTTATAGCCTCCAAACCCTAAAGGAATGGGTATACATAAGTCCAATAGGTTTAAAACACTAAATAAGCTGATTTTCATAACGCTTCTAAAATTAAATGTGATGCTTCCAGGATTGGTATTGGTGCTATTTTAATGCAGGATAGGAAGCCAATTGCATATTTTAGTGAAAAAGCTTAGTGGAGATGAATTGAGGTATTCCACTTATGACAAGGAGTTTTATCCATTGGTGAGGGCGTTGGAGGTTTGGCAACATTACCTACTGCCAAGAGCGTGATCTATATTGATCATGAATCACTCAAGCATTTGAAGTCTCAAGGTAAGTTGAACAAATGACATTTAAGATGGATGGAATTCATAGACACATTTCCATATGTGATCCATTATAAGAAATGTAAGGAAAATGTGGTAGCTAATGTACTTTCAATAAGGTATTCCTTGATCTCTACTTTAAGTTCTAAATTCTTAGGATTTGAGTACATTAAGGAAATGTATCTACTGATTCTAAATTTGGCAATGTGTTTCATGTGTGTGAGCATGTTGCATTTAAGAAGTTCTATAGGCACGATGGATACTTGTTTAAAGAAGGGAAATTATGTGTGCATGTATGTTCTTTAAGGGAATTACTTTTATGTGAAGCACATTGTGGGGGTTTGATGGGACACTTGGGTGCAGTAAAAACTTTGGATATATTACATGAACATTTTTATTGGCCTTATATGCAAAGGGATGTTGAAAGAATATGTGAAAAATGCATTGCATTTAGGCATGCTAAATCTAAAGTTAAACCACATGGATTGTTTACCTGTTCGTAATAAACCTTGGGTTGATATATCTATGGATTTTGTATTAGGTTTACTTAGGATAAGAAGGGAAGGGACAACATATTTATTCTAGCTGATAGGTTTAGCAAGAAGGCACATTTTATTCCTTGCTATAAAATTGATGATGCTACAAATGTTGTTGAATTGTTCTTTAGGAATGTAGTACATTTGCATGGCATACTTTTGGAACTTCTGGAACAATTGTTTTTGATAGGGATGTAAAGTTTTTAAGCTACTTTTGGAAACCTTGTAGAGTAAGTTGGGAACTAAATTATTATTTTCCACTACTAGTCACCCTCAAACTAATAGACAAACTAAAGTAGTTAATAGAACTTTAGGAAAATTATTGGATACCGTTGTTGGTGAGAATTTAAAAACGTGGGAAGAGTGTTTACCATTGATTGAGTTTGAATATAATCACATTATACATTTTTCTACAGGTTTTTCCCATTTGAAATTGTTTATGGCTTCAATCCTTTAACTCATTTGGATTTGACAGACCTTTGAATGAGATATCAAATTTAGATGGATAAAAAAAGGCTGAAATTGTTAGATCTATTCATGAGAAAGCTCATGCACATATTGAGAAAAGGAATAGAACTTATGTTGATCAAGCCAACAGAGGGCATAAAAATATGTTAATTAAACTAGGGGATTGGGTTTGGGTACATCTAAGGAAAGAAAGGTTGCCAAATCAAAGATAGAACAACCTAGATGCAATACCTTTTCAAGTTATGGAAAAGATCAATGACAATGCATATAAGATTGATCTACCTGGTGAGTATTAAGTTTCAGCTACTTTTAATGTTTTTGATTTATCTCCTTTTGATATGGATGCAGATTTGAGGATGAATCTTTTTAAGGAATGAGGGAATGATGTAGATAGGCTTGAACCCATAGACAAAAAGAAGAATCCATTAAAGTTTTCAGATGGACCAATTACAAATAGTAAAGCTAAGAAGCTCAAGGAAAAGTTGCAAACCTTTATACAATTATTCATTGAAGAAGAAATGAAGCTTTAAGTGCAGAATTTTCAATGGGCCAAATTTGGATTCATGGAGAAAAAAATTGGAGGAGTTCAAAAGGGATTGAAGATGGTTCACATGCTTGGAACAAAGGTGGACCATGAAGAAGAGTCATAGGTTGAATTTCATAAAGAATCAAATTGGCATGTGCAAGTCATGTGACATGTCATGTACCTTAACATATGCCAAACATGTGACCTTAACATGTGCCAAACATGTGTAAGTCATGTGTTAAGCATGTGCACATCATGTGACACATAACATGTGCAATGCTTAAGTTATGGAGCTGTTTTGAGTTAGGCCTAATTTGTGCATTATTTAAGACTTTATTTAATTAAGTATGATTAATTTTAGGGCTTTTGGAGTGGGCCTCATGTTCATGGTAGTCCACTCATTTGGTTTTAAGTTTTCCAATTCTAGGTAGGAAAAAGGCTAAATCCCACTTCCATTTTAATAAGGAATTTGGCCCATTTATCCTAATCATCTTAGGATAATTCTATGCATATAAAAGACATTATTATTCCTATAACAAGGGATGGATGATTATTGAATGAATTCTTCATGCGTGAATTGAATTTTCAAGGTACTTATTCTTGCTTTGAGTTATTTCAAGAATTAGGTTATTCAAGTTTTACTTGTGTAGTTCTAGTCTTCTTTATTCTACTTTAGGTTTTAATATCCTTTGGAATTAGGGTTTAAAGTTCATTAAAAATCAGATTGCAAGTTTAGTTTATGAATATTCAATTAATTTAGGCTTCGAATTATAATTGTATCCTTGGGTTTTGCCTTAACTTGTCTCAGCTGGGTTCAGCATTCTGCCCAACCAGAGCACTAGTGACCAGGCTGAGATGTCTTTGTCTTAGCTAGGTTGAAGCAAAAACCCAAAAATCAATAAATTGGTTTCCAAGGTTCAACTTGTACACCACTTTTGACCGAACAACTGTGATTTTCTAGCAGAACTTTTTTCTAGACATTTATTTCAATATGTCTCTAGCTTCCATATAATAAAAAATCATTCAATTTAGACAAATACATAAGGAGATATACAAAAAACTATACAAATTGATCAAATTGATAGGGTAGCATCCATTACACACTTTCAAGCTACTTTACGAGAACCTTAGTGGCAGAATTAGATTTTGGTTCCTCCTATGGAATTTGATGTCTTAGATTTCATTGCTAACTATAATCACTCCATTTGGAGCCCTATAGAATGAGATACAATCAAAATTCCAAATTTGGTTCAAGTGATTCTTCTGCAGAATTCTACTAGCTCACTAACCCAAGCTAATTCAAACATTAACATGAAATTTAACACTCAATTCCAAATTTCATCAACATTATTGTACCATAATTTATCCACATATACACTTCAATCATATTTAACGTACACAAAGAGGGGTAAGAGATTCACATGCCTTATTCAATCGAAAATCCTTTTCTCATGTTTTAACTCTTCCTTTTCCAACCACTTTGATAAGTCTTTTCCCCAGATCAAATTCATACGCATGTATATATGTACATTCCAACCTGTAAATTCTAGCTCCTTGAGAGGGGCAAAATATAGAGGAAGAAGAAACTAAAAGTCCATATGAACTTACCTCTATGTACTTTAAGATCCAACTTAACTAGGCCCTTTCTTTACTAACCCTTTTGAAGCAGATTTTTTATATGCTTTTGGGAGAGAAGAAGCACTAACTGGCAAACCCCTCCTTTCACACTTAAATTCTTGCTTTCCATAACATATTCTAGAAGAACACGTGAGCTTCTTATTGGCTAGACTTTGTGGGTCTTTGCCAAATTATAGCTTCCTCCCTATGACTAATTTTTAGTTGTTAGTTGCATAAGAAATTAATTATATGATCATGTGAATCCATTTTCACATGCAATTATGCATGTATAACTCAATCTAACAATTTATCGAATTAACCATAACGTTTATCTTAATGACATCAATATCCTAACTAATCACAAACTTATTTAACCATTGTTATTCACTACACACACACACGCACACACACACACACAAACATATATATATATATATATATATATACACATATACGCACACGCACACACATTCCAATGAATTGTCATATTCCTACTAAGGTAGGATTTCGGCCTTACAGACCAATCCATAACTCATAAGGAGCGGATGTGATAGATTTGGAGGGCACACGATATAAAATATATGTGGCAGTTAATAGAGAATCTTCCCAATAAGAGATTGGAAAATTTGCTTTAGCCATTATAGGTCTTACCATATCAAGGAGAGTCGTATTTCTCCTTTTTGCAACACCATTTTGTTATGGAGTTTTGAGAATGAACAACTGATGCTCAATTTCCTTTTCATCACATAAAGCTTTTAAATTGATTCGAAAGATATTCCTAACCTCTATCAGTTCTTAAAGCTTTTATTTTTCTATCTAATTGATTTTTAACTAAGTTCATATAAGTTTTATAGCAACTCAATGCTTCTCACTTGTGAGAAATCAAGTAGACATGACTATACCTAGTATAGTCATTTATATATGTGATGAAATAGTAGGCACCATGGCTTTCCCTCACATTTATTGGACCACAAACATTAGAATGGATTAATTGCAATGGAAATTTGGCCCCGGTTCCTTTTCTAAACAATTTTCTAACTAGGCAATGTTCACAAGTAGGTAAATTTATTTCATTTAGGTCACCTAACATACCTACTTTGGTTAACTGACTGATTTGGTCTTGCCACTGTGATTTAACCTTGCCTGCCACAATTTCACTTATTCTCATAACTATGTGAAGTAAAAGAAGAAATTAAAGAGAAACTAGTATTATTCAGGTAATTGAGATAAATATCTATAATAATAAAATCATTTGAAATAAAGCCATAACCATAATAAACATTATCTAAACGTAAACACATACTATCATCCTTAAATTGCAAATAAAAACCAAGTCTTATTAAGGATAAATCAGAAACTAATTCCAATGAATCTCAGAGGCATAAAGTACATCATACAGGAGTAGGGTTCAACCTTTACACAAAACTAATCCGCACATGCCAATCCCTTGAACTGTTACTCTGATATCATTTCCCATATAAATCTATTTGGGTTCATTTGTGATTCATCAAAATTCAACAAAGGCTTATCGATCCTTTGTCACATGGTCTGTTGATCCTGAATCTATCATCCGCAAGGGATGAAAATTAGTTAGGAATATAAAACTAGACACATAAATTTTACTAACTCTTAAGTCAAAATAGTGTACTTGTTTGGGCATAGTGCAATCTCTTACATAGTGTCCTTTTTGTTGGCAATTGAAGCACTTCACTCTTGAATGTTTACTTTGATATGAGCACGACCAAGCACAATGGCAACAAGAAAGATGAACTAGCATTTCCTCAAGGACCAATAACAAAAGCAAGGTCAAAGAAGCTTAAAGAAGTCCTACAAGCATTCATGAAACCTTATGTGGAGAAAATGCAAGTTCAAGAAGAGAAAGAAGCTAAATTGGACTATGAAGACAAGTTTAGGCCAAATGGTGCAATGGGCCTTCAAGCTATTTTATTTAGTTTCAATTCTTTATGTAACATTTAATAAAGTATATTTGGGCAGCCTAGAACCTAGGAAAACGAATTGGGCTTTATTAGAATAGGTTTGTTTTATTTTGGGCTTATTTTACTGTTTTGGGTAGTTTAAGTGGGTAGGCTAAATTTGGGCTTATCTTTTCTAAAGAGTTGGGCCAAAATAACTATTTGAGGCTTAGAATACCTAAGGGGGACGAATTTTACATGGGAGAATTGAATTTTAATGGGTTTGGGTCAGATTTAGGTTTAGGCCTATATTGGTGAACTTAGGGTCCTAAATTTTAGGAATGGATTTTCCTTGATAAATACTTATTATTTTGGGATATTATTAAGTAGAGTTTGAGGGAGAAATAATAGCTTGACCATATGATGCGGAACCCCAAGGTTAAAGAACCCGAAACCCCTTAAACATACGCTTTGATTTCAAAAGACAAAGAAGACAAACACCCTCCCTATTGAACCCCCAAACAACACGTGAATGGAAACGCAAATAATTGGGATAAGAAGAATAAGAAAACGCCACAATCAAAATGATTGATAAGTAATCCTAATTCTTGATGCAATAGAAAAGAAAGCAAGTAATCTCACAATCTCTCTAAAGAATTTCGGCTAAGCCAAGAGAAAACTCTCAAAAGTTTATAATTTGATTCAATGATTATGTTTACAACCTAGGTTAGCCTATTTATAAGGTGGCTAACCCTAATTCACTCTTTAAAACCCTAATTTAAATACTCATATGGCCTTACACGAATTTCCTTGGGCTTTTACAAGCCAAATAAGCCCAAATAAGTCTTAAACACACTTAAAACAAAACTAATTAATAAACCTTATAGGCCTTAAATGAAAGCCCAAAAGAAAGACTAGAAATAACTAACTAAACTAAGCCCAAAAGAAGCCCACACGCCTAGCCCATTAATAATACAACTTAAGTGAGTCATGTGACTTTTAAATGAAGCAAATGACTTGTACAATTAAAGCCCAAAGTTGTATAAGCCCAAAATTGATGGTAAAGCACCAAATCTGCCTCCTATAAATTGGCGCACGCCCCAATGACATTTGGATCTTATATTTATGTGTTTGAACTCCATTTTGACCCATTTGAAAGTCATAAGGTTGCCCCTCTTCAATGGCATAAGATAGCCCTCTTGGATCCGTATCATTCCAAATGATGCGGAACCCCAAGGTTAAAGAACCCGAAACCCCTTAAATATACGCTTTGATTTCAAAAGACAAAGAAGACAAACACCCTCCCTATTGAACCCTCAAACAACACGTGAATGGAAACGCAAATAATTGGGATAAGAAGAATAAGAAAACGCCACAATCAAAATGATTGATAAGTAATCCTAATTCTTGATGCAATAGAAAAGAAAGCAAGTAATCTCACAATCTCTCTAAAGAATTTCGGCTAAGCCAAGAGAAAACTCTCAAAAGTTTATAATTTGATTCAATGATTATGTTTACAACCTAGGTTAGCCTATTTATAAGGTGGCTAACCCTAATTCACTCTTTAAAACCCTAATTTAAATACTCATATGGCCTTACACGAATTTCCTTGGGCTTTTACAAGCCAAATAAGCCCAAATAAGTCTTAAACACACTTAAAACAAAACTAATTAATAAACCTTATAGGCCTAAAATGAAAGCCCAAAAGAAAGACTAGAAATAACTAACTAAACTAAGCCCAAAAGAAGCCCACACGCCTAGCCCATTAATAATACAACTTAAGTGAGTCATGTAACTTTTAAATGAAGCAAATGACTTGTACAATTAAAGCCCAAAGTTGTATAAGCCCAAAATTGATGGTAAAGCACCAAATCTGCCTCCTATAAATTGGCGCACGCCCCAATGACATTTGGATCTTATATTTATGTGTTTGAACTCCATTTTGACCCATTTGAAAGTCATAAGGTTGCCCCTCTTCAATGGCATAAGATAGCCCTCTTGGATCCGTATCATTCCCTCCCTCTTTAGAAAAGATTCGTCCTCGAATCTTCGTCTTGCAATAGTTGGGAATTGGCACTTGAGGAATACATTCATCTTCATAAATGATCTTCGGCATTGGTGGAAATAGTATGAATGCTTCTTCATTAAAGAACTCATCATGATCCTGCAAGTTATAAACAAAAGATCTATGCAAAACATGGTTAGTATTTAATACAGTGGTATGATTTTGACCTTCGTCACTTCCCATGTGCACCTCATCCTCCTTATGCGGTAGAGGAGAAATTGTAACATGCAGATCTTCCATCTCCACTAAACCAGCTTCTTCATTCTCACTCAAACAATCAACATCTTCACTTTCAAATATTTTTCCATTATGCACAACATCATTATCCTCTTTCACCTCTAAAACAACCTCATTTACCAAGTTCTCCACATCTTCAACTTCACCCAAAACCTCTTTTTCCTCATCAAGCTCATCAACAACCTCCTCTTCATGGTCTTGAGTAATTTCACTATCAAAGCCTATATCTATATGTTCAGGTTCACAAATTATTTCTTCTAGGATAACTTTCTCCTTCTTTCTCTTTGCTTTGCTCTCCTCCATCCTAATTAGTGGTTCAAAATATTGTCTAACCAACCATTCTAAATTATTAAGGTCTTGCCTTAACAACTTTACATCTTCCTTAAATGCATTCTTTTCATCTTGATGTAAATGTCGCTTGGACTTGTAATAAGACATCCTCACATTCACTCGTGTTTCACTCAAAATTTGGCTTTTACCCTCTTAATGTCCTTTCACTCTCTTGCCTTTTTCCTCTCAAGCTTGCAACTTCAAAATTGCACTTCAGAATGTAAATCACAAATCAAAAACTTGAGCACGTTTAAGAAAACAAGGAAATAATACTGACAACAAAAGATAGCTCAAAACTAGAAAAAAAGACTCTAGACACAATGGAGGTGATGCACGGACAAGAGTGGTGTACCACTTGATGATAATCAAAGTAGGGTATTGGACAAGTAATGATACCCTAACAATGTAAATGGAACAAAAAACTAGCTTAAAACAAAAAAATAAGCAACAAGAATCAAGGAAAATGACAATATGAATAAAATGGATGAATTTGATTCACTACAAAGTAAACCAAATTTAGAACCTGGTTGTTCTACCCAACAAAGGAAAGAGATCAACAAGAATACCAAATTAAACTAAATAAAGTATAAAACATGCAAAACAAATCAATTTAGAGCCAATTTATTCACTATGCCGAACGATGTAACAAGCTTGATTGGTGTGTCAAGTTGTGTGCAAAATGGTGGCAAAGTGATGGCAAAGTAATGGCAAAATGATGGCAAAAGTTTCCAAAAATGATAACATAAATGGTGGAAAAAGTTTCCAAAAATGGTTGCACAAATGATGGAAAAGTTACCAAAAATTATTGCACAAATGGTGGAAAGTTTCCAAAAATGGTTACACAAATGATGGAAAAGTTGCCAAAAATGGTCACACAAATGGATCACATATGATAAAAATGATTGGCACAAATGGATAATAAATGGATAGCACAAATATTTACCAAGTAGAAATCTTTGTCTAACTAGAATTAGGATTGTAATTCCAAATCAACTATGGATTGGATTTTGAAAACCTAAACCCAAAGCAATAAGGATTGTATTTCCTACCCTTTAAAGGATTCCCAAAGGCGTTTGGAAAAGGTGTAAATGCTGCCCCTCCCAATCCTAAAGCAAAAAGGATTAGTTTTTCCCACTTATGAAAGGATTAGGATTTCTTTAGGCTATAAAAACTACACTTACTCAATTGCTCCTTATTCTTTTTTTTTCTTCTTCTATTTTTCTTCTCTTTCACGTTTTTCTCTCTTCTTTCTTTTTTTGATGAACAGTACCGTAACACAGCACGATGAACAGTACCGTGAACAGTGCGATGTACAGTGCCGTGAACAGTACCACGATTTTTTTTCTTTTTTTTTTAATTCAACACACCAATCTAAAGGCTACTACTACTAGAATTTTGTTTTTTTTTCATGCCAAAGATTCAAAATTCAAGTTCGGTTTCTAAGGCTTTTTTAATGAATCAAAACACAAGGTAAGAAAGAGAAACGACTAAATTTAACACACACAAAAGAACACACAAATCAAAACATATCACTACCTAATTCGGCATAAACATAAAGAAATCAAAGAAAAGAAAACACAAACCTAACACTAAGATAAATAGGAATTTACCTTTCTTTTGGCTCTGATACCAAATGATGCGGAACCCCAAGGTTAAAGAACCCGAAACCCCTTAAATATACGCTTTGATTTCAAAAGACAAAGAAGACAAACACCCTCCCTATTGAACCCTCAAACAACACGTGAATGGAAACGCAAATAATTGGGATAAGAAGAATAAGAAAACGCCACAATCAAAATGATTGATAAGTAATCCTAATTCTTGATGCAATAGAAAAGAAAGCAAGTAATCTCACAATCTCTCTAAAGAATTTCGGCTAAGCCAAGAGAAAACTCTCAAAAGTTTATAATTTGATTCAATGATTATGTTTACAACCTAGGTTAGCCTATTTATAAGGTGGCTAACCCTAATTCACTCTTTAAAACCCTAATTTAAATACTCATATGGCCTTACACGAATTTCCTTGGGCTTTTACAAGCCAAATAAGCCCAAATAAGTCTTAAACACACTTAAAACAAAACTAATTAATAAACCTTATAGGCCTAAAATGAAAGCCCAAAAGAAAGACTAGAAATAACTAACTAAACTAAGCCCAAAAGAAGCCCACACGCCTAGCCCATTAATAATACAACTTAAGTGAGTCATGTGACTTTTAAATGAAGCAAATGACTTGTACAATTAAAGCCCAAAGTTGTATAAGCCCAAAATTGATGGTAAAGCACCAAATCTGCCTCCTATAAATTGGCGCACGCCCCAATGACATTTGGATCTTATATTTATGTGTTTGAACTCCATTTTGACCCATTTGAAAGTCATAAGGTTGCCCCTCTTCAATGGCATAAGATAGCCCTCTTGGATCCGTATCACCATATCTTAAAGGGCTGGCCGAAATCCACTTTTAGCCAAGATTAAGTCTACATTCATTCCTTCATTTTCTTAGGATAATCATGCATATTTATCACCAGCTTTTAGGATTATTTTCAGATTGTATTTATCTTTATTTCTTCATGTACTTAGTCCATATTATGGCCAAATACATGTAGATAAAGGTTAGGAATTATCTTTGTTATTTATTTCATTATTTATCTCTTAGAGTTAGTGTTTGATTTTAATTCATCTAGGGAGGGGTGGCTGCCTAGCCTATATAAAGGGCTGAATTTTTCATTTGTAAGACACTTGAATTTTGATTAATGAGAATTTTCTTTGGCTTGGCCGAATTTGTGAGAGTTAATTTATTTTTGATTCTTGCTATTGCATGAAGAATTAGACTTAGGCTATTTGCATGATTAATGTATGCTTGATTCTTCTTCTTGTTGTTTTCTAAATCAATTTATCATAAGCATTTCCAATCAATCTTGTTTGGGGGTTCTTTAGATTAGGGGTTTATTATCTTATTTATGTTCAATATTCATGGTATGTTGGCGTTCTAGTTTGGCATATAGGCTGGGGTTCCGCATCACACTTTCTTCTTGCCTTTGGACCTATTAGTATTCTATCTCAATTTTTGCTTCTTAGGCTCCTTAGTCTCTTTACCCTAATTTTTGAAACCTTTTTTTCTCTTATTCTCGTTAGAACTAATTCCTTTAAAATAAGAATGTGCCACATGCACTTCGATATTGATCTTAATCACTTCCAGATGGCCCTCTTCAAGTTCTAGATGATGAGAAACATTCCCAAATGTCTTTATGCTATCCATGTGAGTTAGTTGCATATTTATATGGTCCTAAGTAAAGAACAAATGATAGCCTAGACCTATTGCTTATCAATTAGCTTATGACCAGCCTAATTAAACTTCTAGATATCATATTTTCCATCTCCCATAAGTTGATTCTCTTTCATCAAGTTCATTAGTTCTTAATGGTTTTCAAAAGAATTCAGCACCACTTCAAACAGGACCCTACCATTTGATACGGATCCAAGAGGGCTATCTTATGCCATTGAAGAGGGCCAATCTTATGACTTTCAAATGGGTCTAAATGGAGTTCAAACACATAAATATAAGCTCCAATTTATAGGAGGAAGATTTGGTGCTTTACTATTAATTTTGGGCTTATACAACTTTGGGCTTTAATTGTACAAGTCATGTGCCTCATTTAAAAGTCACATGACTTATTTAAGTTGTAAATGTGGGCTTAGGCGTGTGGGCTTCTTTTGGGTTTAGTTTTAGTTAGTTTGGTTATTTATTTTAGTCTTTCTTTTGGGCTTTCATTTTAGGCCTATAAGTTTTATTAATTAGTTTTGTTTTAAGTATGTTTAAGACTTATTTGGGCTTAATTGGCTTGTAAAAGCCCAAGGAAATTCGTGTAAGGCCATATGAGTATTTAAATTAGGGTTTTAAAGAGTGAATTAGGGTTAGCCACCTTATAAATAGGCTAACCTAGGTTGTAAACATAATCAATTGAATCAAATTATAAACTTTTGAGAGTTTTCTCTTGGCTTAGCCGAAATTCTTAGAGAGATTGTGAGTTTGCTTGCTTTCTTTTCTATTGCATCAAGAATTAGGATTACTTATCAATCATTTGATTGTAGCGTGTTCCTATTCTTATTATCCCGATTATTTGCGTTTTCATTCACGTGTTGTTTGCGGGTTCAATAGGGAGGGTGTTTGTCTTCTTTGCGTTTTGAGATCAAAGTGTATGTTCAAGGGGTTTCGGGTTCTTTAACCTTGGGGTCCGCATCATTTGGTATCAGAGCCAAAAGTAAGGTAAATTCCTATTTATCTTAGTGTTAGGTTTGTGTTTTCTTTTCTTTGATTTCTTTATGTTTATGCCGAATTAGGTAGTGATAAGTTTTGATTTGTGTGCTTTTTGTGTGTTAAATTTAGCCTTTTCTTTTCTTTATCTTGTGTTTTGATTCATTAAAAAGCCTTAGAAATCGAGCTTGAACTTTGAATTTTTTGCATGAAAAAAAAACCAAATTCTGGTAGTAGTAGCCTTTAGATTGGTGTGTTGAAAAAAAAAAAGAAAAAAAAATCGTGATACTGTTCACGATACTGTTCATCGCACTGTTCTGGTACTGTTCATAAAAAAAGAAAGAAGTGAGAAAACGTGAAAGAGAAGAAAAATAGAAGAAAAAAATTAAGGAGCAAATTGAGCAAGGGTAGTTTATATAGCCTAAAAAAATCCTAATTCTTTCATAAGTGGGAAAAACTAATCCTTTTTGCTTTAGGATTGGGAGGGGCAGCATTTACACCTTCTCCAAACACCTTTGGGAATCCTTTAAAGGGTAGAAAATACAATCCTTATTGTTTTGGGTTTAGGCTTTCAAAAATCCTAGTCCATATCTAAATTGGAATTACAATCCTAATCCTAGTTAGACAAGGATTTATACTTGGCAAATATTTGTGCTATCCATTTCTTATCCATTCGTGCCAATCATTTTTTATCATTTGCTATCTATTTGTGCAACCATTTTGGAAACTTTTCCATCATTTGTGTAAACATTTTTGGAAACTTTCCACCATTTGTGCAACCATTTTTGGCGATTTTTCCATCATTTGTGCAACCATTTTTGGAAACTTTTTCCACCACTTGTGTTATCATTTTTGAAAATTTTTGCCATTACTTTGCCATCTTTTTGCCATCACTTTGCCACCATTTTGCACACAACTTGACACACTAATCAAGCTTGTTACATCGTTCGGCATAGTGAATAAATTGGCTCTAAATTGATTTGTTTTGCATGTTTTATACTTTATTTAGTTTTAATTGGTATCTTGTTGATTTTCCTTCTTTGTTGGGTAGAAAAACTAGGTTCTAAATTTGGTTTACTTTGTAGTGAATCAAATTCATCCATATTGTCATTTTCCTTGATTCTTGTTGCTTATTTCTTTGTTTTAAGCTAGTTTTTGTTCCATTTACATTGTTAGGGTATCATTGCTTGTCCAATACTCTAATTTGATTATCATCAAGTGGTACACCACTCTTGTCCGTGTATCACCTCCATTGTGTCTAGAGTCTTCTTTTCTAGTTTTGAGCTATCTTTTGTTGTTAGTATTATTTCCTTGTTTTCTTAAACATGCTCAAGTTTTTTATTTGTTATTTACATTCTGATGTGCAATTTTGAAGTTGCAAGCTAGAGGGGAAAAAGGCAAGAGAGTGTGTGGACATTAAGAGGGTAAAAGCCAAATTTTGAGTGAAACACGAGTGAATGTGAGGATGTCTTATTACAAGTCCAAGCGATACATCAAGATGGAAGGAATACGTTTAAGGAAGATATAAAGTTGATAAGGCAAGGCCTTAATAATATAGAATGGTTGGCTAGACAATATTTCGAATCGCTCATTAGAATGGAGGAAAGCAAAAAGAGGAAAAAGAAGGAGGAAGTTACCCTAGAGGAAATAATTTGTGAACATGAAAAGGGTGATGTAGATATAAGCTTTGATAGTGAAGTTACTCAAGACCATGAAGAGGAGGTTGTTGATGAGCTTGATGAGAAAAAAAAACTTTTGGGTGAAGTTGAAGATGTGGAGAACTTGGTAAATGAGGTTGTTTTGGAGGTAGAAGAGAATAATGATGTTGTGCATAATGGAGAAATAATTGAAAGTGAAATAATTGTTGATTGTTTGAGTGTAAGTGAAGAAGTTTGCTTAGTTGAGATGGAAGATTTGCAAGTTACAGTTGATTCTCTATTGATTAAGGAGAATGAGTTGCACATGGAAAGTGGAGAAAGTCAAAATATACCGCTATATTAAATACTAACCATGTTTTGCATAGTCCTGTTGTTTATAACTTGTAGGATCATGATGAATTCCTCAATGAAGAAGCATTCATATTATTTCCACCAATGCTGAAGATCATTTATGAAGATGAATGTATTCCTCAATTGCCAATTCCCAACTATTGTAAGACGAAGATTCGAGGATGAATCTTTTCTAAAGAGGGAGGGAATGATACGGATCCAAGAGGGCTATCTTATGCCATTGAAGAGGGCCAATCTTATGACTTTCAAATGGGTCTAAATGGAGTTCAAACACATAAATATATGCTCCAATTTATAGGAGGTAGATTTGGTGCTTTACTATTAATTTTGGGCTTATACAACTTTGGGCTTTAATTGTACAAGTCATGTGCCTCATTTAAAAGTCACATGACTCATTTAAGTTGTAAATGTGGGCTTAGGCGTGTGGGCTTCTTTTGGGTTTAGTTTTAGTTAGTTTGGTTATTTATTTTAGTCTTTCTTTTGGGCTTTCATTTTAGGCCTATAAGGTTTATTAATTAGTTTTGTTTTAAGTATGTTTAAGACTTATTTGGGCTTAATTGGCTTGTAAAAGCCTAAGGAAATTCGTGTAAGGCCATATGAGTATTTAAATTAGGGTTTTAAAGAGTGAATTAGGGTTAGCCACCTTATAAATAGGCTAACCTAGGTTGTAAACATATTCAATTGAATCAAATTATAAACTTTTGAGAGTTTTCTCTTGGCTTAGCCGAAATTCTTAGAGAGATTGTAAGTTTGCTTGCTTTCTTTTCTATTGCATCAAGAATTAGGATTACTTATCATTCATTTGATTGTGGCGTGTTCCTATTCTTATTATCCCGAATATTTGCGTTTCCATTCACGTGTTGTTTGGGGGTTCAATAGGGAGGGTGTTTGTCTTATTTGCGTTTTGAGATCAAAGTGTATGTTCAAGGGGTTTCGGGTTCTTTAACCTTGGGGTTCCGCATCACCATTCCTTCCCAAAGGTAGGCCACCAATCTAAATGCACTTCTGCATTTGTTCATGTATATGAACTATATGATGCACTATTGCATCAATATCATAAGCTCGTACACTCTTAGGCAATTTTATGTTGCAGAATTTTTGTACACTTGCTTTAGTCCTAGCAATGCCATCAGGAGTCCAGTGAATCATGGGTATCCTTATCATTGCCCTTTTTGTCACACATTACAAAAAGCAAAAGGTTTCACTATGTATAAAAACATATGATTGAAACTCATTTCAACTAAAAATAAGAACAATTCAAAAAAATTATAAAATTATTTTAAATTTTTCAAAGGAAAAGTACTTTTTCTATAAAATATTTACAAAAAAATATTTTCTACTCTTCAAAAAATTTATTAAAATATACCAAAAAATCAAAAAATTGTAAATTTTAATTTAAAAAAAAATTAAGTTGATTGGTGGTCGGAGAATGCCTCTCTTGCCCTCATGCACTGGTGAAAGGCTGGCAAGTGTCTCCATGAGTGACTGATGTTGATTGTGCCACATAGCATTGACCTATTATTCTATATGTCATGACACGTGTTGTTATGTCAAACCTATGTGCTAACACATGACACGTGGATAACGTGTTGTTGGTTTGCTTGGCTGCCATAAGGATTCAAGGAGATATGCCACTGACATATAGAATGACCACATTCATCCATGTGTCACATCTTGGTTGGGTTACTTGTCAAGTTGACAAATCATTCTAACATGTTTCAGGACACGTGGATAACTATGGTTATCCACGTGTCACCCCCTTATTGGCTATGTCAGGATGACGCAACACACGGACACATAGCCTGGCACATATAGGACACATGCCCTCTGGCATGCGCACTAAGTATAATGGTACGTGCACTTCACGTGCAGCCTTATTATCAATTTTAGGCTATCAGACTTCAACCGGTTAGGGGATTTATTTTATCAATTTGGATAGTTATATTATTCCCCTCAATTTTTGGTGTACATATACATAAAATAAAATATATACATACATACATATAC
This sequence comes from Excoecaria agallocha, assembly GCA_037975025.1. Classification (NCBI taxonomy): domain Eukaryota; kingdom Viridiplantae; phylum Streptophyta; class Magnoliopsida; order Malpighiales; family Euphorbiaceae; genus Excoecaria; species Excoecaria agallocha. The sequence goes on from CM075817.1 coordinate 25,111,398, forward strand.
ATATACATACATATATATATACACACACACACACACATTTAATGCATCCTATTTTGATCTACTAATTTACATATAGATTTTACATCAATCCTAACATGCCAAGATGCAAAAACAAAGGCTTTAATAGTAATGTTGGAAAAACATGCATACAAATATACATGAAAAATAAGAAATAAGAGGAAATATATTTACCTCTTATCGTGCATAAACCTTTGAGAAAGTAGAAGCACATGATCTTTGTTTGGCATGACTGGTTAGGCCTTTAACCATAAGCTAATTCATCAAGAAAAAGATAGCAAATCTATAGTCTAAAATCCTATTAGAGATGCAAGGGAAAAACCAATAGGGAGAACGGGAAATTTTGTTTGTTTCTGGTTCGCAATTTCAGTGACCTCTAAAAGGTTTTCTGACTCCCCTTTCATATAGATTTACTAGAGCTATAACCCTAGTAAAACTCTAATTCCTTTTTAAATTTGGGATTAGAAAATCCTAATATGATTATGACAAATAAAAATAAAGTCATGGACATATCCAAACTCTATCAATTAGAGTATAAATATTATTCTTCAATTAAGTAATAATTAATTTTATAAATGAGTTAGAATAATAATTATCAAAAATATAAATATGAACCTAATACGGATAATAAAATCAATATTTACATCCGTTATAAACTCATTTTTTCGAACCACATCATAAACTCATTTAGATACTATCTAAATTCATTTTTTAGAATTAAATTAGATTAGGTTCCAAATATATCAATACATTATCCTATAAATAATTTAGCAAATACATTATTTTTGCCAACTAAAAAAAACAAAAATGATTATTAGATTACTATTGTTTTAACACTAACTATTTTTAATTCAGGAAAAAAGTAAAAAATCCTTGGAAAGTGCATGTAAGAACATCAGATTAAGGGACTAAGAAAAGATTTGAAAAATACAAATTACTTTTTTTTCAATGTTATTAAAGTTGGACCAGTTGGTTTGGTCGGTTCAATGTATAAAAATTGACCTGGTAAAAAATTGAAAAGAACTGTTATGAACCAATCAAAAATAATTTAAACTAGAGAAAACTGGAGGGAATCAGAAAACCCAGTTTGAATATGAAAAAATCAATTATTGTTTGAAATATTCATAAAACATTATTTTTGGCAAAAAAAATAAGTATAAATAAAAAAATAATTGAAATTTAAGCAATTTTGAGGAATTTTTTAGGAATAAAATAAAAATTACAATTTATATTTGATGAATTTTTTTTAACAATTGTAATTTTTTACTATATTTATGTTAAATTTTTGTTATAAATGATGAATGACTTGAAAATATTGTCTTATCTTATCAATGTTTGATTTTTCTAAACTATTTTATTTTTTTAAATATTTTCATAATATTTAATAAAACTTAAAAAAAATCCTGTTGAACCCCGAAAAACCAATTAAACAATAAGCCCTTTACCTGTTCGATTCTTTATCATCCAAATTTTAATAACATTGCTTTTTTCAATTGTAATAGTGTTGCTATGATCATTTTATGTTGCATCAAAATCACTTTTTTTACTATTGCAGATAAGGTGGATCCAAGCGTATAAAACCTCTAGGAACACAAGTTTCAATACAAAATTTACATCATTATTCTTGAGTTTGCATGTGAGGAACAACACGTTCCACCTGCAATTTTGTCAAACACCAAAATCCTAATTTGTTTTTCAAATCACACCAATTTCCTTTTTTTTAGAACCCCTCAATTTGATGTTCTTACATGCATTTTCAAAGTATTTATACATTTTCTTTCCTAAAATAAAAGTAGTTTCTACTAATAAAATAATAATCTAGTACTATTTTTTGTTAGTTGAGAGAAATAATGTGATGTGTGCACAAGTCATCATGGAAAGATCAATGAACATTGCAAGCTTAATATGGGCAAAATTGTAGATAGCATGGAATCTCAAGAGAGAATTAGGGCCAATGGCATCATATCCAACCCAATGGGGTAGAATGGATATGAGAAGATTTTGATGGGCTTGATTAATTATTTTAAGCTAGTAGAATAGCTTTGGGCAGCCTAAGGGACTTATTTTATTATGTTGGGATTGTTTTGTTTTGATTTGTTTTGTTAGACCTTAATCTAGCTTAATAAGCTTATTTAAGTGAGTTGGGCTTTGATTAGCTTGGGTTCATTTAATTTATTTCTTTGTCTTATTGGCTATATTTAGAGTTAATTAGTGTGGGCTTAAGTTATTTTGGTGGAAGGCCCAATGATGCGGAACCCCAAGGTTAAAGAACCGAAACGCCTTAAACATACGATTTTGATTTCAAAAGACAGAAGACAAACACCCTCCCTATTGAACCCCCAAACAACACGTGAATGGAAACGCAAATAATCGGGATAAGAAGAATTAAGAAAATGCCACAATCAAATGATTGATAAGTAATCCTAATTCTTGATGCAATAGAAAAGAAAGCAAGAAATCTCACAATCTCTCTAATGAATTTCGGCTAAGTCAAGAGAAAAACTCTCTAAAGTTTATAATTTGATTCAATCATGAAGTTTACAACCTAGGGTAGCCTATTTATAAGGTGGCTAACCCTAATTCACTCTTTAAAACCCTAATTTAAATGTTCATATGGCCTTACACGAATTTTCTTGGGCTTTTACAAGCCAAATAAGTCTTAAACACACTTAAAACAAAACTAATTAATAAATCTTATAGGCCTAAAATGAAAGCCCAAAAGAAAGACTAAAATAAATAACCAAACTAACTAAAACTAAACCCAAAAGAAGCCCACACGCTTAGCCCATTAATAATGCAAATTAATTGAGTCATGTGACTTTTAAATGAAGCACATGAATTGTACAATTAAAGCCCAAAGTTGTATAAGCCCAAAATTGATGGTAAAGCACCAAATCTGCCTCCTATAAATTGGAGCATGCCCCAATGACATTTGGAACTTATAGTTATGTGTTTGAACTCCATTTAGACCCATTTGAAAGTCATAAGGTTCAATGGCATAAGATAGCCCTCTTGGATCCGTATCATTCCCTCCCTCTTTAGAAAAGATTCATCCTCGAATCTTCATCTTGCAATAGTTGGGAATTGGCACTTAAGGAATACATTCATCTTCATAAATGATTTTCGGCATTGGTGGAAATAATATGAATGCTTCTTCATTGAGGAACTCATCATGATCCTGCAAGTTATAAACAAAAGGACTATGCAAAACATGGTTAGTATTTAATATAGCGGTATGATTTTGACTTTCTCCACTTCCCATGTGCAACTCATTCTCTTAATCAATAGAGAATCAATTGTAACTTGTGAATCTTCCATCTCAACTAAGCAAACTTCTTCACTTGCACTCAAACAATCAACAATTTCTTCACTTTCAATTATTTGTCCATTATGCACAACATCATTATCCTCTTCTACATCAAAACAACCTCATTTACCAAGTTCTCCACATCTTCAACTTCACCCAAAACCTCTTTTTCCTCATAGAGCTCATCAACAACCTCCTCTTCATGGTCTTGAGTAACTTCACTATAAAAGCCTATATCTATTGATACGGATCCAAGAGGGCTATCTTATGCCATTTGATACGGATCCAAGAGGGCTATCTTATGCCATTGAAGAGGGCCAATCTTATGACTTTCAAATGGGTCTAAATGAGGTTCAAAGACATAAATATATGCTCCAATTTATAGGAGGTAGATTTGGTGCTTTACTATTAATTTTGGGCTTATACAACTTTGGGCTTTAATTGTACAAGTCATGTGCCTCATTTAAAAGTCACATGACTCATTTAAGTTGTAAATGTAGGCTTAGGCGTGTGGGCTTCTTTTGGGTTTAGTTTTAGTTAGTTTGGTTATTTAATTTAGTCTTTCTTTTGGGCTTTCATTTTAGGCCTATAAGGTTTATTAATTAGTTTTGTTTTAAGTGTGGTTAAGACTTATTTGGGCTTATTTGGCTTGTAAAAGCCCAAGAAAATTCGTGTAAGGCCATATGGGCATTTAAATTAGGGTTTTAAAGAGTGATTTAGGGTTAGCCACCTTATAAATAGGCTACCCTAGGTTGTAAACTTAATCATTGAATCAAATTATAAACTTTTGAGAGTTTTCTCTTGGCTTTAGCCGAAATTCTTTAGAGAGATTGTGAGATTGCTTGCGTTCTTTTCTATTGCATCAAGAATTAGGATTACTTATCAATCATTTTGATTGTGGCGTTTTCTTATTCTTCTTATCCCAATTATTTGCGTTTCCATTCACGTGTTGTTTGGGGGTTCAATAGGGAGGGTGTTTGTCTTCTTTGTCTTTTGAAATCAAAGCGTATGTTTAAGGGGTTTCGGGTTCTTTAACCTTGGGGTTCCGCATCATTTGGTATCAGAGTCAAAAGTAAGGTAAATTCCTATTTATCTTAGTGTTAGGTTTGTGTTTTCTTTTCTTTGATTTCTTTATGTTTATGCCGAATTAGGTAGTGATAAGTTTTGATTTGTGTACTTTTGTGTGGTAAATTTAGCATTTTCTTTTCCTTACCTTGTGTTTTGTTTCATTAAAAAAAAGAGAGAGAAAAAAACGGAAAAAAAAACGTGGTACTGTTCACGACACTGTTTCATCGCACTGTTCACGGTACTGTTCATCAAAAAAAAAAGAGAGAAAAATAGAAGAAGAAAAAAATTAAAAAGCAATTGAGCAAGGGTAGTTTATATAGAAAATCCTAATCCTTTCATAAGTGGGAAAACTAATCCTTTTTGCTTTAGGATTGGGAGGAGCAGCATATACACTTTTTCCAAACTCCTTTGGGAATCCTTTAAAGGGTAGGAAATACAATCCTTATTGCTTTGGGTTTAGGCTTTCAAAAAAATCCTAATCCATATCTGATTTGGAATTACAATCCTAGTCCTACTTAACCAAGGATTTACTTTGCAATTATTGAACCACCATTTGTGCTATCCAATTGCTATCCATTTGTGCCACCATTTTTATATCATTCGTTATCCATTTGTGCTGCCATTTGTTATCCATTTGTTCCATCATTTTTTGGAATCATTTGATCATTTGTGCTACCATTTTGATATCGTTTTGCCATCATTTTTTCCAATCATTTGCCACCATTTTGTTACCATTTCTGGCATCATTTGCTATCATTTTTGCCACCATTTTTTTTCTATCATTTTTCCATCAAATTGCCATCACTTTGCCACCATTTTGCACACAACTTGATACACTAATCAAGCTTGTTACACCATTCGGCCTAGTGATAATTTTGGCTCTAAATTGAATTGTTTTTGCATGCAACCTACTTCAATTAGGTCTCTTTGTTGATTTCTTGCTTTGTTGGGTAGAATATTTAGGTTCTATATTTGGTTTACTTTGTAGTGAATCAAATTTATTTATTTTATCCATATTGTCATTTTCTTTGATTCTTGTTGCTTATTTATTTGTTTTAAGCTAGTTTTTGTTCCATTTACATTGTTAGGGTATCATTGCTTGTCCAATACTCTAATTTTGTTATCATCAAGTGGTACACCACTCTTGTCCGTGTATCACCTCCATTGTGTCTATAGTCTTCTTTTCTAGTTTTTGAGCTATCTTTTGTTGTTAGTTATTATTTCCTTGTTTTCTTAAACGTGCTCAAGTTTTTGATTTGTGATTTAAATTCTGAAGTGCAATTTTGAAGTTGCAAGCTTGAGAGGAAAAAGGCAAGAGAGTGAGAGGACATTAAGAGGATAAAAGCCAAATTTTGAGTGAAACACGAGTGAATGTGAGGATGTCTAATCACAAGTCCAAACGACATTTACATCAAGATGAAAGGAATGCGTTTAAGGAAGATATAAATTTGTTAAGGCAAGACCTTAATAATTTTGAATGGTTGGTCAGGCAATATTTCGAACCACGCATTAGAATGGAGGAAAGCAAAAAGAAGAAAAAGAAAGAGGAAGTTATCCTAGAGGAAATAATTTGTGAACCTGAAAAGGGTGATATAGATATAGGCTTTGATAGTGAGGTTACTCAAGACCATGAAGAGGATGTTGTTGATGAGCTTGATGAGGAAAAAGAGGTTTTGGGTGAAGTTGAAGATGTGGAGAACTTGGTAAATGAGGTTGTTTTAGAGGTGGAAGAGGATAATGATGTTGTGCATAATGGAAAAATATTTGAAAGTGAAGATGCTGATTGTTTGAGTACGAATGAAGAAGTTTGCTTAGTTGAGATGGAAGATTCGCAAGTTACAGTTGATTCTCCATTGATTAAGGAGAATGAGTTGCACATGGGAAGTGGAGAAAGTCAAAATCATACCGCTATATTAAATACTAACCATGTTTTGCGTAGTCCTTTTGTTTATAACTTGCAGGATCATGATGAGTTCCTCAATGAAGAAGCATTCATATTATTTCCACCAATGCTGAAGATCATTTATGAAGATGAATGTATTCCTCAAGTGCCAATTCCCAACTATTGCAAGACGAAGATTCGAGGACGAATCTTTTCTAAAGAGGGAGGGAATGATACGGATCCAAGAGGGCTATCTTATGCCATTGAAGAGGGCCAATCTTATGACTTTCAAATGGGTCTAAATGGAGTTCAAAGACATAAATATATGCTCCAATTTATAGGAGGCAGATTTGGTGCTTTACTATTAATTTTGGGCTTATACAACTTTGGGCTTTAATTGTACAAGTCATGTGCCTCATTTAAAAGTCACATGACTCATTTAAGTTGTAAATGTAGGCTTAGGCGTGTGGGCTTCTTTTGGGTTTAGTTTTAGTTAGTTTGGTTATTTAATTTAGTCTTTCTTTTGGGCTTTCATTTTAGGCCTATAAGGTTTATTAATTAGTTTTGTTTTAAGTGTGGTTAAGACTTATTTGGGCTTATTTGGCTTGTAAAAGCCCAAGAAAATTCGTGTAAGGCCATATGGGCATTTAAATTAGGGTTTTAAAGAGTGATTTAGGGTTAGCCACCTTATAAATAGGCTACCCTAGGTTGTAAACTTAATCATTGAATCAAATTATAAACTTTTGAGAGTTTTCTCTTGGCTTTAGCCGAAATTCTTTAGAGAGATTGTGAGATTGCTTGCGTTCTTTTCTATTGCATCAAGAATTAGGATTACTTATCAATCATTTTGATTGTGGCGTTTTCTTATTCTTCTTATCCCAATTATTTGCGTTTCCATTCACGTGTTGTTTGGGGGTTCAATAGGGAGGGTGTTTGTCTTCTTTGTCTTTTGAAATCAAAGCGTATGTTTAAGGGGTTTCGGGTTCTTTAACCTTGGGGTTCCGCATCATTTGGTATCAGAGTCAAAAGTAAGGTAAATTCCTATTTATCTTAGTGTTAGGTTTGTGTTTTCTTTTCTTTGATTTCTTTATGTTTATGCCGAATTAGGTAGTGATAAGTTTTGATTTGTGTACTTTTGTGTGGTAAATTTAGCATTTTCTTTTCCTTACCTTGTGTTTTGTTTCATTAAAAAAAAGAGAGAGAAAAAAACGGAAAAAAAAACGTGGTACTGTTCACGACACTGTTTCATCGCACTGTTCACGGTACTGTTCATCAAAAAAAAAAGAGAGAAAAATAGAAGAAGAAAAAAATTAAAAAGCAATTGAGCAAGGGTAGTTTATATAGAAAATCCTAATCCTTTCATAAGTGGGAAAACTAATCCTTTTTGCTTTAGGATTGGGAGGAGCAGCATATACACTTTTTCCAAACTCCTTTGGGAATCCTTTAAAGGGTAGGAAATACAATCCTTATTGCTTTGGGTTTAGGCTTTCAAAAAAATCCTAATCCATATCTGATTTGGAATTACAATCCTAGTCCTACTTAACCAAGGATTTACTTTGCAATTATTGAACCACCATTTGTGCTATCCAATTGCTATCCATTTGTGCCACCATTTTTATATCATTCGTTATCCATTTGTGCTGCCATTTGTTATCCATTTGTTCCATCATTTTTTGGAATCATTTGATCATTTGTGCTACCATTTTGATATCATTTTGCCATCATTTTTTCCAATCATTTGCCACCATTTTGTTACCATTTCTGGCATCATTTGCTATCATTTTTGCCACCATTTTTTTTCTATCATTTTTCCATCAAATTGCCATCACTTTGCCACCATTTTGCACACAACTTGATACACTAATCAAGCTTGTTACACCATTCGGCCTAGTGATAATTTTGGCTCTAAATTGAATTGTTTTTGCATGCAACCTACTTCAATTAGGTCTCTTTGTTGATTTCTTGCTTTGTTGGGTAGAATATTTAGGTTCTATATTTGGTTTACTTTGTAGTGAATCAAATTTATTTATTTTATCCATATTGTCATTTTCTTTGATTCTTGTTGCTTATTTATTTGTTTTAAGCTAGTTTTTGTTCCATTTACATTGTTAGGGTATCATTGCTTGTCCAATACTCTAATTTTGTTATCATCAAGTGGTACACCACTCTTGTCCGTGTATCACCTCCATTGTGTCTAGAGTCTTCTTTTCTAGTTTTTGAGCTATCTTTTGTTGTTAGTTATTATTTCCTTGTTTTCTTAAACGTGCTCAAGTTTTTGATTTGTGATTTAAATTCTGAAGTGCAATTTTGAAGTTGCAAGCTTGAGAGGAAAAAGGCAAGAGAGTGAGAGGACATTAAGAGGATAAAAGCCAAATTTTGAGTGAAACACGAGTGAATGTGAGGATGTCTAATCACAAGTCCAAACGACATTTACATCAAGATGAAAGGAATGCGTTTAAGGAAGATATAAATTTGTTAAGGCAAGACCTTAATAATTTTGAATGGTTGGTCAGGCAATATTTCGAACCACGCATTAGAATGGAGGAAAGCAAAAAGAAGAAAAAGAAAGAGGAAGTTATCCTAGAGGAAATAATTTGTGAACCTGAAAAGGGTGATATAGATATAGGCTTTGATAGTGAGGTTACTCAAGACCATGAAGAGGATGTTGTTGATGAGCTTGATGAGGAAAAAGAGGTTTTGGGTGAAGTTGAAGATGTGGAGAACTTGGTAAATGAGGTTGTTTTAGAGGTGGAAGAGGATAATGATGTTGTGCATAATGGAAAAATATTTGAAAGTGAAGATGCTGATTGTTTGAGTACGAATGAAGAAGTTTGCTTAGTTGAGATGGAAGATTCGCAAGTTACAGTTGATTCTCCATTGATTAAGGAGAATGAGTTGCACATGGGAAGTGGAGAAAGTCAAAATCATACCGCTATATTAAATACTAACCATGTTTTGCGTAGTCCTTTTGTTTATAACTTGCAGGATCATGATGAGTTCCTCAATGAAGAAGCATTCATATTATTTCCACCAATGCTGAAGATCATTTATGAAGATGAATGTATTCCTCAAGTGCCAATTCCCAACTATTGCAAGACGAAGATTCGAGGACGAATCTTTTCTAAAGAGGGAGGGAATGATACGGATCCAAGAGGGCTATCTTATGCCATTGAAGAGGGCCAATCTTATGACTTTCAAATGGGTCTAAATGGAGTTCAAAGACATAAATATATGCTCCAATTTATAGGAGGCAGATTTGGTGCTTTACTATTAATTTTGGGCTTATACAACTTTGGGCTTTAATTGTACAAGTCATGTGCCTCATTTAAAAGTCACATGACTCATTTAAGTTGTAAATGTAGGCTTAGGCGTGTGGGCTTCTTTTGGGTTTAGTTTTAGTTAGTTTGGTTATTTAATTTAGTCTTTCTTTTGGGCTTTCATTTTAGGCCTATAAGGTTTATTAATTAGTTTTGTTTTAAGTGTGGTTAAGACTTATTTGGGCTTATTTGGCTTGTAAAAGCCCAAGAAAATTCGTGTAAGGCCATATGGGCATTTAAATTAGGGTTTTAAAGAGTGATTTAGGGTTAGCCACCTTATAAATAGGCTACCCTAGGTTGTAAACTTAATCATTGAATCAAATTATAAACTTTTGAGAGTTTTCTCTTGGCTTTAGCCGAAATTCTTTAGAGAGATTGTGAGATTGCTTGCGTTCTTTTCTATTGCATCAAGAATTAGGATTACTTATCAATCATTTTGATTGTGGCGTTTTCTTATTCTTCTTATCCCAATTATTTGCGTTTCCATTCACGTGTTGTTTGGGGGTTCAATAGGGAGGGTGTTTGTCTTCTTTGTCTTTTGAAATCAAAGCGTATGTTTAAGGGGTTTCGGGTTCTTTAACCTTGGGGTTCCGCATCATTTGGTATCAGAGTCAAAAGTAAGGTAAATTCCTATTTATCTTAGTGTTAGGTTTGTGTTTTCTTTTCTTTGATTTCTTTATGTTTATGCCGAATTAGGTAGTGATAAGTTTTGATTTGTGTACTTTTGTGTGGTAAATTTAGCATTTTCTTTTCCTTACCTTGTGTTTTGTTTCATTAAAAAAAAGAGAGAGAAAAAAACGGAAAAAAAAACGTGGTACTGTTCACGACACTGTTTCATCGCACTGTTCACGGTACTGTTCATCAAAAAAAAAAGAGAGAAAAATAGAAGAAGAAAAAAATTAAAAAGCAATTGAGCAAGGGTAGTTTATATAGAAAATCCTAATCCTTTCATAAGTGGGAAAACTAATCCTTTTTGCTTTAGGATTGGGAGGAGCAGCATATACACTTTTTCCAAACTCCTTTGGGAATCCTTTAAAGGGTAGGAAATACAATCCTTATTGCTTTGGGTTTAGGCTTTCAAAAAAATCCTAATCCATATCTGATTTGGAATTACAATCCTAGTCCTACTTAACCAAGGATTTACTTTGCAATTATTGAACCACCATTTGTGCTATCCAATTGCTATCCATTTGTGCCACCATTTTTATATCATTCGTTATCCATTTGTGCTGCCATTTGTTATCCATTTGTTCCATCATTTTTTGGAATCATTTGATCATTTGTGCTACCATTTTGATATCATTTTGCCATCATTTTTTCCAATCATTTGCCACCATTTTGTTACCATTTCTGGCATCATTTGCTATCATTTTTGCCACCATTTTTTTTCTATCATTTTTCCATCAAATTGCCATCACTTTGCCACCATTTTGCACACAACTTGATACACTAATCAAGCTTGTTACACCATTCGGCCTAGTGATAATTTTGGCTCTAAATTGAATTGTTTTTGCATGCAACCTACTTCAATTAGGTCTCTTTGTTGATTTCTTGCTTTGTTGGGTAGAATATTTAGGTTCTATATTTGGTTTACTTTGTAGTGAATCAAATTTATTTATTTTATCCATATTGTCATTTTCTTTGATTCTTGTTGCTTATTTATTTGTTTTAAGCTAGTTTTTGTTCCATTTACATTGTTAGGGTATCATTGCTTGTCCAATACTCTAATTTTGTTATCATCAAGTGGTACACCACTCTTGTCCGTGTATCACCTCCATTGTGTCTAGAGTCTTCTTTTCTAGTTTTTGAGCTATCTTTTGTTGTTAGTTATTATTTCCTTGTTTTCTTAAACGTGCTCAAGTTTTTGATTTGTGATTTAAATTCTGAAGTGCAATTTTGAAGTTGCAAGCTTGAGAGGAAAAAGGCAAGAGAGTGAGAGGACATTAAGAGGATAAAAGCCAAATTTTGAGTGAAACACGAGTGAATGTGAGGATGTCTAATCACAAGTCCAAACGACATTTACATCAAGATGAAAGGAATGCGTTTAAGGAAGATATAAATTTGTTAAGGCAAGACCTTAATAATTTTGAATGGTTGGTCAGGCAATATTTCGAACCACGCATTAGAATGGAGGAAAGCAAAAAGAAGAAAAAGAAAGAGGAAGTTATCCTAGAGGAAATAATTTGTGAACCTGAAAAGGGTGATATAGATATAGGCTTTGATAGTGAGGTTACTCAAGACCATGAAGAGGATGTTGTTGATGAGCTTGATGAGGAAAAAGAGGTTTTGGGTGAAGTTGAAGATGTGGAGAACTTGGTAAATGAGGTTGTTTTAGAGGTGGAAGAGGATAATGATGTTGTGCATAATGGAAAAATATTTGAAAGTGAAGATGCTGATTGTTTGAGTACGAATGAAGAAGTTTGCTTAGTTGAGATGGAAGATTCGCAAGTTACAGTTGATTCTCCATTGATTAAGGAGAATGAGTTGCACATGGGAAGTGGAGAAAGTCAAAATCATACCGCTATATTAAATACTAACCATGTTTTGCGTAGTCCTTTTGTTTATAACTTGCAGGATCATGATGAGTTCCTCAATGAAGAAGCATTCATATTATTTCCACCAATGCTGAAGATCATTTATGAAGATGAATGTATTCCTCAAGTGCCAATTCCCAACTATTGCAAGACGAAGATTCGAGGACGAATCTTTTCTAAAGAGGGAGGGAATGATACGGATCCAAGAGGGCTATCTTATGCCATTGAAGAGGGCCAATCTTATGACTTTCAAATGGGTCTAAATGGAGTTCAAAGACATAAATATATGCTCCAATTTATAGGAGGCAGATTTGGTGCTTTACTATTAATTTTGGGCTTATACAACTTTGGGCTTTAATTGTACAAGTCATGTGCCTCATTTAAAAGTCACATGACTCATTTAAGTTGTAAATGTAGGCTTAGGCGTGTGGGCTTCTTTTGGGTTTAGTTTTAGTTAGTTTGGTTATTTAATTTAGTCTTTCTTTTGGGCTTTCATTTTAGGCCTATAAGGTTTATTAATTAGTTTTGTTTTAAGTGTGGTTAAGACTTATTTGGGCTTATTTGGCTTGTAAAAGCCCAAGAAAATTCGTGTAAGGCCATATGGGCATTTAAATTAGGGTTTTAAAGAGTGATTTAGGGTTAGCCACCTTATAAATAGGCTACCCTAGGTTGTAAACTTAATCATTGAATCAAATTATAAACTTTTGAGAGTTTTCTCTTGGCTTTAGCCGAAATTCTTTAGAGAGATTGTGAGATTGCTTGCGTTCTTTTCTATTGCATCAAGAATTAGGATTACTTATCAATCATTTTGATTGTGGCGTTTTCTTATTCTTCTTATCCCAATTATTTGCGTTTCCATTCACGTGTTGTTTGGGGGTTCAATAGGGACGGTGTTTGTCTTCTTTGTCTTTTGAAATCAAAGCGTATGTTTAAGGGGTTTCGGGTTCTTTAACCTTGGGGTTTCGCATCACCATTGAAGAGGGCCAATCTTATGACTTTCAAATGGGTCTAAATGGAGTTCAAATACATAAATATATGCTCCATTTTATAGGAGGCAGATTTGGTTCTTTACTATTAATTTTGGGCTTATACAACTTTGGGCTTTAATTGTACAAGTCATGTGCCTCTTTTAGAAGTCACATGACTCATTTAAGTTGTAAATGTGGGCTTAGGTGTGTGGGCTTCTTTTAGGTTTAGTTTAGTTAGTTTGGTTATTTATTTTAGTCTTTCTTTTGGGCTTTCATTTTAGGCCTATAAGGTTTATTAATTAGTTTTGTTTTGAGTGTGTTTAAGACTTATTTGGCTTGTAAAAGCCCAAGAAAATTCGTGTAAGGCCATATGAGCATTTAAATTAGGGTTTTAAAGAGTGATTTAGGGTTAGCCACCTTATAAATAGGCTACCCTAGGTTGTAAACTTCATCAATTGAATCAAATTATAAACTTTTGAGAGTTTTCTCTTGGCTTAGCTGAAATTCTTAGAGAGATTGTGAGTTTGCTTGCTTTCTTTTCTATTGCATCAAGAATTAGGATTACTTATCAATCATTTGATTGTGGCGTGTTCCTATTCTTATTATCCCGATTATTTGTGTTTCCATTCACGTGTTGTTTGGGGGTTCAATAGGGAGGGTGTTTGTCTTCTTTGCGTTTTGAGATCAAAGTGTATGTTCAAGGGGTTTCGGGTTTTTTATAACCTTGGGGTTCCGCATCATTTGCTAAATGATTTTTTGGAAACTTTCCACCATTTGTGCAACCATTTTTGGCAACTTTTCCATCATTTGTGTAACCATTTTAGGAAACTTTTTCCACCGTTTGTGCTATCATTTTTGGAAACTTTTGCCATTATTTTGCTATCACTTTGCCATCTTTTTGCCATCGTTTTGCACATAACTTGACACACTAATCAATCTAGTTACATCATTCGGCATAGTGAATAAATTGGCTCTAAATTGATTTGTTTTGCATGTTTTATACTTTATTTAGTTTTAATTGGTATCTTGTTGATTTTCTTTCTTTGTTGGGTAGCATATTTAGGTTCTATATTTGGTTTACTTTGTAGTGAATCAAATTCATTCATTTTATCCATATTGTTATTTTCTTTGATTCTTGTTGCTTATTTCTTTGTTTTAAGCTAGCTTTTGTTCCATTTACATTGTTAGGGTATCATTGCTTGTCCAATACTCTAATTTGATTACCATTAAGTGGTACATCACTCTTGTTTGTGTATCACCTCCATTGTGTCTAGAGTCTTCTTTTCTAGTTTTGAGCTACCTTTTTATTGTTAGTTATTATTTCCTTGCTTTCTAAAACATGCTCAAGTTTTTGATTTGTGATGTAAATTTTAAAGTTGCAAGCTTGAGAGGAAAAAGGCAAGAGGGTGAGAGGACATTAAGAGGGTAAAAGCCAAATTTTGAGTGAAACACGAGTGAATGTGAGGATGTCTTATTAAAAGTCCAAGCGACATTTACATCAAGATGAAAGTCGTGTTTAAGGAAGATATAAAGTTGATAAGGCAAGACCTTAATAATCTAGAATGGTTGGTTTGACAATATTTTGAACCACTCATTAGGATGGAGGTGAGCAAAGCGAAGAGAAAGAATGAGAAAGTTATCCTAGAAGAAATAATTTGTGAACCTGAAAAGGGTGATATAGATGATGCGGAACCCCAAGGTTAAAGAACCCGAAACCCCTTGGACATACACTTTGATCTCAAAACGCAAAGAAGACAAACACCCTCCCTATTGAACCCCCAAACAACACGTGAATGGAAACACAAATAATCAGGATAATAAGAATAGGAACACGCCACAATCAAATGATTGATAAGTAATCCTAATTCTTGATGCAATAGAAAAGAAAGCAAGTAAACTCACAATCTCTCTAAGAATTTCGGCTAAGCCAAGAGAAAACTCTCAAAAGTTTATAATTTGATTCAATTGATGAAGTTTACAACCTAGGGTAACCTATTTATAAGGTGGCTAACCCTAAATCACTCTTTAAAACCCTAATTTAAATGCTCATATGGCCTTACACGAATTTTCTTGGGCTTTTACAAGCCAAATAAGCCCAAATAAGTCTTAAACACACTTAAAACAAAAATAATTAATAAACCTTATAGGCCTAAAATGAAAGCCCAAAAGAAAGACTAAAATAAATAACCAAACTAACTAAACTAAACCCAAAAGAAGCCCACACACCTAAGCCCACATTTACAACTTAAATGAGTCATGTGACTTCTAAACGAGGCACATGACTTGTACAATTTAAGCCCAAAGTTGTATAAGCCCAAAATTAATAGCAAAGCACCAAATCTGCCTCCTATAAATTGGAGCATATATTTATGTGTTTGAACTCCATTTAGACCCATTTGAAAGTCATAAGATTGGCCCTCTTCAATGTCTTGGATCCGTATCATTCCCTCCCTCTTTAGAAAAGATTCGTCCTCGAATCTTCGTCTTGCAATAGTTGGGAATTGGCACTGGAGGAATACATTCATCTTCATAAATGATCTTTGGCATTGGTGGAAATAGTATTAATGCTTCTTCATTAAAGAACTCATCATGATCCTGCAAGTTATAAACAAAAGATCTATGCAAAACATGGTTAGTATTTAATACAGTGATATGATTTTGACCTTCGTCACTTCCCATGTGCACCTCACCTCCTTATGCGGTAGAGGAGAAATTGTAACATGCAGATCTTCCATCTCCACTAAACCAGCTTCTTCATTCTCACTCAAACAATCAACGACATCTTCACTTTCAAATATTTTTGCATTATGCACAACTTCATTATCTTCTTCTACCTCTAAAACAACCTCATTTACCTTTTTAACCATGTTCTCCACATCTTCAACTTCACCCAAAACCTCTTTTTCCTCATCAAGCTCATCAACAACATCCTCTTCATGGTCTTGAGTAACCTCACTATCAAAGCCTATATCTATATCACCCTTTTCAGGTTCACAAATTATTTCCTCTAGGATAACTTCCTCTTTCTTTTTCTTCTTTTTGCTTTCCTCCATTCTAATGCGTGGTTCAAAATATTGCCCCACCAACCATTCTAGATTATTAAGGTCTTGCCTTAACAACTTTATATCTTCTTTAAACGCATTCCTTTCATCTTGATGTAAATGTTGCTTGGACTTGTGATAAGACATCCTCACATTCACTCGTGTTTCACTCAAAATTTGGCTTTTATCCTCTTAATGTCCTCTCACTCTCTTGCCTTTTTCCTCTCAAGCTTGCAACTTCAAAATTGCACTTCAGAATGTAAATCACAAATCAAAAACTTGAGCACGTTTAAGAAAACAAGGAAACAATACTAACAACAAAAGATAGCTCAAAACTAGAAAAGAAGACTATATACACAATGGAGGTGATACGCGGACAAGGGTGGTGTACCACTTGATGATAAGTAAATTAGAGTATTGGACAAGCAAAGATACTCTAACAATGTAAATGGAACAAAAAAAACTAGCTTAAAACAAAGAAATAAGCAACAAGAATCAAAGAAAATAACAATATGGATAAAATGAATGAATTTGATTCACTACAAAGTAAACCAAATATAGAACCTAAATATTCTACCCAACAAAGCAAGATATCAACAAAGAGACCTAATTAAAATAAATGAAGTAGGTTGCATGCAAAAACAAATCAATTTAGAGCCAAAATTATCACTAGGCCGAATGGTGTAACAAGCTTGATTAGTGTATCAAGTTGTGTGCAAAATGGTGGCAAAGTGATGGCAAAATGATAGAAAAATAATGGAAAAAAATGATAGCAAATGATGCCAAAAATGGTAACAAAATGGTGGCAAATGTTTGGAAAAATGATGGCAAATGATATCAAAAATGGTAGCAAAAATTATCAAAATGATTCCAAAAATGATGGAACAAATGGATAACAAATGGCAGCACAAATAGATAACAAATGATATAAAATGGTGGCACAAATGGATAGCAAATGGATAGCACAAATGGTGGTTCAATAATTGCAAAGTAAATCCTTGGTTAAGTAGGACTAGGATTTTAATTCCAAATCAAGTATGGATTGGATTTTGAAAACCTAAACCCAAAGCAATAAGGATTGTATTTCCTACCCTTTAAAGGATTCCCAAAGGTGTTTGGAAAAGGTGTAAATGCTGCCCCTCCCAATGCTAAAGCAAAAAGGATTAGTTTTTCCCACTTATGAAAGGATTAGGATTTCTTTAGGCTATAAAAACTACACTTACTCAATTGCTCCTTATTCTTTTTTTTTCTTCTTCTATTTTTCTTCTCTTTCACGTTTTTCTCTCTTCTTTCTTTCTTTTTTTGATGAACAGTACCGTAAACAGTGCGATGAACAGTATCGTGAACAGTGCGATGTACAGTGCCGTGAACAGTACCACGATTTTTTTTCTTTTTTTTAATTCAACACACCAATCTAAAGGCTACTACTACTAGAATTTTGTTTTTTTTTCATGCCAAAGATTCAAAGTTCAAGTTCGATTTCTAAGGCTTTTTAATGAATCAAAACACAAGGTAAGGAAAAGAAAAGGCTAAATTTAACACACAAAAAGCACACAAATCAAAACTTATCATTACCTAATTCGGCATAAACATAAAGAAATCAAAGAAAATAAAACACAAACCTAACACTAAGATAAATAGGAATTTACCTTACTTTTGGCTCTAATACCAAATGATGCTGAACCCCAAGGGAACCCGAAACCCCTTGGACATACACTTTGATCTCAAAATGCAAAGAAGACAAACACCCTCCCTATTGAACCCCCAAACAACACGTGAATGGAAATGCAAATAATCAGGATAATAAGAATAGGAACACGCCACAATAAAATGATTGATAAGTAATACTAATTCTTGATGCA
This sequence comes from Excoecaria agallocha, assembly GCA_037975025.1. Taxonomy (NCBI): domain Eukaryota; kingdom Viridiplantae; phylum Streptophyta; class Magnoliopsida; order Malpighiales; family Euphorbiaceae; genus Excoecaria; species Excoecaria agallocha. Next base: position 25,129,395 of record CM075817.1, read on the forward strand.
ATAGAAAAGAAAGCAAGCAAACTCACAATCTCTCTAAGAATTTCGGCTAAGCCAAGAGAAAACTCTCAAAAGTTTATAATTTGATTCAATTGATGAAGTTTACAACCTAGGGTAGCCTATTTATAAGGTGGCTAACCCTAATTCACTCTTTAAAACCCTAATTTAAATGCTCATATGGCCTTACACGAATTTTCTTGGGCTTTTACAAGCCAAATAAGCTCAAATAAGTCTTAAACACACTTAAAACAAAACTAATTAATAAACCTTATAGGCCTAAAATGAAAGCCCAAAAGAAAGACTAAAATAAATAACCAAACTAACTAAACTAAACCCAAAAGAAGCCCACACACCTAAGCCCACATTTACAACTTAAATGAGTCATGTGACTTCTAAACGAGGCACATGACTTGTACAATTAAAGCCCAAAGTTGTATAAGCCCAAAATTAATAGTAAAGCACCAAATCTGCCTCCTATAAATTGGAGCATATATTTATGTGTTTGAACTCCATTTAGACCCATTTGAAAGTCATAAGATTGGCCCTCTTCAATGGCATAAGATAGCCCTCTTGGATCTGTATCACCTTCTTCCTCTTCGCTTTGCTCTCCTCCATCCTAATGAGTGGTTCGAAATATTGTCTAACCAACCATTCTAGATTATTAAGGCTAGAGCCTTATCAACTTTATATCTTCCTTAAATGCATTCCTTTCATCTTGATGTAAATGTCGCTTGGACTTGTAATAAGACATTTCACATTCACTCGTGTTTCACTCAAATTTTGGCTTTTACCCTCTTAATGTCCTCACACTCTCTTGCCTTTTTCCTCTCAAGCTTGCAACTTCAAAATTGCACTTCAAAATTTAAATCACAAATCAAAAACTTGAGCACATTTAAGAAAGCAAGGAAATAATAACTAACAACAAAAAGATAGCTCAAAAACTAGAAAAGAAGACTCTAGACACAATAAAAGTGATACACGGACAAGAGTGATGTACCACTTGATGATAAGTAAATTAGAGTATTGGACAAGCAAAGATACTCTAACAATGTAAATGGAACAAAAACTAGCTTAAAACAAAGAAATAAGGAACAAGAATCAAAGAAAATAACAATATGGATAAAATGAATGAATTTGATTCACTACAAAGTAAACCAAATATAAAACCTAAATATGCTACCCAACAAAGAAGGAAAATCAACAAGATACCAATTAAAACTAAATAAAGTATAAAACATGCATAACAAATCAATTTAGAGCCAAATTATTCACTATGCCGAACGATGTAACAAGCTTGATTAGTGTGTCAAGTTGTGTGCAAAATGGTGGCAAAGTGATGGCAAAAAGATGGCAAAGTAATGGAAAAATGATGGCAAAAGTTTCCAAAAATGATAACACAAATGGTGGAAAAAGTTTCCAAAAATGGTTGCACAAATGATGGTAAAATTGCCAAAAAAATGGTTGCACAAATGGTGGAAAGTTTCCAAACATGGTTACACAAATGATGGAAAAGTTGCCAAGAATGGTTGCACAAATGGATAGCAAATGATAAAAATGATTGGCACAAATGGATAATAAATGGATAGCACAAATATTTGCCAAGTAGAAATCCTTGTCTAACTAGGATTAGGATTGTAATTCCAATTTAAATACGGACTAGGATTTTTGAAAGCCTAAACCCAAAACAATAAGGATTGTATTTCCTACCCTTTAAAGGATTCCCAAAGGTGTTCGGAAAAGGTGTAAATGCTGCCCCTCCCAATCCTAAAGCAAAAGGATTAGTTTTTCCAACTTATGAAAGGATTAGGATTTCTTTAGGCTATATAAACTACACTTACTCAATTGCTCCTTACTTTTTTTTCCTTCTATTTTTCTTCTCGTTCACGTTTTTCTCTCTTCTTTCTTTCTTTTTATTTTATGAACAGTACCAGAACAGTGCGATGAACAGTATTGTGAACAGTATCACGATTTTTTTTTCCTTTTTTTTCAACACACCAATCTAAAGGCTACTACTACCAGAATTTGGTTTTTTTTCATGCAAAAGATTCAAAGTTCAAGTTCGATTTCTAAGGCTTTTTAATGAATCAAAACACAAGGTAAGGAAAAGAAAAGGCTAAATTTAACACACGCACACAAATCAAAACTTATCACTACCTAATTCGGCATAAACATAAAGAAATCAAAGAAAAGAAAACACAAACCTAACACTAAGATAAATAGGAACTTACCTTACTTTTGGCTCTGATACCAAATGATGCGGACCCCAAGGTTAAAGAACCCAAAACCCCTTGAACATACACTTTGATCTCAAAATGCAAAGAAGACAAACACCCTCCCTATTGTTCCCCAAACAACACGTGAATGGAAATGCAAATAATCGGGATAATAAGAATAGGAACACGCCACAATCAAATGATTGATAAGTAATCCTAATTCTTAATGCAATAGAAAAGAAAGCAAGCAAACTCACAATCTCTCTAAGAATTTTGGCTAAGCCAAGAGAAAACTCTCAAAAGTTTATAATTTGATTCAATTGATAAAGTTTACAACCTAGGGTAGCCTCTAATTAATAAACCTTATAGGCCTAAAATGAAAGCCCAAAAGAAAGACTAAAATAAATAACCAAACTAACTAAACTAAACCCAAAAGAAGCCCACATTTACAACTTAAATGAGTCATGTGACTTTTAAATGAGGCACATGACTTGTACAATTAAAGCCCAAAGTTGTATAAGCCTAAAATTGATGGTAAAGCACTAAATCTGCCTCCTATAAATTGGAGCACGCCCCAATGACATTTGGATCTTATATTTATGTGTTTGAACTCCATTTAGACCCATTTGAAAGTCATAAGGTTGCCCCTCTTCAATGGCATAAGATAACCCTCTTGGATCTGTATCATTTGTAAAGGAACATGTACCATGTAATTCATCTAACATGTCATCAAGTCTAGGAATAGGATGTTTATACTTTATAGTGATTTTGTTACTTGCATGACAATCAACACACATTTGCCAAGTCCCATCCTTCTTCGGCACTAGTAGTATAAGAATAGCACAAGGACTAAGACTTTCTCTTATTTGCGCCTTTTCCAGTAGTTCATCAACTTGCCTTTAAAGTTTTTTTATCTCTTCGGAATTACTTCTATATAGGCTGGCCAATTTGGAATGGTTGCACCTCGTATGAAATCAAATCTAAAACTCAATCCCTCTCAAAGGTGGTAACCCTTTTGGAATTTTTTTGGGAAAGACATCATCAAATTGTTGCAATAAAGAAACAACATAACTAGGCAAATCCAAGCTAAGGTTAGTCAAATTTAGAAAATTCTCTTTGAATCAAAGTATTAAGAGAAATTTCCTTGACTCAAAAGCTCCCTTGATATCCCTCTCTTTTACATAGAATAAATGTTGTTTTCTTTCACCCCCTTTACTTTTCTCTCCTGTGCAACTCTCTTTCTTTTTCTCACTTGCATAGTCACTCACCATTAGGCCATTTTCTTTCTTTTGTTTCTTGGCCAAGAATCTCTCTTTCTTTTTCCTTTTTGGCCTCACTACCCTTTTCCCCTTTAATTGACTTTTAAAGGTTTAATTGTTCCTCATGCACTTCTTTTGGTGTCAAAGGAGCCAATGTAATATTCTACCCATTCATCTTAACTGAATATCGATTATTGTACCCATCATTTATGACTCATCTATTAAATTGGCAAGGCCTCCCAAGTAGTATATGACCAACATGCATTTGTATAACATCACAAACCACTTTATCATGATATTTACCAATTGAAAAAACAATCATAACCTATTTTGTTACCCTTACTTCTCCATAATCATTCAACCATTGTAGTTTATAAAGCTTAGGGTGTCTTATCCATTTTAGTCCTAACTTGTTAACTAGTGTAGTACTAGCAACATTAGCATAACTGTCCCCATCAATGATTAAGCTACACACTTTATTGTTCACCTTACACCTAGTATGGAAGATATTATCTCTCTTTGATCTAAATTTGATTCCTTCTTAAATTGTAAATTCAAAGCACGCCTAACAACAAATGACTCTCCATGTTCAGCAAATTCAATTTCTTCATTAAATGCATCAACTAAAGTAGGCATAGAACCAGAATCACTATCATGCTCATACTTAATTCCCCCATTTTCCATAACAAGCATAGCTCTTTTATTAGGACGTTGAGATGCAATATGACCCAAACCTAAACATCTAAAACATTTAATATCTCTAAGCTTAGTATTAGAAGAAGTTGTATTGGAAGTACCTTTAGGATCAGATTTGCTACCTTTAGAGTCTTTGAATTTATCTTTTGAATCAGATAACTTTTGGGCAGCCTTATTGTCACTATTGTTCCATCTCGAATTCCATTGGGATGTGGAACCAGAAGTTTTACTGCTACTACCTTCCTTATGGACATATTTACTAGCTCTTCCATGTCAATGAAGTGCTGCAACTCCACAACATTAGCTATCTTCCTATTTAGACCACTTGAAAACCGAACCATGATTAATTCTTCCTCTTCCTTTAGATAGGCCTTAATCATCAACATCTCCATCTCTTTATAGTAATCCTCTACTGATTTAGACCCTTAGTGAGTCCATGTAATCATTGATGTACTTCTTTGTAGTAATAACTGGGCACAAACCTCTTTTTTATAATTCTCTTCATTTCTTTCCAATTAGAAATTGGAAACTCTCAATTCTCCTCTTATTCTTGTTGAATTTATCCCACCACTCTAGTGCATAATCAGAGAATTCTATAGCAACTAGCCTAACCTTTTTCTTTTTGGAATAGTTATGGCATTTAAATATCATCTCCATTTTCCTTTCCCATTCCCAATATTCCTCAGCATCATTTATGCCTTTGAAAGGCAGAATATTCATCTTGATAGCATTTATATTACTATCCCTTTCATCTTCCCTCTTTACTCTTCCCCTTATAGATCATACTTCTTCTTCTTCATCCAAATCATCATGATCAACCTCTACATTCTCATTATCCCATCTATTTCTCCTTGCTGTCATCTTAGATGCATTAGATGTGCTCATTTCTAACCTCTTTAACCTATCATTTAAATTTCCCATATCCCTCATAAATGATGCGGAATCCCAAAGTTAAAGAATCCAAAACCCTTAAAACACACAATATGGTATGAACAAAAATAAGAAATAAACTGATACGGATCCAAGAAGGCGATGCCATTGAAGAGGGGGAAACTTATGTCATTAAAATAGGACTAAATGGAGTTCAAAAATATAAATATAAGATCTAAATATCATTGGGGCGTGCTCCAATTTATATGAGGCAGATTTGGTGCTTTACTTTCAATTATTGGCTTAAAGTACATAGTCAAGCCTTTGGGTTAATTTCCTATAAAGGGAAGCCTAAAGTAAAGATAAAGGAAGCCTTTGGGTTAATTTCCTATAAAGTGAAGCCTAAAGTAAAGATCAAAGAAGCCTTGTGGGTTTAAAATAGACTAAATGAATATTCAAGCCTAGGAAGAACATGTGTAAGTCATGTGCGGGGCATGTGTTGTTAGAGAGTATGCCCTAGAGCCCATGTAATAGGGATGTATTTCATATGTATGAATTCATATTCTTAATAAAAAGGCATCATTCATTTATTAATGCTATATTAAAATAAATGAGTTTGTAAATCTTAAATTAATTAATGAAGTCCTAGATATTATAAACACAGTGCAAAGGCAATCATGAAGTGTTCATGATATGAGATGTCTATTGCATGCAAATGTGTTAATATCTAAATATGCCTAGTCATAGAGTTAACAACACAGGACATTGTTAATTCGGATAGACCAGCACATGTTATGCTTTTTGAATGGTTCAAGCAGTGGTTCTCATAACTGTGATTATGGAAGATAATCAAAGCTAACATGTGGATGCTTGTTAGAAGAACAAGTTCATTGGAGACCTACAAAGAGAATCCTCACATGGATATTAAATCTATGTCAGTGAGGAATCTCTTCATAGCGGTTGTGCAAGTATCGTTAGACTTGAGATCACCAAGGTTATCTTAAGTAGCAAGTGGTATACTTTGACTCCATAACTGATTACTTTCAATTGGGGGTGAACATAGTTAGGAGGTTGGGTATATCATGACCTACTTGAAGTTAGTTGAGTGATCAATAAAGGATTCACCATCCCAAATTTATTAAGGGAAGTTATCTCGCATGATTCTATAATTACCTTGTTCAGAGAATCTCTAGCCAGAGTAATATGCCAAGATGGATAGAGATCCATGAAGGGCATTTTGGGAACAATGGTTAAATTAATAGAACATACATAATTAGATTTATATGAGTTGACAGAAATCCATACTCAGAATCTAATTGTGATAAGAGTGGTGAAAGGAGTAATTATACGATAACTAAGTTTCTATGGAAGGGTATAGTCAAACCACTTGACTTTCCTGACATTTGGGTAGTCATGATGTCTAGCTAGAGGCTGCTCATGATTTGTATAATAGTGTATCATAAATATCAATAGGGATTGATAAAATGATTTAAAGAAGTTTAAATCAAGTGAGTTTTGAATAGAACTCACAATTACATATTATACAACCTATATGGATAGGAACCTAATAGGTCACACACATATAGAGAAAGGGATAAAATGGTAAAATGACAAGGATAATAATATTTGATATTATTATGGGGATAGAGAAGTGAATAAGAGAATAATTAATTAAAGAGTTTAATTAATTATGATCAAGTAAAATTGTTCGCATAACTTTTTAGAAATGTTCTGTAAAATGGACCTAATTGAAATAATGTATTTCATAATTAATTATTATTGGACTATAAGTGTTATAGGGCTGATATAATAATTAATAGATCCATTGGAGGAATTAAAGAGGCCCAAAGAAATGAAGTTGGCGCAGAAACCCTCAAGAGGAAGGGTTACACGCCAACTACAAACAGAAGGCCTTAGTAGAGGCCTAATTCTTGGACCAAAATAAATTAAATAAATTTCATAAGTGTTATGGAGCCTACATATTTAATTTGGTTGGATTTGTAATTCATTTGGGTTTTGTGCATAGTCTTTTGTGAAAGGGCTTAAATTGGATTTAATTGAGCCTAAATAAATTATTAATAATTCCAAAAGCCCAATTAATATTTCTCCAGCAATTTTAAAGAGCCCAATCCTATTATGAAGTTGGATTTTTAACCTAACTATAAAAATCCAAGTAATAGGGTTTTAGGGTTAAGTGTGAACAATTAAGAGAACATTTTTCTCTCTTTTCTCTCAACCCTAGCCGCCACTCCCCTTGCTAGCATCTAGGGAATTTCGGCCAGCCCTTGTTCTCTTCCTTTGTTGGTTTATTCAATCCTTCTCTGGTGTGTATTACTCATTAGAGGTGTTCGATTTTGGACACTGTGGTTTTTGACAACCCAGTGAGAAGGAAAATCAACTGTACAACAAAAATCAAAAGTGATTTTTCTTATTTTCATTAATATGTATATTGTAAATTCATGGCAAGATCAAATCTATTGGTTAAAAATTTTAAATTCTGCTTATGTATGAGATGCATGTAACTGATAATCCCCAACATATGTAAGTAGAAGGCATGTTCATAGCATGTGATATTTATGTAATAAGGCTTTTGTATTCATAGTTAATTAATTTAGGCCTATTTAACACAATTGGGCTTTTATTTAAGTGAGATATTTGACTTAATTAAAAGTCATGTGACTCAAGTAGCTTAATTAAGGCTTGTTTTCTTAAGTAAGACACGTGGCCCTATCTATAAAAAGCCCAACTCGTCACTTTACTTTAGTTCGGTTTTAAGTAGTTGTTTTAGCCTATTTTATGTAGGATTTGATATTTTAAAAATATTGGGCATATGTATACCCATTCCCTTAGGGTTTATGACTAGTTAAGAGTATAAATACTCTCTTTTAGCCATGTAAAAGGGAGTTTGGTGAATGAAAACAAGTTGAGAGATTTCTCTTCAAGAAAGCTTTGTTCTTTCTTCTTAATTGCATCAAGAACTAGACTAACTTATCAAACATTTGTTTGTGGCATTTTCTTATTCTTATTATCCCAATTATATGCGTTCTTAAGCTTAAGTTGTTCTTAGGTTCATTAAGGAGGGTTTCTATCTTGCTGTGTTTTTGTTATCAAAGTGTGCATATGGGTTTGCAGCTTGTTAGCTATTGGAATTTTGCATCATTTGGTATCATAGATAAAAGTAAGGTAAAATCCTATCTATCATAGTATTAGGTTTGTGTTTTCGATTTCTTGATTCCTATAAAAAAATTCTTTTATGTCGTTTGGTGTTGTTAAGCATTCTAATTTTATGTGCCTTGTGTGATTTTATTCTAATTTTTTTCTTACCTTTTTGCCTTGAATTCTTGGTTTTATCATAAATTTCGACTAAGGTGTCCGATTCCTTATTATAAGATATTTGTGGAAAGGGAATTTTGAGATATAGTCATTACAAATGGTTCACCTTCCACAATTACCTGTTTCAGACCCAAAAACTAACCTTTTGGCTTTCATTTTTCAATTTAAAGTTTTTGCAATTTTTCCCTATCCCAGAAATTTGCCTTGAACCGAACCTTGAATACCTTTAGATTGAATCTAAATCCTAGTAGAAGAAGTTTATAGATTAGTTTACTGTTTAAAAAAAGAGGGAAAAAATTCATAGGTATTGTTCATCATTACTATTCATGGTACTATTCATTCAAAAAAATGAGAAGAATAGAAAAGAGAAAAATGAAAAAAAAAAGAGAAGAAAGATAGAAGAAGAAAATAATTGGGCAATGATAGATTAAATAGCCAAAAAGAAAATCCACATCCTTTAATAGGTGGAAAAGTTAATATTTTTTGTTTTAGGATTGGGGGCAACAATTAATCCTATTCTAAACACAAGTTGGAATCCTCTAAGAAGTAGGAAAAATCAATCCTAATTGCTTTAGGTTTAGGCTTTCAAAATCCTAATCCATATTTGAATTGGTATTACAATCCTAATCCAGCTTTGACAAGGATTTTACTTTACAATCATTATGCCACCATTTGTGCTACCATTTGTTGCATATCATTGATATCATTTGTTACCATTCTTGTTATCATTTTCTAATCATTGTTGCCATCATTTTGTTACCAATTTTGGCATCATTTTGGTATCATTTTTTCAATCATTAGCCACCATTTTGGCATCATTTTGTTACCATTTTACTATCATTTTTCTATCATCTTGCCATCTTTTAACATCAATGTGCCATCACTTTGCCACCATTTTGTACATAACTTGACACGCTAATAAAGCTTGTTACACCATTTGGCCTAATGATCTTTTTGGCTCTAAATTGATTTGTGTTACATGCAACCTACTCTATTTAGCTTAATTAGGCCTCTTTGTTGATTTCTTACTTTGTTTCGGTAGAATAATTAGGTTCTATATTTGGTTCACCTTTTAGTGGACAAATTCACATGTTTTAACCATATTATCATTTTCTTAATTCCTTTTGCTTCCTTCTTAGTTTTAAGCTTGCTTTTGTTCCTTTTATATTATTAGAGTGTTATTTACTTGTTCGTATACTCTAACACTTATACATAGTCAGATAGTGCACAATTCTTATCCGTGTGCTAAATTTATACTTGTTAAGTCTTCTTTCTAGATTTTTAGCTATCTATCATTGTTAGGCTTTTTTTCCTTGTTTCTAAAGTGCTATTTGCAATTTTGATTGGTTATTTGAAAGTGCAATTATCAAGAAATGAATTGAGTGGAAAAAGGCTGACTTGAGTGATTAAACACTTATGAATGGGAAAAACCAATTTTTAAGGAGTGAAACACATGAGGGAGAGTTGTGAGAAAATTCTACCTTGTTGTTTTACTAACATTTTTTCTGCAGCAAGGAGCCATGTATACCAGGAAAAAATTAAGATGGATAAAGAAGAAGCTAACGAGATATTGTATCTCAAATATCTTAATGAAGAGATTAGATTTATGGAGGAGTGCATCCAAAGGTGGGAAGGAAAGTTGGAAGAAAAAGGAGAGTACTATTCTAGAAGCTATCAGATTATTAAAAAGGAGATTGATTTATTAGATAGAGAGCTATATGATTTATGCTTGGAGAAGAGAAATTTTCTTGATCATTGTGAGAAACAATAGAAGAAGAGAAGTAGAGAAAAGAGGAGGCTAGAATCAGACAGGAGAGAAGAGACTAGAAACAATGAGGAGAGGAAAAACAAAATAAGAAAGGAGGTGAAAGATGCAACCAAGGGAATACAAGATGCTTTGAGCAATTCTTTGATTATTTGACACATAATCGTGAAAGTAGTGAGGTTAAAAAAGTAAAGGATGTTACAGTTACTCAAGACCATAAAGAGGGTGTTATTGATGAGCTTGATGAGAAAAAGAAGGTTTTGAATGAAGTTGAAGATGTGGAGAAGGTGGTTAAAGAGGTGGAGAAAGTGAATAAAGTTGTTTTAGAGGTGGTAGAGGAAAATGGTTCAGTTCCTTATGAACTACCTATAACTAACCTTGTTTTGCCTAGTTCTTTTATTGTTAATGTGAAGGGTAGAGATGAGAAGGTCTATGAGGAGGCTTTCATGCTACTTCCATCAATCTAAAAGGAGAACTTTGAAGATGAATTAGTTTGAAAAACTTCAATTCCTAACACGAATATGGTCAATATTTGAGGTCAATTTTTTTTTTGAAAAATGAGGGAATGATAAAAATCCAAGAGGGCTATCTTGTTCCATTAAAGAGGGGCAACCTTATGTCATTCAAAAGGATTTAAATGGAGTTCAAAAACATAAATATAAGTTCCAAATATCATTAGGGAATGCTCCAATTTATATGAAGAAGATTTGATGCTTTACTTTCAATTATGGGCTTAAAGTAAATAGTTAAGCCTTTGGGTCAATGCCCCACGAAGGGAAGCATAAAGTGAAGTTAAAGGAAACCCTATGGGTTTAAAATAAACTAAATGAAGATTCAAGCCTTCGAAGAACATATACAAGTCATGTGCGACAAGTGCAAGTCATATGAGGGGCATGTGCAAATGGAAGACATGTGCATAGCATGTGATATTTATGTATTAGAGCTTTTATATCCATAGTTAATTAGTTTGGGCCTATTTAACATAATTGAGCTTTTATTTAAGTGAGATATGTGACTTCATTAAAAGTCATGTGACTTATGTAAATTAATTGATACGACCATAGGGGGGCAAGTCATGATAATTTCATCAATCAACATCACAAGCATAAAGTACTCATCTTTTTGGAAGCAAATGAAGAATTAGGCCTACTTGAGTCATAAAGGGCTTATGCAACTTTGGGCTTTAATTGTACAAGTCAAGTGCTTCATTTAAAAGTCACATGACTCATTTAAAGTTATATCTTAATCAGTTTAATAGGCCATTTTTTTTAGTTTTTAGTTAGGGCTTTTAATTAATTAAGTTTAGTTGGATTATTGAATAAGTGAGGTCCTATTTAATTGGGCTACACGCCACCTTCACTAAGGCCCATCATTTTCATTTTGTTTTAATTCTTTAAGTAGTAAATGGGCTTATTTTGTCTTGTAAAGCCCAATGAAATTCGGCCACACCTTGTTTAAGGCCTTTTTATGGTTTGTTTTAGCTTCTAAGTGATACGACCATAGAGGGGGCAAGTCATGATGATTTCATCAATCAACATCACAAGCATAAAGTACCCATCCTTTTGGAAGCAAATGAAGAATTGGGCAGACTTGAGTAATAAAGGGCTTATGCAACTTTGGGCTTTAATTATACAAGTCATGTGCTTCATTTAAAAGTCACATGACTCATTTAAAATTGTATCTTAATGGGTTTAAGGGGTTTTTTTGTTTAGTGTTTAGTTAGGGCTTTTAATTCATTAAGTTTAGTTTGATTATTGAATAAGTGAGGCCTTATTTAAGTGGGCTACATGCCACCTTCACTAAGGCCCATCATTTTGATTTTGTTTTAATTTTCTAAGTAGAAGAATGGGCTTGTTTTGTCTTGTAAAGCCCAATGAAATTCGGCCACACCTTGTTTAGGGCATTTTTAGGGGCTGTTTTAGCTTTTAAGGGTGATCTATTACTTCTTAAAGAGGTTATTAGACTTGTTTAGGAAGTAAAGTGTCTTTAGAGTTCCTAAAGAGGTTATTTGGCTTGTTTAGGAAGTAAAGTGTTTAGGGTTTTAGTGTAAATAGCTTATTATGAGTTGTAACAAAAAAATATTGGAATCAAATTATAAACTTTGAGAGTTTTTTTCTCTTGGCTTAGCCGAAATTCTTTAGAGAGATTGTGAGATTGCTTGCTTTCTTTTCTATTGCATCAACAATTAGGATTACTTATCAATCATTTGATTGTGGCATTTTCTTATTCTTCTTATCCAGATTATTTACGTTTCCATTCACGTGTTGTTTAGGGGTTCAATTGGGAGGGTGTTTGTCTTCTTTGTGTTTTGAGATCAAAGTGTATGTTCAGAGGATTTAAGATTCTTTAACCTTGGGGTTCTGTATCATTTTGTATCAGAGCCAAAAGTAAGGTAAATTCCTATTTATCTTAGTGTTAGGTTTGTGTTTCTTTCTTTGATTTTCTTTATTATATGCATGCTGAAATTAGTATTAGTAACATTCTGATTTTTTTGTTCTTTGTGTGTTAAATTTAGCCTTGTTCTTTCATTACCTTTTGTTTTGATTCTTAGAAAAAGAAAAAAAAATCGTGTGTACTGTTTATCGTTACTTGATATGAGCACGCCCAAGCACAATGGCAACAAGAAAGATGAACTAGCATTTCCTCAAGGACCAATAACAAGAGCAAGGTCAAAGAAGCTTAAAGAAGTCCTACAAGCATTCATGAAACCTTATGTGGAGAAAATGCAAGTTCAAGAAGAGAAAGAAGCTGAATTGGACTATGAAGACAAGTTTAGGCCGAATGGTGCAATGGGCCTTCAAGCTACTTTATTTAGTTTCTATTCTTTATGTAACATTTAATAAAGTATATTTGGGCAGCCTAGAACCTAGGAAAACGAATTGGGCTTTATTAGAATAGGTTTGTTTTATTTTGGGCTTATTTTACTATTTTGGGTAGTTTAAGTGGGTAGGCTAAAGTTGGGCTTATCTCTTCTAAAGAGTTGGACCAAAATAACTATTTGAGGCTTAGAATACCTAAGGGGGCCGAATTTTACATGGGAGAATTGAATTTTAATGGGTTTGGGTCAAATTTAGGTTTAGGCCTACATTGGTGAACTTAGGGTCCTAAATTTTAGGAATGGATTTTCCTTGATAAATAATTATTATTTTGGGATATTATTAAGTAGAGTTTGAGGGAGAAATAATAGCTTGACCATATCTTTAAAGGGCTGGCCGAAATCCACTTTTAGCCAAGATTAAGTCTACATTCATTCCTTCATTTTCTTAGGATAATCATGCATATTTATCACCAGCTTTTAGGATTATTTTCAGATTGTATTTATCTTTATTTCTTCATGTACTTAGTCCATATTATGGCCAAATACATGTAGATAAAGGTTAGGAATTATCTTTGTTATTTATTTCATTATTTATCTCTTAGAGTTAGTGTTTGATTTTAATTCATCTAGGGAGGGGTGGCTGCCTAGCCTATATAAAGGGCTGAATTATTCATTTGTAAGACACTTGAATTTTGATTAATGAGAATTTTCTTTGGCTTGGCCGAATTTGTGAGAGTTAATTTATTATTGATTCTTGCTATTGCATGAAGAATTAGACTTAGGCTATTTGCATGATTAATGTATGCTTGATTCTTCTTCTTCTTGTTTTCTAAATCAATCTATCATAAGCGTTTCCAATCAATCTTGTTTGGGGGTTCTTTAGATTGGGGTTTATTATCTTATTTATGTTCAATATTCATGGTATGTTGGCGTTCTAGTTTGGAATATAGGCTGGGGTTCCGCATCAATTGGTATCAGAGAATAGGCTAAGGGGTAGATTCTTAACTATCCTTTAATTTTTGCTTTTAAACTTTAATTTTCTATTTTAGCCGAATAGGATCTTGCATCTAGTTCCTTATTTGGTTCTTGCTCTATTGTGTTAATTACCTATCTTTAAGTATTTGATCATTAGTTTGATTAAAGTTACAAAAAAAAAAGAAGAAAAAAAATCAATTAGAAACAGCCTTACTATCTTGTTAAGATCATATTTGATCAATTGATGAATCTTGTGTTCTTGTTGAATCCGAATTTGCCATTGTATCAAGCATATAATTTGCAATCTTTGAGTGGTTGAACTTGGTTTGGATATAATTTTGATCTGCAAAGTGCTAGTAAGTTTTGATCAATCAAGCAAGAATTGGAGTTAGAACTTTCACAATTGGTTTGATTTCTTCAAGACCAGGTTAGTACTCCTAATTTTGGATTTGGGTTGTGTTTATTTCATGCTTTCTTTGATTTTTTTTTTGTTGAGTCTTACATCAAATCTGTTTAAACTAATCATTAGGTTTAGTTAAACATCGCATTTAAGTGCATCCGTCTTGTCCATTTTCTTCATTCTAAGTTTTTAATTTGTGTGTCTAAGCTATTTTTTGGTTCCAATTACACTAGTTTGACATATTGCACGTTGTTGAACATCTATATATATTATAGTGCACGAAATCTTCTTCTTGTGTACTAATTTCTGATTTTTGTTCCAATAGGTCAATTTGCCTCTAGAATTAGTATCTTTGCTTCTTGTTAGGTTTTTCATTGTTCCCTTAATCAAATTATTTAATTGTGCATATTTGTTTGAGTTTGTTTCTGAAGTGCAATTGTGAGATATCAATTTGTGAGTTAAGAGACAAACACGTGAGGTTGAGTGAATTCTTTCCTTTAAAGTTTATTAAAAGTTTAAAGATGTCCGGAATCAATAGTAAAGAGGAAACCGAGATTGTGCCTGATAATAAGTTTATGTACAAAGCTTTTATGGATAGTTTGCAAAAGCTAAATCTCAGGATAGACAGCCTAGAAGATAGTCTTAAAGGTTCCAAGGTTAAGTCTACAAGGGAGGAAGAGGTAGACCAGTTGTACAACGATGATGAGGAAGAGGAGGCTCATTCTTTTCCAAGAAGAGCAAGGAGGTATGACAACCGAATGGAGAGCCAAGACAACAATTTGAGTGCTATCAAGATGAAGATTCCACCATTCAAAGGTAAAAATGATGTGGATGCCTATCTTGATTGGGAAAGAAAGGTGGAGATGATCTTTTCATGCCACCACTATTCGGATGGGAAAAAGGTAAAACTTGCAGCCATTGAATTTTCTGATTATGCACTAATTTGGTGGGATGAGTTATTGAAAAATAGGAGGAGAAATGGGGAACTCCCTATCACTTCTTGGGAGGAAATGAAAAGAATCATAAGAAAGAAGTATGTGCCTAGTTACTATCATAGGGAACTCCACAATCAGTTACAAAGACTTACACAAGGATCTAGTTCTGTGGAGGATTACTACAAAGAAATGGAGATGCTCATGATCAAAGCAAGCATTGTGGAGGATGAATATCAAACGATGTCATGCTTTTTGGGAGGTATGAATAGAGAACTTGCTGATATTGTTGAATTACAGCATTATGTGGATATGGATGATTTGGTGAACATCGCAATTAAAGTGGAGAGACAACGAAGTAGACGTGGGACATCAAGTCCTATTCAAATTCCAATAACAACAAATGGAATTCAAAGTGGAACAAGGGAGACTCAAAGAAGGAATCCATTGCCAAGTACCAGTCCAATTCCAAAGATAAAATGGTCACTGCACAAAAAGGTACTTCTGAAACAACCCTTAAAACTAATAGACATAGGGACATTCAATGTTTCAAATGCAAGGGTCGTGGTCATTATGCTAATGAATGTGGGAATAAAAAGACCATGATAATAAGGGGGGATGAAATTATTTCTGATTCTGAATCTGATGAGAATTGTGATGATATGCCACCTTTGGAGGATTGTTCTGATATAGATGAAAATGTAGAATATCCTGTTCAAGGGGAGTCCTTAGTTGTATTGCGTGCATTGAATGTAAATGTGAAAGAAGAAGGACTAGAACAGAGGGAAAACATCTTTCATACTAGGTGTTTACTAGGTGGAAAAGTCTGTAGTATGATAATTGATGGAGGTAGTTGTGTTAATGTTGCTAGTACAGTCTTAGTTGATAAATTAGGACTTAAAACTGAGAAACACCCTAACCCATACAGACTTCAGTGGTTGAATGATAGTGGGGAAGTAAAGGTGACCAAACGTGTAACTGTATTATTTTCCATTGGTAAATATGAAGATAAAGTCATTTGTGATGTTGTACCTATGCATGCTAGTCATATTTTGCTAGGAAGGCCTTGGCAATTTGATAGGCGTGTATTACATGATGGATTTAGAAATAGGTACACTTTTGCATTTAAAGGATGTAAACACACACTTGCCCCTTTGGCACCTAAAGAGGTATATGCAGATCAAGTAAAGATACATCAATCTGCAAAAGAGGTAAAGGGAAGTGAGAGAGAAAAGAAAAATGAGAGAAAAGAGGCAAGTAGTGAAAACAATAAAAGTAAAGGTCCAATGGTGAGAGACTGCACTAGTGAGAAAAAGAAAGAGAGAAGTGCAGGAGAGAAGAAGTTAATGTGTGCTGAGGTAAAAGGAGAGCAGAGTGAGCCGAGTGAAAAATTTAGCAAATACTCCTTTTATGCAAAAGAAAGAGAGTTGAGGAATGCATACTTAGGCATGAGAGCTTTAGTACTTTTGAGGTTTAAGGACAATTATTTCTCTGAATCTAACCTTGGCCCAAATTTGGCTAGTTCTTTTTCTAAGTTATTGCAGGATTATAAAGATGTCTTCCCTGAGGAGATACCACCTGGGTTGCCACCAACTAGAGGGATTGAACATCAAATCGACTTTGTTCCTAGTGCACAAATTCCAAATCGTCCAGCTTATCGAAGCAATCCAGAGGAAACCAAGGAGTTGCAAAGACAGGTGGAGGAACTTTTAGCAAAAGGACACGTGAGAGAAAGTCTAAGTCCTTGTGCTGTACCTGTTCTTTTGGTACCTAAAAAGGATGGAACCATGCGCATGTGTGTTGATTGTCGAGCAGTTAACAAAATCACTATAAAGTATCGCCATCCCATTCCTAGGTTAGATGATATGCTTGAAGAGTTAAATGGTGCTATCATATTCACTAAAATTGACTTAAAAAGTGGTTATCATCAAATTAGGATGAAATTAGGTGATGAATGGAAAACTGCCTTTAAAACAAAATATGGTTAGTATGAGTGGTTGGTTATGCCTTTTGGCTTAACTAATGTGCCCAGCACATTTATGAGACTCGTGAACCATGTTTTGCGTGAATTCTTAGGTAAAATTGTTGTTGTGTATTTTGATGATATCTTGATTTACAGCAAAAACCTAAAAGAGCATTTAAGGCATGTTGAACTTGTGTTAGCTGTTTTGAGAGAACAACAATTGTATGCTAATTTGAAGAAATGCACATTTTGTGTTGATAGTGTTGTTTTCTTAGGATTTGTTGTTAGTGCACGTGGTGTTGAGGTAGATAATGAAAAGGTTAAGCTATCCAAGAATGGCCAACACCTGAGAATGCAAGTGAGGTGAGGAGCTTTCATGGTTTAGCAAGTTTCTATAGGAGATTTGTTAAGGATTTTTCTACTATTGCTACACCTCTAAATGAAATCATTAAAAAGTTTGTTGGTTTTAAATGGGGTAAAGAACAGGAAGATGCTTTTAATGTTTTGAAAGATAAATTGTGTGCTGCTCCTGTTTTGAAATTACCTGATTTTTCTAAGACTTTTGAGGTTGAATGTGATGCTTCTGGGATTGGTATAGGTGCTGTTTTGATGCAGGAAAATTGCCCAATAGCATACTTTAGTGAAAAGTTGAGTGGACCATAGTTGAATTACTCTACCTATGATAAAGAGTTCTATGCATTGGTGAGAGCTCTTGAGGTTTGGGAACACTACCTTTTGCCTAAAGAATTTGTGATACACACAGATCACCAGTCTCTCAAATATCTGAAAGGACAAGGTAAGTTGAATAGAAGGCATGGTAAGTGGGTAGAGTACCTTGATACTTTTCCATATGTAATTAAGTACAAGCAAGGTAAGGAGAATGTTGTTGCCGATGCACTTTCTAGGAGATATGCATTGATTTCCATGCTTAGTTCTAAACTGTTAGGTTTTGAGCATTTGAAAGAAATGTATGATCATGATTCTGATTTTGGTGAAGTATACAAGGCATGTTTACATTATGCATTTAATAAGTTCTATAGACATGATGGGTTTCTTTTTAGAGGAAAACAACTATGTATACCTGCATGTTCTCTTAGAGAGTTGCTTGTGAAGGAATCACATAGTGGAGGATTAATGGGACACTTTGGCGTGAAAAAGACTTTAGACATGCTTAATGAACATTTTTATTGGCCTAATATGCGAAAAAGTGTTGAAAAAGTGTGTGCTCAATGTTTTGCATGTAAACAGGCTAAGTCTAAGTCCTTAAATCAAGGTTTGTATACTCCTTTGCCTGTTCCTACTGAACCTTGGACTGACATTTCTATGGACTTCATTGTAGGTTTACCTAGGACAAAAAGGGGAAGGGATAGTGTGTTTGTTGTAGTGGACCGATTTAGTAAAATGGCACATTTTATTGCTTGTCATAAAACTGATGATGCAACAAACATAGCTGATTTATTTTTTAGGGAAGTAGTTCGATTGCATGGTATACCTAGGACTATTGTCTCAGATAGGGATTCTAAGTTCCTAAGTCACTTTTGGCGTGTTTTGTGGGGTAAACTTGGTACTAAACTTGTGTTTTCCACTACTTGTCATCCACAAACAGATGGCCAAACCGAAGTTGTTAATAGAACTTTAGGAACTATGTTGCGTGCTATAATTGGTAAGAATATTAAAACTTGGGAAGAATGTTTACCATTTGTTGAGTTCGCTTATAATCGTGCAATTCATACTTCTACAGGTTTTTCACCTTTTGAAAGTATGGTTTTAATCCATTGACTGTTTTGGATTTGATGCCTTTACCTTTGAATGAACTTTCTAACTTAGATGGTAAGGCTAAGGCTGATTTGGTTAAGACAACACACACGAAAGCACGTGAGCACATTGAGAAGAAGAACAGAATGTATGCAAAGCAGGCTAACAAGGTGATGGAATATGACATGGTATGAATGTGATGATAGCACAGCGGAAAAACAAAAATTTTTTATCATACATGCCATACAATTCCATGACAAGAATCGAAACATGCAATTTTAGAGTTTTAAACTTACAACTTTAGATGCCTTTAAAACTTGATTTTGATGATGACCAGCAACCAAGAAGGATATGTCCACCCTAGATCTTCACCACCAATGCCAAGGAACAGCCTTTACGCCACTTCCTCTATTCTCACACACACACTTGCAAAGATGGCTTAAAATCAAGAGTGCTAGCTCTATGATTGTGTATTCGGCAATGGGAATGATTTGAAGCCACAAGATCTGATCTTGTTCTTCCTTTAGGTTACTGTTTCAGCCCGAGAACACAAGAGAACAAGAAAGATTTCTTTCCCCTTGAGTATTTCGGCCAAGAGAGAAAAATAGCAAAACGACATACCCTTTTATTCATTTAATTCATTAATATATATCACTTAATTTAGGTCAAGTGTGAGTGCCGAAAATTAAGTGTTAATTTCAGCCTCCATCACTTCCTAATTAAGAGATATATCTTAATTTAAATTCTATTAGAATTTAAATTCAAATGGCATTAGTCATTTAATCAAAACAAACTTACTTATTTAAGGTGATAAGTTGCCAAATTCAACTAGTATTTTAGTTTGAATTTTGGCTACTTTAATTCCCTCTCAAGTATTATATTTTGATTAAATACAAATTAGGATTTAATACTCAATTAACTTAATTATACATAGATAATTAATCAATTGAAATTAAACCTAGCACATGCCAACAAATTTCTCTCGTGACCAACTGTTAACAGATTTACCTAAAACAGCAAGCTGTTTTAGGCAAAAAGACAGTTCAACATATTTGCCTAAAACAGCTAGCTGTTTTAGGCAAAAAACTCGTTTCACAGATTTGCTGTTTTAGGCAAAAAAACTGTTTTTACAGATTTGCCTAAAACAGCTAGCTGTTTTAGGCAAAAATCTGTTTACCCATTTTATGCATTAATTTGACTTTAAATAAAAGTCCAAATTAATTCCCAATACACAATTTAAATATTTTAAGCCCAATGTTTTGTGTGCGATCCTATAGGTCCATTTAATGTTGGCAATGAATTAATAAATTAATTCAAAGGCTATATATATTCTCTAGCAAGATATTATAGCATTCCAAATTAAATGAAAATGCATATGGCATTTAGTGACCTAATGCAATTTTGCATAGTCCCTTACCCATAAATATCAGAATTAATATAAGGCATGGAACCAGTCATCCTTATATATATTAATTCCTTTCTTGATATTCCAGTGACACTGAACTCTCAGATAAATAATGATTACTCATTATTTCATCTCGGTATGGCCATACACTTCTCAGTTCACTGATCAAGTGGCCGATGATATTTTCTCTCTTAATGAGAGGGGTAATCCCTTCACTTCTCTCATGCTCTCTAACATGAATCAATGCATACCCAATCATACCCGTACTTGTCACTCTGTTACGAGTACGTTAGGTGTATGTCAAAGTACACAGTAATTCATAAAGAATTTCATAGAGATTTTAGGTCTAAGAACTCCGATACAAAACTTGCATATGAGAAACACTTATGACTTGTACCATGTAGTGTTCTCATGAGTGGATCTAATCCAGATACCGTGTTCTAAACATGTATCTATGATCTCTGATTGACACTCTTGTCCTTATGATCCGTAAGACAGAACTCAACTTATCAGAGAGAGAATACTAGTCTTAATTCATTTGTTATTCCCATAACAATGACTGAATAGGGATATTTAGAATGAAATCTCATTTGTTTCAAGGTCTTACAACCATGTGCCTCACACATGATAACTTAAACTGAAACAACATTCTTGGATAGTTCTATCAATTGATATGCACAGGAATACAATAGATAAAACAAATGCCTCATTTATTAAATTAAATGCTTTATAACAATGTATTGGGGCTAGGGCTTACACTAACAATCTCCCACTAGCACTAGTCCCAATTGGGCATAGCCCTAAGACCGAACGCTCTCAAATGAGCTTCGTGCAGATTTGGACGCAATTGTTTCGTCAAAAGATCTGCTACATTGTCTTCACTTGCTATCTTGCTAACCTTAACGTCCCCACGATCAATGATTTCTCTGATCAGGTGGTACCTCCTGAGTATGTGTTTGGATTTCTGGTGTGACCGGGGCTCCTTGGCCTGTGCTATGGCCCCGTTGTTGTCACAGAAAATTTCTAATGGATCTAGGATTCTTGGGACCACTCCTAATCCAGAAATGAAATTTTTAATCCAAACAGCCTCTTTTGCAGCCTCACTTGCTGCAATATACTCAGATTCAGTAGTTGAGTCGGCAACAGTTTCTTGCTTTGAGCTTCTCCAGCTGACAGCACCACCGTTCAAAACAAAAACAAACCCAGATTGCGATCTAGAATCCTGAGTGCTGGTCTGAAAAGCAGCATCGGCATAACCTTGTATGACGAGCTCTTCTTGACCACCATACACTAAGAAGTGATCCTTAGTCCTTCGCAGGTACTTCAGAATCCCTTTTACAGCTGACCAGTGCTTCTCACCAGGGTCTTGCTAAAACCTACTGGTTATACTCAGTGCATGAGCAACATCCAATCTAGTACATAACATAGCGTACATGATAGATCCAATAGCAGATGCATATGGGATTCTACTCATGTTGTCCCTTTCCTCTTTGGTTTTAGGGCACTATTCTTTAGTCAAAGGAACTCCCAAAGCCAAAGGTATGTACCCTTTCTTTGAGTCTCCCATACTAAAACGCTTTAGTCCTTTGTCTATGTACTTTTCTTGACTTAGTCCCAAGAGCCGATTCGATCTATCTCTATAGATTCGAATACCAAGTATTGTCTCGGCTTCACCAAGTAGCATATTTAGGTTCTATATTTGGTTTACTTTGTAGTGAATCAAATTAATCCATTTTATCCATATTGTCATTTTCCTTGATTCTTGTTGTTTATTTCTTTGTTTTAAGCTAGCTTTTTTTCATTTACATTGTTAGGGTATCATTGCCTGTCCAATACTCTAATTTGATTATCATCAAGTGGTATACCACTCTTGGCCGTGTATCACCTCCATTGTGTCTAGAGTCTTCTTTTCTAGTTTTGAGCTATCTTTTGTTGTTAGTATTATTTCCTTGTTTTCTTAAAAGTGCTCAAGTTTTTGATTTGTGATTTACATTTTGAAGCGCAATTTTGAAGTTTCAAGCTTGAGAGGAAAAAGGCAAGAGAGTGAGAGGACATTAAGAGGGTAAAAGCCAAATTTTGAGTGAAACATGAGTGAATGTGAGGATGTCTTATTCAAGTCCAAGCAACATTTACATCAAGATGAAAGGAATGCATTTAAGGAAGATATAAAATTGTTAAGGGAAGACCTTAATAATATAGAATGGTTGGTTAGACAATATTTCGAACCACACATTAAAATGGAGAGAGCAAAACGAAGAGAAAGAAGAAGAAAGTTATCATAGAAGAAATAATTTGTGAACCTGAAAAGGGTGATATAGATATAGGCTTTGAGGTTACTCAAGACCATGAAGAGGATGTTGTTAATGAGCTTGATGAGGAAAAAGAGGTTTTGGGTGAAGTTAAGGATGTGGAGAATGTGGTTAAAAAGGTAAATGAGGTTTTTTTAGAGGTAGAAGATGATAATGATGTTGTGCATAATGGAAAAATATTTGAAAGTGAAAATTTTGTTGATTGTTTGAATGCAAGTGAAGAAGTTTGCTTAGTTGAGATGGAAGATTCACAAGTTACAATTGATTCTCTATTGATTAAGGAGAATGATTTACACATGGGAAGTGAAGAAAGTCAAAATCATATCATTGTATTAAATACTAACCATGTTTTGCATAGTCCTTTTGTTTATAACTTGCAGGATCATGATGAGTTCTTTAATGAAGAAGCATTCATACTATTTCTACCAATGCCGAAGATCATTTATGAAGATGAATGTATTCCTCAAGTGTCAATTCCCAACTATTGCAAGACAAAGATTCAAGAACGAATCTTTTCTAAAGAGGAGGGAATGATACGACCATAGAGGGGGCAAGTCATGATGATTTCATCAATCAACATCACAAGCATAAAGTACTAATCTTTTTGGAAGCAAATGAAGAATTAGGCCAACTTGAGTAATAAAGGGCTTATGCAACTTTTAGCTTTAATTGTACAAGTCATGTGCTTCATTTAAAAGTCACATGACTCATTTAAAGTTGTATCTTAATGGGTTTAAGGGGCTGTTTTGTTTAGTTTTTAGTTAGGGCTTTTAATTCATTAAGTTTATTTGGATTATTGAATAAGTGAGGCCTTATTTAAGTGGGATACATGCCACCTTCACTAAGGCCCATCATTTTGATTTTGTTTTAATTCTTTAAGTAGGAGAATGGGCTTGTTTTTTCTTGTAAAGCCCAATGAAATTCGGCCACACCTTGTTTAGGTCCTTTTTAGGGGTTGTTTTAGCTTCTAAGGGTGATCTATTACTTCTTAAAGAGGTTATTAGACTTGTTTAGGAAGTAAAATGTCTTTAGAGTTCCTAAAGAGGTCATTTGGCTTGTTTAGGAAGTAAAGTGTTTAGGCTTTTAGTATAAATAGCTTGTTATGAGTTTTAAACAAGAAAAAAGATTGGAATCAAATTATAAACTTTAAGGCTGAATTCTTTAGAGAGATTGTGAGAATCGCTTGCTTTCTTTTCTATTGCATCAAGAATTAGGATTACTTATCAATCATTTGATTGTGGCATTTTCTTATTCTTCTTATCCCGATTATTTGTATTTCCATTCACATGTTGTTCGGGGGTTCAATAGGGAGGGTGTTTGTATTCTTTGCATTTTGAGATCAAAGTGTGTGTTCAAGGATAATGTGAACTAAATACAAAAACTCAAAAACTATGAACTAAATACAAAAGAGTTTAATGTGGTATTTATAACCACATAAAGAATAATCCTAATCCTAATTGAATTCCTACTAGGTCAAAATTCCTATTCCCTTTAGGCTTGACAATTAAACCTAATTTCCTACTTAAGATAATTAAACAAGACCAAATGAATAGGCCTTCCTACAAGTGGCATGTAGCCCATTTAAATAAGGCCTACTTATTGAATAAACCCAAATAAAAATCCTAACTAAAGATTAATTGAAAGCCTTATAATTCAATCCTTCATCATCCCGCCCTTTGTCGCGAGGGCGATGAATGCCACGAGCATTACAAAAGCCGATCAACTCAAGTTAATCTTTCCACATTGACCAAGCCCCCTGTGCACGCATCATACCCTCCCTCTTCATAAGAGATTCGTCCTCGAATCTTCATCTTGTTCAAGTTAGGAATTGATGCTTGATGAACAAACTCATCTTCATATATGATTTTTTGAACGGGTGGAAATAATATGAATGCTTCTTCAGAATAGAACTCATCATATTACTATAATTTGACAAAAACACTAGGTAAATATATGGTTAGTCTTTAATACTTCATTATGACTATGATCTTGAGTTACTTCATTTTCCATGTGGAAATTTTCTTCCTTAAGCAATAGAGGAGCACTTGGAACTTGTTGATCTTCTATCACAATCAAACAATCTTCTTCAATTTCACTCAAATGATCATCTCTACCTTCAATTACTTCTTTATCATTTATAACCTCGTTATCAAATAAAACTATATCTAGAGCAACCCCTTCAGGTTCACAAATTATTTCTTCTAGGATAACTTCCTCTTTCTTTATTTTCTCTTTCCTCCCTTCCATTCTAATCAGTTGTTTGAAAAGTTTTTTAAGCCGTATTTCTAAATTCTTAAGTTCTTGCCTGAACAACTTCATTTCTTCCTTCAACTTGTTCCATTCTTCTTGATTTGAATGCCACTTTGATTTGTAATAAGACATCCTCACAGTCACTCATGTTTATCTCTCAAAAATTGGCTTTTATTCTCTCATTTAAGCTCACACACTCAAGCCTACCACTCAAGCTTGTTGTCCTTAATTACACTTTCTAACTCAATTTCCAATCAAAATAATTCACAAACAGGAAATCAAATGAAGAATACAATGTTTACTTAACAAAGAAGATAGAACGAAGCAAAGCTTGCTTACTATCACGAGCGCGACACCTACCGCAGGTGCAACAAGAGGCGGGAAAGTAATTAGGTCAAAAGTATGATAAAGATAAGTTTACCCAATAGTTATATTCCTACTTGTTCACATCAACCAGAGGAAATTTTCAAATGAAACACATATTTTTTTGCAATTTTTTTCTTCTTTTTTTAGATGAACAATACATAAACAGTACCAACAAATATTTTTTTTCTTTTTTTTAAATCAACGGTATCGTAAACAGTACTCATAAACAATAACAACAATTTTTTTTAATATCTAATGGAAATTAAACAATGGAATAAAAAATTAAACAAGATAAATAAGAATTTATCCTAGTCCAAGCTCTGATACCAAATGATGCGGAACCCCAAGGTCAAAGAACCCGAAACCCCTAAAACACAAAATATGGCATGAACAAAAACAAGAAATAGACCCCCAATCTAAAGAACCCCAAACAATATATGAATGAAAATGCTTATAATAGATTGATTTAAACTCAAGAATAGAATTCACCACAAAGTAAATACCTTGATAAGAAATCTAAATTCTTGATGTAAAAGAAGAAGACAAGCAATCCTTCCCTTGAAGATTTCGGCCAAGCCCATTAGAAATATTCTCAAATTAATCAAAAACTAAAAAACTCTCAACTAAATGTAAAAGAGTTTAATGTGGTATTTATAAGCATTTAAAGAAGAATCCTAATCCTAATTGAATTCCTATTAGGTCAAAATTCCTATTCGCATTAGGATTGACAATTAAACCTAATTTCCTACTTAAGATAATTAAATAAGACCAAATGAATGGGCCTCCTTGTAGCCTATTTGAATAAGTCTTACTTATTACAATAAACCCAAATAAAAATAACAGATAAAAATCCTAACTAAAGATTAACTGAAAGCCCAAAATAATTCAATCCTTCATCATCCCACCCTCTACCGTGAGCGTGATGAATGTCGTGTGTGAACCAAAAGTCGATATGCTTAAGTTAATCTTTCCATGTTAACTAGCCCCCCTATGTAAGCATCAATAAACTTGTCAAATGTACCATACATTGCTTGCACTGCATAAACTACCTCCTCAAGGGACGTTCCCTTCTTAGTAGATTCTTTAGTCATTGTTTATGCCTGTAAAAGATGTTAGATAATAGCCTTACAAGCACTTCCTTAAGTGTTTACACTCAAAATATGTCACTCCTCTTGCACACAATAAAGGTTTTTACCCTATTAAATGTACTCACACTTTCTCGCCTTTTTCCACTTTTGTTCTCAGCTATAGAGTTGTTCTTTAGAATCAGATTGTAATTCAAGTAGTTCTTATGTAAAGAAAACAAAATAACTTATTAAAAAATAGCAATTCAAGTTTAAAGGCAAATTATACACACTAGATGAAGAAAAGTTGTGTAACTGATTTTTGTATACAAATGAGCAATACGAAACAAGTTATCACTCAATCAATGTTTATGGAAGAAAAAAGCAAGTAAATTAACAAAAGATAAATAAGAATGCAAGGAAGATAGAATTGGAACTTAATGTAATGGATTCAGCTCTTCTTAAGAAAGAAAACAAACTAGGCACTAAATATTCTAAACCAACCCAAGCTTGCTCTAATTAATATGAGATGAAACCAAAAATCACGTTGGAACAACCCCCAAGTAGTTGCCTAAGCTCTTGCAAGTCTTTCACTTTCAATTGAATTTTGTCTACATATATTTTTTTCAAGACCAGTAGCTAAACTACTTTAATGAGGTTCAATTTTATCAATTTTTGGCTTGAAAGAACTAAAGGAATCGATTTCAAATCAAGCAAACAAATTCGGGATTCACTTTCCTGCAAGTTGTTCGATTTGATTTCAAACCTTTTTCTTCTTTTTTTAATTTAGATGAACAATACAGTGAACAGTAATTCGGATGAACAAAGCCAGGAATATTACCAACAATTTTTTTATTTTCATTTTTCAAGCACTAATCAACATAAATATGATATATATCAACCAAATCACCAAAGAACAATAGCTAAAAGATGGTAATTTGAAATTAACACCCAAACAGAAAATCAAAGCTCTAATACCAAATGATGCGAAACTCAAGGATATAATAATAACCCAAACCCCAAATCAATTGAATATTCACAAACTTGCAATATGATTTTTAATAAACATTGAACCCTAATTCCAAAGGATATTAAGATCTAAAGTAGAATAAAGAAGAATAGAACAAAAAAAGTAAAACTTGAATAACCCAATTCTTGAAATACATCAGTAAGAAAACTTACCTTGAAAATTCAATTCATGCATGAAGAATTCATTCAATAATCATCCATTCTTTGTTATAGCAATAATAATGTCTTTTATATGCATAAAATTATCCTAAAGTGATTAGGATAAATGGGCCAAATTCGTTATAAAAAAATGGAAGTGGGAATTTAGCCTTTTTCCTACCTAGAATTGGAAAACTTAAAACCAAATGAGTGAGCTACCTCTATCAATGTGAGGCCCACACCAAAAGCCCTAAAATTAATCATACTTAGTTAAATAAAGTCTTATGTAAGGCCCAAATTAGGCCCAACTCAAAATAACCCCATAACTTAAGCATTACACATGCAATGCATATGCTATATGTCACATACTGTGCACATGCATATAGCACATGCTTAGCACATGACTTGCACATGTTTGGTACATGTCAAGGTCACAAGTTTGGCACATGTCAAGGCATTTGGCACATGTGATACGGATCCAAAAGGGCTATCTTATGCCATTGAAGAGGGGCAACCTTATGACTTTCAAATGGGTTAAAATGGAGTTCAAACACATAAATATAAGATCCAAATGTCATTGGGGTGTGCACCAATTTATAGGAGGCAGATTTGGTGCTTTACCATCAATTTTGGGCTTATACAACTTTGGGCTTTAATTGTACAAGTCATGTGCTTCATTTAAAAGTCACATGACTCACTTAAGTTGTATTATTAATGGGCTTCATTTGGGCTTAGTTTAGTTAGTTTGGTTATTTATTTTTAGTCTTTCTTTTGGGCTTTCATTTTAGGCCTATAAGGTTTATTAATTAGTTTTGTTTTAAGTGTGTTTAAGACTTATTTGGGCTTATTTGGCTTGTAAAAGCCCAAGGAAATTCATGTAAGGCCCTCTTGGATCCGTATCATTCCCTCCCTCTTTAGAAAAGATTCGTCCTCGAATCTTCGTCTTGCAATAGTTGGGAATTGGTACCTGAGGAATCCTTGTCTAACTAGGATTATGATTGTAATTCCAAATCAAGTATGGATTGGATTTTTGAAAACTTAAACCCAAAGAAATAAGGATTATATTTCCTACCCTTTAAAGGATTCCCAAAGGTGTTTGAAAAAGGTGTATATGCTGCCCCTCCCAATCCTAAAGCAAAAAGGATTAGTTTTTCCCACTTATGAAAAGATTAGGATTTTTTTAGGCTATATAAACTACCCTTGCTCAATTTGCTCCTTAATTTTTTTTTCTTCTATTTTTCTTCTCTTTCACGTTTTTCTCCCTTCTTTCCTTTTTTTTTTTTGATAAACAGTACCGTGAACAGTACATTAAACAGTGCGATGAACAGTGTCGTGAACAGTACCACGATTTTTTTCTTTTCTTTTTTTTCTTAATTCAACACAATAATATAAAGGCTACTACTACTAGAATTTGTTTTTTTTTTTATTTTATGCTAAAGATTCAAAATTCAAGTTCGGTTTCTAAGGCTTTTTTAATGAATCAAAACATAAGGTAAGAAAGAGAAACGGCTAAATTTAACACACAAAAAAAACACACAAATCAAAACTTATCACTACCTAATTCGGCATAAACATAAAGAAATCAAGGAAAAAACACAAATCTAACACTAAGATAAATAGGAATTTACCTTACTTTTGGCTCTGATACCAAATGATGCGGAACCCCAAGGTTAAAGAACCCGAAACCCCTTAAGTATACGTTTTGATTTCAAAAGACAAAGAAGACAAACACCCTTCCTATTGAACCCCCAAACAACACGTGAATGGAAACGCAAATAATTGGGATAAGAAGAATAAGAAAACGCCACAATCAAAATGATTGATAAGTAATCCTAATTCTTGATGCAATAGAAAAGAAAGCAAGCAATCTCACAATCTCTATAAAGAATTTCGGCTAAGCCAAGAGAAAAACTCTCAAAAGTTTATAATTTGATTCAATGATTATGTTTACAACCTAGGTTAGGCTATTTATAAGGTGGCTAACCCTAATTCACTCTTTAAAACCCTAATTTAAATACTCATATGGCCTTACACGAATTTCCTTGGGCTTTTACAAGCCAAATAAGCCCAAATAAGTCTTAAACACGCTTAAAACAAAACTAATTAATAAAGAGAAAATTACATAGATTACCATTTTTTTAACTCTAATTTTTAAAAATACATGCATCACTTAAAAATGATTAAAATTACCTTTTTTTAATTTTTTGTTTTTAAAAATACCACTTTTTGTTAAACGTTCCCCTTTCTCTTCCATTAGCTCCTCCCTCTCGTTGCTGAAGATGTTCTTTCTCATTCTGGTGATTGGCGGTGATAATGGACATCATGACCGCCATCGGAGGACTCCCAGCATTGATCGATTCTTCTGGTGCCCTTCGTTCTTCTCCAACCGCCGATGACAAATAGACCGGAAAGGGAGATGCCGATGCCTTATAGCTCAGTTTTCGGCCAATTAGGAACACGAGGAAGGGATAAAAGGTTATTCTAGTAGATCTTCCGGGGAAACTCTAACAGTTTGGTAAATCTTCTACTTCTTCTAATTGCTTATCCGCATCATGGTTTTAATTCTTTAATTATATCTGAAATTAGACGAATTTTGTCTATATTTAAGCTAGGTCCTTGTGTTTTATTTTAATTCGATTTGATTAGCACGGGAATTTAATAACTGGGAATTAGAGGCGATATGTCATTAGAATTGTTGTGTGCATTTGTCTGTACAAAAGGCAATTGCAGCTGATGAAAATCTTGTAATTTTTTGCAAGCCTCTTGAACTTTACAATATTCTTCACCGTCGTGCTCAATACAATGTAATCTTTGTTTCCCTTTATAATTTTCTTTTTGTTTTTGTAGTCTATTGATTTGAGTTTTATATAATTTTTTTATTTTACTTACTGTTTTGAGGTTTATATATCTTTTTCTTTTACTTTCTAATTGAAGTCATTTTTTTAGTTGCATCCTTCTTTTTCTTAGAAGATGTTTGCATTACAGAATAAAAGGAAAGCAAAAAAGGAGCTATGAGCTTGCTTCTTAATGCTTTGCTATACACTCTTTTATGGCATTGTTCTGTTTTATTTTGCATTAGTCTTAATTTCACTAAAGACCATTAGTTTCTATTATGTGGTTAAGATAAGGATCAAGCTCAGCAGTTAGTGTGGTTATTGTTTGTTCTCATATGGAATAGAGCTATTGGAGATACATTGTTCTGTCTTTTAGTTGTTGGCTTCCTGGCTGGTTAATGGCTACATATACTTGTCTAGGCTGGCAGCTGTAATTGTGATTTTCAACTACAGAGATTACAACAACAAACTACAAAAGACTGAAGGTAGCATGACTTATTTTTCATAACGAGTTTGTTCTAAAAATTCATTTTTGTTTGTTGCTCTTCCTGTAATGTTAGGGAATGAGTGATTTTTAGTTCTATGTTGTGCAGATAAATTAGTGATTTTTAGTTCTACATTGTGCAAATAAATTATCCTATCAGTTATGTTTATTGGCTAAGAGGTCATATATACTCGGTTGTCTTGCATGAGTTGAATTTATTCAGGTCCCACTTACTACTTTAGTAAGCATTCCTTTTTGATAACTGATGTCATGTTTAATCATTTAAAACTCCTTCATTGTCTAGTAGAAACCCTAACGTTGGGACTCTATGAAAGTTTTGATGCTTCCAACTGGATTCATGCTTCATATTCTAGATCGGATAATCATTATTGTTGTCCATTTTACATGATTCTCTGTCTTAAATTGATACATCGAATGCTTTTTTTTCTTTTTTTTTTGCCTTTTTAATTCTTTAATAATTCTTAAGCTAATCCATATCTAATCTTATTCTTTTCATGAATTAAACTTTTCTAGAATGTTCAAAGTATTTGCAGGGAAAATGTCTCATTCATGCATGACAATCTATGCATCTTGGGTTGAGTCCACCTTTGTGATTGGGTTATGGAAAATGAGATCACCCTTGATGTGCACTTTTGTTTTTTTTTACTGAAAGAACAGATATAATTGTCTCATGCCCTGCTTTGAGAGGCAATTGATTATTTTTCCTTTCAATGGCCATAACCCAAAGAGCTCGAGCAAGAAGAACCTAAAAAGAAATCCAAGTGAGTGTCTCGGGTGTTTGGTGGATCTTCATTGATAAACTCCTATCATTCTGCAACTCTAACTCAAAGTACTAAGTTGAGAAATACATGTTCATTGACGGGACATCCAGCCTCAACACACAGTAGCAAACACAAGAGTTTAATCTCTGAAGTTGGGGCAGTCGAGTGTGCCAAAAAAGAGACATAAACATCAGCGTACCGTATCAACTGATTGCCTTACTCTAGATTCAGGAAGGGGTCGCAGCAACCATACTATTTCAGGTTCGTGAGGATATTTATAGAGAGTGAAGGAGGAATAAGCCTTCCTCATGTTTGTAATTTGATTTTGATATAGTGTTTTCAGAATATATTATAAAATAAAATAATTTATTTTCTTGTCAAACAATTTTATTATAAATTAATGTTAGAAATTATTCTTTTTATTACAAAATTCTATCTATATGATGTTCTATAGGTATATTGAGGGAGCTCAGAATTGCTAGAGAAAACAAGAGTCATGGTCTGACTTGGTAAAATTGAATGCTACAATTGATAGAGGAGACTAGTTGACTTGCTGGTGCCATTGACCCATTTTTCTACTTTGAAATTGTATTATGGATTTTGGTATACCAGGTATACCGTCTGGTATACCAGGTATACCTGGTAGTATACCATTAGTATACCAAAATTTTTAATTGAAATTGTATTATGGATTTTTGGTATACCATGGGTATACTAGGTATACCACCAGTATACCAAAATTCAAAATTAAAATTATATTCTGGATTTTGGTATACCACAGATATACAACCGGAACAAAACACGTAGCTTGTATTATTTTTCAATTGTTGAAATTTTTCTATAACAGTAAACGAATAAATCAAATGCTGGTAATTCTTGGCATGTATGAATTTTGCGTTCATTGGATGCTTTGACCGATAGCATTTGCGGTGCAATTTACAGAACTAAAAAAATATAAATTTAAAAAGAAACTATTTTCTTATGTCGAATTTGATTGTAAAAGAATAAAAACATGCAAATTATATAATTGATATTGCAATTTGACATGTTATGCCAAGTGAACAGCCAACCCCAACAGCTATGTGTGTGTATATATATAGTGAAGCATCGTACAAGTTCAGTTTGATTGTTGGAATTTGGAAATATTATTAAATTCTGCATAGTAAAAGTCTCCAAAGCATATGATTTTATGATTAATCATTAAAAATAGCCTATATTGAAAATAGCATACATATCATATTGATTATGTAATATAATTTCCAATAAAATACATAGAAGATACCAAATAATGGCTTTTTATTTAAAAAATTTTAATTTTTTTGAAATTGGTATACCCGACGGGATACCTGATATACTATCGATATACCAAAATTCAAAAAATAATTTCAATTATGGATTTTGGTATACCTGGTATACCGTTGGGTTTACCAAAATCCAGAAGATAATTTCAATTTTGGATTTTGGTATACCCGATGGTATACCTGGTATACCAGGTGGTATATTAAGTATATCAAGCGGTGTAAACCAAGTATACTAGGTATACATAGGGCAAATATATTTAGTTTTTTGGTATATCAAGCCATATACCAACCGGTATACTACATTACATGGTGCTAACATATTCTGTTTTTTGGTATACCAAGCGGTATACCGGATATACCTTCTAGTATACCAGGTATAATATCGGTATACCAGTTTAAAAAAATTAAAATTATGTTATACATTTAAAAATGCTAAATTAAATATTAATAATAGACTTTTTTTAACTATTAATTAAAGATTAAAAAAAAGTGGATAAAAAAGGGGAACAATTTGGGAAGAAAATCTAACTGTTATTTCAAATTTTGCCTGTGAAGCAACACCATAAAAAGACCATTTGAGGCATATGAAACTCCAGAAGGTGCGGTGTCACTAGTGCTTGTCTGTTGCATAAAGGAAGCTTTAATGCTAGAGGCAGAGTCTGAAAGTTCATTTTCACTATAATTCACCTTCTTTTTCATTGGAGTATGCCTAGGAGCTGTAACATTTGGAATCTTATCATCTTGGGGAGAGGAATCTAGTGAGTATTGTTCCTGTAGATGTCATCCTCCGACTCGGATGATATTTCCATATCTGATTCAAACCTACCATCCTTCCTACTCACATGTATAGCCCACGACATAGGAATTGTATCAAATGCCATATGCCCACTACGAAACTTTGCTGGAGAAGGCAATTCAAAACCCCGTCCACCTTTTCTCATATGTACTAAAGGGTTAGAACTTGGTTTCTGAGTCAAAATTGAATTGAAAATGTTTATTGTTTTGGTAGCACATTCTTGATACAAGTTCTGAATTTATATCAAACCTATAGAGCAAGTAATGCTACATATATATATATATATATATATATATATATATATATATATATATATATATATATATATATATATATATATATATATATATATATATATATATATATATATGAACTCTAAAATTGTCAACCAGTCAGAAGCCCCAAAATGAAGGATTCTGATGTTGGCTTACCTCCCGAACCCAACTAGTTGCAAACATGATTCTTTATTCTTGACCTGAACCAAAAATTTACAGAGAAAGAAAAATCAATGCACAAAGAGTAAATCTTTTACAAGTAAGCAAAAAAAGAAAAAAAAACACTCCTTTTGCTTTTGGTCGTTTTCGGGTGAATCTTACTTTCCCTTATATTTTCTTTCACTCTTGTAGCAACCACTATACACAAAGTTAAAACCTTCAAAAAAATACCAACTGAAACTTAACCTGAACAACAACGTCCAACCAACACTCAAATCAAGACTTTTAGAGTCAAAACTAGGAAACTACAAAGGTAGAACAAAAAATTTTGAGAAGAAAATGAATCCAGAGTGGAACCTGGTGTTTGCTTTCTCAAAAGACTGAATTCAATCATCAGTGCTTGAAGTTTTTGTCAAAGACAGAGAGATGATTATCTTGGAAGGGTAGTTTTCGACTTGAATGAAGTTCCAACAAGAGTTCCACCTGATCGCCCACTGGCTCCTCAATGGTATAGGTTGGAGGATCGACGCGGTGAAGGGAAAGTCAGAGGACATATGATGCTTGCAGTCTGGATGGGGACACAAGCTGATGAGGCCTTCCCAGAAGCATGGCATGCAGATGCTTTCGCAGTCTATGGTGAGGGTGTTCTTAGCATCAGATCAAAAGTTTATGTATCACCAAAATTGTGGTAGGTGAGAGTGAATGTCATTGAAGCTCAAGACATTGTGCCAAATGATAGAAGCCGCCTCTCAGAAATATTCGTAGAAGAAGAAGAAGAAAAAGAAGAAGGAGGAGGAGGAGGAGGCGTGAAAAGAGAGGATTATGAGTTAAATTAAAAAAGTGGTATTTTTAAAAATAAAAATTTTAAAATAGGTATTTTTGAAAGAGAAAAAAAGAAGGGAGTCTATTTAAGTTTAATCCATTTTTTTTTGTAGTTTTGTAAAACTCCCATTAATAAACCTTATAGGCCTAAAATGAAAGCCCAAAAGAAAGACTAAAAATAAATAACCAAACTAACTAAACTAAGCCCAAAGGAAGCCCACATGCCTATCCCATTAATAATACAACTTAAGTGAGTCATGTGACTTTTAAATGAAGCACATGACTTGTACAATTAAAGCCCAAAGTTGTATAAACCCAAAATTGATGGTAAAGCACCAAATCTGCCTCCTATAAATTGGCGCACACCCCAATGACATTTGGATCTGCCACCAAATCAAATTGACATTTGAACTCCATTTTGACCCATTTGAAAGTCATAAGGTTGCCCCTCTTCAATGGCATAAGATAGCCCTCTTGGATCCGTATCAACATGACTTGCACATGCCAATTTGATTCTTCATGAAATTTAGCCTATGATTCTTATTCATGGTCCACCTTTGTTCCAAGCATGTGAACCATCGTCAATCCCTTTTGAACTCCTCCAATTTTGGTCTCCATGAATTTGGATTCAACCCATTTATAATTTTTTCCTTGAAGCTTCATTTCTTCTTCAATGAATGATATTTGCATAAAGGTTTGCAACTTTTTTTAGAACTTCTTAGCCTTACTCTTTGTAATTGGTCCATTTGAAAACTTCAATGGATTCTTATTATTGTCTACAGTTTCAAGCCTATCTACATCACAAGCCTAAATATAGTCGAACCTTACCGAAAAATTATTGAACCTTATTCAAAATTTTTCAGATGATAATGGAACCTTCTAAACACACGTATAACGTTATAATATGATGATAAACTTATACATTGCATGATTATAAAATGAAATATTGGATTGAGCCTAGCAATTGTAAGGCGAATTAAAAGTATATAAGTGGTATTTGTATGCATATGAATGGGAATATTTATTATATAACTATAATTGAATATGTTATGATGTACTAGGGTATCAAAATCAGGAAGTGATTGAGTGAATATGTAATGGGTGAAAATATATTTATTATATGATGTGAATAGGTGCAAGCAAAGAATGTTTGCAAGTAAGTATCGTTTATGCATTTCCATCGGTTAAGAATTATTGGCATGTGTATAAGGTTGTGCATATTGATACATGTCTTTAGTGTGAATGAAAATTGACACGATTGATTATTCTCGTGCATGAAATGTAAAGTTAATGCGTGATTATGAATGTGCTATTGTTACATAGTTATAGTGAAGTGTAAAAACCTAGTCAAGCACAAATGTAGTTGAATAGTGAAAATGTAAGCGAAACCTTGGTGTATGCTTGATTTGGACATAGTTGTGGACTTATGTAGGATAGTGATTTGATACCTTTTTGGTATCTAGTGTTGCCTTGGCACCTTAATTGTGTCTAGTTAATAGATACCTCCAGGTATCTAATGTTGACACTAAAATGGTGTCTAGTGATTCGATACCTACATGGTATCTAATGTTCCTAATTGTCCACATTTATATTGAGTTTAAGCTATGAGAGTGTTTATATAATGTATATCTATTGGTTAATGCATAAGTGATAATAGACTATGTAATGACGATCATGCAAAATGTACATGTAATTGATATGATATTAAGTGTATGGCTTTTTGTCATTTCTAATTAAGTCCCAAATTACATGTTTGAACTATGAGGTTTCGATTCCCGATTTTAGGATACATAGGAAGCTTGGAATACTAATTCGAAGTTCGAACCAAATATTGATGTATTGTTAAGTATCTTGGTAATGGTAAGATGGAAAAGTGACTTGTAGAAGAGTTTTAAAGGTCAGTAGTAACTCAATATGGGAAATTCTGAGTGGACTTACTTCGAATAGAATGGAATTAAATAGTTAGTGAAGGTAACTGAGTAGAAGTGGATTGATTTGTTCGTGCATCTAAGAATAATTCTTGGTAGTGAGGGTTAATAAAGCATTAACTTTTAATAGCGTGCATAGTAGAACGAAATATCAAAGTTATAAATGAATTGGCATGTTTTAGTTATATTTAGTGAGTGATTATTATAAATGACTTAGTTATATGTTTGCTTGAATAGGTTTCATGACACCCTACATTCACTTATAATTTCGTACACTATGAAATATCGTTCGTGCTGTTACATAGTTACTTAATCCGGCCATCCTTTTATATGGTTGGTTAATGGCTAAGCTTAACTTTTATTTCTTAAATTCATTTTAGCTTCATGAAGTTACTATTCATTTGGTATAAATTTTGGCAGCATAGCAGCTTGTAAACCATGCTACCCAAACCTGCAAATTGCAAACAACACTCCTAAAAGGCAACCTTTACCTCCAATACTCCAATCATAATCACAACACTTCTAAATTCAGCCACAATCCATCATCAAATACACTCACATAATCAACATCTACACAATCAGACTATATAAATTTACTATTATCTAACATTCATTACCCAATGCATTACATGTCAGTTCTCAAAACTAAAGTCTAATACATAATACATCTAAGTTCAATGCCCACAAAATGTGTTACATGTACATGCCATTTCTCTTCTCCATCACCTACATGCAGTCAAACAAACCACGCACTAACCTAGTGGTGGATAAAAGTACATAAAATTTCATCCAATAAATCTACTTTAATTAAATTACCATTTACCCCTAGTTACGACTTATAGTTAATTAATTTAAGATTTGTTCTCTTAATGCCTTAAATTATCATGTAATCCCTCCATTACTTATTTTTCTGATTTTTCCCCATAATTCTTACGTAAGTGGAAAATTACAATTAAGTCCTTAAACTTTCTTTTTTACTACATGTTGGGTATTTTTCACTAATTTCACTCCTTTTTTACTTCCTTTTGGTTTTTATTACCCTTTAGCCTCAAATTTATGTTTTAGTCCTCATATTCTTTTGTAAATTGCAGTTTGGTCCCTAAAACTTATTCCTTTGCATATTTTGCTTTATTTCCAATTTTGATTCTTTTTATTTCTTTGGACTTCCATTCAACTTTAAGCAAAAATTTTATATTTTAGTCCTTATACTTACTAATGTACTAGTAAATTACATTTTGGTCCCTTAACTTTTCCTTAGTCACTATTTTGCCTCTTTTTGATTCTTTGACTATTTTCTCTTTTTAACCACATTTTTATGCTAATTTACAATTTTGCCCCTATTTCTAGCATAATTACATTTTTACTCTTTTTAAACCAATTGACCTCATTTTCATCTTTTTTATTATTTTATCAGACAAATGACATATTTGGCACATAGTTTATCATCTAATCCTCATTTTCTTGCATATTTACATTTTTACATTTTTTGAACTATTATTTACTGTTTCTCACTTTATTTATTACTTATTCACATTTATGATATCTTTCATGCAAAATTTTACCATTTAATCCCTATTTTCTTACATATTTATAGTTTTTCCCCTAGTAGTAAATAGTGAAAATCCTCAAATCGAATATATGGGATGAGGACTATATGACAGTGTGTATATATTATATGTGTGGGGTGACTACTTAAGCGTAGCTATCCCTTAATATATGTAAAGTGACGTCATACTTAAGCGTAGCCGTCCCTCAATATATGTGAGGTGACTATTTAAGCGTAGCCATCCCTCAATAGAAATCTGAGCTCATGGTGTTACCATGCTATATGGGTCCCTATGGCTAGCCATTATATCCTATGATCCTAGATTACCTATACACTAAGGCCAATTATTTTACTTCACATTATGCTATATTTTCATATATGTTCTCATGTCACTCACATTATGTCGTATGTCGTTCTTCCTCATTTCTCATTCATTAATCAATATCATACATACAATCATGATTAACATAGTGGATGTTTTTCAAACTTGATGAAACATGATAGATTCCTTATGTACATCATTTAGCCATAATATGTGCATATACATATCATGTGATATTGCATTCATTTGCATATCTTATGTGTTTCTAAACTCATTTCAAACCTTTATATGTTGATATGCTTTACATTTATATTAGTAAATATAACTTTCACATATGATCACCATTATATCCCTTTACATAACATTATGTCTAAATGAAATACTTAGTTCTAATATATCAATTTATGTTTATTTGTCATTGTAATGTCCATTTCATATTGATTATTCAATTACCTATGAACTTATCACATGGTACCTTATTATACCCCATTTAACCACACTTTGTTCAATGATACGACCATAGGGGGGCAAGTCATGATGATTTCATCAATCAACATCACAAGCATAAAGTACTCATCCTTTTGGAAGAAAATGAAGAATTAGGTCAACTTGAGTCATAAAGGTCTTGATGCGGAACCCCAAGGTTAAAGAACCCGAAACCCCTTAAACATATGCTTTGATTTCAAAAGACAAAGAAGACAAACACCCTCCCTATTGAACCCCCAAACAACATGTGAATGGAAACGCAAATAATCGGGATAAGAAGAATAAGAAAATGCCACAATCAAATGATTGATAAGTAATCCTAATTCTTGATGCAATAGAAAAGAAAGCAAGCAATCTCACAATCTCTCTAAAGAATTTCGGCTAAGCCAAGAGAAAAACTCTCAAAGTTTAATATTTGATTCAAATCTTCCCTTTACAAGTTATAATAAGGTTATAGCCTCCAAACCCTAAGGGAATGGGTATACATAAGTCCAATAGGTTTAAAACACTAAATTCAACCTAAAAAAAGCTAAAACAACTACTTAAAACCCTACTAAGGTAAAGTCACGAATTTGAAGCCCAAAATAAAAAGACTAACCAAAATAAAAGACTAACTAATAACCCAATAACTAAATAATCCCTTTAAAAGGAAGCCCACATGCCTAAGCCCACATTTACAACTTAAATGAGTTATGTGACTTTTAAATGAAGCACATGACTTATACAATTAAAGCCCAAAGTTGTATAAGCCCAAAATTGATGGTAAAGCACCAAATCTGCCTCCTATAAATTGGAGCACGCCTCAATGACATTTGGATCTTATATTTAATTGTTTGAACTCCATTTGGACCCATTTGAAAGTCATAAGGTTGCCCCTCTTCAATGGCATAAGATAGCCCTCTTGGATCCGTGTCATTCCCTCCCTCTTTAGAAAAGAATCGTCCTCGAATCTTCGTCTTACAATAGTTGGGGATTGGCACATGAGGAATACGTTCATCTTCATAAATGATCTTCTGCATTGGTGGAAGTAGTATGAATGCTTCTTCATTAAAGAACTCATCATGATCCTGCAAGTTATAAACAAAAGGACTATGCAAAACATGGTTAGTATTTAATATAGCGGTATGATTTTGACTTTCTTCACTTCACATGTGCAACTCATTATGTTTAATCAATAGAGAATCAACTGTAACTTGTGAATTTTCCATCTCAACTAAGCAAACTTCTTCACTTGCACTCAAACAATCAACAATTTCTTCACTTTCAATTATTTCTCCATCATGCACAACATCATTATTCTCTTCACCCAAAACCTCTTTTTCCTCATCAAGTTTATCAACAACCTCCTCTTCATTGTCTTGAGTAACTTCACTATCAAAGCCTACATATATATCATCCTTTTCAGGTTAACAAATTATTTCTTCTAGGATAACTTTCTCCTTCTTTCTCTTCGCTTTTCTCTCCTCCATCCTAATGAGTGGTTCGAAATATTGTCTAACCAACCATTCTAGATTATTAAGGTCTTGCCTTATCAACTTTATATCTTCCTTAAACGCATTCCTTTCATCTTGATGTAAATTTTGCTTTGACTTGTAATAGGACATCTCACATTCATTCGTGTTTCACTCAAATTTTGGCTTTTTCCCTCTTAATGTCCTCTCACTCTCTTGCCTTTTTCTTCTCAAGCTTGCAACTTCAAAATTGCACTTCATTCATAAATCATAAATCAAACTTGAACACATTTAAGAAAAAACAAGGAAATAATACTAACAACAAAAGATAGCTCAAAACTAGAAAAGAATACTCTAGACACAATATAGGTGATACACGGACAAGAGTGGTGTACCACTTGATGATAATCAAATTAGAGTATTGGACAAGCAAAGATACTCTAACAATGTAAATGGAACAAAAGCTAGCTTAAAACAAATACATAAGCAATAAGAATAAAGAAAAATGACAATATGGATAAAATGAATGAATTTGATTCACTACAAAGTAAACCAAATATAGAACCTAAATATTCTACCCAACAAAGCACGAAATCAACTAAAAGACCTAATTAAATTAAATGAAGTAGGTTGCATGCAAAAACAATTCAATTTAGAGCCAAAATTATCACTAGGCCGAATGGTGTAACATGCTTGATTAGTGTATCAAGTTGTGTGCAAAATGGTGGCAAAGTGATGGCAAATTGATGGCAAAATGATAGAAAAATGATGGCAAAAATGATAGCAAATGATGCCAGAAATGGTAACAAAATGGTGGCAAATGATTGGAAAAATGATGGCAAAATGATATCAAAATGGTAGCACAAATGATCAAAATGATGGAACAAATGGATAACAAATGGCGGCACAAATGGATAACAAATGATATAAAATGGTGGCACAAATGGATAACAAATGGATAGCACAAATGGAGGTTCAATAATTGCAAAGTAAATCCTTGGTTAAGTAGGACTAGGATTGTAATTCCAAATCAAGTATGGATTGAATTTTGAAAGCCTAAACCCAAAGCAATAAGGATTAATCTTCCTACCTTTTAAAGGATTCCCAAATGTGTTTGGAA
Source organism: Excoecaria agallocha (assembly GCA_037975025.1). Lineage (NCBI taxonomy): Eukaryota > Viridiplantae > Streptophyta > Magnoliopsida > Malpighiales > Euphorbiaceae > Excoecaria > Excoecaria agallocha. The sequence continues at coordinate 25,171,238 of CM075817.1, forward strand.
AACGTTGAAATGTGCCCCTTCCAATGCTAAAACAAAAAGAATTAGTTTTTCACACTTATGAAAGGTTTAAGATTTTCTATATAAACTACCCTTGCTCAATTGCTCCTTAATTTTTTTTTCTTCTTTTTCTTCTCTTTCACTTTTTTCTCTTTTCTTTCTTTTTTTTGATGAACAGTACCAGAACAGTGCGATGAACAGTGCTACGGTTTTTTTCTTTTTTTTTTTAATTCAACACACAAATCTAAAGGCTGCTACTACTACTAGAATTTGGTTTTTTCATGCCAAAGATTCAAAGTTCAAGTTCGGCTTTTTAACACACAAAAAGCACACAAATCAAAATTTATCACTACTTAATTTGGCATAAACAAAAAGAAATCAAAGAAAAGAAAACACAAACCTAACACTAAGATAAATAGGAATTTACCTTTCTTTTGTCTCTTATACCAAATGATGCGGAACTCCAAGGTTAAAGAATCTGAAACCCCTTAAACATATGCTTTGATTTCAAAAGACAAAGAAGACAAACATCCTCCCTATTGAACCCCCAAACAACATGTGAATGGAAATGCAAATAATCGGGATAAGAAGAATAAGAAAACGCCACAATCAAATGATTGATAAGTAATCCTAATTCTTGATGCAATAGAAAAGAAAGCAAGCAATCTCACAATCTCTCTAAAGAATTTTGGCTAAGCCAAGAGAAAAACTCTCAAAGTTTATATTTGATTCAAATCTTCCCTTTACAAGTTATAATAAGGTTATAGCCTCCAAACCCTAAGGATATACACAAGTCCAATAATTTTAAAACACTAAATTCAACCTAAAATAAGCTAAAACAACTACTTAAAACCCTACTAAGGTAAAGTCACGAATTTGAAGCCCAAAATAAAAGACTAACCAAAATAAAGGACTAACTAATAACCCAAATAACTAAATAATCCCTTTAAAAGGAAGCCCACACGCCTAAACCGACATTTACAACTTAAATGAGTTATGTGACTTTTAAATGAAGCACATGACTTGTACAATTAAAGCCCAAAGTTGTATAAGCCCAAAATTGATGGTAAAGCACCAAATCTGCCTCCTATAAATTGGAACACGCCCCAATGACATTTGGATCTTATATTTATGTGTTTGAACTCCATTTAGACCCATTTGAAAGTCATAAGGTTGCCCCTCTTCAATGGCATAAGATATCCCTCTTGGATCCGTATACAGGCTTATGCAACTTTGGGCTTTAATTCTACAAGTCATGTGCTTCATTTAAAAGTCACATGACTCATTTAAAGTTGTATCTTAATGGGTTTAAGGGGGCAATTTTGTTTAGTTTTAGTTAGGGCTTTTAATTCATTAAGTTTAGTTGGATTATTGAATAAGTGAGGCCTTATTTAAGTGGGCTACACGGTACCTTCACTAAGGCCCATCATTTTGGTTTTGTTTTAATTCTTTAAGTAGGAGAATGGGCTTGTTTTGTCTTGTAAATCCCAATAAAATTCGGCCACACCTTGTTTAAGGCCTTTTTAGGGTTTGTTTTAGCTTCAAGGGTGATCTATTACTTCATAAAGAGGTTATTAGACTTGTTTAGGAAGTAAAGTGTCTTTAAAGTTCCTAAAGAGGTTATTTGGCTTGTTTAGGAAGTAAAGTGTTTAGGGTTTTAGTATAAATAGCTTGTTATGAGTTGTAAACAAGAAAAAAGATTTGAATCAAATTATAAACTTTTAGATTTTTTCTCTTGGCTTAGCCGAAATTCTTTAGAGAGATTGTGAGATTTCTTTTCTATTGCATCAAGAATTAGGATTACTTATCAATCATTTGATTGTGGCATTTTCTTATTCTTCTTATCTCGATTATTTGCATTTCCATTCTCGTGTTGTTTGGGGTTTCAATAGGGAAGGTGTTTGTCTTTTTTGCATTTTGAGATCAAAGTGTATGTTCAAGGGGTTTCGATTCTCTAACCTTTGGGTTCCGCATCATTTTGTTAGAGAGTATGCCCTAGAGCCCATGTAATAGGGATGTTTTTCATATGTATTAAATTTATATTCTTAATAAAAGGCATCATTCATTTATTAATGCTATGTTTGAATACATGGGTTTGTAAATCTTAAATTAATAAATGAAGTCCTAGATATTATAAACACAGTGCAAAGGCAATCATGAAGGTGTTCATGATGTGAGATGTCTATCGCATGCAAATGTGTTAATATCTAAATATCCCTAGTCATAGAATTAACAAGATAGGACATTGTTAATTCGGACAGACTAGCATATGTTATGCTTCTTGAATGGTTCAAGCAGTGGTTCTCATAACTGTGATTATGGATGATAATCAAAGCTAACATGTGGATGCTTGTTAGAGGAACAAGTTCATTGGAGACCTGCAAAGAGAATCCTCATATGGATATTAAATCTATGTCAATGAGGAATCTCTTCATAGCGGTTGTGCAAGTATCCTTAGACTTGAGATCACCAAAGTTATCTTAAGTAGCAAGTGGTATACTTTGACTCCATAACTGATTACTTCCAACTGGGAGTGAACATAGTTAGGAGATTGGGTATATCATGACCTACTTGAAGATAGTTGAGTGATTGACAAAGGATTCACCATCCCAGATTTAACAAGGGAAGTTATCTCACATGATTCTATTTGCCTTGTTCAGAGAATCTCTGGCCAGAGTAATATGCCGAGATGGATGGAGATCCATGAAGGGCATTTTAGGAACAATGGTTAAATTAATAGAACATACATAATTAGATTTATATGAGTTGACAGAAATCCATACTCAGAATCTAATTGAGATAAGAGTGGTGAAAGGAGTAATTGCACGGTAACTGTTTCTATGGAAGGGTACAGTCAAACCACATGACTTTCCTGATATTTGGGTAGTCATGATGCCTAGCTAGAGGCCAATCATGACTTGTATAATGATGTATCAAAATATCAATAGAGATTGATAAAATGATTTAAAGGAATTTAAATCATGTGAGTTTTGAATAGAACTCACAATTACATATTATACTGCCAACATGGACAGGAACCCAATAGGTCACACACATATAGAGAAAAGGGTAAAATGGTAAAATGACAAGGATAATAATATTTGATATTATTATGAAGGTAGAGAAGAGAATATGATAATAATTAATTAAAGAGTTTAATTAATTATGATCAAATAAAATTGTTCGCGAAACTTTTGAGAAATGTTCTATAAATTGGACCTAAATGAAATATTGTATTTCATGATTAATTATTATTGTCTTATAAGTGTTATAAGACTACTATAAGTGTTATAGGACTGATATAATAATTAATAGGACCATTGAAGAAATTATAAAGGGCCAAAGGAATGAAGAAGTTGGAGGAAGCCCTTCAGAAGAGGGCTACACGCCAACTCCATACAGAAGGGCTTGGAGGGCTTTTTCTTGGACCAAATTAATTTATATATGTTACATAAGTGTTATGGAACTCACATATTTAATTTGGTTGGATTTGGAATCCATTTGGGTATTTAAATCCAATTAGATGCACAAAGGGCCTAGTTTGTGGATTTTGTGCATGGTCTTTTATGAAAAGATTTAATTTGGATTTAATTAAGCTCAAATGATTATAATTAATTCCAGAGGCCCAATTAATAATTCTCCAGCAATTTTAAATAGCCCAATCTCATTAAGGAGTTGGAATTTTAACCTAACTATAAAAGGCCAACTAATGAGAATTAGGGTTAAGTGATTAAAACAAAAGGAAAGTCTTTTCTCTTAATTTCTCTGTCCCTTTTTGCGCCAACTCCTAAGCTAGCTCTTGGGAATTTCGGCCAGCCCTAGTTAAACACCAATTTGTTGGTTCAATTTACCCCTCTCTAGTGTGGATTACTCATTGGAGGTGTTCGATTTTGGACACTGTGGTTTGCGAAACCCAGTGCGAAGTAAAATCAACTGTTCAACAAAAATCAAAGGTGATTTTTCTTATTCTCATATAGTTATATTGTGTATTCATGGCAAGATCAGATCTAATGGTTAAAAAATTTTAAAATTCCGCTCATGTATGTGATGCATGTAACCGTTAAAATCCAACATGGTATCAGAGCCACAGTTTTTCCATGGATATACAATTCTATATTTTTCTGCGGAATAAGTTTTGTTTTGTTTTGAGTTATTTATTTCATGAACTTTAAAATATTAGATTTGATTGTTCATGAATGAGAAATATTGATTTCTGGTTGTATGTGTGATCAAATAAATTTGGTGGAAACAAAAACGAAATTTTTAAAGCATTGTGATTTGGGTTTGGCGTGAAACCCTAGGTAATGTAGGGGCTGTTCTAGTTTAATTTCTTATGGATCCATTTGAAAATCATTTAGATGATATTTTATGTGTTTAATATATGATATTAAGCCGTAGGATCGAACGGAATTAAAATTGAACAAGTTTTGCATGAAAACTAGTTTTGTCAAAAAGTTCGATAAATTGGTGTTCTTCGTGTGTTCTTGATGTGTTCATGGTTAGAACGACTTTTGATCTTCTAAATTTGATATATATGATATATTAAAGTGTTTTTAATTAATTGGATTAATTAAATTGGGCCTTAAATTAATTTGATTAATTTTAATTCATTAAAACCACTTAATGGGCTTAATTATGTTTACGGACTTGGTTTAAATTAGTGAATGACTTGGTGGGCCCAAGGAGCTGATTTAAATTAACTATTATAAACATTAATTAAGTTTATTAATGGGTTTTAAGGGCTGGAGTGGGCTTGGCTCATTCCAAAAGGCCCAAATGGTCCAAATGACACAAAACTAGTTTGTGTGTGAACACACTTAGGGTTTTTCTTCTGTGGGTTTCGGCCTACACTTGTTTTAAGCCCAAAATTGATTCTTTTAATTATTTAATATGATTAATTAATTAAATAATCAATTTATAATTAATTAATAATCAATTTGATTGATTATTAAGGCAAGAACACATTCATGCAAAAAGGTTTCCTAAAATGAAAGTTTCCAAAATGGAAAAAGTTTCCTAATTTGATCACATCATTAAAATAACTTAAAATATAGTTTCAAAGGTTGAAACAAAGTTATTAATCCATTTCTTTATGCATTAGAAAGGCATATAAGGGTGTATGATTGGCATGATGGATAGTTATGGACAAAGCCCAATGTGATTGAGCATTATGCATGTTTTGGCCCAATGAGGACTTTCATATCCCGGCTACTTGTTTTTGGTTTGTATTTCATTTCAAATTGTAATATGTAATTAGATTACTTAGATTAGAATTAGAAATAGAGATGGAGACCATTTTCAAGGAGCAAGATGGGCCGGATGGAGATCCAACAAGCTTGAAGATAATGTAATTATTTTTCTTGTTTGAATCATGCATACTACCTAGGTGTGACCTTTTGATTTCCCTCTTGGCTCGGGGAATCAATGTAGTGAAGTCCATAACTATACCATATTTGTATGCTTATATTTATGTGATAGATATAGGATGCATACCAATGTATGCCAACCATGTATGATGAGACTTAATTAACTAAAACCCTCAAAAAAATACTAAGGTATATAAGCCTTCCATTAATTTGAGGAGAACCAGAGTTCTTTATAGTGTGGGTTGTTGACCACAGTCAAGCTCACATTATATCGAATATGTTCAAATCTAATTAAATGGGTCATCTTAGCTAGCCCATTAGTTTGTTGACCACAGTCAAGGCTAATGGTTCTAGAGGCAAGATTAGGGAATGCATATATGATATGCATGCATCAAGAGTTGATAACCTAATGATCCAATAGTTGTGTAGAGACACAATTGGTATAGAGATACCTACCTTTCAAGGGTATGGAATTTGGCTTGTTGACCATAGTCAAGGTCAAATTACATATCAAGGATTGGATATTGGCCCACTAAAAAAACCATCGGGTTTTCTCGGATTATATAGTGAGGGCTATTAATTCGCAATAAAATAGTGGGAGTAAATGGATTAATTAAAGACCTTATTAATGCATACATATATATGAACATACTCTCATATCTTTTCTTTTTCACATCTATGTCATCATCATGAGCACATCAAATATACGATCAATCTTAGATAACAAACTGGTTGGCAGCAACTATTCTGACTGGATCAAACAAGTGAGAATTGTTCTCTGAGCTGAAAAGATCCATTATGTCTTGGATAAAGATCCACCACCACTTCCATCAGATGATGCCATTGATGAGATCAAAGGTATTTATCGAAAATACAAGGAGGATAGTGAAGCAGTAAGCATATCTGATGTTGGGTGCTATGTCGTCAGAGCTTCATAAGCAATATGAGATAATGGATGGTGGGGTTTCCAAGAAGAAGGTTGCCAAGAAAGAGAATCCCAAAGGAACTTGCTTCCATTGTGGAAAAGATGGTCATTGGAACCGTAACTGCAAGGCCTATCTATATTCTCTCAAGGAGAAGAAGCATGCTGATACTTCTAGCTCAGGTATTCATATGATTGAAATTAATACTTATTCTATTGCTTCAAATCAATCTTGGGTATTAGATACCGGATGTGGATCTCATTTATGTAATGATCTACAGGGGCTTAGAAGCTTTAGAAGAGTTGGAAAGGCAGAGATATGTTTGCAGTCAGCTACTGGACAAAACATCTCTACAACAGTTGTGGGGACTTACTATTTGCCTCTTCCTAGTGGATTAGTACTGGAATTAAATAATTGTTATTATGTTCCAGCCTTATCCAAAAGTATTATTTCTTTCAGTCGTTTGATGAACGATTATGATATTTCTTTGAAGGACAAATGTTGTTACATTTTTAAGAACAATATGTTTTATGCAAAAGCTATCATTGAGAATGGTATATTTGTTCTTGATTTAATTAAAGAAGTACATAATGTGAATACCAAGAGAATGAAACATGATAATCTGAATACCTCATACTTATGGCATTGTCGTTTAGGCCATATAAATGAAAAACGCATGACCAAGTTACACAAGTTAGGTGATTTGGGATCATTTGAGTATGAATCATTTGATACATGTGAATCTTGTTTATTGGGAAAAATGACAAAAGCTCCCTTTATTGGTAAAGGAGAACGAGCTAAAATGGTTTTGGACTTAATACATTCAGATGTATGTGGTCCAATACTACACATGCCAGAGGAGGTTACTCCTACTTCATTACTTTCATAGATGATTATTCCAGGTTTGGATACATCTATCTAATGAAATATAAGTCTGAAGCATTTGAAAAGTTCAAAGAGTTCAGAAATGAAGTAGAGAAACAACTTGGCAAAAGTATTAAAACACTTAGATCAGATCGACGTGGAGAATACTTAAGCCGAGTTTCAGGATTATCTTAGAGATAATGGGATTTTATCTCAATGGACTCCTCCATATACACCACAACACAATGGTGTATCTGAAAGGAGAAATCGAACACTATTAGATATGGTTCGATCAATGATGAGCCGAGCGGACTTGCCTAAGTCTTTTTGGGGATATGCACTAGAAACTGCTGTTTATGTGTTAAACAAAGTTCCTAGTAAATCGGTTGATGTTATTCCATATGAGATGTGGAATAACAAGAAACCCACGCTTTCTCATATGAAAGTATGGGGCTGTCTTGCTTATGTGAAGAGGACAATGTCAGACAAACTGGATGTTAAGTCTGACAAATGTTTATTTGTGAGATATCCAAAAGAAACGTTTGGATATTATTTCTATCATCCCTTAGAACAAAAGATGTTTGTTTCAAGGCATGCTGTCTTCTTGGAAAGAGAATTTCTCCTATGAGAGGACAGTGGGAGTAAAAGAGCTTGGTGAAGTTCAAGACCCACAAATAGAAGATGATCAACCGATTGAACCCGAAACTGAATTTCATAATGATGAGATTACAGTTGAACCTGATTATACACAAAATCCTAGAAGATCTACTAGGATGCGTTCTATCCCTGTGAGATATGGATTTCACGTTGATTCGGATAGAGGCATAACTGTAGTAGAGGACAATGAGCCTACAAGCTATTAAGAAGTTTTGAACAGTTCAGAACGTGATTTATGGCTTAAGGCTATGCAGTCCGAAATGGACTCCATGTATGAGAATAAAGTATGGACTTTAACTCAACCACTTGAAGGGATAAAACCCATAGGGTGCAAATGGGTCTTCAAAAAGAAGACTGACATGGAAGGTAATATAGTTACCTATAAAGCTCGCTTAGTAGCAAAAGGTTATCGTCAAAAAGAAGGTATTGACTATGACAAAACTTTTTCTCCTGTAGCGATGCTTAAGTCTATAAGAATACTTTTAGCCATTGCAGCTCATTATGATTATGAGATTTGGCAAATGGATGTGAAGACAACTTTCCTTAATGGAAATCTTTCTAAGGATGTGTATATGACACAACCAGAAGGATTCACATCAGGAAATGGCGAAAAGGTATGCAAGCTTCAAAGATCCATTTATGGATTAAAGCAAGCCTCTAGGAGCTGGAACATACGATTCAATGAGACAATCAAAGAGTTTGGTTTCTCACAGAATGAAGATGAACCTTGTGTGTATAAAAGGGTCAGTGGAAGTGCAATTGTCTTCCTAGTTCTATATGTAGATGACATATTGATCATGGAAAATGACATTTCTCTTCTCCAATATGTTAAAATATGGTTATCCAAGCAATTCTCCATGAAAGACCTTGGAGAAGCATCCTATATTCTGGGAATAAGGATCTATAGAGATAGATCCAATAGGTTGCTAGGTCTTTCTCAGAGTACATATATAGATAAAGTATTGAAGAGGTTCAATATAGATATCTCTAAGAAAGGGTTTATACCCATGGTGCATGGGAAACACCTTTCTAAGTCTATGTGTTCGCAGACACTAGAGGATAGAGAGAGCATGAATAGAATACCATATGCATCTGCAATTGGTTCTATCATGTATGCTATGTTATGTACACATCCAGATGTAGCATTTGCTTTGAGTGTCACAAGCAGATTCCAATCCAATTTTGGAGAGGAACATTGGGCAGTTGTCAAGAATATTCTTAAGTACTTGAGAAGGACTAAGGATATATTCTTGGTATATGGAGAGGGCAGTTTGGAAGTAAATGGGTATACAGATGCCAGCTTCCAATCTAACAAAGATGATTGTAAATCACAATATGGTTATGTGTTCATAATAGGAGGAGGAGCAGTTAGTTGGAAAAGTTCCAAACAAGAAACAACTGCTGATTCCACGACGGAAGCTGAGTACATTGCTGCTTCAGAAGCAGCCAAAGAAGCAGTCTGGATCAAAAAGTTCATAACCGAACTAGGAGTGGTGCCTAGCATTGTTGATCCGATTCCTTTATATTGTGACAACAATGGAGCCATTGCGCAAGCAAAGGAACCACGGTCTCATCAGCGATCCAAACATGTTCTCAGATGCTACCATCTCATAAGGGAAATAGTAGCTAGAAATGATGTGAAAATAGAAAGGGTTCCCACAGATGACAATGTGGCAGATCCCCTCACTAAAGCACTTTCACAGATAAAGCATGATCACCATATAAATAGCATGGGTCTGAGACATATGAGTGATTGGCTCTAGTGCAAGTGGGAGATTGTTAGAGAGTATGCCCTAGAGCCCATGTAATAGGGATGTTTTTCATATGTATGAAATTTATATTCTTAATAAAAGGCATCATTCATTTATTAATGCTATGTTTGAATACATGAGTTTGTAAATCTTAAATTAATAAATGAAGTCCTAGATATTATAAACACAGTGCAAAGGCAATCATGAAGGTGTTCATGATGTGAGATGTCTATCGCATGCAAATGTGTTAATATCTAAATATCCCTAGTCATAGAATTAACAAGATAGGATATTGTTAATTCGGACAGACTAGCACATGTTATGCTTCTTGAATGGTTCAAGCAGTGGTTCTCATAACTGTGATTATGGATGATAATCAAAGCTAACATGTGGATGCTTGTTAGAGGAACAAGTTCATTGGAGACCTGCAAAGAGAATCCTCATATGGATATTAAATCTATGTCAATGAGGAATCTCTTCATAGCGGTTGTGCAAGTATCCTTAGACTTGAGATCACCAAAGTTATCTTAAGTAGAAAGTGGTATACTTTGACTCCATAACTGATTACTTCCAACTAGGAGTGAACATAGTTAGGAGATTGGGTATATCATGACCTACTTGAAGATAGTTGAGTGATTGACAAAGGATTCACCATCCCAGATTTAACAAGGGAAGTTATCTCGCATGATTCTATAATTGCCTTGTTCAGAGAATCTCTGGCCAGAGTAATATGCCAAGATGGATGGAGATCCATAATGGTTAAATTAATAGAACATACATAATTAGATTTATATGAGTTGACAGAAATCCATACTCAGTATCTAATTGAGATAAGAGTGGTGAAAGGAGTAATTGCACAGTAACTGTTTCTATGGAAGGGTACAGTCAAACCACATGACTTTCCTGACATTTGGGTAGTCATGATGTCTAGCTAGAGGCCAATCATGTGTATAATGATGTATCAAAATATCAATAGAGATTGATAAAATGATTTAAAGGAGTTTAAATCATGTGAGTTTTGAATAGAACTCACAATTACATATTATACTGCCAACATGGATAGGAACCCAATAGGTCACACACATATAGAGAAAAGGGTAAAATGGTAAAATGACAAGGATAATAATATTTGATATTATTATGAAGGTAGAGAAGAGAATATGATAATAATTAATTAAAGAGTTTAATTAATTATGATCAAATAAAATTGTCCGCGAAACTTTTGAGAAATGTTCTATAAATTGGATCTAAATGAAATATTGTATTTCATGATTAATTATTATTGTCTTATAAGTGTTATAATACTACTATAAGTGTTATAGGACTGATATAATAATTAATAGGACCATTGGAGAAATTATAAAGGGCCAAAGGAATGAAGAAGTTAGAGGAAGCCCTCCAGAAGAGGGCTACACGCCAACTCCATACAGAAGGGCTTGGAGGGCTTTTTCTTGGACCAAATTAATTTATATATGTTACATAAGTGTTATGGAACTCACATATTTAATTTGGTTGGATTTGGAATCCATTTGGGTATTTAAATCCAATTAGATGCACAAAGGGCCTAGTTTGTGGATTTTGTGCATGGTCTTTTATGAAAAGATTTAATTAAGCCCAAATGATTATAATTAATTCCAGAGGCCCAATTAATAATTCTCCAGCAATTTTAAAGAGCCCAATCTCATTAAGGAGTTGGAATTTTAACCTAACTATAAAAGGCCAACTAATGAGAATTAGGGTTAAGTGATTAAAACAAAAGGAAAGTCTTTTCTCTTAATTTCTCTCTCCCTTTTTGCGCCAACTCCTAAGCTAGCTCTTGGGAATTTCGGCCAGCCCTAGTTAAACACCAATTTGTTGGTTCAATTTACCCCTCTCTAGTGTGGATTACTCATTGGAGGTGTTTGATTTTGGACACTGTGGTTTGCGACAACCCGGTGCGAAGTAAAATCAACTGTTCAACAAAAATCAAAGGTGATTTTTCTTATTCTCATATAGTTATATTGTGTATTCATGGCAAGATCAGATCTAATGGTTAAAAAATTTTAAAATTTCGCTCATGTATCTGATGCATGTAACCGTTAAAATCCAACACATTTGGTATCAGAGCCAAAGTCTTAATTCCTATTTATTTTAGTGTTAGGTTTGTGTTTCTTTCTTTAATTTCCTTTATATGCATGCCGAAATTAGTATTAGTAATATTCTGATTTTTATGTGTTAAATTTAGCCTTTTTCTTTCATTACCTTTTTTTTTATTCTTAGAAAAAAAATCTTGTTACTGTTCATCGTTACTTTTCACGAATTGTTCATCGTTACAGTTCACGTAATGTTCATCGTTACTGTGCATGTACTGTTTATCAAAAAAAAGAAAGAAAAAAATGTGAAAGAGAAGAAAAATAGAAGAAGAAACAAATTAAGGAGTAATTTGGCAATAGTAGTTTATATAGCCAAAGGAAAAATCCTAATCTTTTCGTAAGTGGGAAAAACTAATCCTTTTTGCTTTAAGATTGGAAGGGGTAGCATTTACACCTTTTTCAAACACATTTGAGAATCCTTTAAAGGGTAGGAAAATCAAACCTTATTGCTTTGAGTTTAGGCTTTCAAAAATCCTACTCCATATCTAATTGGAATTACAATCCTAATCCTAGTTAGACAAGGATTTCCATCACTTGCTATCCATTTGTATCACCATTTTGGAAACATTTGCCATCATTTGTGCAACAATTTTTGGTAACTTTTCCATCATTTGTGCAACCATTTTTAGTAATTTTTTCCACCATTTCTGCTATCATTTTTTGGAAACTCTTGCCATCACTTTGCATTCTTTTTTCCAAAACTTTGCCACTATTTTGAACACAATTGATACACTAATCAAGCTTGTTACATCATTCGGCATAGTGAATAAATTGGCTCTAAATTGATTTGTTTTGCATTTTTATACTTTATTTAGTTTAAATTGGTATCTTGTTGATTTCTTACCTTTGTTGGGTAGCATATTTAGATTCTAAATTTGGTTTACTTTGTAGTGAATCAAATTCATCCATTTTATTCATATTGTCATTTTTTTTATTCTTGTTGCTTATTTCCTTGTTTTAAGCTTGTTTTTTTGTTCCATTTACATTGTTAGAGTATCTTTGCTTGTCCAATACTCTAATTTGATTATCATCAAGTGGAACACGACTCTTGTCCGTGTGTCACCTCCATTGTGTTTTAGTGTCTTCTTTTCTAGTTTTGAGCTATCTTTTGTTGTTATTTTTATTTCCTTGTTTTCTTAAACGTGTTCAAGTTTTTTATTTATGATTTATATTCTGAAGTGCAATTTTGAAGTTGCAAGCTTGAGAGGAAAAAGGCAAGAGAGTGTGGGAACATTAAGAGGGTAAAAGCCAAATTTTAAGTGAAACACGAGTGAATTTGAGGATGTCCTATTACAAGTCCAAGCAACATTTAAATCAAGATGAAAGGAATGCGTTTAAGGAAGATATGAATTTGATAAGGCAAGACCTTAATAATATAGAATGGTTGGCTAGATAATTTTATGAACCGCTCATTAGAATGGAGGAAAGCAAAAAAAAAAAGAAAAAGATGGAGGAAGTTATTATAGAAGAAATAGTTTGTGAACTTGAAAGGGGTGATGTAGATATATATAGTCTTTGATAGTGAGGTTAAACAAGTAGAGGATGTTGAGATTACTCAAGACCATGAAGAGGATGTTGTTGATGAACTTGATCAGGAAAAAGAGATTTTAGGTAAAGTTGAAGATGTGGAGAACGTGGTTAAAAAGGTGCATGAGGTTGTTTTAGAGGTGGAAGAGAATAATGATGTTGTGTATAATGGAGAAATAATTGAAAGCGAAGAAACTGTTGAATGTGTTGAATGCAAATGAAAAAGTTTGCTTAGTTCAAATGGAAATTTCACAAGTTACAATTGATTCTCTATTGATTAAGGAGAATGATTTGCACATGGGAAGTGAAGAAAGTCAAAATCATATCATTGTATTAAATACTAGCCATGTTTCGCATAGTCCTTTTGTTTATAACTTGCAGGATCATGATGAGTTCTTTAATGAAGAAGCATTCATACTATTTCCACCAAAGCCGAAGATCATTTATGAGATGAATGTATTCCTCAATTGTCAATTCCCAACTATTGCAAGACGAAGATTTGAGGACGAATCTTTTCTAAAGAGGGAAGGAATGATACGACCATGGGGCGTAAGTCATGATGATTTCATCAATCAACATCACAAGCATAAAATACTCACCCTTTTGGAAGCAAATGAAGAATTGGGCCAACTTGAGTCATAAAAGGCTTATAGAACTTTGGGCTTTAATTGTACAAGTCATGTGCTTCATTTAAAAGTTATACATGACTCATTTATATCTTAATGGGTTTAAGGGGCTATTTTGTTTAGTTTTTAGTTAGGGCTTTTAATTCATTAAGTTTAGTTGGATTATTGAATAAATGAGGCCTTATTTAAGTGGGCTACACTCCACCTTCACTAAGGCCCATCATTTTGGTTTTATTTTAATACTTTAAGTAGGAGAATGAGCTTATTTTGTCTTGTAAAGACCAATGAAATTCGGCCACACCATGTTTAAGGCCTTTTTAAGGTTTTTTTTAGCTTCTAAGGGTGATCTATTACTTTATAAAGAGGTTATTAGACTTGTTTAGTAAGTAGGGTGTCTTTAGAGTTCCTAGAGAGGTTATTTGGCTTGTTTAAAAAGTAAAGTATTTAGGGTTTTAGTATAAATAGCTTGTTATGAGTTAAAAACAAGAAAAAAGATTTGAATCAAATTATAAACTTTGAGAGTTTTCTCTTGGCTTAGCCAAAATTCTTTAGAGAGATTGTAGGATTGCTTGCTTTCTTTTCTATTGCATCAAGAATTAGGATTACTTATCAATCATTTGATTGTGGCATTTTATTATTCTTCTTATCTCGATTACTTGCGTTTCCATTCTCATGTTGTTTGGGGGGTCAATAGGGAGGGTGTTTGTATTTTGAGTTCTCTAACCTTGGGGTTCCGCATTGATATGGCCATAAGGGGGCAAGTCATGATGATTTCATCAATCAACATCACAAGGATAAAGTACTTAGCCTCTTGGAAGCAAAAGAAGGAATTGGGCCAACTTAAGCTATCAAGGGCTTTTAACAACTTTGGACTTTAATTGTACAAGTTATGTGGTTTATTTAAAAGTCACATGATTCACTTAAGTTGTATTATTAAAGGGCTAGGCGTGTGGGCTTCTTTTTGGGCTTAGTTTAGTTAGTTTGGTTATTTATTTTGGTCTTTCTTTTGGGCTTTCATTTTAGGCCTATAAGGTTTATTAATTAGTTTTGTTTGAAGTGTGTTTAAGACTTATTTGGGCTTAATTGGCTTGTAAAAGCCCAATGAAATTCGTGTAAGGCCTTATTAGTATTTAAATTAGGGTTTTAAAGAGTGAATTAGAGTTAGCCACCTTTTAAATAGGCTAACTTAGGTTGTAAACTTCAAATTTGAATCAAATTATAAACTTTGAGAGTTTTTCTCGTCTTAGCCAAAATTCTTTAGAGAGATTATGAGATTGCTTGCTTTCTTTTTTATTGCATCAAGAATTAGGATTACTTATCAATCATTTGATTGTGGCATTTTTTTATTCTTCTTATCCCAATTATTTGCGTTTCCATTCACGTGTTGTTTGGGGGTTCAATAGGGTGTTTGTCTTCTTTTTGTTTTGAGATCAAAGTGTATGTTCAAGGGGTTTTGGGTTCTTTAACCTTGGGGTTCCACATCTGATACAAATCCTCCACCACCATCAAGCAATGATCCTTTAAAGATGCCTAGTGGTCCAATTACAAGAGAACATCCAAAGAAGCTAAAGATGGCCATGTCATCTTATGTTCAAGGCTTTATTACTCAAGAACTTAATGAAGATGCCTTTGAGAAGTGTTATGAAGAACTTGAAGGCAAGTATAAAGTACTTAGCCTCTTGGAAGCAAGAGAAGGAATTGGGCAAGCTTAAGCTATCAAGGGCTTTTAACAACTTTGGGCTTAATTGTACAAGTCATGTGCTTCATTTAAAAGTCACATGACTCACTTAAGATGTATTATTAATGGGTTAGTTGTGTGGGCTTCTTTTGGGTTTAGTTTAGTTAGTTGGTTATTTATTTTAGTCTTTCTTTTGGGCTTTCATTTTAGGCCTATAAGGTTGATTAAGTAGTTTTGTTTTAAGTGTGTTTTAAGACTTATTTTGGCTTAATTGGCTTGTAAAAGCCCAAGGAAATTCGTGTAAGGCCATATGAGTATTTAAATTAGTTTTAAAGAGTGAATTAAGGTTAGCCATCTTATAAATAGGCTAACCTAGGTTGTAAACTTCATTATTGAATCAAATTATAAACTTTTGAGAGTTTTTCTCTTGGCTTAGCCGAAATTCTTTAGAGAGATTGTGAGATTGCTTGCTTTCTTTTCTATTGCATCAAGAATTATGATTACTTATCAATCATTTGATTGTGTCGTTTTCTTATTCTTCTTATCCCGATTATTTGCGTTTCCATTCACGTGTTGTTTGGGGGTTCAATAGGGAGGGTGTTTGTTTTCTTTGTGTTTTGAGATCAAAGTGTATTTTTAAGGGGTTTCGGGTTCTTTAACCTTGGGATTTCACATCAACATCACGCATCATACAACAACATATATTATGAATTTCTATATAATATCATGTCTCATATGTTCCTTTAATCATACTAAGTCTTCATTTTAAAGTATACATTCATATTATGCTTATAACCTTTTAATACCTATATGGTCACCATTATGTTCAACTTAGGTACATTATGTACACATGTAGTTTAAGGTTATAATCATACATACTGCATTCATTTATCATTATAATGTTTAAATTATGTCAAATCTTTCATTAATAATTCAATTATCACTTAGTGCCTTTGAAACCACCATTCAGCCACCTTAGGTTTCCATATCTTTTAATTTTTTTCTTCATTAATTCTTAGTCACTACATGTTCTCACATCATTTTATTAACATATGTTAAATTATTTCATGATTATCCTTAATTTACAATATTTACATAATGTGGAATTTAAGCCAAATTCAAAGGAACTAAATGAAATTAAGTGTAGAAATGTATCCACTAACCTCAAAGTGGCTTCAAACCATTTATTTCTCCTTTTTCTTATCTGTCTCCTCCTTGCTTCTCTTTTCCCTTTGGAAATCCCTAATTAGGTCAACTTTTTTTCATTAAAAATTCCTATTTTCCAAGCCTTCTTTTTCTCCAATTTGATTTCTATGATAAAGAGGAGGTTCTCTAGTGTATATAGATAAAATTTCGGCTTAATATTTGGTGGGAATTGAGAGAAGTGAGAAAAAATGATGGGAAGGTAAAAATGGATGGAATTTAGGTTTTTGAGAGAAATGAGGAGGAAGATGAAAGGTTTTGGGGAAAAATGTAGAGAATCCATTTACTATTTAATATGATGGCTTATTTTTTAATGATAATTATGCCCTTGGACAAATTAAATATACCATTTAAGTCCACTAATTAAATTTATCTCTGTTTTTCACCAATTTTCAGAAACTAATGTTTCTCTCATCAGAATACTATAAAAGTTTTTTCCACATGCAATAACATATGTAGGAACAAGTTTCTAAAATTTCAAGTTATTCCAATATCATTTCTATATACTTCTAGCTTCAAAGGTAAAATCAGTCGATCCAAAATTTAAAATTCCAAAACCGTCATAAAAATTATTTTTCACTTCCAATAGTTTATTTATAGTATTTTTAATAGATTTATGCAATTGAAATAATTTTTGGAGATCTGTAGAATATTTTAGAGCCCGATCAAACTTATGGTCAATCGTATCATGGTATCGAGGAAAATCTTCATCGTTTGTTTTGAGAATCTATTTAAACTCAATTTCTTCTCAAATTGTACCATTGGTCTCTATTTAATACCTATTTTCTCATTTTTTTGTTAAGTATAACTTCCCGTTAGGTCACCCATCACTACCCTGGACTGCACACGTTTAACGCTTAAACACTTATAAATTTTACTGTATTATACTATTGTAGTTACACCAAAAATTGTCCCAAGGTTACTATTTATGCTGCAAAATGTACTAGTCATGTCAAATGAAATTTTTAGGGTGCTATAGGTTTAAAGTTGAAGATGATCTAAAGATTAAGATTATGACACCGGCAAATAATATCTCGAAGATGTAGTGCAGACCATTGAAAGTACCATATTTTGTAAATTCTTAATTATATATCTAACTAAAATTTAGTGGGATATGTACATGTAATCAAAACTCTGTATTTGTTATAATTATTTAAATTTATTGATATTTAGTCGGTACCAATGTCGATTGAACTATATAGTAATGCTTATATTAGTGAAGTTGTTATAATGTATAGGGATTCTTGGAATACTCCTGAGTGGTATTAGGGTATTACATGGTCGATAACCTGACCTGAACCATTTACGACCTTGGGGTTGTACTACTTACATCTATAATACCTCTAGTAAATTTTGTAATTGGGACTAAAAGGTAAAATAAATATTTTTGCGATATATTTTGAAGTATCAAAATGATACATTTTCATGAGCAAGAAGATGGCACGGTGACAATTTAAATTATAAGATGTCATATTTTTAGAGAATGCATTTCCAAATTTGGGTGAAGTGAATCAAGATTTCACTTTCTATAAAACTCAAGAAGAGGAATTATTAGGATCACTCACTCTAAGTGGAAGGAAATTAGAAGAAGAAGGTCAACACCTTTCTCCTCTAAACAATCCAGATGTTCGAAATCCTTACTTCAATGGGAGCATTCCTAACTCTAGTGGGAGTATATACCTTGGCCCCATGAGAGCATTCCACATTATGATGAATATATGAAACATGTTTATCAAAAGGTAGAATTACAAAATTCCAAAAGGAAAAGTGTTCTATGTCTATGATTTGAGATCAAATGCTTGACAAGGCCTCTTTGGCTTCACCACAAGATGAAGAAGAGCCTAAAAATATACAAGAGGCTCTTTCATGCCCAACTAAGGAAAATGGATTAAAGAAACAGAAGAAGAGATGGCAACTATGAGATTAAACCTTAGTTGGGAACTAGTAAATCTACCAAAAGCACGCAAACCAATTGGGAATAAGTGGATTCTCAAGGTAAAGTGAAAAGTTGATGTAAGTATCAAAAGATATAAGGCTTGGCTAGTCGCTAAGGGGTTTACACAATAGAAGGAATTAACTATAAAGAGACTTTCTCACATATTGATGCGGAACCCCAAGGTTAAAGAACCCGAAACCCCTTAAACATATGCTTTGATTTCAAAAGACAGAAGACAAACACCCTCCCTATTGAACCCCTAAACAACACGTGAATGGAAACGCAAATAATCGGGACAAGAAGAATAAGAAAACGCCACAATCAAAATGATTGATAAGTAATCCTAATTCTTGATGCAATAGAAAAGAAAGCAAGCAATCTCACAATCTCTCTAAAGAATTTCGGCTAAGCCAAGAGAAAACTCTCAAAAGTTTATAATTTGATTCAATAATATTGTTTACAACCTAGGGTAGCCTATTTATAAGGTGGTTAACCCTAATTCACTCTTTAAAACCCTAATTTAATTGCTCATATGGCCTTACACGAATTTTCTTGGGCTTTTACAAGCCAAATAAGCCCAAATAAGTCTTAAATACACTTAAAAAAAACTTATTAATAAACCTTATAGGCCTAAAATGAAAGCCCAAAAGAAAGACTAAAATAAATAACCAAACTAACTAAAACTAAACCCAAAAGAAGCCCACACGCCTAACCCATTAATAATACAACTTAAGTGAGTCATGTGACTTTTAAATGAAGCACATGACTTGTACAATTAAGCCCAAAGTTGTATAAGCCCAAAATTGATGGTAAAGCACCAAATATGCCTCATATAAATTGGAGCACGCCCCAATGACATTTGGATCTTATATTTATGTGTTCGAACTCCATTTAGACCCATTTGAAAGTCATAAGGTTGCCCCTCTTCAACGGCATAAGATAGCCCTGTTGGATCCGTATCACATATCGTAAGATTGACGTCTATAAGGTTAGTTCTAGTTGTAGTAACTAGTTTGGACTTAAAGATACATTAAATGGATGTGAAGATTGATTTCTTCAAAAGATGATTAGATGAAGAAATCTACATGGAACAACCTATAGGTTTTATAGAAAAAGGCACTAAATATAAATGGCCTGTTCACTTACAGAAAACTGCTCCAATTTTCCAAAAAAAATTTCCATAGAAAACAGAAAATAGAGTTCATGTTTATTTTGGTCAGTTTTCTAAAATAGAAAATAGAAAATGAATTTTCTAGTTTTCCAAAATAAAAAAGAAATTAGAAAACTAATAAAAAATGTTTTCCAAATTTCCTGAATAATCTTAATACACACACACACACACACACACACACACACATACATATATACATGTATATGAATGTGTTTGTATGTGCATACATACATAAGTATGTGCATGTGTATGTGTATGTATATGTAGTACATACATACATACATACATATATGGATATGTATATATATGCATGTACATAAACACACACACACATATGTATGTATGTATGTATGTACGTATGCACATACATATAAATACATATGTATATATATGTATGTACATACATATGCACACACCTACATGTACATATGTAATACATATACATATTTATGCATGTATACATACATGTGTATGTATGTGTATATATATGCATATATTCGCATACATATGCATATACATATACATATATGTACATGCACATACATACGTACATACATACATACATATGTATGTACATGCACATACATACATACATACATGTATGTACATACATACACATACATATATATATGTAATTATTTATATATATGCACATACACAAACACACACACACATATATACTATATACATGTGTGTGTGCATGCTTATATACATACGTATTTATGTATATATATACATATATATATATATATATATATATATATATATATATATATATATATATATATATATATATATATATATATATATATATACAGAAAATTACTCAAAATTTTCATTTATTGATAAATGAACGCGTTTTCTAAATTTTCTATAGAAAATAAATACTCCAATTTTCTAAGAAAATAAAAATAGAAAATAGAAAACTATTTTCTGCAACTAAACGTACCCAAAGTTTTTCGATTGAAGAGATCAATCTATGGCCTTAAACAGTATTCAAGATTGGTATTTGAGATTTCATGAAATAACCATGTCAAATGGGTTCAACATGATTGATGAAGACATTGTGTTTATCACAAAAGCTTTGAAAATAGATTTATCATTTTGACATTATAAGTAGATGACATATTGATAGCTGGAAATGACAAAGGGTACGTAAACAAAAGCAAAGATTGGTTGTTGTCAAACTTTGAAATGAAAGATGTGGGTTTATGTTACAACCTCAGCAAGTGTACTGAATCGACAAGTAATGGAACTGGGGTATTTTTAAGACTAGCTAGCATCAAACCCTAGGAAATAAGATTTATACAAGAATAAATGATTGATTGGAGTTGTGTGTTAAAAGAATGTCCCAATTGTTTGTTGGTTGCATTGTAATTAGCAAAATTGACAATTAACATAAAAGTAAATTAAACACAAAATATGATGTCAAATAAAATGATAAAAACAGAAAATATGAAATGGATAAAATTAATAATGACTAAAACACTATTCAAGAATCTAATCCTCCTCATTCCCATGTAAGGTTCATTTTAACATAACATTGATATATCTCATATATGGATAACCCATCCAAACCCCTAGTATCCCAATCCGGAGCCTACTACTCTAACTAATCCCATTTCAAAGCTTATCCGATAGCCAACATAAGCGTAAGTCCCAAGACCTAGATATGAACTAGTATCCCATTCTAGAACTTACTATTCAATACCTATTCATTTTTCTCTTTTTTTTTTGATTTTATGACACACAAACCCTATCTAATAGCTTCCATTTCGAAAATGCCATTAAAACTACAGAATATGTGAAGAAAAATAGAGCATGCAAGATATAAGTATTAAACAAGCATAAATCCATCAACTTGAATAAGATTAACAACATAAATACTTGAATAACTTCCATATCAAGATAAGCACAAGGGAAAAGGAACATCTAAATGTATATTTAAGCAGAGAAGTTCATATCCTTACATGATTTAGCAGATTCAAAGATCTCCAAACAACAAAAGAACTACTCATTAATCATAATGAAAACAACAAAGAAAAGGAAATAAGAAACTTTTAAACCCATTTGAAGATGTAGATCTGAAGTTGTAGTAGCTTTTCATCTTCTTTTTCAAGCTGAACTTGATTGAAATTTGTAACTTTAATCTGTAAACAAAACTATAACTATGTATTTTTGTATTTTTGGTGTAATCTATATTGAAAATGTAATTTTTACAAGTAAATCAATGGAAGCTAAGTATAAAAACCCTAAAAGTATGAAGAACTACGAGTTAAAACTATAAAGAAAAACCTTAAAATTCAAAAACCTAAAAAGATCTCCTTTAAAGCCAGATAGAATTGATACGGATCCAAGAGGGCTATCCTATGCCATTGAAGAGGGGCAACCTTATGACTTTCAAATGGGTCTAAATGGAGTTCAAACACATAAATATAAGATCCAAATGTTATTGGGGCGTGCTCCAATTTATAGGAGGCAGATTTGGTGCTTTACTATCATTTTTGGGCTTATACAACTTTGGGCTTTAATTGTACAAGTCATGTGCCTCATTTAAAAAGTCACATGACTCATTTAAGTTGTAAATGTGGGCTTAGGCATGTGGGCTTTCTTTTAAAGGGATTATTTAGTTATTTGGGTTATTAGTTAGTCTTTTATTTTGGGCTTCAAATTCGTCACTTTACCTTAGTAGGGTTTTAAGTAGTTGTTTTAGCTTATTTTAGGTTGAATTTAGTGTTTTAAACCTATTGGACTTATGTATACCCATTCCCTTAGGGTTTGGAGGCTATAAATAGGTTATTATAACTTGTAAAGAAGAATCATTGAATCAAATTATAAACTTTTGAGAGTTTTTCTCTTGGCTTAGCCAAAATTCTTCAGAGAGATTGTGAGATTGCTTGCTTTCTTTTCTATTGCATCAAGAATTAGGATTACTTATCAATCATTTGATTGTGGCGTTTTCTTAATTCTTCTTATCCCGATTATTTGCGTTTCCATTCACGTGTTGTTTGGGGGTTCAATAGGGAGGGTGTTTGTCTTCTTTGTCTTTTGAAATCAAAGCGTATGTTTAAGGGGTTTCGGGTTCTTTAACCTATTTATAGCCTCCAAACCCTAAGGGAATGGGTATACATAAGTCCAATAGGTTTAAAACACTAAATTCAACCTAAAATAAGCTAAAACAACTACTTAAAACCCTACTAAGGTAAAGTGACGAATTTGAAGCCCAAAATAAAAGACTAACTAATAACCCAAATAACTAAATAATCCCTTTAAAAGAAAGCCCACATGCCTAAGCCCACATTTACAACTTAAATGAGTCATGTGACTTTTTAAATGAGGCACATGACTTGTACAATTAAAGCCCAAAGTTGTATAAGCCCAAAAATGATAGTAAAGCACCAAATCTGCCTCCTATAAATTGGAGCACGCCCCAATAACATTTGGATCTTATATTTATGTGTTTGAACTCCATTTAGACCCATTTGAAAGTCATAAGGTTGCCCCTCTTCAATGGCATAGGATAGCCCTCTTGGATCCGTATCATTCCCTCCCTCTTTAGAAAAGATTCGTCCTCGAATCTTTGTCTTGCAATAGTTGGGAATTGGCACTTGAGGAATACATTCATCTTCATAAATGATCTTTGGCATTGGTGGAAATAGTATGAATGCTTCTTCATTAAAGAACTCATTACGATCCTGCAAGTTATAAACAAAAGAACTATGCAAAACATGGTTAGTATTTAATACAGTGATATGATTTTGACCTTCGTCACTTCCCATGTGCACCTCATCCTCCTTATGCAGTAGAGGAGAAATTGTAACATGCAGATCTTCCATCTCCACTAAACCAGCTTCTTCGTTCTCACTCAAACAATCAACATCTTCACTTTCAAATATTTTTCCATTATGCACAACATCATTATCCTCTTCCACCTCTAAAACAACTTCATTTACCAAGTTCTCCACATCTTCAACTTCACCCAAAACCTCTTTTTCCTCATTAACCTCATCAACAACCTCCTCTTCATTGTCTTGAGTAACTTCACTATAAAAGCTTATATCTATATCATCCTTTTCAGGTTCACAAATTATGTCTTCTAGGATAATTTTCTCCTTCCTTCTCTTCGCTTTGCTCTCCTCCATTCTAATTCGTGGTTCGAAATATTGTCTAACCAACCATTCAAAATTATTAAGGTCTTGCCTTAACAAATTTATATCTTCCGTAAATGCATTCCTTTCATCTTGATGTAAATGTCGTTTGGACTTGTGATTAGACATCCTCACATTCACTCGTGTTTCACTCAAAATTTGGCTTTTATCCTCTTAATGTCCTCTCACTCTCTTGCCTTTTTCCTCTCAAGCTTGCAACTTCAAAATTGCACTTCAGAATTTAAATCACAAATTAAAAAACTTGAGCACGTTTAAGAAATCAAGAAAATAATAACTAACAACAAAAAGATAGCTCAAAACTAGAAAAGAAGACTCTAGACACAATGGAGGTGATACACGGACAAGAGTGGTGTACCACTTGATGATAAGTAAATTAGAGTATTGGACGAGCAAAGATGCTCTAACAATGTAAATGGAACAAAAACTAGCTTAAAACAAAGAAATAAGCAACAAAAATCAAGGAAAATGACAATATGGATAAAATGAATGAATTTGATTCACTACAAAGTAAACCAAATATAGAACCTAAATATTCTACCCAACAAAGAAGGAAAATCAACAAGATACCAATTAAAACTATAAAACATGCAAAACAAATCAATTTACAGCCAATTTATCACTAGGCCGAATGGTGTAACAAGCTTGATTAGTGTATCAAGTTGTGTGCAAAATGGTGGCAAAGTGATGGCAATTTGATGGTAAAATGATAGAAAAAATGGTGGCAAAAATGATAGCAAATGATGCCAGAAATGGTAACAAAATGGTGGCAAATGATTGGAAAAAATTATGGCAAAATGATATCAAAATGGTAGCACAAATGATCAAATGATTCCAAAAAATGATGGAACAAATGGCAGCACAAATGGATAACGAATGATATAAAATGGTGGCACAAATGGATAGCAATTGGATAGCACAAATGGTGGTTCAATAATTGCAAAGTAAATCCTTGGTTAAGTAGGACTAGGATTGTAATTCCAAATCAGATATGGACTAGGATTTTTGAAAGCCTAAACCCAAAGCAATAAGGATTGTATGTCCTACCCTTTAAAGGATTCCCAAAGGAGTTTGGAAAAAGTGTATATGCTGCTCCTCCCAATCCTAAAGTAAAAAGAATTAGTTTTCCCACTTATGAAAGGATTAGGATTTTCTATATAAACTACCCTTGCTCAATTGCTTTTTTTAATTTTTTTCTTCTTCTATTTTTCTTCTCTTTCACGTTTTTCTCTCTTTTTTTTGATGAACAGTACCGTAACACAGCGCGATGAACAGTACCGTGAACAGTGCGATGTACAGTGCCGTGAACAGTACCACGATTTTTTTTCTTTTTTTTTTTAATTCAACACACCAATCTAAAGGCTACTACTACTAGAATTTTGTTTTTTTCATGCCAAAGATTCAAAATTCAAGTTCGGTTTCTAAGGCTTTTTTAATGAATCAAAACACAAGGTAAGAAAGAGAAACGGCTAAATTTAACACACACAAATCAAAACATATCACTACCTAATTCGGCATAAACATAAAGAAATCAAAGAAAAGAAAACACAAACCTAACACTAAGATAAATAGGAATTTACCTTTCTTTTGGCTCTGATACCAAATGATGCGGAACCCCAAGGTTAAAGAACCCGAAACCCCTTAAACATACGCTTTGATTTCAAAAGACAAAGAAGACAAACACCCTCCCTATTGAACCCCCAAACAACACGAAAATGGAAACGCAAATAATCGGGATAAGAAGAATTAAGAAAACGCCACAATCAAATGATTGATAAGTAATCCTAATTCTTGATGCAATAGAAAAGAAAGCAAGCAATCTCACAATCTCTCTAAAGAATTTTGGCTAAGCCAAGAGAAAAACTCTCAAAAGTTTATAATTTGATTCAATGATTCTTCTTTACAAGTTATAATAACCTATTTATAGCCTCCAAACCCTAAGGGAATGGGTATACATAAGTCCAATAGGTTTAAAACACTAAATTCAACCTAAAATAAGCTAAAACAACTACTTAAAACCCTACTAAGGTAAAGTGACGAATTTGAAGCCCAAAATAAAAGACTAACTAATAACCCAAATAACTAAATAATCCCTTTAAAAGAAAGCCCACATGCCTAAGCCCACATTTACAACTTAAATGAGTCATGTGACTTTTTAAATGAGGCACATGACTTGTACAATTAAAGCCCAAAGTTGTATAAGCCCAAAAATGATAGTAAAGCACCAAATCTGCCTCCTATAAATTGGAGCACGCCCCAATAACATTTGGATCTTATATTTATGTGTTTGAACTCCATTTAGACCCATTTGAAAGTCATAAGGTTGCCCCTCTTCAATGGCATAGGATAGCCCTCTTGGATCCGTATCAAGAATGCAACTTTTATATTGGTCTATAGAGCGACACGGTGGAGATAAATGGTCTCAACCGAGTCCAATTGGTTAATAGAGTACATAGCAGCAGCACACGGCTGAGAAACTTTAGTCTCAATCGTGCATACTATTCTGGACTAAATCATCCTTAAAATTTGTACTGGACATAGCGGACACAGATGGTTTCAGCTAAGTCATTGGTGAAATGGTGCATTTTGAGAATCTGCAAGGCATATAGCTAAGACAAATGGTCTAGCCAAGTGCTAGCCAATGTTTTTTGTACAAAATTGAAAATTACACCATCAAACACTCAAACTTTATAAATCTCAAAATATTCCTAATTGACATAAAAAGAGAAATTTAATACTTAAAATATGAAAAACACGTAAAACGAGATATAAACACAGATCAAAATACACTAAAAGTAAACACTAAATCAGAGTTATCAACTACCCCACACTTATATTTTCTGAAAATTTATCATTTAATCTATTCTTTTTCCTTATACGAAATGTATATTAAATTACATTAAATTATCAACTTTTAATTGTTTATTGGATTATTTCTCAATAATTCAATATTTCATTTAAGCATATTCCATATTTATTTTCTAAATGAATCCATACATCACATAAATTCCATAAAAATTTATGTGAACATTGCTCTTCAATTATTGTCATATTTTTCTTATTTCATGAATTATTTTAACATAATTCATCATATACCAAACACTTAACAATTCTCTAAATTTCCGTAAATTTCATTAAAAATTTATAGGCAATTTATTTTATGCTTATTATCATTATATAATATAATCAACAAAAATTCTCTACTTTATCAATTACATTATTCAATACATATTCCAAAATAATCATATAAATTTCTATAAATTCCATAACAATTTGTAGCTTTTGCTCGCCCTCAAGCGACTAAACAAACCAAATTCCCACATATCCAAACTTGGAAAAAGAAATCACAAATTTAGAGAAAGCTAAATAACACTATAGTAGAAAGTCACTAACTGTCACCCTAAATCGAAAAAAATTCAGCTCGAATCATACTAGCTAGTCTCCTGGGGTGTGTGTGTACTAGGCCTAATGATAACTTCTAAACTATTAAGCTCCAATGTAATCTAACAATCGAGAAAAGAATTTGTATGAAAAATTTTGCACACATGGTTTCGCTCTTGAAACTCAAGAGATGCCATAGTCCTCTCCTTTAGCACTAAAACCTGAAGGTCATCTCTGTAAACAATTCTAAACAAAGCAAGATCATTAGCTTGGCGAGTTGCAACATGGTCGGGGTATGGCTAACAAAGAAAAGTAAAAGATATGCAAGGTATAACAGCCATTTGATAACTCCACTCATCCTAATAACACTCTAAAAATTTTCAGCTTACATTCTACCCTTTTTAATTTAAAAATGTTCCTAAATGTTAGGCTACCCAGATGCCAAATATGATTGCTTAAAATTTAGATTTCAAAGAGAATGATTACACTAAAAATGTTCAAATGATAGTGCAGTCGCTCAATTATTAAAAGTGCTAAAGTTCCTTCTCTGAATTTAGAAAGCTACCCCACACTTATTATAAACTATAAATAAGAACTTTACTCCATTCTATTCTTCTTTTTCTTATCTTATTTTTTTTCAAGGGGGCTTGCTACACATTGTCACTCAATGCAACTACATTCTGAAAATAATCCTAGACATTCACAATGTATTCCAATTTTAAAATTCTCCTTGACATTCAACCCTCATCTTTACTCTTCTTTTACTTAGTCATGAAAATTTTTTCTCTTACTCTAAGAATGGCCTATTCTAAAAGGGCAAGAAAAAGGATTTAAGGATAGGACAATCACATAAGTGTATGAAAAATTAAAAGTTTGGTATAATCATTCTCTTAGCTACCTGATACTAATTTAGCATACCTTAATAAGCTCAAAGGGGTTATTATGCAAGGGAAATTAACTATGAACAACCTGATACTAATTTGTTTCCCTTGCATAACTGATGCGGAACCCCAGCCTATATGCCAAACTAGAACGCCAACATACCATGAATATTGAACATAAATAAGATAATAAATCCCCAATCTAAAGAACCCCCAAACAAGATTGATTGGAAACGCTTATGATAGATTGATTTAGAAAACAAGAAGAAGAAGAATCAAGCATACATTAATCATGCAAATAGCCTAAGTCTAATTCTTCATGCAATAGGAAGAATCAATAATAAATTAACTCTCACAAATTCGGCCAAGCCAAAGAAAATTCTCATTAATCAAAATTCAAGTCCCTTACAAATGAAGAATTCAGCCCTTTATATAGGCTAGGCAGCCACTCCTCCCTAGATGAATTAAAATCAAACACTAACTCTAAGAGATAAATAATAAAATAAATAACAAAAATAATTCCTAACATTTATCTACATGTATTTGGCCATAATATGGACTAAGTACATGATGAAGAAATAAAGATAAATACAATTTGAGAATAATCCTAACAGCTAGTGATAAATATGCTTATTATCCTAAGAAAATGAATGAATGAATGAATGAATGTAGACTTAATGTTGGCTAAAAGTGAATTTTGGCCAGCCCTTTAAAGATATGGTCAAGCTATTATTTCTCCCTCAAACTCTACTTAATAATATCCCAAAATAATAAGTATTTATCAAGGAAAATCCATTCCTAAAATTTAGGACCCTAAGTTCACCAATGTAGGCCTAAACCCAAATCTGACCCAAACCCATTAAAATTCAACACTCCCATGTAAAATTCGGCCCCCTTAGGTATTCTAAGCCTCAAATAGTTATTTTGGCCCAACTATTTAGAAGAGATAAGCCCAACTTTAGCCTACCCACTTAAACTATCCAAAATAGTAAAATAAGCCCAAAATAAAACAAACCTATTCTAATAAAGCCTAATTCGTTTTCCTAGGTTCTAGGCTGCCCAAATATACTTTATTAAATGTTACATAAAGAATAGAAACTAAATAAAGTAGCTTGAAGGCCCATTGCACCATTCGGCCTAAACTTGTCTTCATAGTCCAATTTAGCTTCTTTCTCTTCTTGAACTTGTATCTTCTCCACATAAGGTTTCATGAATGCTTGTAGGACTTCTTTAAGCTTCTTTGACCTTGCTCTTGTTATTGGTCCTCGAGGAAATGCTAGTTCATCTTTCTTGTTGCCATTGTACTTGGTCGTGCTCATATCATCCCCTCCCTCTTCGGAAAAGATTCATCCTCGAATCTTCGTTTTGTTCAAGTTGGGAATTGAAACTTGAGGAATAAATTCATCTTCATGAATGATCTTTGGGATAGGTGGAAATAATATGAACGCTTCTTCAGTAAAAAACTCATAATGTTCCTGCAATTTGACAAAGAAACTAGGTAAAACATGGTTAGTCATTGTTACATCCTTGCGAATGTGATTATTATTTCCTTTTTTTTCCCATGTGCAATTCATCCACCTTAAGCAATAGAGGAGCAATTGTAACTTGTTGATCTTCCATCTCAACTAAACGAACTTCTTCATTCTCATTCAAACAATCAACAACATCTTTTCTTTCAATTATTTCTTCATCACTCACAACGTCACTATCAAAGAAAACTATATCTATAGTGTCCCCTTCAGCTTCACAAATTATTTCTTCTAGGATAACTTCCTCTTCATTTCTCTTTTCTTTGCTCTTTTCCAATCTACTTAGTTGTTTGAACCATTGTTTAAATTGCGATTCTATATCATTAAGGTCTTGCCTTAACAACTTCACACTTTCCTTTATCCCATTCATACTTGTTTATCGCTCAACTTATAAATTGATATCTCACAATTGCACTTCAGAAACAAACTCAAACAAATATGCACAATTAAGTAATTTGATTGAGGGAACGATGAAAAAACCTAACAAGAACAGCAAAGATACTAATTCTAGAGGCAAATTGACCTATTTGAACAAAAATCAGAATGTACACAAGAAGAAGATTTCGTGCGTTATAATATATATAGATGTTCAACAACGTGCAATATGTCAAACTAGTGTAATTGGAACCAAAAATAGCTCAGACACAAATTAGAAACTTAGAATGAAGAAAATGGACAAGACGGATGCACTTAAATGCGATGTTTAACTAAACCTAATGATTAGTTTAAACAGATTTGATGTAAGACTCAACAAAAAAAAAATCAAAGAAAGCATGCAATAAACACAACCCAAATCATAAATTAGGAGTACTAACCTGGCCTTGAAGAAATCAAACCAATTGTGAAAGTTCTAACTCCAATTCTTGCTTGACTGATCAAAACATACTCCAAGTGATGTAGGGCACTTTGTAGATCAAAATTATATCCAAACCAAGTTCAACCACTCAAAGATTGCAAATTATATGCTTGATATATTCAATGGAAAATTCGGATTCAACAAGAACACAAGATTCATCAATTGATCAAATATGATCTTAACAAGATAGTAAATCCGAATTGAGAACAAGGTTGTTTCTAATTGATTTTTTTTCTTCTTTTTTTTTGTAACTTTAATCAAACTAATGATCAAATACTTAAAGATAGGTAATTAACACAATAGAGTAAGAACCAAATAAGGAACTAGATGCAAGATCCTATTCGGCTAAAATAGAAAATTAAAGTTTAAAAGCAAAAATTAAAGGATAGTTAAGAATTTACCCCTTAGCCTATGCTCTGATACCAATTGATGCGGAACCCCAGCCTATATGCCAAACTAGAACGCCAACATACCATGAATATTGAACATAAATAAGATAATAAACCCCCAATCTGATACGACCATGGAGAGGGCAAGTAATGATGATTTCGTCAATCAGCATCACAAGCATAAAGTACTCATCCTTTTGGAAGCAAATGAAGAATTGGGCCAACTTGAGTCATAAAGGGCTTATGCAACTTTGGGCTTTAATTGTACAAGTCATGTGCTTTATTTATAATTCACATGACTCATTTAAAGTTGTATCTTAATGGGTTTAAGGGGTTTCGGGTTCTTTAACCTTGGGGTTCCGCATCATTTGGTATCAGAGCCAAAAGAAAGGTAAATTCCTATTTATCTTAGTGTTAGGTTTGTGTTTTCTTTTCTTTGATTTCTTTATATTTATGCCGAATTAGGTAGTGATAAGTTTTGATTTGTGTGCTTTTGTGTGGTAAATTTAGCATTTTCTCTTCCTTAGCTTGTGTGTTGATTCATTAAAAAAAAAAGAAAAAAAAAATCGTGTACTGTTCATTGCACTGTTCACGGTACTGTTCATCGCACTGTTCACGTTACTGTTCATCAAAAAAAGAAAGAAGAGAGAAAACACGTGAAAGAGAAGAAAAATAGACGAAGAAAAGAAATTAAAGAGCAATTGAGCATGGGTAGTTTATATAGAAATTCTTAATCCTTTCATAAGTGGGAAAAACTAATCCTTTTTGCTTTAGGATTGGGAGGGGCACTTTTACACCTTTTCCAAACACATTTGGGAATCCTTTAAAAGATAGGAAAATTAATCCTTATTGCTGTGGGTTTAGGCTTTCAAAAAAATCCTAGTCCATATCTAAATTGGAATTACAATCCTAATCCTAGTTAGACAAGAATTTCTACTTGGCAAATATTTGTGCTATCCATTTATTATCCATTTGTGCCAATCATTTTTATCATTTGCTATCCATTTGTGCAACCATTTTTGGCAACTTTTCCATCATTTGTGTAACCATTTTTGGAAACTTTTTTCCACCATTTGTGCTATCATTTTTGGAAACTTTTGCCATCATTTTACTATCACTTTGCCATTTTTTTTTGCCATCGTTTTGAACATAACTTGACACACTAATCAACTTGTTACATCGTTCGGCATAGTGAATAAATTGGTTGTAAATTGATTTGTTTTGCATGTTTTATAGTTTTAATTGGTATCTTGTTGATTTTCCTTCTTTGTTGGGTAGAATATTTAGGTTCTATATTTGGTTTACTTTGTAGTGAATCAAATTCATTCATTTTATCCATATTGTCATTTTTCCTTGATTTTTGTTGCTTATTTCTTTGTTTTAAGCTAGTTTTTGTTCCATTTACATTGTTAGAGTATCTTTGCTCGTCCAATACTCTAATTTACTTATCATCAAGTGGTACACCACTCTTGTCCGTGTATCACCTCCATTGTGTCTAGAGTCTTCTTTTCTAGTTTTTGAGCTTTCTTTTTGTTGTTAGTTATTATTTTCTTGATTTCTTAAACGTGCTCAAGTTTTTTAATTTGTGATTTAAATTCTGAAGTGCAATTTTGAAGTTGCAAGCTTGAGAGGAAAAAGGCAAGAGAGTGAGAGGACATTAAGAGGATAAAAGCCAAATTTTGAGTGAAACACGAGTGAATGTGAGGATGTCTAATCACAAGTCCAAACGACATTTACATCAAGATGAAAGGAATGCGTTTAAGGAAGATATAAATTTGTTAAGGCAAGACCTTAATAATTTTGAATGGTTGGTTAGACAATATTTCGAACCACGAATTAGAATGGAGGAGAGCAAAGCGAAGAGAAAGAAGGAGAAAGTTATCATGGAAGAAATAATTTGTGAACCTGAAAAGGGTGATATAGATATAGGCTTTGATAGTGAGATTACTCAAGACCATGAAGAGGATGTTGTTGATGAGCTTAATGAGAAAAAAAAAGGTTTTGGGTGAAGTTGAAGATGTGGAGAACGTGGTTAAAAATTTAAATAAGGTTGTTTTAGAGGTGGAAGAGGATAATGATGTTGTGCATAATGGAAAAATAATTAAAAGTGAAGAAATTGTTGATTGTTTGAGTGCAGGTGAAGAAGTTTGCTTAGTTGAGATGGAAGATTCGCAAGTTACAGTTGATTCTCTATTGATTAAGAAGAATGAGTTGCACATGGGAAGTGGAGAAAGTCAAAATCATACCGCTATATTAAAAACTAACCATGTTTTGCATAGTTCTTTTGTTTATAACTTGCAGGATCATGATGAGTTCTTCAATGAAGAAACATTCATATTATTTCCACCAATACCGAAGATCATTTACGAAGATGAATGTATTCCTCAAGTGTCAATTCCCAACTATTGCAAGACGAAGATTCGAGGACGAATCTTTTCTAAAGAGGGAGGGAATGATACGACCATGGAGAGGGCAAGTCATGATGATTTCGTCAATCAGCATCACAAGCATAAAGTGACTTTTGGAAGCAAATGAAGAATTGGGCCAACTTGAGTCATAAAGGGCTTATGCAACTTTGGGCTTTAATTGTACAAGTCATGTGCTTTATTTATAATTCACATGACTCATTTAAAGTTGTATCTTAATGGGTTTAAGGGGTTTCGGGTTCTTTAACCTTGGGGTTCCGCATCACAATCTAAAGAACCCCCAAACAAGATTGATTGCAAACGCTTATGATAGATTGATTTAGAAAACAAGAAGAAGAAGAATCAAGCATACATTAATCATGCAAATAGCCTAAGTCTAATTCTTTATGCAATAGCAAGAATCAATAATAAATTAACTCTCACAAATTCGGCCAAGCCAAAGAAAATTCTCATTAATCAAAATTCAAGTCCCTTACAAATGAAGAATTCAGCACTTTATATAGGCTAGGCAGCCACTCTTCCCTAAATGAATTAAAATTCGGCCCCCTTAGGTATTCTAAGCCTCAAATAGTTATTTTGGCCCAACTCTTTAGAAGAGATAAGCCCAACTTTAGCCTACCCACTTAAACTACCCAAAATAGTAAAATAAGCCCAAAATAAAACAAACCTATTCTAATAAAGCCCAATTCGTTTTCCTAGGTTCTAGGCTGCCCAAATATACTTTATTAAATGTTACATAAAGAATAGAAACTAAATAAAGTAGCTTGAAGGCCCATTGCACCATTCGGCCTAAACTTGTCATCATAGTCCAATTTAGCTTCTTTCTCTTCTTGAACTTGTATCTTCTCCACATAAGGTTTCATGAATGCTTGTAGGACTTCTTTAAGCTTCTTTGACCTTGCTCTTGTTATTGGTCCTCGAGGAAATGCTAGTTCATCTTTCTTGTTGCCATTGTGCTTGGTCGTGCTCATATCAATAACCGCTTTGAGCTTCTTTTGCATCAAGAATTTAAATTTCATACTACCTGATACTAATTTGTTTCCCTTGCATAACCCCTTTGAGCTTCTTTTGCATCAAGAATTTAAATTTCATACTACCTGATACTAATTTGTTTCCCTTGCATAACCCCTTTGAGCTTATCTATGCTAAATTAACTATGAACAACCAAAAGCTAAAAAGTAAAAAGATAAACATAGACTAAAGAAAAACAAATTTAAAGCTATAAAAGATAAATAAATAAACACAAACTTAAAACATAAAACAACATAACTAAACATTAAGAAAATTAAAATAAACTATACTAACTATAATAAAAAAATGACATTAAAAGAAAAACTACTTTAAAACTACTATGGTGTTAGAGTTAAACAAGCAAAATATCCAACAAATCCAAAATAAGTTCATAAAAACATCTCCACAAAATACCCTCACCCCACACTTAAGATTTTTGCTGCCCTAAATAATATACAAACATAATATTCACAAAAATTAGAGGGTTGAGGAATATTCCTAAAACATCACTTCTGTGTAATTGGAGGAAAATGGGCATCAAAGCGCGATTTCATCATGGTTAAAGCAACAACAATGTCATCCAACCACTCAATCATCGTGTCTAGGTGGCTTGTGATAGTTGTGTATTGCTCGGATGAATGTGTGATGGCTACTTTCTTCGCTTGTGGGAGCTCTATTACCTATTTTTTCATAGCCTCTCTGTAGGATTCTCTATCAGATACTATTGTGTACCTTTGCCTCGAAAATTATAGGTCATCTATGAGAACAGATATATTTTTTAGCATCTTCTTATCTATGATAATCGGGTTCCCAATAGATTTTCCCAAACTTGTGAAGTTGACCTTCCTAGCTAGCATAGTTACAATCCCTCCAAATGTGATCTTGGTGCTCTGTTTCAAGAGGTCTTCATCTCATCAAACTTAGCAATAAGAAATGCTACCCTATTAAGCGGTATAGCATTCTTCATTGCATATAAAATCTGGACCTCACTTGCATTCACATTTCCCCAAAGTGAGAAAACATCGTTATAACCAAATATCTATGAACAACTCTCAATATGTGGTCCCTCAGATGGTGAACTTTAGTATTGTTGGCATCAAAATGAGTTGGCTCTATGTCATTGTTGATGTCACTCCACATCTCATGCAGGCTTACATTTTCTATGCCCTTTGCAGCATAAGGATCAAAACCTAGAATGATAAAGAACTCATTAAAGCTCATTTGGTGGGTAGATCTATTGAGCTAAAAGCTAACATGGTCATCGTCAACGTGGCTGTCTACCCCAATGTACACTCAAACTGTTGTTAAAAAGTCCCTCACAAGATAGGGGTAAACCTTTTCTTTTCTACTCACAAACTTTTTCATGCCAACTACTTCAATTTGATGCTCAACTTCATTTTTGATACCAATCTCTTGCATCAAATCCATGTTGATATAAGGCATTGCAAAATACTTGATATGAGCACGACCAAGCATACTGGCAATAAGGGATATGAACTAGCACTTCCTTAAGGACCAATCATAAGGTCAAGGTCAATGAAGATTAAGGAAGTACTAAAATCATTCATGAGACCTTATGTGGAGAGGATGACAGTTCAAGAAGAGAAAGAAGCTAAATTGGACTATGGAGACAAGTTTAGGCTGAATGGTGCAATAGGCCTTCTAACTACTTTATTTAGTTTCTATTCTTTATGTAACATTTAATTTAGTATATTTGGGCATCCTAGAACCTAGGAAAATGAATTGGGCTTGTTTAGAAGGTTTGTTTTATTTTGGGCTTATTTGACTATTTTGGGTAGTTTAAATGGGTAGGCTAAAGTTGGGCTTATCTCTTCTGAAGAGTTGGGCCAAAATAACTATTTGAGGCTTAGAATACCTAAGGAGGCCAAATTTTACATGGGAGAGCTGAATTTTTAATGGTCTTGGATCAGATTTAGGTTTAGGCCTACATTGGTAAACTTAGGGTCCTAAATTTTAGGAGTTGATTTTCCTTAATAAAAACTTATTATTTTGGGATATTGTTAAGAAGAATTTGAGGGAGAAATAATAGCTTGACCATATCTCTAAAGGGCTAGCCAAAATCCACTTATAGCCAAGATTGTGTTTACATTCATTCTTTTATTTTCTTAGGATAATTATGCATATTTATCACTAACTTTTAGGATTATTTTCAAATTTTATTTATCTTTATTTCTTCATGTACTTAGTCCATATTGTGGCCAAAATACATGTAGATAAAGGTTATGAATTTTTTTATTTATTTCATTATTTATCTTTTAGAGTTAGTGTTTGATTTTAATTGATCTAGGGAGGGGTGGCTATCTAGCCTATATAAAGGGCTGAATTCTTCATTTGTAATACACTTGATTTTTGATTAATGAGATTTTCATTTGGCTTGGCCGAATTTATGAGAGTTGATTTTTATTGATTCTTGCTATTGCATGAAGAATTAGACTTATGCAATTTGCAAGATTAATGTATGCTTGATTCTTCTTCTTCTTCTTCTTATTTTCTAAATCAATCTATTATAAATGTTTCCAATCAATCTTGTTTGGGGGTTCTTTAGATTGGGGGTTTATTATCTTGTTTATGTTCAATATTCATGGTATGTTGAGCAACAAACAAGAATTATGCAAGCACAAACAATATATGAATGGAAATGCTTATAATAGATTGATTTAAGCATACGAATAGAATTCTCCACAAAGTATTTCCTTGATAAGAAATCTAAATTCTTGATACAAAAAAAGAAGACCATCAATCCTCCCCTTAAAGATTTCGGCCAAGCCAAAGAGAAATATTCTCAAATTAATCAAAAACTATAAAACTCTAAACTAAATACAAAAGAGTTTAATGTGGTATTTATAACCACCTAAAGAAGAATCCTAATCCTAATTGGGAAGACTATTAGGTCAAAATTTCCATTCCTATTGGGATTCAATTAAAACTAATTCCCTCTCTAAATTACTCAAGCCCAAAATAAGTCAAACTATTTGTCTACCTGCCCTCCACCGCGAGCGTGATCACTATCGTGGGATCGATAAAAGCCAATTTGCTCTCTTTCGCCTGTTTTCCATAGTTTCCACCACTCGTTCCAAATAAGTGTCCTTTAACTAAGCCTCCTTGAACTTTTTGGCTCTCGATCTTGTCATGGATCCATTTGGTAAAGCTAACTCATCTTTATGCTTAGTCCTGGCTTGATGTCCTTTAACTATGCTCGCATCATCCCCTCCCACTTCAAAAGGATTCATCCTCGAATCTGAATGAAAGTCAAAAGGAGATAAATCAGAAACATTAAAAGTAGCACTAACATTATACTCACCAGGCAAGTCAATTTTATATGCATTGTCATTGATGCATTCCAACACTTGAAATGGTATATCACCCTTTGCATCAAGTTTTGACTTCCTTTATTGTGGAAACATTTCTTTTTGCATGTGCACCCAAACCCAATCACCTTATTCAAAGATAACCTATTTTCTTCCTTTATTGGCCTATTGTGCATACTTACGATTCTTCCTCTCAATTTGTTCACTTGCTTTCTCATGTATTGTTTTAACCAAATTAGCCTTCTTTTTGCCATCTAAACTAGCAAGCTTATTCAAAGGTAAAGCCATCAAATCCAAAATAGTGAAAGGATTAAAATCATACAAAATTTCAAATGGAGAATAACTTGTAGTAGAATGTATAGTATGATTATATGCAAATTCAATGAATGGTAAACATACCAAGTTTTCAAATTTTTTTTAACAATAGCATGCAACATGGTTCCTAAAGTCCTATTTACTACTTCACTTTACCCATCAGTTTGTGGATGACATGTAGTAGAAAACAAAAGCTTAGTACATAACTTTCCCCATAGAACTATCCAAAAATGACTAAGGAACTTAGCATCTCTATCAGACAGAATGGTTCGAAGCACTCCATGAACCCGAACCACCTCCCTAAAGAAAATATCAACAATGTTTGTTGCATCATCTGTTTTATGGCAAGTAATGAAATGAGCCATTTTACTAAATCTATCCACTACAACAAATATGCTATCTTTACCTTTCTTAGTCCTTGGTAAGCCCAAAACAAAATCCATGGAAATGTCAGTCTAAGGTTAACTAGGTACAGGTAATGGTGTATACAGTCCATGAGGCATAGATTTAGACTTAGCTTGCTTACATGTTATACACTTGGCATAAAATCTCTCCATATCTCATCTTATGTTTGGCCAATAGAAATGTTCACTAAGCATGTCTAATGTCTTTTGCACACCAAAATGCCCCCTTAACCCTCCATTATGTGACTCCCAAACAAGTAACTCTCAAATAGAACATGTAGGAATACAAAGTTGTTTTCATCTAAAAAGATATCCTTCATGTCTATAGTACTTTTCAAATGCAGCATGTTCACAAGCATGATACACAGTAGCAAAATCAGCATCACTAACATATAATTCCTTCAAATGCTCAAATCTAAGTAATTTAGATGTAAGCATATAAATTAAAGCATACCTTCTAGAAAGTGCACCAAACACTACATTTTCGTTACCTTGCTTGTATTTAATCACATGCGAAAATATCTTTAAAAATTCTACCCAACCTGTATGCCTCTTGCTCAACTTACCCTGTCCCTTCAAATACTTGAGAGACTAGTGATCACTATATATCATGAACTCCTTAGGCAGCAACTAGTGCTCCCACACCTCAAGAGTTCTCACCAATACATATAGCTCTTTATCATAGGTAGAATAATTCGATAATGGCCCACTTAACTTCTCATTAAAATATGCTATAGGATGATTTTCCTGCATCAAGATAGCACCTGTACCAATCCCTGAAGCATCACATTCAATCTCAAAAGTTTTTGAAAAATCAAGTAAATGTAAAACAGGAGCAGTACATAATTTCTCTTTCAAAGTATTAAATGCAATTTCCTGCTCTTTTTCCCATTTAAACCCGATATTCTTTTTAAAGGCAATAGTAGAGAAATCTCTAACAAATCACCTATAGAAACTAGCTAAACCATGAAAACTCCTCACTTCACTCGCATTTTTAGGCATTGGACATTCCTGAATAGCCTTCACCTTTTCAGAATCAACTTCCACTCCTTTAGTACTCACTACAAAACCTAACAAGACAACTTTATCCATGCAAAATGAACACTTCTTAAGGTTTGCATACAGTTTTTCCCTTCTTAACACATCCATAATATCTTTAACATGTATGATATGTTCATCTAAGTTCTCACTTTAAATTAAGATGTCATCAAAATAAACAACCATAAATTTTCCTAAGAACTCATGTAAGATATGATTCATTAAATGCATGAAAGTACTATGAGCATTAGATAAACCAAAAGGCATTACTAACCACTCATACAATCCATATTTAGTCTTAAATGCAATTTTCCACTCATCTCCCTCTTTCATCCTTATTTGATGATAGCCACTTTTTAAATCAATTTTAGTAAAGAAACATGCACCATGCAATTCATCTAGCATATAATCTAATCTAGGAATAGGGTGGCAACACTTTACAGTGATTTTTTTGAACACTCTACAATCCACACACATTCTCTATGTTCCATCCTTCTTGGGCACCAATAATACTGGTACAGCATGGACTCATGCTTTCTCTCACATACCCTTTTTGTAGCAATTCATCTCACATACCCTTTTGGATCCTTAAGATTGCTTCAGTAAGCTATACGGATAAGAATTTATCCCTTAGCCTATGCTCTGATACCAAATGATGCTGAACCATAAATTTAAAGAACCCAAAATCCCTAAAACACACAATATGGCATTGATACGGATCCAAGAGGGCTATCCTATGCCATTGAAGAGGGGCAACCTTATGACTTTCAAATGGGTCTAAATGGAGTTCAAACACATAAATATAAGATCCAAATGTTATTGGGGCATGCTCCAATTTATAGGAGGCAGATTTGGTGCTTCACCATCAATTTTGGGCTTATACAACTTTGGGCTTTAATTGTACAAGTCATGTGCTTCATTTAAAAAGTCACATGACTCACTTAAGTTGTATTATTAATGGGCTAGGCATTTTTTTGGGTTTAGTTTAGTTAGTTTGGTTATTTATTTTAGTCTTTCTTTTGGGCTTTCATTTTAGGCCTATAAGGTTTATTAATTAGTTTTGTTTTAAGTGTGTTTAAGACTTATTTGGGCTTATTTGGCTTGTAAAAGCCCAAGAAAATTCGTGTAAGGCCATATGAGCATTTAAATTAGGGTTTTAAAGAGTGATTTAGGGTTAGCCACCTTATAAATAGGATACCCTAGGTTGTAAACTTCATTATTGAATCAAATTATTAACTTTTGAGAGTTTTCTCTTGGCTTAGCCGAAATTCTTTAGAGAGATTGTGAGATTGCTTGCTTTCTTTTCTATTGCATCAAGAATTAGGATTACTTATCAATCATTTTGATTGTGGCGTTTTCTTATTCTTCTTATCCCGATTATTTGCGTTTCCATTCACGTGTTGTTTGGGGGTTCAATAGGGAGGGTATTTGTCTTCTTTGTCTTTTGAAATCAAAGCGTATGTTCAAGGGGTTTCGGGTTCTTTAACCTTGGGGTTCCGCATCAGGCATGAACAAAAATAAGAAATAAACCCGTAATCTAAAGGGTTATATGAATGGAAACGCTTATAATAGATTGATTTAAACATAAGAATAGAATTTGACACAAAGTAAATACCTTCATAAGAAATTTAAATTCTTGATGCAAAAAAAAAAAAGACAAGCAATCCTCCCTTTGAAGATTTCGGCCAAGCCAATGAGAAATATTCTCAAATTAATCAAATATTCAAAAACTCTGAACTAAAGACAAAAGAGTTTAACGTGGTATTTATAACCACTTAAGGAGGAATCCTAATCCTAATTGGGAAACTATTAGGTCAAAATTTCCATTCCTATTGGGATTCAATTAAACCTAATTCCCTTCAAATTACTCAACCCAATAAGTCAAGCCATTTGTCTACCTACCCTCCGTTGTGAGCGCGATGACTGTCATAGATGTGATAGAAACCGATTTGCTCCCTTTCGCCCAGCTTTCCATAGTTTCCACCACTCGTTCCAAATAAGTGTTTAGTGCCTTCTTGAACTTTTGGCGCTCGATCTTGTCACGATCCATCCGATAAAGTTAACTCACCTTTGTGCTTATGTCTAGCTTGATGTCCCTTGACTGTGCTCGCATCATCATACCAAGATACCAACAAAACTACATTGACTAAAACACAAAGAAGAGAAAACAACCAAAATGAAAAGAACATGGCAATAAATAGGATTTTTATTCTAAACTAAGATAGAATAGGCATCGAGTAGATAAACACACAAGATACCATTGCATACATCTTTAAGCACAAATATAAAATTGCACTTGACTAAAAATTTTGCTCTAAAGAGAATCATGCACATAAAAGGGATAAAGTTAGGCAAAATTGCATTTTCACTTGTTTTAGGAATTTTAACAAACATATGGCATGCATAAAGAAAAATTGTACTAAAATGCACTAATCCAAATTAAGCATAAATAAATGGTCACTAAAATGTTCAAAGTAACCAACTATGGAGCTTACCTCAAAGAAAAAGAAGTAAAATGGATGAATTTGGCTTAAACCTAACCCTAAACATGTAAATTTGCATGTACACATTCAAAACATATCTCACACATATAAAAACTCAAAATTATCAACAAAATGGGATTTCTACTCTAAGGCATACAAAAGAAAAGCAAGAAATAAAGTAAAAAGATGAAATTAAAAACAAAGCACATTGGATGCTTACTTGTTTTGAAGCTTCACAAAGATAAAAATGCACAAAAGGGTAAAAATTGGTAAGGAAATGCCGAAATCCACAAAGAATAAGAGGGGAAATGAGAAATAATGTGAAAAGACATGATCTTTGGGGTCTATAATTAATTAGGCATGGAAGAGTGCCCTAGGCACGTAGCTAAGACCGGTTGGTCTCGATCAAGTCAGACATAGAGCCAAAATACACAACAATGAATTTTTAATGGAAACGGTTGAGACCAAGTGGTCTCAGTCGAGTGACCCAATCTATTTTAAAAAATCCCGATAGCATACGACTGAGACCAATTTGTCTTAGTCGAGTGACCCATTATGTATATTTCAACACTCAATTACACACGTCTGAGACCAATTAGTCTTGGTCGAGTGGCCTCTACTGGACAGAAAACTCACCTTTCATAAGGTTAAGACCAATCGATCTCGGTCGAGTGATACCCTTTGTAACTAGACTAAGGTCTTGCATAAGGCAGAGACCAATTTGTCTCAATCAAGTGCCCTATTCTAGAACTTGAACAATAAATGGGACATGACTAAGTCCATTGATCTCGATCGAGTCCAACAAAATTTTTGCACTTTTTAAAAAATTTTCATATCGTCAAACATGG
This sequence comes from Excoecaria agallocha, assembly GCA_037975025.1. Classification (NCBI taxonomy): domain Eukaryota; kingdom Viridiplantae; phylum Streptophyta; class Magnoliopsida; order Malpighiales; family Euphorbiaceae; genus Excoecaria; species Excoecaria agallocha. The sequence goes on from CM075817.1 coordinate 25,214,125, forward strand.
ATATGATCATGACAACCTTTTTAGTAAACATACAAAACATCAAATCACCACTTATTAATACTCAAAACAATGACATAAAATAACAATTTAAACAAAAACAAAAATTAAAAACATACTTAAAGGAAATAAGTTCTAAGATTAAGTTAGAAGAAGTTAAAACAAGTCACTAGCTCGACTTTTAAAGCTCTCATGGCATGTCCTTCAATGTTACAACCATCGAATCGACTTCAAACTTGGATTCGAAGTATGGCTTGAGACGGTGATCATTTACCTTGAATTCTTAACCATCACTCGGGTGTTTGATAGTGATGACTCTATATTGAGTGACATGCACAGCTTCATAAGGACCTTTCCATCTTGATTTAAGTTTTCTTAGAAATAGTCAAAGGTGGCTATCATACACCAGCACTTTCATTCCTGGGATAAATTCCATAGGTACCAGCCTATGGTCATGCCATTTCTTTATCTTATCTTTATAGCCCTTCACATTATTGTATACCCATAAATAGAATTCATCCAATTCATTTACCTGTAAAAGATATTTTTCTCTAGCACTCTTTACATCAAACTTCAAACATTTTGTTGCCTAAAAATCTTTATGCTCTAATTACATAGGTAAATGACATGATTTTCCATACACAAACCTGAATAGAGACATTCCAATTGGAGTTTTAAAAGCAATTCTATAGGCCTATAATGCTTCATCTTTCTAGACTTGTTAATGATTTTCTTCAAGATTGCTTTTGACTCTCTATTAAAGACTTCTACCTACTTATTGGCCTGAGGATGATAAGGCGTTTTGATTTTGTGTCTTATATCGAATTTCTTCAGCAATGCCTTAAATTGGTGGTTCACAAAATGTTTCCTACCTTCACTAATTATGGCTCTAGGTGTCCCAAATCTAGTAAAAATATTTTTATGTAAAAATTCCAGCATAACTTTAGAATTATAACTCCAAATAGCAATGGCCTCTACCCATTACTCACATACTCAGTAGCTATTAGAATGTATTCAAAACCAAAAAAATCGGTAATGGCCCTATGAAATCTATGCCCCAAACATCAAATAATTCAACTTCTATGATATTGTTCAAAGGCATTTCATCTCTTTTAGAAATATTCCTACTCTTTGACATTTATCACAACTTAGCACAAAAATATTAACATCTTCAAACATGGTTGACCAATAAAAACCTAATTGGAGAATCTTTGTGACTATACGATTGGCACCATAATGTCCTTCAGCTTCACCTTAATGGAAAGCTTGCATAATTAATCCTTATTCTTCCTTGGGGACACACCTTCTAAGTACTTGATCTGTACAAAGCTTGAAAAATTGTCGATCATCCCAAATATAGAATCTCACATCTACTTTCAGTTTCTTCCTTTGGTGCCATGTTAACTTCCTCGAAATAAAACCTCTTGCAAGATAATTTTCTATGTTAGCAAACCAAGGAATATCAACATCACATGAATAAATAGCACAAATGAACTCATCAGGAAAGAAATCATTTATCACCCCTTTCTTGATATGCTCATGCTCCAAATGTGATAGATGGTCTGCACCTTTTTTAACCTTTATCTCCCAATCGAATTCTTGTAGCAATAACACCCACCTAATCAATCTTGGTTTCAACTATTTCTTTGCAAACAAGTGTCGTAAAGCTGTATGATTAGACCAAACAATTACTTTAGAGCCAAAAAGATAAGAGATAAACTTTTTGAAAGCAAACATAATAATGAGCAACTCTTTTTCGATGGTAGTGTAACGAATTGGGCTCCAATCAATGTGTGGTTGGCATAATAAATAGCATGGAAGATTTTATCATGCCTCTCTCCCAACACTGTTCCAACTGCAAAGTTCCTAGCATCACACATTAACTCAAATGATAAGCTCCAATTCTGAGAAACAATCATTGGAGCTAAGGTCAACCTTTGCTTTAATATGTTGAATGCCTGCTAACACTCACTGAAAAAATAAAATGCAGTATCCTTTACAAGAAAATTGGATAATGATTTGGAAGTTTTTGATAAATCTTTAATAAAAGCACCTATAAAACACAGCATGTCCTAAAAAACTTCTAATCCCTTTAATAGTAGTGGGAGGTGGTAATTTTTCAATAACATCAGACTTAGCTTTGTCTACCTCTATCCCTTTTTTAGAAACCTTATGCCCTAACACTATCCCCTCTCTAACCATAAAATGGTACTTCTCCCAGTTCAAAATAAGGTTAGTTTCCTCATATATTCCCAACACCAATTATAGGTTAGCTAAGTAACTCTCAAAACCCTTCCCTTAGATGGTGAAGTCATCCATAAATACTTCCATGAAATGCTCAATGAAATTATGGAAGATGGCCGTCATACACCACTGAAACGTAGCCGGTGCATTACAAAGGTCAAATGACATGCATCTATATGCGAATGTACCATAAGGACAAGTAAAGGTAGTATTTTCTTGATCCTCAAAGGCAATTGATATTTGTAAGTACCTTAAATAACCATCTAAAAAGCAATAAACTTGTTACCCGCTAACCTGATGCGGAACCCCAGCCTATATGCCAAACTAGAACGCCAACATACCATGAATATTGAACATAAATAAGATAATAAACCCCCAATCTAAAGAACCCCCAAAAAATATTGATTGGAAACGCTTATGATAGATTGATTTAGAAAACAAGAAGAAGAAGAATCAAGCATACATTAATCATGCAAATAGCCTAAGTCTAATTCTTCATGCAATAGCAAGAATCAATAATAAATTAACTCTCACAAATTCGGCCAAGCCAAAGAAAATTTTCATTAATCAAAATTCAAGTGTCTTACAAATGAAGAATTCATCCCTTTATATAGGCTAGGCAGCCACCCCTCCCTAGATGAATTAAAATCAAACACTAACTCTAAAAGATAGATAATGAAATAAATAACAAAGATAATTCCTAACCTTTATCTACATGTATTTGGCCATAATATGGACTAAGTACATGAAGAAATAAAGATAAATACAATCTGAAAATAATCCTAAAAGCTGGTGATAAATATGCATGATTATCCTAAGAAAATGAAGGAATGAATGTAGACTTAATCTTGGCTAAAAGTGGATTTCGGCCAGCCCTTTAAAGATATGGTCAAGCTATTATTTATCCCTCAAACTCTACTTAATAATATCCCAAAATAATAAGTATTTATCAAGGAAAATCCATTCCTAAAATTTAGGACCCTAAGTTCACCAATGTAGGCCTAAACCTAAATCTGACCCAAACCCATTAAAATTCAATTCTCCCATGTAAAATTCGGCCCCCTTAGGTATTCTAAGCCTCAAATAGTTATTTTGGCCCAACTCTTTAGAAGAGATAAGCCCAACTTTAGCCTACCCACTTAAACTACCCAAAACAGTAAAATAAGCCCAAAATAAAGCAAACCTATTCTAATAAAGCCCAATTCGTTTTCCTAGGTTCTAGGCTGCCCAAATATACTTAATTAAATGTTACATAAAGAATAGAAACTAAATAAAGTAGCTTGAAGGCCCATTGCTCCATTCGGCCTAAACTTGTCTTTATAGTCCAATTTAGCTTCTTTCTCTTCTTGAACTTACATCTTCTCCATATAAGGTCTCATGAATGCTTTTAGGACTTCTTTAACCTTCTTTGACCTTGCTCTTATTATTGGTCCTTGAGAAAGTGCTAGTTCATCTCTCTTGTTTTTGACGTGCTTGGTTGTGCTCATATCATAACCTCTCTAACATTTTATTGATAAATGGTAAGGGGAAATGGTCTTTTTGAATGGCAGCATTAATCTCTTAAAATCTATGCAAACTCTCTCCTACTTATAATTGTACGAGTTAGAATAAGCTCATTCTACTCATTTTATACTACTGTAATTCCCTTTTTTTCAAGATACATTGCACAGGACTCACCCAATTACTATTGAAGATAGGGTAAATAATACCTAAATTAAAGAGCTTGTGTTCCTCTTTCCTAACCACCTCTTGCATTACAGGATTAAGTCACCTTTCAGGATGAACCACTGGTTTGAAATCTTCCTCCATTGGTATCTGATGCCTGCAATAGCTTAGACTAATCCTGATAAGGTCCGAGGTCTTCCATCCAATTGCCTTCATATGTTTCTTTAGCACGACAACTAATAGCTCCTCCTCCAAACTTGTCAAAGAAGAAGATATAGTTATTGGTTTATAATTCCAAAACACGTATTTTAAGTGGGAAGGTAAAGTTTTCAATTGAGCCTATGTCTCATCTTGAGGACTATCCAAAATTTGCTCCTCCTTCACATCTTCCTCACTCTCTGTCATTCAATAAAATCCTTTGTTGATTTTCCTCTAAATACTCTTGCACCTTATCCATAAAATAAATGGGCTCTTTAAATAGCTTAATGGATACTTTGTAACTTTGTTCATTTCACTACAACCTCTTAATTGTTGAATTGTAAGGTAACCTTTTGAACATGCACACCAAGTAATGCTTTTGCTGTATTAAAAAATGGCCTCCTTACGATGAGTGAAACTTTTCTATCCTTTTCCATCTCCATCACTACAAAATCTATGGGAAATGATACGACCATAGGGGGCAAGTCATGATGATTTCATCAATCAACATCACAAGTTTAAAGTACTTAGCTTTTGGAAGCAAGTGAAGGAATTAGGCCAATTTAAGCCATCAAGGGCTTTAATTGTACAAGTCATGTACCTCATTTAAAAGTCACGTGATTCATTTAAATTGTAATTTATTGTTTAAAAGGTTTATTTAGTTCTTTGGGGTATTAGTTAGTCTTTCATTTTTGGGCTTTTTATTTAAGTGAGACATGTGACTTCATTAAAAGTCATGTGACTTAAATAGTTTAATTAAGGCTTGTTTTCTTAAGTAAGACACTTGGGCCAATCTAAAACAAGCCCAAATTCATCACTTTACTTTAGTTGGGTTTTAAATGGTTGTTTTAGCCTATTTTAGGTAGGATTTGGTGTTTTAAACCTATTGGACTTATGTATACCCATTCCCTTAGGGTTTGGAGGCTATAAATAGTTTATGATAAGTTGTAAACTAAAGATTTGGATTAATTAAACTTTTAAGAGGTTTCTCTTCAAGGCTTGGCCGAATTCTTTAGAGAGAATTGTGAGGTTGCTTTCTTTTCTTTTCTATTGCATGAAGAATTTGATTACTTATCAATTATCTTGATTGTGGTGTTTTCATCTTCGTCTTTATCCCAATTATTTGCGTTTCCATTCACGTATTGTTTGGGGGTTCAATAGGGAGGGTTTTTATCCGATTTGTTCTTTGTCATCAAAGTGTATGTTCAAGGGATTTCGGGTTCTTTAGCCTTAGGGTTCCGCATCATTTGGTATTCGAACCAAATTAAGGAAAATTCCTATTTATCTTAGTATTAGGTTTGTGTTTTCTTTCTTTGATTTCTTTATAAGCATGCCAAATTTGATAGTAACAAGAATTCTGATTTTTGTGTGTTAAATTTAGCCTTTTCTTTCATTACCTTTTGTTTTGATTCTTAGAAAAAAAAAGTCTTAGAAAATCGAAACTTGAACCTTGAATCATGAAAACTTAATCATAGTAGAAGTATACTTAGATTAGTTGTTGATTAAGAAAAAAATTATGGTACTGTTCATCATGCTGTTCACGGTACTGTTTGCTTTTGTTCATGTTACTGTTCATCAAAGAAAGAAGAAAAAAACGTGAAAGAGAAGAAAAATAAAAGAAGAAAAGAATTAAGGAACAATTCATCAAGGGTAGTTTGTATAGACAAAGAGAATCCAAATCCTTTAATAGGTGGGAGAAAGTTAATCCAAATTGCTTAGTGATTAGGAATCCTTTAAGGGGGTGAAAAAAATTAATCCATATTGCTTGGGAATTAGGAATCCTTGAAAGGATAGGAAAATAATCCTTTTTGCTTTGGGTTTAGGCTTTCAAAATCCTAATCCATAATTGAATTAGAATTAGAATCCTAATCCAACTTAAGCAAAGGTTTATTTTGCAATCATTGTGCTACCATTTATGCCATATTTTTTGTTACTAATCATTGCCACCATTTTATATCATTTGATATCTATTTGTGATATCATTTGTTACCCATTTGTGCTACCTCTTTTGGTATCATTTGCCATCATTTGTGCTACCATTTTGGTATCATTTGCCATCATTTGTGCTACAATTTTGGTATCATTTTCCAATCATTTGATTTTGTTACCATTTTGCCATCATTTGCTATCATTTTTGCCATAGTTTTTCTATCATTTTGTAACACCCTAATCCACCAAGCTTTCACAATCATCAATACATAACTCTAATAAAGATTAGGCAGAGATAATAATAATAATAATAGTACAGGCTTGAATTACATGCCACAATATAACCAAAACAACTCCAAAATAAGGAAACATAACATATCTGGCCCTCAATATATAGAAAAAATCATAAGGGCAAATGCAACCTGGTAGATCTTCTCTTCACTGCAGGTCGATCCACAATTGCCATCAATCCAAAGTGAAGCTTATCCTCAGACCGACACGGATAGACAAACCCGTGCTAAGCTTTATAGCTTAGCAGGGAAACAAAACTCTAATAAAATATCATAGAATCATTATAACTGTTATAATTAAGGAAAACATATAAGTCTACAATATTAATAATATCACACTTGTTATACCGGTGAAGTCTTTAATCTTAAGCATGAATACTATTCTTAAAATAATCTAGAGCATTTCATGAACTTGTCTAGTTCCTGAAGACTTTTTAATATACTTTTAATTCGATAACTCCTTCCTGTTACTTGAGTATAATTCCTTTGCCTCAAAATCCTTTCATTAAAGACTCTTGACATCGATTACTGATAATACAACATCAATCTTATGCATTTAATCACATTAGTTACTTATGATATGCATTCAAATGTCCATTCAAAGTATAAAGAGTGCATGTTTCTAGTAACGTCGATACAAGATACTATTAGGCATTATTACTTTACATATATCATGATATCTTAGGTATAAAATACACTTATAATTCACAATTTCTATTTATAATCATGTATTCATTAATTTTATATTAGCATGGCAACTTAAATAGCATACATCATAATATATCATACACTGTCCTTACCTTATGTCCAAGTTATCAGCATGCACATATATGTGTAGATACTTACACATACAGACTAACAGATTTGTATGTGATTTCAGGGAATAAGTATTTCACATCATAATTACTTGGTAAGTACCAATGTCACTTGCATACATTTCATAATATTTCATTTCATAGGCCATTCACCATACTTACAATGTATAAGTGAACCAATTGATACATGTGGTTCTTTATTTCGACCACAATCTTAATTTTTAATCTTTAATAGCCTGCCTAAGTACTAGTTCAAAGGGTGGATAACGGGAGCAATGGATACCCAAAGGTATCAAACGATGGATATCCAAAGATATCAAACTGTGGATATTCAAAGATATCAAATGATGGACCCAAAAGGGCGAACTATGGTTTCGTAAACAATGGACCCAAACGGGGTCAACCCAGCAGCTGCAACTGTATCCCTTTAGGCATGCCTATCTAATCCACAATTGAACTAAGACCCGTACGCTTTACCATTTTTAAGAACATCTTTAATTCAATATTTTCTTCTTTATTCATTACAATATTTACTTAAAGCTACAATTCATATGAGAATGCATATTATTCTCATCATAGATCGGTATTGAGATTAGGCTCCAGCATACATTGATGCTAGTTATATAGACACCTAGTTGCATCATCATTCATTCATTCATAGCATAGTAGTTCACATGATTATGCAAACAATAATAAGGCATTGCACTTACACACTTCATTGACAGTTCTAAAAGATGTACCTTGTTGCTGTTTCAATGAGTAGCTTCCATATAACATCAGAGTTATTCACATTGATACATAATCATTTGAACAACATTTAAACATCTATGATCAATATAATAAGATGAATGGGTTATTTTCATCCTAAGGTAAACACTTATTCCTATGTAACTCCTTAGTTTACTTTTATAGTCTATTAGATCATGGACTTCATATTATATACCCTAAAATGGCTTTCAAGTGAAACCCCATACCTTACAGGTAGGTCTTGTTTCTTTAAACTTTTCACTCTTTTAGTATATACACACATACATACATAAGATTTCCCCAATTACGTGATCATGCCCTATATAGCATATCGATGGCTTAGCTAACTTACAATTTAGTTCAATCTATTCCCTTGTATAAATACATTCATGTCATTCAAATTCAAATAATAACTCATCATAAGGTCACACCATCTTACTATATCTTACTAATTTTAGCATTGAGAAGACTTTACAACTGTATTGATTCATCCATGATCAAATAACATACTACCCACCACTTTAATATACAATCACAATCCTCATTACTCATTAGCTTAGTTTACCTTAATTATATACCATGCAATACTAGTTTCATGATTTATGAATGATTTACAGCGTGGGTGAAGGAGAATCAATAAAAAGGTATTGTACATGTGGCAATCCATTAAGACAAGAAAGGCCATGATTGGCCGTGCATCACTAAAAACCAAAGGCCAATTGGCCATGCAAGAGAAAACAAAAGAGGCTTGAACTGTCGTTCCAGGTAAAGAGCAAAGCCACATGCGGCCAAGCAAAGGGAAAACGACAATGCTATGCACGACCAAGTAGGGGGATTCAAGGGGAAATGCACGGCTGTGCAAGGAGGGAACAAACACCATACGCGGCTATGCAGAGATAACACAAAGGTGATGCACGGCCGCTTAAGGGAAAAACAAGGGCTCCACGTGATTGCTTAAGGAAAAAAACTATGCGCGGTCATGCATGGGAAGGAAGACGGACACACGGCCGTGTAAGGGGTCTCCGCAGGCATATTTTAAAAAGAAACCCAGAAACCCCGATTATTCAGAACATGAATTTAAATCTCATATTTCACTTCACCATCCACTTAATTGATCAATTAAGTTTTAAATTATACTGAACTCATCAAAGATTACTAGGTTTAACCTTTAAACTTATCAGAAAGGACACATACCAGAAAAGAGGGAAAACTCCCTTAATACTTATATATATAAACAACATCGTAAATCCTAATTCCCGTACGTGAAATTAAAGCTTTAACTCCTTCAACATACTGATTCATCTCCTTTAACTGATGGTTTCTTCTTCCTCTTACACAACATTGGCAACCGCAATATTTCTTAACTCTCCATATCTATAACTCAAATCAAGGAAGGAAGATTAAAAAGATCTATAAGAGGGGAGACATTACCTTTAAGATACTACTCACAAACCCTAAGCTTCTTCAATCCTCAATCTAAACCACACAGAGAGAGATCTTCTATGCCCTTTTTCCCTATCGAGACCTTCCCTAAGAAGCCTTAGAAGAGTGAGTCGGGTAAATATCTCACTCAAAAAATTCTAAGATTACCCTTATACATTTTTAACCCTCAAAAACTTATTTTCTTAACATTTAACCCCAAACTTCTTATTTAATTCAATTACATCCTTCCTTAATATTTTAGCTACACTCCAATACATATGTGCACAATTACCAAATTACCCCTCATGAGACCTACCTTTAATAATGCAAAAATAATCTAATTTTGCCTTATTTAACCTTAATTCTCATTAACTTGCCATGGTCCGATTAAGGCTAGAATTAGTGTTAGGAATTATTGGTTACATGCATCACATACATAAGCGAAATTTAAAATTTTTTAACCAATAGATTTGATCTTGCCATAAATTTCAATATAAATATTAATGAGAATAAGAAAAATCACCTTTGATTTTTGTTGAACAGTTGATTTTCCTTCTTACCAGATTGTTGCAAACCACAGTGTCCAAAATTGAACACCTCCAATTAGTAATCCACACTAGAGAAGAAATAAATGAACCAAGAATGGAGGAACCATAAGGTTGCCCGAATTCCCTTTGATGCTAGCAAGGCGGGGGGGGGGGGGGGGCAGCTAGGGTTTTTGAGAGAGAATTTCTTTTTCTCTTATCGTTCACTTAATCCTAAAATTCCTATCACTTGGATTTTTATAGTTAGTTTAAAAATCCAACTTCATAATAGGATTGGGCTCTTTAAAATTGCTGGAGAAATATTAAATGGGCTTATGGAATTATTAATATTTGGGCACAATTAAATCTAATTTAAGTCCATTCATAAATGACTATGCACAAAACCTAACTAGGTCCTTTGTGCATACAGTTGGATTTAATCACCCAAATTAATTCCAAATCCATCCAAATTAAATATATAGGCTCCATAACACTTATGAAATATATTTAATTTATTTTGGTCCAAGAATTAGGCCTCTAAGGCCTTCTCTCTGAAGTTAGCATGAAACCCTTCCTCTAGAGGGTTTCGACACCAAAATCAATTCTTTGGGCCTCTTCAATTTCTCTAATGGATCTATTAATTATTATATCAGCCCTATAACACTTATAGTCCAATAATAATTAATTATGAAATACAATATTTCAATTAGGTCCATTATACAGAACATTTCTAAAACGTTATGCAAACAATTCCACTTGATCATAATTAATTAAACTCTATAATTAATTATTCTCTTGTTCATTTCTCTTCTCCCATAATAATATCAAATATTATTATCTTTGTCATTTTACCATTTTGTCCTTTACTCTATATGTGTGTGACCTATTGGGTTCCTATCCATATGGGCAGTATAATATGTAATTATGAGTTCTATTCAAAACTCACATGATTTAAACTTTTTTAAATCATTTTATCAATCCCAATTGATATTTATGATACACTATTATATAAATCATGAGTGGGCTCTAGCTAGGCATCATGACTACCCAAATATCAGGAAAGTCAAGTGGTTTGACTATACCCTTCCATAGAAACAGTTACCGTGCAATTACTCCTTTCACCACTCTTATCTCAATTAGATTCTGAGTATGGATTTCTATCATTTCATATAAATCAAATTATGTATGTTCTATTAATTTAACCATTGTTCCCAAAATGCCCTTCATGGATCCTTATCCATCTTGGCATATTACTCTAGCCAAAGATTCTCTGAACAAGGCAATTATAGAATCATGCAAGATAACTTTCCTTAATAAATCTGGGATGGTGAATCCTTTATCGATCACTCAACTAACTTCAAGTAGGTCATGATATACCCAACTTCCTAACTATGTTCACCCCCAGTTGAAAGTAATCAGTTATGGAGTCAAAGTATACCACTTGCTACTTAAGATAACTATGGTGATCTCAAGTCTAAGGATACTTGCACAACCATTATGAAGAGATTCCTCATTGACATAAATTTAATATCCATGTGAACCACTATGAAGAGATTCCTCATTGACATATATTTAATATCCATGTGAGGATTCTCTTTATAGGTCTCCAATGAACTTGTTCTTCTAACAAGCATCCACATGTTAGCTTTGATTACCTTCTATAATCACAGTTATGTGAACCACTGCTTGAACCATTCAAGAAGAATAACATGTGCTAATCTGTCCGAATTAACAATGTCCTATCTTGTTCATTCTATGACTATGGATATTTAGATATTAACACATTTGCATGCAATAGACATCTCATATCATGAACACTTTCATGATTGTCTTTGCACTGTGTTTATAATATCTAGGACTTCATTTATTAATTTAAGATTTACAAACTAATGTATTTAAATATAGCATTAATAAATGAATTATGGCTTTTATTAAGAATACGAATTCATACATATGAAATACATCCCTTTTACATGGGCTCTAGGGCATACTCTCTACAATCTCCCACTTGCACTAGAGCCAATCGAGTATATGTCTTAAACCCATATTATTTATATGGTGATCATGCTTTATCTGGGAAAGTACTTTAGTGAGGGGATCCGCCACATTATCATCTGTGGGGACCCTTTCTATTTTCATATCATTTCTAGCTACTATTTCCCTTATGAGATGATAGCGTCTGAGAACATGCTTGGATCGCTGATGAGATCATGGTTTCTTTGCTGGCACAATGGCTCTATTATTGTCACAATATAAAGGAATCGGATCAACAATGCTAGGCACCACTCCTAGTTCAAATATGAACTTTTTGATCCAGATTGCTTCTTTGGCTGCTTCCAAAGCACCAATGTACTTAGCTTTTGTCATGAAATCAACAGTTGTTTCTTGTTTGGAGCTCTTCCAACTAACTGCCTCGCCTCCCATTATGAACACAAAACCAAACTGTGATTTACAATCATCTTTGTTAGATTAAAAGCTGGCACTTGTATACCCATTTACTTCCAAACTGCCCTCCCCATATACCAAGAATATATCCTCAGTTCTTCTTAAGTACTTAAGGATATTCTTGACAGCTGCCCAGTGTTCCTCTCCAAAATTGGATTGGAATCTGCTTGTGACACTCAAAGCAAATGCTACATCTAGACATGTACATAACATAGCATACATGATAGAACCAATTGTAGATGCATATGGTATTCTATTTATGCTCTTTCTATCCTCTAGTGTCTGCGGACACATAGACTTAGAAAGGTGTTTCCCATGCACCATGGGTGTAAATCCTTTCTTAGAGAGATCAATATTGAACCTCTTCAATATTTTATCTATATATGTACTTTGAGAAAGACCTAGCAACCTATTGGATTATAGGATGCTTCTCCAAGGTCTTTCATGGAGAATTGCTTGGATAACCATATTTTGACATATTGGAGAAGAGAAATGTCATTTCCCATGATTAATATGTCATCCACATATAGAACTAGGAAGATAATTGCACTCCCACTGACCCTTTTATACACACAAGGTCCATCTTTCATTTTGTGAGAAACCAAACTCTTTGATTGTCTCATTGAATCATATGTTCCAGCTTATAGAGGCTTGCTTCAACCCATAAATGGATCTTTGAAGCTTTTGCATACCTTTTTGCTATCTCCTGATGTGAACCCTTCTGGTTGTGTCATATACACATCCTCAGTTAGATTTCCATTTAGGAAAGCTATCTTCACATCCATTTGCCAAATCTCATAATCATAATGAGTTGCAATGGCTAAAAGTATTCTTATAGACTTAAGCATCGATACAGGAGAAAAGGTTTCATCATAGTCAATACCTTCTTTTTGACGATAGCCTTTTGCTACTAAGCAAGCTTTATAGGTAACTATATTACCTTCCATGTCGGTCTTCTTTTTGAAGACCCATTTGCACCCTATGGGTTTTATTCCTTAAGGTGGTTGAGTTAAAGTCCATACTTTGTTCTCATACATGCAGTCCATTTCAGACTGCATAGCCTTAAGCCATAAATCACGTTCTGAATTATTCAAAACTTCTTGATAGCTTGCAGGCTCATTGTCCTCTACTACAGTTATGTCTCTATATGAATCAATGTGAAATCCATATCTCACAGGGATAGAACACATCCTAGTAGATCTTCTAGGATTTTGTGTATAATCAGGTCCAATTGTAATCTCATAATTATGAAATTCAGTCTCAGGTTCAATCAATTGATCTACTTCTATTTATAGGTCTTGAACTTTACCAAGTACAATTTTACTCCCACTGTCCTCTCGTAGAGAAATTCTCTTTCCAAGAAGACAACATGCCTTGAAACAAACACCTTTTGTTCTAAGGGATGATAAAAATAATATCCAAATGTTTCTTTTGGATATCCAAATGTGTCGTATGCACATCCTCAGTTAGATTTCCATTTAGGAAAGTTGTCTTCACATCTATTTGCCAAATCTCATAATCATAATGAGCTGCAATGTCTAAAAGTATTCTTATAGATTTAAGCATCTCTATAGGAGAAAAGGTCTTTTATGGAGAATTGCTTGGATAACCATATTTTAACAGATTGGAGAAGAGAAATGTCATTTCCCATGATTAATATATGTCATCCACATATAGAACTAGGAAGATAATTGCACTACCACTGACCCTTTTATACACACAAGGTTCATCTTTCATTCTCTGAGAAACCAAACTCTTTGATTGTCTCATTGAATCATATGTTCCAGCTCATAGAGGCTTGCTTCAATCCATAAATGGATCTTTGAAGCTTGCATACCTTTTTGCCATCTCCTGATGTGAACCCTTCTGGTTGTGTCATATACACATCCTCAATTAGATTTCCATTTAGGAAAGCTATCTTCACATCCATTTGCCAAATCTTATAATCATAATGAGCTGCAATGGCTAAAAGTATTCTTATAGACTTAAGCATCACTACAGGAGAAAAGGTTTCATCATAGTCAATACCTTCTTTTTGACGATAGCCTTCTGCTACTAAGCAAGCTTTATAGGTAACTATATTACCTTCCATATCGGTCTTCTTTTTGAAGACCATTTTGCACCCTATGGGTTTTATCCCTTCAAGTGGTTGAGTTAAAGTCTATTCTTTGTTCTCATACATGGAGTCCATTTCAGACTGCATAGCCTTAAGCCATAAATCACGTTCTGAACTATTCAAAACTTCTTGATAGCTTGTAGGATCATTGTCCTCTACTACAGTTATGCCTCTATCTGAATCAATGTGAAATCCATATCTCACAGGGATAGAACACATCCTAGTAGATCTTCTCGGATTTTGTGTATAATCAGGTCCAATTGTAATCTCATAATTATGAAATTCAACCTCGGGTTCAATTGGTTGATCTACTTCTATTTATGGGTCTTAAACTTCACCAAGTTCAATTTTACTCCCACTGTCCTCTAGGAGAAATTCTCTTTCCAAGGAGACAACATGCCTTGAAACAAATACATTTTGTTCTGAGGGATGATAAAAATAATATCCAAATGTTTCTTTTGGATATCACATTTGGATATCCAAATGTGTCATATACACATCCTCAGTCAGATTTCCATTTAGGAAAGCTATCTTGACATCCATTTGCCAAATCTCATAATCATAATGAGCTGCAATGGCTAAAAGTATTCTTATAGACTTAAACATCACTACAGGAGAAAAGGTTTCATCATAGTCAATACCGTCTTTTTGACAATAGCCTTTTGCTACTAAGCGAGCTTTATAGGTAACTATATTACCTTCCATGTCGGTCTTCTTTTTGAAGACCCATTGGCACCCTATGGGTTTTATCCCTTCAGGTGGTTGAGTTAAAGTCCATACTTTGTTCTCATACATGGAGTCCATTTCAGACTGTATAGCCTTAAGCCATAAATCACGTTCTAAACTGTTCAAAACTTCTTGATAGCTTGTAGGCTCATTGTCCTCTACTACAGTTATACCTCTATCTAAATCAATGTGAAATCCATATCTCACAGGAATAGAACGCATCCTAGTAGATCTTCTAGGATTTTGTATATAATCAGGTCCAACTGTAATCTCATCATTATGAAATTCAGTCTCGGGTTCAATTGGTTGATCTACTTCTATTTGTGGGTCTTGAACTTCACCAAGTTCAATTTTACTCCCATTGTCCTCTCGTAGGAGAAGTTCTCTTTCCAAGAAGACAACATGCCTTGAAACAAACACCTTTTGTTCTAAGGGATGATAGAAATAATATCCAAATATTTCTTTTGGATATCCCATAAATAAACATTTGTCAGACTTAACATCTAGTTTGTCTGACATTGTCCTCTTTACATAAGCAGGACAACCCCATACTTTCATATGAGAAAGTGTGGGTTTCTTGTTATTCCATATCTCATATGGAGTAACATCAACCGATTTACTAGGAACTCTGTATAACACGTAAACAACAGTTTCTAGTGTATATCCCTAAAAGGACTTAGGCATGTCTGCTCGGCTCATCATGGATCGAACCATATCTAATAGCGTTCGATTTCTCCTTTCAAATACACCATTATGTTGTGGTGTATATGGTGGAGTCCATTGAGATAAAATCCCATTATCTCTAAGATAATCTTGAAATTTTTGACTTAAGTACTCTCCAGCTCGATCTGATCTAAGTGTCTTAATAATACTCTTGCCAAGTTGCTTTTCTACTTCATTTCTGAATTCATTGAACTTTACAAATGCTTCTGATTTATATTTCATTATATAGATATATCCAAACCTGAAATAATCATCTATAAAAGTAATGAAGTAGGAGTAACCTCCTCTGGCATGTGTAGTCATTGGATCACATACATCTGAATGTATTAAGTCCAAAACCATTTTAGCTCGTTCTCCTTTACCAATAAAGGGAGCTTTTGTCATTTTTCCTAATAAACAAGATTTACATGTATCAAATGATTCATAATCAAATGATCTTAAATCATCTGACTTGTGTAATTTGGTCATGCATTTCTCATTTATATGGCCTAAATGAAAATGCCATAAATATGAGGTATTTAGATTATCTTGTTTCATTCTCTTGGTATCCACATTATGCACTTCTTTAATTAAATCAAGAACAAATATACCATTCTCAATGATAGCTTTAGCATAAAACAAATGTAACAACTTTTGTCTTTTAAAAAAATTTCATAATCATTCAATAAACAACTGAAAGAAATAATACTTTTGGATAAAGTTGGAACATAATAACAATTATTTAATTCCAGTATGAATCCACTTGGAAGAGGCAAATGGTAAGTCCCCACAACTGTTGTAGAGATGTTTTGTCCAGTAGCTGACTGTAGACATATTTCTACCTTTCCAACTCTTCTACTGCTTTTAAGCCCCTGTAGATATTACACAAATGAGATCTACATCCGATATCTAACACTCAAGATTATTTTGAAGCAGTAGAATAAGTATTAATTTTAATCATATGAATACCTGAAGTAGAAACATCACCTTGCTTCTTCTCCTTAAGAGAATCTAGATAGGCCTTGCAGTTACCAATGACCATCTTTTCCACAATGGAAGCAAGTTCCTTTGGGATTCTCTTTCTTGGCAACCTTCTTCTTAGAAACCCCACCATGCTTTGGTTGTACCTTGGTCATCTTCTTCTTCTTCTACTTCTTGCCTTTAGCAGAAGTGACAACAATGACACTTTTTGAATCCTTCTTAAAGGATCCATCAGCTGTTTTGAGCATGTTGATTAACTCAAGAATGGTTACTTGGATCTTGTTTATGTTGAAGTTAAGCATGAAAGGTGCATAACTTGGAGCCAACAAGTACAAGAATAAATCTATGTATAGATCATTATCCATTACATAGCCAAGTCTACTCAAATGCTCAATATACCTATACATCTTCAATGCATGAGCAGCAGCTGAAGTGCCTTCCAACATTTTGCAACTAAATAGAGCTCGAGCAATCTCATATTGCTCAGTTCTAGCCTGAGAAGAATAAAGCTCCTCTAGATGCAAAATTGATGCGGAACCCCAAGGTTAAAGAACCCGAAACCCCTTAAACATACGCTTTGATTTCAAAAGACAAAGAAGAAAAACACCCTCCCTATTGAACCCCCAAACAACACGTGAATGGAAACGCAAATAATCGGGATAATAAGAATAGGAACACGCCACAATCAAATGATTGATAAGTAATCCTAATTCTTGATGCAATAGAAAAGAAAGCAAGTAATCTCACAATCTCTCTAAAGAATTTCGCCTAAAGCCAAGAGAAAAACTCTCAAAAGTTTATAATTTGATTCAATGATTAAGTTTACAACCTAGGTTAGCCTATTTATAAGGTGGCTAACCCTAAATCACTCTTTAAAACCCTAATTTAGATACTCATATGGCCTTACACGAATTTCCTTGGGCTTTTACAAGCCAATTAAGCCCAAATAAGTCTTAAACACACTTAAAACAAAACTAATTAATAAACCATATAGGCCTAAAAATGAAAGCCCAAAAGAAAGACTAAATTAAATAACCAAACTAACTAAAACTAAACCCAAAAGAAGCCCATACGCCTAGCCCATTAATAACACAAATTAAGTGAGTCATGTGACTTTTAAATGAAGCACATGACTTGTACAATTAAGCCAAAGTTGTTAAAAGCCCTTGATAGCTTAAGCTTGCCCAATTCCTTCTCTTGCTTCAAGAGGCTAAGTACTTTATACTTGCCTTCAAGTTCTCCATAACACTTCTCAAAAGCATCTTCATTAAGTTCTTGAGTAACAAAGCCTTGAACATAAGATGACATGGCCATCTTTAGCTTCTTTGCACGTCCTCTTGTAATTGGAGGCATCTTTAAAGGATCATTGGTTGATGGTGGTGGATCCGTATCATTCCCTCCCTCCTCAAAAAGATTTGTCCTCAAATCTGCATCCATATTAAAAGGAGAAAGGTCAGACACATTAAAAGTTGCAGAAACACCATATTCACCTGGTAAATCTATCTTGTAAGCATTATCATTGATGCGCTCCAAGACTTGAAATGGACCATCACCACGTGCATCCAACTTGCTCTTCCTTTGGTTTGGAAACCGTTCCTTACGAAAATGCACCCAAACCCAATCTCCAGGAGCAAATACCATTTGTCTTCTACCTTTATTGACTCTTTCAGCATACTTATGATTCTTCTTCTCGATATTAGCTCTTGCTTTCTCATGCAAAGATTTCACCAATTCTGCTTTCCTATTACCATCCAAACTGGAAATCTCATGTAAAGGCAATGGACAAAGATCAAGCACAGTCAGTGGGTTAAAACCATATACAAGTTCAAAAGGTGAAAAACCAGTAGAAGAATGAATACTTCTATTATAAGCAAATTCAATGAAAGGTAAACAATCCTCCCATGTTTTGAGATTCTTACCGACTATGGCACGAAGTAAAGTTCCCAAAGTTCTATTCACCACCTCCGTTTGACCATCTGTTTGTGGGTGACAAGTAGTAGAAAACAATAATTTCGTACCCAACTTACCCCATAGAACACGCCAAAAATGTGAAAGGAACTTTGTATCCCTGTCTGAAACAATGGTACGTGGAACCCCATGCAAACGCACAACATCTCTAAAGAATAGATCGGCAATATTAACAGCATCATCACATTTATGACAAGCAATAAAGTGAGCCATCTTGCTAAACCTATCGACCACAACAAAAATGCTATCTCTACCACGTTTAGTTCTAGGCAATCCAAGCACAAAATCCATAGAAACATCAGTCCAAGGAGAACTAGGCACTGGTAGAGGCATATACAAACCATGAGGCATAGTTTTAGACTTAGCTTGCCTACATGCAATACATGAATTACATACCTTTTCCACATCCCTACGCATATGAGGCCAATAAAAATGCTCATTCAACATGTCATACGTCTTATGCACCCCAAAATGTCCCATCAATCCCCCACAATGAGACTCTAATACAAGCAAATCACGCATAGAACATTTAGGCAAACAAAGCTTGTTGCCTTTAAACAAAAACCCATCATGCCTATAAAATTTATCAAAAGCTTGATGCTCACATGCTGCATACACATTACCAAAATCAAGATCTCCAACATATAGTTCCTTAACATGCTCAAAACCAAGAAACTTAGAACTAAGTGTAGAAATTAAAGAATATCTCCTTGACAATGCATCAGCAACAATATTATCTTTTCCATGCTTGTATTGAATGACATAGGGAAACTGTTCAATAAATTCAACCCATTTAGCATGCCTTTTATTTAATTTACCTTGTCCCTTCAAATGTTTGAGGGACTCATGATCGGTATGAATGACAAACTCCTTAGGAAGAAGGTAATGTTGCCACACATCCAAAGCTCTTACTAAGGCATATAGCTCTTTGTCATAGGTTGAATAGTTGAGTTGGGCGCCATTAAGCTTCTCACTAAAGTAGGCAATTGGTTTCTTCTCTTGCATCAACACCGCCCCAATACCTACACCAGAAGCATCACATTCTATTTCAAATGTCTTATCAAAATTAGGCAAAGATAAAATAGGAGCAGAACACAACTTCCCTTTCAAAGTATCAAATGCCTTTTGTTGTGATTCTCCCCACTTAAATCCAACATCCTTCTTGATGATTTCTGTAAGTGGTGCAGCAATGGACGAAAAATCTTGCACAAAACGCCTATAAAAACTTGCTAATCCATGGAAGCTCCTTACATCAGAAGTAGTTTTAGGCGTGGGCCATTCTTGAATTGCCTTCACTTTTTCTTCATCCACTTCAATTCCCTGTGCACTCACCACAAAACCAAGAAACACGAGTCTATCTATGCAAAATGTGCATTTCTTAAGCTTAGCATACAACTTTTCAGATCTCAAAGCTTGTAAAACTAGCCTAACATGCTCAATATGTTCTTCATAAGACTTGCTGTAAATGAGTATATCATCAAAGTACACAACAACAAACTTTCCTAAATATGCACGTAATACGTGGTTCATAAGCCTCATAAAAGTGCTAGGGGCATTAGATAGCCCAAATGGCATAACCAACCACTCATACAAACCATATTTAGTTTTGAAGGCTGTTTTCCACTCATCACCAGGTTTCATTCTAATTTGATGATATCCACTCATTAAATCAATTTTAGTAAAATATACAGCACCACATAATTCATCCAACATATCATCTAGCCTAGGAATGGGATGTCTATACTTTACAGTGATTTTGTTGACTGCACGACAATCAACACACATCCTCCAAGTTCCATCCTTTTTAGGCACCAAAAGAACTGGCACTGCGCATGGACTCATGCTTTCTCTCACCAATCCCTTATCCATGAGTTCTTCCACTTGCCTTTGCATCTCCTTAGTTTCCATAGGATTGCTTCTATAGGCTGGTCTATTGGGAATGGTAGATCCTGGCACAAAGTCAATCTGATGTTCTATCCCTCTCAAAGGTGGCAATCCATCCGGCAGCTCTTCAGGAAATACATCAGAATACTCCTGCAACATAGAAACAAAACTAGGAGGCAAAGAATCAAGATTAAGATCAGTGTTAGAAAACAAAGTTTCCTTGTAGATGACAAGGATCAATGATTGTCCTGAAGCTAAAACACTCTTAACCTCTCTTGTTCTCACATAAAAATTTTGTTTTTGCTTTCCCCCTTGCTTGTTTTCACTCACCAATGGGCCATTTATTTGTTTTGTTTCTTTTCTGGCCTCTTTTCCCCTTTTCCTTTCTTTTTCTCTTTCTCTCACCCCTTGGGCCGAAACCTCTCTCCCCTTTACTCCTTTGGCCGAAGCCTCTTTCTCTTTCTCAAACATTTTCTTTTGTTCTTCATAAATCTCTTGAGGAGATAATGGAGCTAAAACAACCTTTCTACCTTCATAAGAAAAAGAAAATCGGTTAGTGTACCCATTATGAATAGCTTGTCTATCAAACTGCCAAGGCCTCCCCAAAAGCAAATGGCCTGCCTGCATAGGTACAACATCACATAGAACCTCATCCTTGTACCATCCAATTGAAAATGGCACTCTAACTTGGTGTGTCACCTTAACTTCTCCACTATCATTTAACCATTGCAACCTGTAAGGTCTAGGATGCTTCTCACATGCCAAGTTCAACTTTTCAACCATACTTGCACTAGCTACATTCGTACAACTCCCCCCATCAATAATGATTGTGCACACTCTCCCATTAACTAAACACTTAGTGTGAAATATGTTCTCTCTTTGTTCTAGGCTATCTTCTTTAACATTCAAGTTTAAAGCTCTCCTAGCAACTAAAGATGTCCCGGTTTCAGCGACTAATAACTCCCCTTCATTATCACAATCACTACAATCTTCTAAAGGAGGCATTTCATTATCACTATTTTCTGATTCAGAAGTAATTTCCCCATCATCCCTAGCTATTATTACCCTCCTATTAGGACATTCACGTGCTACATGCCCCTTACCCAAACATTTAAAGCATTTAATTTCTCTACTAGGGGTAGGAGTACTAGAGTTACCTTTAACAACCTTGTTTGGAAGTTGGGGTACCTTTTCTTCTTTGGGTGTCGAATCTGCCCTATAGGGTTTAGATACCCTAAAGTCCTTCTTCTCCTCCTTTTTTGTCCATTTAGATGCCAACGAGTGATTTGAGTTGTTGTTGGTCTTATGGAAGCCTCTACTCTTCTTTTGCTTTTCAATCTTCATTGCCATGTGCAACATTTCTTCCATGGAGTCATATTTGTATAGTTCAAGGGCATCAGCAATATCATTGTTCAGCCCACTTAGGAACAGAGCCATGGTGACCTCCTCATCCTCCTCAATGTTTACTCTCACCATGCACATTTCCATTTCCTTATAGTACTCCTCCACTGATTTTGCTCCTTGCACAAGCCTATGCAATTTTTGATGTAATTCTCTAAAATAGTGTGAAGGAACAAACCTTTTTCTCATGGCTTCCTTCATGTCTTCCCAATTATTAATGTGACGCCTTCCCATCTTCCTTCTACTCAAATTGAGTTGCTCCCACCAAAACACTGCATAATCAGTAAACTCCACAGCTGCAAGCTTCACCTTCTTTTCGTCTGAATATCTGTTGCATTCAAAGATCATCTCCACCTTTCGCTCCCACTCCAAATACTCTTCTGCACTATTTCGACCTTTGAAAGGAGGAATCTTGAGTTTGATGTTGCCCAAGTTTCCATCTATCGTTGCACTAGCCTCCTCTTCATCTTCATCATCATAATCATGCACTACTTGTTGTTCAATAATTCGGTTTCTCCGTGCTGTCCTTCTAGGTACATTGGATGTACTTCCTTCACGCCTCTCTTCTATTCCATCTATCCTAAGGTTTAGCTTCCGAAACTCCCTAATGAATACTTGATATAGCATCTTGTTATCGGGCACATTTATATCATCCTCTTGGGATATTCCTTTCCCACTAAATTCTTCGGTCATGGTGGATTGTCTGCAAGAAAATATTAGATAAAAAAAAACCTCACAAGCACTCCCTCACGTGTTTTAACACTCAAGAATGTCACTCCTCTCATGTTTCACACAATTAAGGCTTTTACCCTCTTATTGTCCTCTCACTCTCTTGCCTTTTTCCTCTCAAGCTTGCAACTTCAAAATTGCACTTCAGAATTTAAATCACAAATCAAAAACTTGAGCACGTTTAAGAAAGCAAGGAAATAATAACTAACAACAAAAAGAAAGCTCAAAAACTAGAAAAGAAGACTCTAGACACAATAGAGGTGATACACGGACAAGAGTGGTGTACCACTTGATGATAACAAAATTAGAGTATTGGACAAGCAATGATACCCTAACACAATGTAAATGGAACAAAAGCTAGCATAAAACAAAGAAATAAGCAACAAGAATCAAGGAAAATGACAATATGGATAAAATGAATGAATTTGTTTCACTACAAAGTAAACCAAATATAGAACCTAAATATTCTACCCAACAAAGCAAGAAATCAACAAAGAGACCTAATTGAAGTAGGTTGCATGCAAAAACAATTCAATTTAGAGCCAAAATTATCACTAGGCCGAATGATGTAACAAGCTTGATTAGTGTATCAAGTTGTGTGCAAAATGGTGGCAAAGTGATGGCAATTTGATGGCAAAATGATAAAAAAAAATGGTAGCACAAATGATTCCAAAAAAAAAAAAATGATGGAACAAATGGATAACAAATGGCAGCACAAATGGATAATGAATGATATAAAAATGGTGGCACAAATGGATAGCAATTGGATAGCACAAATGGTGGTTCAATAATTGCAAAGTAAATCCTTGGTTAAGTAGGACTAGGATTGTAATTCCAAATCAGATATGGACTAGGATTTTTGAAAGCCTAAACCCAAAGCAATAAGGATTGTATTTCCTATCCTTTAAAGGATTCCCAAAGGAGTTTGGAAAAAAGTGTATATGCTGCTCCTCCCAATCCTAAAGCAAAAAGGATTAGTTTTCCCACTTATGAAAGGATTAGGATTTTCTATATAAACTACCCTTGCTCAATTGCTTTTCTTAATTTTTTTTTCTTCTTCTATTTTTCTTCTCTTTCACGTTTTTCTCTCTTTTTTTTGATGAACAGTATCGTGAACAGTGCGATCAACAGTACCGTGAACAGTACCACGATTTTTTTTCTTTTTTTTTTTAATTCACTCACTAATCTAAAGGCTTACTACTACTACAATTTGTTTTTTTTTTTCAACAAAACACAAGGTAAGGAAAAGAAAATGCTAAATTTACCACACAAAAGCACACAAATCAAAACTTATCACTACCTAATTCGGCATAAACATAAAGAAATCAAAGAAAAGAAAACACAAACCTAACACTAAGATAAATAGGAATTTACCTTACTTTTGGCTCTGATACCAAATGATGCGGAACCCCAAGGTTAAAGAACCCGAAACCCCTTAAACATACGCTTTGATTTCAAAAGACAAAGAAGAAAAACACCCTCCCTATTGAACCCCCAAACAACACGTGAATGGAAACGCAAATAATCGGGATAATAAGAATAGGAACACGCCACAATCAAATGATTGATAAGTAATCCTAATTCTTGATGCAATAGAAAAGAAAGCAAGTAATCTCACAATCTCTCTAAAGAATTTCGGCTAAAGCCAAGAGAAAAACTCTCAAAAGTTTATAATTTGATTCAATGATTAAGTTTACAACCTAGGTTAGCCTATTTATAAGGTGGCTAACCCTAAATCACTCTTTAAAACCCTAATTTAGATACTCATATGGCCTTACACGAATTTCCTTGGGCTTTTACAAGCCAATTAAGCCCAAATAAGTCTTAAACACACTTAAAACAAAACTAATTAATAAACCATATAGGCCTAAAAATGAAAGCCCAAAAGAAAGACTAAATTAAATAACCAAACTAACTAAAACTAAACCCAAAAGAAGCCCATACGCCTAGCCCATTAATAACACAAATTAAGTGAGTCATGTGACTTTTAAATGAAGCACATGACTTGTACAATTAAGCCCAAAGTTGTTAAAAGCCCTTGATAGCTTAAGCTTGCCCAATTCCTTCTCTTGCTTCCAAGAGGCTAAGTACTTTATACTTGCCTTCAAGTTCTCCATAACACTTCTCAAAAGCATCTTCATTAAGTTCTTGAGTAACAAAGCCTTGAACATAAGATGACATGGCCATCTTTAGCTTCTTTGCACGTCCTCTTGTAATTGGACCACTAGGCATCTTTAAAGGATCATTGGTTGATGGTGGTGGATCCGTATCAAAAATGATGGTTCTAGCATCCATCATCTCATGTTGCTTCTGAAGCTCTGAGGACATAGCACCCAGCATCAGACATACTGCTGCTTCACTATTCTCCATGTATTTTCGATAAGTGCCCTTGATCTCGTCAATGGCATCATCTGATGGAAGTGGTGGTGGATCTTTATCCAAGACATAATGGATCTTTTCAGCTCTAAGAACAATTCTCACTTGTCCAGTAAGAATAGTTGCTGCCAACCAGCTTGTTATTCAAGATTGATTGTATGTTAATGATCGATGTGCTCATGATGATGACCTAGATGTGAAAAGAAAACATATGAGAGTATGTTCATATATATGTATGCATTAATTAGGTCTTTAATTAATCCATTTACTCCCACTATTTTATTGTGAATTAATAGCACTCACTATATAATCCAAGAAAGCCCGATGGTTTTCTTAGTGGGCCAATATCCAATCCTTGATATGTAATTTGACCTTGACTGTGGTCAACAAGCCAAACTCCATACCCTTGAAAGGTAGGTATCTCTATACCAATTGTGTCTCTACATAACTATTGGATCATTAGGTTATCAACTCTTGATACATACATATCATATATGCATTCCCTAATCTTGCCTCTAGAACCATTAGCCTTGACTGTCACACAAGCTAATGGGCTAGCTAAGATGACCCATTTAATTAGATTCGAACATATTTGATATAATGTGAGCTTGACTGTGGTCAACAACCCACACTATAAAGAACTCTGGTTCCTCTCCAATTAATGGAAGGCTTATATACCTTAGTATTTGTTTGAGGGATTTTAGTTAATTAAGTCTCATCATACATGGTTGGCATACATTGGTACGCATCCTATATCTATCACATAAATATAAGCATACAAATATTGTATAGTTATGGACTTTACTGCATTGATTTCCCCGAGCCAAAAGGGAAATCAAAAGGTCACACCTAGGTAATATGTATGATTCAAACAAGTAAAAATAATTACATTATCTTCAATCTTGTTGGATCTCCATCCGGCCCATCTTGCTCCTTGATAGTGGTCTCCATCTCTATCTCTAATTCTAATCTAAGTAATCTAATTACATATTACAATTTGAAAAAGAAATACAAACAAAAACAAGTGGCCGGGACATGAAAGTCCTCATTGGACCGAAACATGCATTATGCTCAATCACATTAGGCCTTTGTCCATAACTATCCATCATGCCAATCATACACCCTTATATGCATTTCTAATGCATAAAGTAAAACATATAATGGATTACTAACTTTGTTTCAACTCTTGAAACATACTTTTGAGTTATTTTAATAATATGATCAAATTGAGAAACTTTTTCCATTTTGGAAACTTTCATTTTAGGAAACCTTTTTGTATGCATGTGTTCTTGCCTTAATTATCAATCCAATTGATTATTAATTGATTATCTATTGATTATTTAATTAATTAATCATATTAAATAATTAAAAATTCAATTTTGGGCTTAAAACAAAGGGTAGGCCGAAACCCACACTATAAACCCTAAAGTGTGTTCACACACAAACTATTTTTGTGTCTATTGGACCATTTGGGCCTTTTGGAATGAGCCAAGCCCACTCCAGCCCTTAAAACCCATTAATAAACTTAATTATAGTTTATAATATTTAATTTAAATCAGCTCCTTGGGCCCACCAAGTCATTCACTAATTTAAATAAAGTCCGTAAACATAATTAAATCCATTAAGTGGTTTTAATAAATTAAAATTAATCCAATTAATTTAAGGCCCATTTTAATTAATCCAATCAATTAAAAACACATCAATATATCAGATATATCAGATTTATTAGATTAGAAATCATTCTAAACATTAACTCACCAAGAACACACCATGAATATCAATTTATCAAACTTTTCGACTAAACTAGTTTTCATGCAAAACTTGTTCGATTTTAATTTTGTTTGATCCTATGGATTAATATCACATATTAAACACATAAATTATCATCAAAATAATTTTAGAGTGGATCAATAAAAATTTAATTTATAACAGCCCCTAAAATGTTTATTGAAAAATAGAAACCATACATGCCAAAATCATGATTCCTTTCTCAAGAGAATCGTTTTTATTTTTCATTTTCTATATTTGATCACATACATCCATAAATCAATATTTCTCATTCATGAACAATCAAATCTGATATTTTAAAGTTCATGAAATAAATAACTCAAAAATAAAAACTATTTCGCAAAATATAGAATTGTAGATTCATGGCAAAACCGAGGCTCTGATACCATGTTGGGAATTATCGGTTACATAAATCATATATATAAGCGAAATTTAAAATTTTTTAACCAATAGATCTGATTTTTCCATGAATTTAATATAAATATTAATAAGAATGAGAAAAATCACCTTTGATTTTTGTTGAACAATTGATTTTCCTTCTCACCGAGTTGTCACAAACCACAGTATCCTAAATTGAACACCTCCAATTAGTAATCCACACTAGAGAAGGAATAAATGAACCAAGAATGGGGGAAACACAAGGCTGGCCGAATTCCCTTTGTTGCTAGCAAGGGGGTGGCGGCTAGGGTTTTTGAGAGAGAATTTCTTTTTCTCTTAATTGTTCACTTAATACTAAAATCTCTATCACTTGAATTTTTATAGTGGGCTCTTCAAAATTGCTGGAGAAATATTAAATGGGCTTCTAGAATCATTAATAATTTATTTGGGCTCAATTAAATCCAATTTAAGTCCATTCATAAAGGACTATGCACAAAACCCATAAACTAGGCCCTTTGTGCATACACTTGGATTTAATCACCCAAATTAATTCCAAATCCATCAAAATTAAATATGTAGGCTCCATAACACTTATCAAATATATTTAATTTATTTTGGTCCAAGAATTAGGACTCTAAGGCCTTCTATCTGAAGTTGGCGTGAAACCCTTCCTCTGGAGGGTTTCTGTGCCAAAATAAATTCTTTGGGCCTCTTTAATTTCTCTAATGGATCTATTAATTATTATATCAGCCCTATAACACTTATAGTCCAATAATAATTAATTATGAAATACAATATTTCAATTAGGTCCATTATACATAATATTTCTAAAAAGTTCTGCGAACAATTCGATTTGATCATAATTAATTAAACTCTTTAATTAATTATTCTCTTGTTCATTTCTCTTCTCCTATAATAATATCAAATATTATTATCCTTGTCATTTTACCATTTTATCCTTTACTATATGTGTGTGACCTATTGGGTTTTTGTCCATATTGGCAGTATAATATGTAATTATGAGTTCTATTCAAACCTCACATGATTTAAAATTCTTTAAATCATTTTATCAATCCCTATTGATATTTATGATACAATATTATACAAATAATGAGCGGCCTCTAGCTAGGCATCATGACTACCCAAATGTCAGGAAAGTCAAGTGGTTTGACTATACCCTTCCATAGAAATAGTTACCGTGCAATTACTCCTTTTACCACTCTTATCTCAATTAGATTCTGAGTATGGATTTCTGTCAACTCATATAAATCTAATTATGTATGTTCTATTAATTTAACCAATTTTCCCAAAATGCCCTTCATGGATCCCTATCCATCTTGGTATATTACTCTGGCTAGAAATTCTCTGAACAAGGCAATTATAGAATCATGCGAGATAACTTCCCTTAATAAATTTGGGATTGGTGAATCCTTTATCGATCACTCAACTAACTTTAAGTAGGTCATGATATACCTAACCTCCTATGTTCACCCATAGTTAAAAGTAATCAGCTATGGAGTCAAAGTATACCACTTGCTACTTAAGATAACTTTGGTGATCTCAAGTCTAAGGATACTTGCACAACCGCTATGAAGAGATTCCTCACTGACATAGATTTAATATCCATGTGAGGATTCTCTTTGTAGGTCTCCAATGAACTTGTTCTTCTAACAAGCATCCACATGTTAGCTTTGATTATCTTCTATAATCACAGTTATGAGAACCACTGCTTAAACCATTCAAGAAGCATAACATGTGCTAGTCTGTCCGAATGAACAATGTCCTATCTTGTCAATTCTATGACTAGGGATATTTAAATATTAACACATTTGCATGCAATAAACATCTCATATCAAGAACACTTTCATGATTGCCTTTGCACTGTGATTATAATATCTAGGACTTCATTTATTAATTTAAGATTTACAAACTCATGTATTTAAACATAGCATTAATAAATGAATGATGCCTTTTATTAAGAATATGAATTCATACATATGAAATACATCCCTTTTACATGGGCTCTAGGGCATATTCTCTAACAATTAGGGCCTCACAATTCTCTCCCCCTTAAAAAAATTTCGTCCTCGAAATTCAAAACCTGTAATCTTTATCTTTATTGCTACCAATTCTCAACTGTGTTTTAGCTATAAGCAACTATAACCATAAGTATTCTCTATATCCATAATAAACTCATCTACTTATAACCTTAGTACCTGTCTTTAATCTCCAGATACTCTTATGCTCATTATACTTTCTATCAACTTTCCCCTTTCAATTGGGCCAGAATATGATGCGGTGTTTTTCATGTTGTATGAAATGATTTGGGATGCCATGCAATGCGTCAATGTTTCATGTATGCAATGAATACCAATGCGTATTCTAAAATACTATACATGTTTTACCCCATCCCAATACCATGAAACATGTTCAATTGCCCCTGCTGATTAGGAAAAAAGTCTGACAAATATATAGAGCATCATAATAACCTCAACATCTTGTAGCATCATCATTGCTAAAATTAAGCTGTCCTTTAATCATATAAACTTTTCCACAAACATCTTTATAAACAATCCTGATGTACTTATAATCAGACTTATGCTATACTTCAATCTTAGAACATTAAAGCATTTTATACACTTTTAATGTCAGGAGGTGGGATATACTAGCAATTCCTATAATATCACCTCACAATCTATGAACCAATATCTT
The DNA here is from genome assembly GCA_037975025.1 of Excoecaria agallocha. Lineage (NCBI taxonomy): Eukaryota > Viridiplantae > Streptophyta > Magnoliopsida > Malpighiales > Euphorbiaceae > Excoecaria > Excoecaria agallocha. The sequence goes on from CM075817.1 coordinate 25,244,162, forward strand.
ACTAGCACTCCAATATATATCAATCTTAGGTCAATTATTTATCGCAATCATCAAAATCTGTAGCCCAATAGCAATAACATAGAATATAGCTATTTGTTCCAGACCAATTCATCTCAACCTTCAAGAATAATTTCTTAATTCCTTATTGCCCAAAAAAGGCTAAACCTGGGTGCTCTGATACCACTAATTGTAACACCCTAATCCACCAAGCTTGCACAATCATCAATACTAACATAACTCTAATAAGGATTAGGCAAAGATAATAATAATAATAGTACAGGCCTGAATTACATGCCATAATATAACAAAAAAATCTCCAAAATAAGGAGACATAACATATCCGGCCCTAAATATATACTGAAAATCATAAGGGCAACTACAACATACTAGATCTTCTCTTCATTGCGGTTGATCCACAAATGCTATCAAACAAAAGTGGAGCTTATCCTAAGACCTACACGGATAGACAAACCTATGCTAAGTTATAAAGCTTAGCGGGGAAGCAAAACTCTAATAAAATATCATAGAATCATTATAACCGTTATGAATACTATTCTTACAATAATCTAGAGCATTTCATGAACTTGTCTAGTTCCTGAAGACTTCAATATACTTTTAATTCCATAACTCCTTCCTATTACTCTAGTATTGATACGGATCCAAGAGGGCTATCTGATGCCATTGAAGAGGGGCAACCTTATGACTTTCAAATGGGTTTATATGGAGTTCAAACACATAACTATAAGATCCAAATGTCATTGGGGCTTGCTCCAATTTATAGGAGGTAGATTTGGTGCTTTACCATCAATTTTGGGCTTATACAACTTTGGGCTTTAATTGTACAATTCATGTGCTTCATTTAAAAGTCACATGACTCACTTAATTTGTATTATTAATGGGCTAAGTGTGTGGGCTTCTTTTGGGTTTAGTTTTAGTTAGTTTGGTTATTTATTTTAGTCTTTCTTTTGGGCTTTCATTTTAGGCCTATAAGGTTTATTAATTAGTTTTGTTTTAAGTGTGTTTAAGACTTATAGGGGTTTATTTGGCTTGTAAAATCCCAAGAAAATTCGTGTAAGGCCATATGAGCATTTAAATTAGGGTTTTAAAGAGTGAATTAGGGTTAGCCACCTTATAAATAGGCTACCCTAGGTTGTAAACTTCATGATTGAATCAAATTATAAACTTTAGAGAGTTTTTCTCTTGGCTTAGCCAAAATTATTTAGAGAGATTGTGAGATTGCTTGATTTCTTTTCTATTGCATCAAGAATTAGGATTACTTATCAATCATTTGATCGTGGCATTTTCTTATTCTTCTTATCCCGATTATTTGCGTTTCCATTCACGTGTTTTTTGGGGGTTCAATAGGGAGGGTGTTTGTCTTCTTTGTCTTTTGAAATCAAAGTGTATGTTTAAGGGGTTTCGGGTACTTTAACCTTGGGGTTCCGCATCAAGTATAATTCCTTCGCCTCAAAATCCCTTCATTCAACACTCCTGACATCGATTGCTGATAATACAACATCAATCTTATGTATTTAATCACATTAGTTACTTATGATATGCATTCAAAGCATAAAGGATACATGTGTCCAGTAATGTCTATACAAGATACTGTTAGGCATAATTACTTTAAATATATCATTATATCTTAGGAATAAAATACACTTATAATTTACAATTTCTGCTTATAATCATGTATTCATTAATTCTATATTAGCGTGGCAACTTAAATAGCATACATCATAATATGTCATACAATGTCCTTACCTTATGTCCAAGTTATCAGCATGGACATATATGTGTAGATACTTACATATACTAACATATTTCTATGTGATTTCAGGGAATAAGCATTTCACATCATAATTACTCGGTAAGTCCCGATGTCACTTGTATACATTTCATAGTATTTCATTTCATTGCAATAATTTATAGCCAATAGGAATTTAAGATAAAGTAATATAATAGGCCATTTATCATGCTTACATTGTATAAGTGAACCAATTGATACATGTGTTTCTTTATTTCGACCACAATCTTAATCTTTAATCTTTAATAGCCTGCCTAAGTACTAGTTCAAATGGTGGATAATGGGAGCAATGGATACCCAAAGGTATCAAATGATGGATATACGAAGATATCAAATTGAGGATATCCAAACATATCAAACGGTGGATCTAAAAGGGCCCAACAATGGTTCCATAAAGGAACAAACAAAGGATCCAAATGGGGTCAACTATAGCAGCTGAAACTGTATCCCTTTAGGCATGCCTATCTAATCCATAACTAAACTAAGGACCGTAGGCTTTACCATTTTTAAAAACATCTTTAACTCAACGTTTTCTTCTTTATTCATTACATTTTTTGCTGGAAGCTATAATTCATATGAGTGCATATTATTCTCATCATAAATCAGTATTGAGCTTAGGCTCCAGTATACATTGATGCCGGTCATATAGACACCTAGTTGCATCATCATTCGTTCATTCATAACATAGTAGTTCACATGATTATGCAAACAATAATAAGGCATTGCACTTACACACTTCATTGACAGTTCTAAAAGATGTACCTTGTTGCTATTTCCATGAGTAGCTTCCATATAACATCAGAGTTATTCACATTGATACATAATCATTTGAACAACATTTAAACATCTATGATCAACATAATAAGATGAATGAGTTATTTTCATCCTAAGGTCAACACTTATTCCTATGTAACTCCTTAGTTCACTTTTATAGTCTATCAGATCACGGACGACAGATTATATACCCTAACTTGATCATATATGCATCAATTATCTTACTTGTACTTTTTATCTGATAACATTTTATACTTAGGTAAGCTTATGTAAGATTATTCCATTTCCTACGTCAACACACTACTTACGGGCGTGGGGTTTACATAATAAGATTTAAGGCATGAGCAAATAGGCAAGCATGTTCCCTTACATCAGTCTAATCATTACTCTTCATTGTAACTTGAAGCATAACCAAACTTCAATAGTCTCATCACTACACATAAATGATGGAATATGTCATGGTATGCACATAAAGATCATGCAGCGGAAAACAATAAAATTTGATCATACATGCAATACAATTCCATGACAAGAATCGAAACATACAATTTTAGGGTTTTAAAACTTACAACTTTAGATGCCTTTAAAACTTTATTTTGATGATGACCAGTAACCAAGGAGGATATCTTAGCCTTAGACCTTCACCACCAATGCCAAGGAACAGCCTTTACGCCACTCCTCTCTATTCTCACACACACACTTGCAAAGATAGCTTAAAAACCGAGATTGCTAGCTCTCAAAATAAGTATTGTGTAATGGCTATGGTTTTGCAGCTACAAAATTTGATTTTGTACTCTCTTAAGTTGCTATTACTACCTAAGAACACAAGAGAATGAGGAACAATCCTTTCTCCTTGTGAAAATTGGCCAAAAGAATTTTGTGTGAGAGAGAGAGAGAGAAAATCATGCCAAAACCATAGAAGAACTAGGGTTTCACATTTTTTCCTTTCAATACATTAATTATGTAAGTGATTAATCTAAAATCTACTACCTCAAGATAATTTATTTTAGCCTTAATCACTTCCTTAAAATAAGTAATATATATTGATTCAAACTCTTTTGATTTAATCCAAGATAAATACATAAGACATTTAATCAAATAATATCACTTAATAAAGAAATTCACATGTGCCAAAATTCCTTCAATATTTATCTTGGGAATTTTGGCTAAGACATCCATTAATTAAGTGTTTTAATTTGATTTAAATATCATTAGGATTTAATACTCAATTAACTTAATTAATACAAGATAATTAATTAATTGAAATTAAACCATGTGGGCTTAATTTCTCTCTCTCATGGGCCAAGGTACAATAGCATTTATAATGCCCATTACATACATTAATTTGACTTTAATTAAAAGCCCAAATTAATGTCCAATACTTTATTTAAATAGTTTAAGCCCAATGCTTTGTGTACGATCTTATAGGTCCATTTAATGTTGGCAATGAATTAATAAATTAATTCAAAGGCTATATATATTCTCTAGCAAGATATTATAGCATTCCAAATTAAATGAAAATGCATATGGCATTTAGTGACCTAATGCAATTTTGCATAGTCCCTTACCCATAAATATCAGAATTAATATAAGGCATGGAACTAGTCATCCTTATATATATTAATTCCTTTCTTGATATTCCAGTGACACTGAACTCTCAGATAAATAATGATTACTCGTTATTTCATCTCGGTATGGCCATACACTTCTCAGTTCACTGATCAAGTGGCCGATGATATTTTCTCTCTTATAGAGAGGGGTAATCCCTTCACTTCTTTCATGCTCTCTAACATAAATCAATGTATACCCAAGCATACCCGTACTTGTCACTCTGTTACAAGCACATTAGGTGTATGTCAAAGCACACAGTAATTCATAAAGAGTTTCATAGAGATTTTAGGTCTAAGAACTCCGATACAAAACTTGCATATGAGAAACACTTATGACTTGTACCATGTAGTGTTCTCATGAGTGGATTGAATCCAGATACCATGTTCTAAACATGTATCTATGATCTCTGATTGACACTCTTGTCCTTATGATCCGTAAGACAAAACTCAACTTATCAGAGAGAGCATACTAGTCTTAATTCATTTGTTATTCCCATAACAATGACTGACTAGGGATATTTAGAATGAAGTCTCATTTGTTTCAAGGTCTTACAACCATGTGCCTCACACATGATAACTTAAATTGAAACAACATTCTTGGATAGTTCTATCAATTGATATGCACAGGAATACAATAGATAAAACAAATGCCTCATTTATTAACTAAAGTGTTTTATTACAATGTATTGCGGCTAGGGCTTACACTAACAATAAAATGTAATGTTCTTTCTTTTTTACACTATACATTACTGATACGGATCCAAGAGGTCTATCTTATGCCATTGAAAAAGGGCAACCTTATGACTTTCAAATGGGTCTAAATGGAGTTCAAACACATAAATATGAGATCCAAATATCATTGGGGCATGCTCCAATTTATAGGAGACAGATTTGGTGCTTTACTATCCATTATGGGCTTAAAGTATATAGTCAAGCCTTTGGGTTAATGCCCCATAAAGGGAAGCCTAAAGTGAAGATAAAAGAAGCCTTGTGGGTTTAAAATAGCCTAAATAAAGATTCAAGCCTTGGAAGAACATGTGCAAGTCATGTGTGAAATGTGCAAGTCATGTGCGGGGCATGTGCAAGTGGAAGACATGTGCATAGCATGTGATATTTATGTAGTAGGGCTTTTATATTCATAGTTAATTAGTTTAGACCTATTTAACAAAATTGTGCTTTTATTTATGATACAGATCCACCACCATCAACCAATGATCCTTTAAAGATGCCTAGTGGTCTAATTAAAAGAGGACGTGCAAAGAAGCTAAATATGGCCATGTCATCTTATGTTCAAGGCTTTGTTACTCAAGAACTTAATGAAGATGCCTTTGAGAAGTGTTATGGAGAACTTGAAGGCAAGTATAAAGTACTTAGCCTCTTTGAAGCAAGAGAAGGAATTGGGCAAGCTTAAGCTATCAAGGGCTTTTAAAAACTTTGGGCTTAATTGTACAAGTCATGTGCTTCATTTAAAAGTCACATGACTCACTTAATTTGTATTATTAATGGGCTAGGCGTGTGGGCTTCTTTTGGGTTTAGTTTTAGTTAGTTTGGTTATTTATTTTAGTCTTTCTTTTGGGCTTTCATTTTAGACCTATAAGGTTTATTAATTATTTTTGTTTTAAGTGTGTTTAACACTTATTTAGGCTTATTTGGCTTGTAAAAGCCCAAGAAAATTCGTGTAAGGCCATATGAGCATCTAAATTAGGGTTTTAAAGAGTGAATTAGGGTTAGCCACCTTATAAATAGGCTACCCTAGGTTGTAAACTTAATTATCGAATCAAATTATAAACTTTTGAGAGTTTTTCTCTTGGCTTAGCCGAAATTCTTTAGAGAGATTGTGAGATTGCTTGCTTTCTTTTCTATTGCATCAAGAATTATGATTACTTATCAATCATTTGATTGTGGTGTTTTCTTAATTCTTCTTATCCCGATTATTTGCGTTTCCATTCACGTGTTGTTTGGGGGTTCAATAGGGAGGGTGTTTGTCTTCTTTGTCTTTTGAAATCAAAGCGTATGTTTAAGGGGTTTCGGGTTCTTTAACCTTGGGGTTCCGCATCATTTGGTATCAGAGCCAAAAGAAAGGTAAATTCCTATTTATTATAGTGTTAGGTTTGTGTTTTCTTTTCTTTGATTTCTTTATGTTTATGCCGAATTAGGTAGTGATATGTTTTGATTTTGTGTGTTTTTGTGTGTTAAATTTAGCCATTTCTCTTTCTTACCTCGTGTTTTGATTCATTAAAAAGGCCTTAGAAACCGAACTTGAATTTTGAATCTTTGGCATAAAATAAAATAAAAAAACAAAATTCTAGTAGTAGTAGTGTGTTGAATTAAAAAAAAAAATCGTGGCACTGTTCACGACACTGTTCATGGTACTGTTCATCAAAAAAAAAGAAAGAAAGAAGGGAGAAAAACGTGAAAGAGAAGAAAAATAGAAGAAGAAAAAAATTAAGGAGCAAATTGAGCAAGGGTAGTTTATATAGCCTAAAGAAATTCTAATCCTTTCATAAGTGGGAAAAACTAATCCTTTTTGCTTTAGGATTGGGAGGGGCAGTATATACACCTTTTCCAAACACCTTTGGGAATCCTTTAAAGGGTAGGAAATACAATCCTTATTGCTTTGAGTTTAGGTTTTCAAAATCCAATCCATACTTGATTTGGAATTACAATCCTAGTCCTACTTAACGAAGGATTTACTTTGCAATTATTGAACCACCATTTGTGCTATCCATTTGTTATCCATTTGTGCCACCATTTGTTATCCATTTGTTCCATCATTTTTGGAATCATTTTGATCATTTGTGCTACCATTTTGATATCTTTTTGCCATCATTTGCTACCATTTTGTTACCATTTTTGGCATCATTTGCTATCATTTTTTCCATTATTTTTCTATCATTTTGCCATCAATTTGCCATCACTTTGCCACCATTTTGCACACAACTTGATACACTAATCAAGCTTGTTACACCATTCGGCATAGTGAATAAATTGGCTCTAAATTGATTTGTTTTGCATGTTTTATACTTTATTTTGTTTTAATTGGTATCTTGTTGATTTTCCTTCTTTGTTGGGTAGCATATTTAGGTTCTATATTTGGTTTACTTTGTAGTGAATCAAATTCAGTCATTTTATCCATATTATTATTTTCTTTGATTCTTGTTGCTTATTTCTTTGTTTTAAGCTAGTTTTTTTTGTTCCATTTACATTGTTATAGTACCGTTGCTTGTCCAATACTCTAATTTACTTATCATCAAGTGGTACACCGCTCTTGTCCGTGTATCACCTCCATTGTGTCTAGAGTCTTCTTTTCTAGTTTTTGAGCTATCTTTTTTGTTGTTAGTTAATATTTCCTTGCTTTCTTAAACGTGCTCAAGTTTTTGATTTGTGATTTAAATTATGAAGTGCAATTTTGAAGTTGCAAGCTTGAGAGGAAAAAGGCAAGAGAGTAAAGAATTTAGTGGGAAAGGAATATCCAAAGAGGATGATGTAAATGTGCTCATAACAAGATGCTATATCAAGCATTTATTAGGGAGATTCGAAAGCTGAACCTTAGGATAGATGGAATAGAAGAGAGGCGTGAAGGAAGTACATCCAATGTACCTAGAAGGACAACAAGGAGAAACCAAATTATTGAACAAGTAGTGCATGATTATGATGATGAAGATGAAGAGGAGGCTAGTGCAACGATAGATGGAAACTTGGGCAACATCAAACTCAAGATTCCTCCTTTTAAGGGCCGAAATAGTGCAGAAGAGTATTTGGAGTGGGAGCGAAAGGTGGAGATGATCTTTGAATGCAACAGATATTCAGCGGAAAAGAAGGTGAAGCTTGCAGCTGTGGAGTTTACTGATTATGCAGTATTTTGGTGGGAGCAACTCAATTTGAGTAGAAGGAAGGTGGGAAGGTGTCCCATTAATAATTGGGAAGACATGAAGGAAGCCATGAGAAAAAGGTTTGCTCCTTTGCACTATTTTAGAGAATTACATTAAAAATTGCATAGGCTTGTGTAGGGAGCAAAACCAGTGGAGGAGTACTATAAGGAAATGGAAATGTGCATGGTGAGAGTAAACATTGAGGAGGATGAGGAGGTCACCATGGCTCGGTTTCTAAGTGGGCTAAACAATGGTATTGCTGATGCCCTTGAATTATAAAAATATGACTCCATGGAAGAAATGTTGCACATGGCAATGAAGATTGAAAAGCAAAAGAAGAGTAGAGGCTTCCATAAGACCAACAACAACTCAAATCACTCGTTGGCATTTAAATGGACTAAAAAGGAGGAGAAGAAGGACTTTAGGGTATCTAAACCCTATAGGGCAGATTCGACGCCCAAAGAAGAAAAGGTACCCCAACTTCCAAACAAGGTTGTTAAAGGTAACTCTAGTACTCCTACCCCTAGTAGAGAAATTAAATGTTTTAAATGTTTGGGTAAAGGGCATGTAGCACATGAATGTCCTAATAGGAGGGTAATAATAGCTAAGGATGATGGGGAAATCACTTCTGAATCAGAAAATAGTGATAATGAAATGCCTCCTTTAGAAGATTGTAGTGATTGTGATAGTGAAGGAGAGTTGTTAGTCGCTGAAACCGGGACCTCTTTAGTTGCTAGGAGAGCTTTGAACTTGAATGTTAAGGAAGATAGCCTAGAACAAAGAGAGAACATATTTCACACTAAGTGTTTAGTTAATGGGAGAGTGTGCACAATCATTATTGATGGGGGGAGTTGCACGAATGTAGCTAGAACAAGTATGGTTAAAAAGTTGAACTTGGCATGTGAGAAGCATCCTAGACCTTATAGGTTGCAATGGTTGAATGATAGTGGAGAAGTTAAGGTGACACGCCAAGTTAGAGTGCCATTTTCAATTGGATGGTACAAGGATGAGGTTTTATGTGATGGTGTACCTATGCAAGCAGGCCATTTGCTTTTGGGTAGGCCTTGGCAGATTGATATACAAGCTATTCATAATGGGTACACTAACTGATTTTCTTTTTCTTATAAAGGTAGAAAGGTTGTTTTAGCTCCATTATCTCCTCAAGAGATTTATGAAGAACAAAAGAAAATGTTTGAGAAAGAGAAAGAAGCTTCGGCCAAAGGAGTAAAGGGGAGAGAGGTTTCGGCCCAATGGCTTAAAGAAAGAGAAAAAGAAAAGAAAAGGGGAAAAGAGGCCAGAAAAGAAACAAAATGGCCCATTGGTGAGTGAAAACAAGCAAGGGGGAAGGCAAAAACAAAATTTTTATGTGAGAACAAAAGAGGTTAAGAGTGCTTTAGCATTAGGACAACCATTGATCCTTGTCATCTATAATTAAACTTTGTTTTCTAACACTGACCTTAATCTTGATTCTTTGCCTCCTAGTTTTGTTTCTATGTTGCAGGACTATTCTGATTTATTTCCTGAAGAAATGCCGGATGGATTTCCACCTTTGAGAGGGATAGAACATCAGATTGACTTTGTGCCAAGATCTACCATCCCCAATAGACCAGCCTATAGAAGCAATCCTATGGAAACTAAGGAGTTGCAAAGGCAAGTGGAAGAACTCATGGAGAAGGGATTGGTGAGAGAAAGCATGAGTCCATGCGCAGTGCCAGTTCTTTTGGTGCCTAAAAAGGATGGAACTTGGAGGATGTATGTTGATTGTCGTGCAGTGTGGTAAAGTATAGACATCCCTTTCCTAGGCTAGATGATATGTTGGATGAATTATGTGGTGCTGTGTATTTTACAAAAATTGATTTAATGAGTGGATATCATCAAATTAGAATGAAACCTGGTGATGAGTGGAAAACAGCTTTCAAAACTAAATATGGTTTGTATGAATGGTTGGTTATGCCATTTAGGCTATCTAATGCCCCTAGCACTTTTATGAGGCTTATGAACCATGTATTACGTGCATATTTAGGAAAGTTTGTTGTTGTGTACTTTGATGATATACTCATTTACAGCAAGTTTTATGAAGAACATATTGAGCATGTTAGGTTAGTTTTACAAGCTTTGAGATCTGAAAAGTTGTATGCTAAGCTTAAGAAATGCACATTTTGCATAGATAGACTTATGTTTCTTGGTTTTGTGGTGAGTGCACAGGGAATTGAAGTGGATGAAGAAAAAGTGAAGGCAATTCAAGAATGGCCTATGCCTAAAACTACATATGATGTAAGGAGCTTCCATGGATTAGCAAATTTTATAGTTGTTTTGTGCAAGATTTTTCGTCCATTGCTGCACCACTTACAGAAATCATCAAGAAGGATGTTGGATTCAAGTGGGGAGAATCACAACAAAAGGCATTTGATACTTTGAAAGGGAAGTTGTGTTCTGCTCCTATTTTGTCTTTGCCTAATTTTGATAAGACATTTGAAATAGAATGTGATGCTTCTGGTGTAGGTATTGGGGCGGTGTTGATCCAAGAGAAGAAACCAATTGCCTACTTTAGTGAGAAGCTTAATGGAGCCCAACTCAACTATTCAACCTATGACAAAGAGCTATATGCCTTAGTAAGAGCTTTGGATGTGTGGCAACATTACCTTCTTCCTAAGGAGTTTGTCGTTCATACCGATCATGAGTCCCTCAAACATTTGAAGGGACAAGGTAAATTGAATAAAAGGCATGCTAAATGGGTTGAATTTATTGAACAATTTCCCTATGTCATTTCAATACAAGCATGGAAAAGATAATATTGTTGCTGATGCATTGTTAAGGAGATATTCTTTAATTTCTACACTTAGTTCTAAGTTTTTTGGTTTTGAGCATGTTAAGGAACTATATGTTGGAGATCTTGATTTTGGTAATGTGTATGCAGCATGTGAGCATCAAGCTTTTGATAAATTTTATAGGCATGATGGGTTTTTGTTTAAAGGCAACAAGCTTTGTTTGCCTAAATGTTCTATGCGTGATTTGCTTGTATTCGAGTCTCATTGTGGGGGATTGATGGGACATTTTGGGGTGCATAAGACGTATGACATGTTGAATGAGCATTTTTATTGGCCTCATATGCGTAGGGATGTGGAAAAAGTATGTAATTCATGTATTGCATGTAGGCAAGCTAAGTCTAAAACTATGCTTCATGGTTTGTATATGCCTCTACTAGTGCCTAGTTCTCCTTGGACTGATGTTTCTATGGATTTTGTGCTTGGATTACCTAGAACTAAACGTGGTAGAGATAGCATTTTTGTTGTGGTAGATAGGTTTAGCAAGTGGCTCACTTTATTGCTTGTCATAAATGTGATGATACTGTTAATATTGCTAATCTATTCTTTAGAGAAGTGCGTTTGCATGGTGTTCTACGTACCATTGTTTCAGACAGGGATACAAAGTTCCTTTCACATTTTTGGCGTGTTCTATAGGGTAAGTTGGGTATGAAATTATTGTTTTCTACTACTTGTCACCCACAAACAGATGGTCAAACAGAGGTGGTGAATAGAACTTTGGGAACTTTACTTCATGCCATAGTAGGTAAGAATCTCAAAACATAGGAGGATTGTTTACCTTTCATTGAATTTGCTTATAATAGAAGTATTCATTCTTCTACTGGTTTTTCACCTTTTGAGCTTGTTTATGGTTTTAACCCACTGACTGTGCTTGATCTTTATCAATTGCCTTTACATGAGATTTCTAGTTTGGATGGTAATAGGAAGGCAAAATTGGTGAAATCTTTACATGAGCAAGCAAGAGCTAATATCGAGAAGAAGAATCATAAGTATGCTGAAAGAGCCAATAAAGGTAGAAGACAAATGGTATTTGCTCCTGGAGATTGGGTTTGGGTTTATTTTCGCAAGGAACGGTTTTCAAACCAAAGGAAGAGCAAGTTGGATGCACGTGGTGATGGTCCATTTCAAGTGTTGGAGCGCATCAATTATAATGCTTACAAGATAGATTTACCAGGTGAATATGGTGTTTCTGCTACTTTGAATGTGTCTGACCTTTCTCCTTTTGATATGGATGCAGATTTGAGGACAAATCTTTTTGAAGAGGGAGGGAATGATACGGATCCACCACCATCAACCAATGATCCTTTAAAGATGCCTAGTGGTCCAATTACAAGAGGACGTGCAAAGAAGCTAAAGATGGCCATGTCATCTTATGTTCAAGGCTTTGTTACTCAAGAACTTAATAAAGATGCCTTTGAGAAGTGTTATGGAGAACCTGAAGGCAAGTATAAAGTACCTAGCCTCTTGGAAGCAAGAGAAGGAATTGGGCAAGCCTAAGCTATCAAGGGCTTTTAACAACTTTGGGCTTAATTGTACAAGTCATGTGCTTCATTTAAAAGTCACATGACTCATTTAATTTGTATTATTAATGGGCTAGGTGTGTGGGCTTCTTTAGGGTTTAGTTTTAGTTAGTTTGGTTATTTATTTTAGTCTTTCTTTTGGGCTTTCATTTTAGGCCTATAAGGTTTATTAATTAGTTTTGTTTTAAGTGTGTTTAAGACTTATTTGGGCTTATTTGGCTTGTAAAAGCCCAAGAAAATTCGTGTAAGGCCATATGAGCATCTAAATTAGGGTTTTAAAGAGTGAATTAGGGTTAGCCACCTTATAAATAGGCTACCGTAAGTTGTAAACATAATTATTGAATCAAATTATAAACTTTTGAGAGTTTTTCTCTTGGCTTAGCTGAAATTCTTTAGAGAGATTGTGAGATTGCTTGCTTTCTTTTCTATTGCATCAAGAATTAGGATTACTTATCAATCATTTGATTGTGGCATTTTCTTAATTCTTCTTATCCCGATTATTTGCGTTTCCATTCACGTGTTGTTTGGGGGTTCAATAGGGAGGGTGTTTGTCTTCTTTGTCTTTTGAAATCAAAGCATATGTTTAAGGGGTTTCGGGTTCTTTAACCTTGGGGTTCCACATCAATTTAAGTGAGACATGTGACTTCATTAAAATTCATGTGACTTAAGTAGCTTAATTAAGACTTATTTTCTTAAGTAAGACACTTGGGCCTTTCTAAAATAAGCCCAACTCATCACTTTACCTTAGTAGGATTTTAAGTAGTTTTTTTTAGCTTATTTTATGTAGAATTTAGTGTTTTAAACCTATTGGACATAAGTATACCCATTCCCTTAGGGTTTGGAGGCTATAAACAGGTTATTATAAGTTGTAAACAGAAGATTGGAATCAAATTATAAACTTTGAGAGTTTTTCTCTTGGCTTAGCTGAAATTCTTTAGAGAGATTGTGAGATTGCTTGCTTTCTTTTCTATTACATCAAGAATTAGGATTACTTATCAATAATTTGATTGTGGCATTTTCTTTTTTTTTTTTATCCTGATTATTTGCATTTCCATTCACGTGTTGTTGGGGAGTTCAATAGGTAGGGCGTTTGTCTTCTTTGCATTTTGAGATCAAAGTATTCAAGGGGTTTCGGATTCTTTAACATTGGGGTTCTACATCATTTGGTATCAGAACCAAAAATAAGGTAAATTCCTATTTATCTTAGTGTTAGGTTTGTGTTTCTTTCTTTGATTTTCTTTATATGCATGCCAAAATTAGTATTAGTAACATTCTGATTTTTGTGTTCTTTTTGTGTTAAATTTAGCCTTGTTCTTTTATTACCTTTTGTTTTGATTCTTAGAAAAAGAAAAAAAAAACGTGTTACTGTTCATCATTATTGTTCACATACTGTTCATTATTACTATTCATGCATTGTTTATTAATCTGTTCACGTACTGTTCATCAGAAAAAAAAAAAGAAAAAACGTGAAAGAAAAGAAAAATAGCAGGAGAAACAAATTAAGGAGCAATTGAGCAGGGGTAGTTTATATAGCTTAAAGAAAATTCCAATCCTTTCATAAGTGGGAAAAACTTATCCTTTTTGCTTTAGGATTGGGAGGGGCAGCATTTACACCTTTTCCAAACACATTTAGAAATCCTTTAAAAGGTAGGAAAATCAATCCTTATTGCTTTGGGTTTAGGTTTTCAAAAATCCTAATCCATATCTAAATTGGAATTACAATCCTAATCTTAGTTAGACAAGGATTTCTACTTGGCAAACATTTGTGCTATCCATTTATTATCCATTTGTGCCAATCATTTTTATCATTTGCTATCCATTTGTGCAACCATTTTTGGCAACTTTTCCATCATTTGTGTAACCATTTTTGGAAAGTTTTCACCATTTGTGCAACCAACTTTTTTCCACCATTTGTGCTATCATTTTTGAAAACTTTTGCCATCATTTTGCTATCACTTTGCCATCTTTTTGCCATCATTTTGCACACAACTTGACACACTAATCAAGCTTGTTACATCGTTCGGCATAGTTAATAAATTGGCTCTAAATTGATTTGTTTTGCATGTTTTATACTTTATTTAGTTTTAATTGGTATCTTGTTGATTTCCTTTTTTTGTTGGGTAGCATATTTAGGTTCTATATTTGGTTTACTTTGTAGTGAATCAAATTCATTCATTTTATCCATATTGTCATTTTCCTTGATTCTTGTTGCTTATTTCTTTGTTTTAAGCTAGCTTTTGTTCCATTTACATTATTAGGGTATCATTGCTTGTCCAATACTCTAATTTGATTTTCATCAAGTGATATACCACTCTTATCCGTATATCACCTCCATTATGTCTAGAGTCTTCTTTTCTAGTTTTGAGCTATCTTTTGTTGTTAGTATTATTTCCTTGTTTTTCTTAAATGTGTTCAAGTTTGATTTGTGATTTATATTCTGAAGTGCAATTTTGAAGTTGCAAGCTTGAGAGAAAAAAGGCAAGAGAGTGTGAGGATATTAAGAGGGTAAAAGCCTTAATTGTTGAAACACAAGTGAATGTGAGGGTGTCTTATTACAAGTCCAAGCGACATTTACATCAAGATGAAAGGAATACATTTAAGGAAGGTATAAAGTTGTTAAGGAAAGACCTTAATAATATATAATGGTTGGTTAGACAATATTTCGAACCATGCATTAGAATGGAGGAGAGCAAAACGAAGAGAAAGAAAGAGAAAGTTATCATAGAAGAAATAATTTTTGAACCTGAAAAGGGTGATATAGATATAGGCTTTGATAGTGAGGTTACTCAAGACCATTTAGAGGATGTTGTTGATGAGCTTGATGACGAAAAAAAGGTTTTGGATGAAGTTGACGATGTGAAAAACGTGGTTAAAAAGGTAAATGAGGTTGTTTTATTGGTAAAAGAGAATAATGATGTTGTGCATAATGGCAATATATTTGAAAGTGAAGATGTCATTGATTGTTTGAGTGAGAATGAAGAAGCTGGTTTAGTGGAGATGGAAGATCTGCATGTTACAATTTCTCCTCTATTACATAAGGAGGATGAGGAGCACATGGAAAGTGAAGGAAGTCAAAATCATATCCCTATATTAAATACTAACCATGTTTTGCATGGTCATTTTGTTTATAACTTGCAAGATCATGATGAGTTCCTCAATGAAAAAGCATTCATATTATTTCTACCAATGCCGAAGATCATTTACGAAGATGAATGTATTCCCCAAGTATCAATTCCCAACTATTGCAAGACGAAGATTCGAGGACAAATCTTTTTTTAAGAGGGAGGGAATGATACATATCCAAAAGGGCTATCTTATGCCATTGAAGAGGGGCAACCTTATGAATTTCAGATGGGTCTAAATGGAGTTCAAACACATAAATATAAGATCCAAATGTCATTGGGACGTGCTCCAATTTATAGGAGGCATATTTGGTACTTTACTATCTATTATGGGCTTAAAGTATATAGTCAAGCCTTTGGGTTAATGCCCCATAAAGGGAAGCCTAAAGTGAAGATAAAGGAAGCCTTATGGGTTTAAAATAGCCTAAATAAAGATTCAAGCCTTGGAAGAACATGTGCAAGTCATGTGCAAAATGTGCAAGTCATGTGCGGGGCATGTACAAGTGGAAGACATGTGCATAGCACGTGATATTTATGTAGTAGGGATTTTATATTCATAGTTAAATAGTTTGAGTCTATTTAACAAAATTGGGCTTTTATTTAAGTGAGACATGTGACTTCATTAAAAGTCATGTGACTTAAGTAGCTTAATTAAGGCTTATTTTCTTAAGTAAGACACTTGGGCCTTTCTAAAAAAAGCCCAATTTGTCACTTTACCTTAGTAGGGTTTTAAGTAGTTGTTTTAGCTTATTGTAGGTAGAATTTAGTGTTTTAAACCTATTAGACTTATGTATACCCATTCCCTTAGGGTTTGGAGGCTATAAATAAGTTATTATAAGTTGTAAACAGAAGATTGGATCAAATTATAAACTTTGAGAGTTTTTCTCTTGGCTTGGCTGAAATTCTTTAGAGAGATTGTGAGATTGCTTGCTTTCTTTTCTATTGCATCAAGAATTAGGATTACTTATCAATCATTTGATTGTGGCATTTTCTTATTCTTCTTATCCACTATTATCTGTGTTTCCATTCATGTGTTGTTTGGGGGTTCAACAGGGAGGGTGTTTGTCTTCTTTGCATTTTGAGATCAAAGTGTATGTTCAAGGTGTTTCGGGTTCTTTAACTTTGGGGTTCCGCATCATTATGTACATTGCAACTATCTTCTTATTATTAATAAGCTTTATCATAGTATTTACATGGCAAAGACATAACGATGCATAGCAATTGGGCAACACAAATTACTTTGATAAGTTATGTACCTTATATCAGCCTTATATGACACATTCGCTAGCATATAATTCTTAGGTTCTTATGTTGCCTCATACTATTCTTTAATTTTGTGCCTATTATTCACCAAAACATATTCTAGAAAGACCATTCATATTTGTATTACCAAAAGCAAGTCCCTCTAAAATGGCTTTCAAGTGAAACCCCATACACACATACATATGTAAGAATTCCCTAATTATGTGATCATGCCCTATACAGCATATCGATGGCTTAGCTAACTTACAATTTAGTTCAATCTATTCCCTCGTATAAATACGTTCATGTCATTCAAATTCAAATAATAACTCATCTTAAGGTCACACCATTATTACTATATCTTACTAACTTTAGCATTGAGAAGACTTTACATCTGTATTGATTCATCTGTTATCAAATAACATACTACCCACCACTTTAATATATAATCACCATCCTCATTACTCATTGCTATCTTAGTTTACCTCAATTATATACCATACAATACTGGTTTCATGATTTATGAATGATTTACAACTTGGGTGAAGGAGAATCAATAAAAAGGTAGTGTACAAGTGGCGGTCCATTAAGAGAAAAAAGGCCATGATTGGTCGTGCATCACTAAGAATAAAAGGTCAATTGGCCATGCAAGAGAAAATATAAGAGGCCTGAATGGCTGTTCCAGGCAAAGAGCAGAGCTATACGCAGCCAAGCAAGGGGAAAAGATAATGTTGTGCGTGGCCAAGTAGGGAGATTCTAGGGGAAACGCACGACTGTGCAAGGAGGGAACAAACACCATATGCGGCCACGTAGAGAAAACACAAAGGGGATGCATGGCTGCTTAAGGGAAAAATAAGGGCTTCACTCAGCCATTCAAGGAAAAAAAACTACGTGGGGCCTTGTAAGGGGTCTCGACAGGCATAGCTTAGAAAGAAACCCAGAAACCCTGATTATGCAGAACATGAATTTAAATCCCATATCTCACTTCACCACCCACTTAAATGATCAATTAAGTTTTAAATGATACTAAACTCATCAAAGATTATTAGGTTTAACCTTTAAACTTATAAAAAAGAACACATACCAGAAAAGAGGAAAAACTCTCTTAATACTTATATATGTAAATAGCATCGTAAATCCTAATTCCCATACCTGAAATTGAAGCTTTAACTCCTTCTTCAACATATTGATTCATCTCCTTTAACTGATGGTTTCTTCTTCCTCTTACACAACATTGGCAACAACAATATTTCTCAACCCTCCATATCTATAACTCAAATCAAGGAAGGAAGATTAAAAAGATCTATAAGAGGGGAGACATTACCTTTAAGATGCTAATCACAAACCCTAAGCTTCTTCAATCCTCAATCTAAACCACACAAAGAGAGAGAGATCTTATCTGCCCTTTTTCCCCATCTCCAGCTTCCCCAGGAAGCCTTAAAAGAGTGAATGGGGTAAATATCTCACTCAGGAAATTCCAAGGTTGCCTTTTATACATTTTAACCCTCAAAAACTTATTTTTTTAACATTTAACCCCAAACTTCTTATTTAATTCAATTGCATCCTTCCTTAATATTTTAGCTACACTCCAATACACATGTGTATAATTACCAAAATACCCCTAATAAGGCCTACCTTTAATAATGCAAAAATAATCTAATTTTGCCTTATTTAACCTTAATTCTCATTAATTTGCCATGGTCCGATTAGGGCTAGGATTGGGGCCTCACACATTTTGCCATCTTTTTGCCATCAATTTGCCATCACTTTGCCACCATTTTGCACATAACTTTACACACTAATCAAGCTTATTACACCATTCAGTCTAGTTATAATTTTAGCTCCACATTGAATTGTTTTACATGCAATCTACTCTAATTAGTTTAATTAGGTCTCTTTGTTGATTTCTTGCTTTTTTAGGTAGAATAATTAGGTTCTATATTTGGGTTACTTTGTAGCGGATCAAATTCATACATTTTATCCATATTGTCATTTTCTTGATTCTAGTTGCTTATTTCTTTGTTTTAAGCTTGCTTTTGTTCCTTTTACATTGTTAGAGCATCTTTGATTGTCTAATACTCTAAGGTGCTTATCATCACATGGTACACCATTCTTGGTTGTGTATCACCTCCACTGTGTCTAGTGTCTTCTTTTCTAGTTTTTGAGCTATTTTATATTATTAGTGCTTGTTCTTTGCTTTCTAAAATGTGCTCAAGATTTTTATTTGTGGATTGAATTCTAAACTGCAATTTTAAAGTTGCAAGCTTGAGTGATAAAAGGCAAGAGAGTGTGAGGACATTAAGAGGGTAAAAGCTAAATTTTAAGTGAAACACGAGAGAATGAGAGGATGTCCTATTAAAAGTCAAAGCGACATTCAAATCAAGAAGAATGAAAGGAAAGGAAGATATGAAGTTGTTAAGGAAAGACCTTAATAATATAGAATTATAAGGTATACAATTTTTTGAACAACTCATTAGAGTGGAAGAAAGCAAAGAGAAGAGAAAGAAAGAGGAAGTTATCTTAGAAAAAATTATTTGTGAAGCTGAAAGGGATGCTATAGACTTATTTGATGATGAATTTGTGAGCAATGAACAAATAATTGGAAGTGAAGAAATTGTTGATTGTTTGAGTGCATGTGAAGAAGTTTGCTTAGTTGAGATGGAAGATTCACATGTTACAATTGATTCTCTATTGACTACGAAAAATGAGTTGCACATGAAAAGTGACGAAAGTTAAAATCATATCACTGTATTAAATACTAACCATGTCTTGCATAGTCCTTTTGTTTATAACTTGCAGGATCATGATGAGTTCTTTAATGAAGAAGCATTCATACTATTTCCACCAATACCGAAGATCATTTGTGAAGATGAATATATTCCTCAAGTGTCAATTCCCAAATATTGCAAGATGAAGATTCGAGGATGAATCTATTCTAAAGAGGGAGGGAATGATATGACCATAGGGGGGCAAGTCATGATGATTTCATCAATCAACATCACAATTTTAAAGTACTTAGCTTTTGGAAGCAAGTGAAGGAATTAGGCCAATTTAAGCCATCAAGGGCTTAACAACTTTGGGCTTTAATTGTACAAGTCATGTGCCTTATTTAAAAGTTATATGATTCATTTAAGTTATAATTTATTGGGCTAGGTATGGGCTTTCTTTTAAAGGGTTTATTTAGTTATTTGGGGTATTAGTTAGTCTTTCATTTTTGGGCTTTTATTCAAGTGAGACATGTGACTTCATTAAAAGTCATGTGACTTAAGTAGCTTAATTAAGGCTTGTTTTCTTAAGTAAGACATTTGGGCCTATCTAAAACAAGACCAAATTCGTCACTTTACTTTAGTTATGTTTTAAGTGGTTATTTTAGCCTATTTTAGGTAGGATTTGGTGTTTTAAATCTATTGGACTTATATATACCCATTCCCATAGAGTTTGGAGTCTATAAGTAGGTTATGATAAGTTGTAAACTAAAGATTTGGATTAATTAAACTTTTAAGATGTTTCTCTTCAAGGCTTGGCCAAATTCTTTAGAGAGAATTGTGAGGTTGCTTGCTTTTCTTTTCTATTGCATGAATAATTTGATTACTTATCAATTATCTTGAATGTGGCATTTTCATCTTCTTCTTTATCCCAATTATTTGCATTTCCATTCATGTGTTTTTTGGGGGTTCAATAGGGAGGGTTTTTATCTTATTTGTTCTTTGCCATCAAATTGTATGTTCAAGGGATTTCGGGTTCTTGAGCCTTAGGGGGCTCTTATACCAAATGATGCGGAACCCCAAGGCTAAAGAACCTGAAACCCCTTGAACATGCACTTTAATGGGAAAGAACAAATCAGATAAAAACCCTCCCTATTAAAACCCCAAACAACACATGAATGGAAACACAAATAATTAGGATAAAGAAGAAGATGAAAATACCACAATCAAGATAATTGATAAGTAATCAAATTTTTCATGTAATAGAAAAGAAAAACAAGCAACCTCACAATTCTCTCTAACAATTCGGCCAAGCCTTGAAGAGAAACCTCTCAAAAGTTTAATTAATCCAAATCTTTAGTTTACAACTTATCATAACCTATTTATAGCCTTAAAACCTTAGGGGAATGGGTATACATAAGTCCAATAGGTTTAAAACACCAAATCCTACCTAAATAGGCTAAAATAACTATTTAAAACTCAACTAAAGTAAAGTGACGAATTTGGCCTTGTTTTAGATAGGCCCAAGTGTCTTACTTAAGAAAACAAACCTTAATTAAGCTACTTAAGTCACATGACTTTTAATGAAGTCACATGTCTCACTTATATAGAAGCCTAAAAATGAAAGGCTAACTAATACCCCCAAATAACTAAATAAACCCTTTAAAAGAAAGCCCGCACCTAGCCCAATAAATTACAATTTAAATGAATCATGTGACTTTTAAATGAGGCACATGACTTGTACAATTAAAGCCCAAAGTTGTTATGCCCTTGATGGCTTAAATTGGCCCAATTCCTTCACTTGTTTCTAAAAGCTAAGTACTTTAAACTTGTGATGTTGATTGATGAAATCACCCCCTTTGGTTTCCTCACCGACCTTTCAGCCAATTGGAACCTCATACCCTTCTCCTTGAGATCACCAAGGTTTAATTTCTTGCAAAATTTTCACCAATTTCACATGGTAAAGTAAAACTACCAGGATCTTTCAATTTCTTAGGAATCTCGCTCATTATAATGGCACTACGATTCTCTATAAGTTGCATAGTTCCACACCCTTCTAGTTTCTTTTTATTAGAACATAGTTCTTTTATAAATTTAGCATAGTTGGGCATGTAAGTTAAAGCTTCAACAAAAGGCAAATTGATATGCAATTTCTTAAATATTTTTAAGAATCTAGCCAAAT
Source organism: Excoecaria agallocha (assembly GCA_037975025.1). Lineage (NCBI taxonomy): Eukaryota > Viridiplantae > Streptophyta > Magnoliopsida > Malpighiales > Euphorbiaceae > Excoecaria > Excoecaria agallocha. The sequence continues at coordinate 25,265,821 of CM075817.1, forward strand.
GCTCATTTTTCTTTTCCTTCTTAGTTATAGCAGGAAATGGCAACTTATTTATATCAAGATCCTCTACATTGGAATTCATTATGCTCCTACCCTTGTCAATGATATGAGCATCTACATTCACCTTTACCTTTGGGTTAAAGTTACTTACCTGCCATGTCGACTCTTCCATATTTGAAGATAATGGTGAAGATGATTTACCTTCATCTACTTTTTGAGTTACCTCCTTTTCACTTGGTATTTAATTGCCTGGATCTTCTCATTGCGATTTCTATCCATATTTGATGGGAAAGAACCAAATGGCCTTATTGAGATGTAATTTGCTATTTAACCCACTTGCATTTCCAAGTTCTTCATGGTTGTATCTTGGTTCCTATTCCATTACTCTAGATCCTTCAACCTCACCTTTTGGCTAGTTATGAAACCAGCAAATATGTCCTCTAAGTTCGGTTTCTTTTCTTGTGGGGTTGGAAGCTAGGAGGTTGGAAATGTGGTTGGTGAGCTTAAGGTACTTGGTATTGTGTTTGGAAATGAGTATTTGCAGCTGGTGGTTGATGTTGATTATAAGCATGGTTGTGGTTGGCTTGGTTATGTGAAGATGGATTAAATGGGGCTATTGGGTTAGTGTTTGAGGTAGAGACTTGATTTCCATCTCTCCATGAAAAATTTGGGTGGTTTCTCCATCTGAGATTGTAATGGTTGCTAAATGAATCATTCCTTTTGTACTCATGCAAGGCATTTGCTTCCCCATCCCTTGGGTGTATGGCTTAGTTACCTCTGCATCACTTCCCAAATTTCCTCCTTCAAATTCATTCCTTCTTGGCTAAGTGCTAAAATATTTTAAACTTTAAGCCCATTTAGCTCATTCTTCAATAGTTCCAATTGAGCTTTTAGCATTGCCACTTCATCAAAACTATAGACTCCTTATCTCTTGGTTAGTGCCCTTGGGCTAGACCATTAAGCCTCATTCATAGCCAATTCATCAGGAAGCAAAAAGGCTTCTTTCAAAATTTTGTTCATAAAGCTTCCCCCCCCCGAAGCGGCATCTAATAAAGACCTTGTAGTTGAGTTATATGCTACGTAGAATGTTGACATTAGCTGGTATATTGCAATCTCATAGTGTGGATAGCTCTTCAATAACCTTCTAAACCTCTCCTAAGCTTCATAAAAGGTTTCATCATTTAACTGCTAGTTATAGATGTTATTTCGTATGTTCGTTGTCTTTGTAGGGGGATAAACCTAACATGAAATTTCTCCTACATTTTCTCCCATGAATGAATAGATTGACTCGATAGCATGGATAACCAATCTCTTGCTTTCCTTATGAGAATAAAGGGAAAAAGCTTTAACTTGATCGCATCCATCTTCACACCTTGTATTTGGATCGTATCATTGATCTCCAATAAGATATCTATATGTTATGTTGAGTCCTCTATATCCGATCCTAAAAATTGGTTCCTTTGAACTATAGTGATCATTTCCGATTTTAGCTCGAAATATTGTTGTCAAGGAAGCACTACCATCTTATACTCCACATTCCATCCTGGAGTGGCATAATCATGGATTGTCCTTGATCTAGAAACATCATGATTTCTTTCATGTTGTTTTTTGTTTCCTTTCTCCTTCTTCATCATTAAGAGGTATTTCCATATTCGATGGATCATTCATGTTTTTCATCTAATTTTGTCTTATTTCTGATGTATAGTCCTCTGGATTTTAGGATTAAAAGGTGCTAAATGATGTTGGCAATATATGTTAATACACCAAATTCACCATAAAAGAATAAGCAAATAAAAATAAGTAAAAAAGACACATAAAACAATCAATCAAGTAAGCAATCAAACATGCCAATGTCATGACAATGGTGCCAAAAACTTGTTTCAACCTCAGAAAGTGTACTGAATCGATAAGTAATAAAGTGGGATATTTTTAAAACTCGTAAGTATCGAACCTTAGGGAATAAGATTTATGCAAGAATAAATGATTGATTAGAGTTATGTGTTAAAAAAAAATTTGATACAGAACCCTAAGGTTAAAGAACCCGAAACCCCTTGAACATACACTTTGATGGCAAAGAAAAATTAGATAAATACCCTCCCTATTGAACCCCCAAACAACAAGTGATTGGAAATGCAAATAATTGGGATAAAGAAGAAGATGAAAATGCCATAATCAAAATAATTGATAAGTAATCAAAATTTTCATGCAATACAAAAGAAAAGTAAGCAACCTCACAATTCTCTATAAAGAATTTGGCCAAGCCAAGAAGAGAAACCTCTCAATGTTTTTTATTCATCAAAATCTTAAGTTCGTAACCTATTTATAGCCTCCAAACCCTAAGGAAATGGGTATACATAAGTCCAATAGGTTTAAAACACCAAATCCTACCTAAAATAGGCTAAAACAACTACTTAAAATCCAACTAAAGTAAAGTAACGATTTGGGCTTGTTTTAGATAGGTCCAAGTCTTACTTTAAAAAAATAAACATTAATTAAGCTACTTAAGTCACATGACTTTTAATAAAGTCACATGTCTCACTTAAATAAAAGCCTAATTTAACTAAAATAAGCCCAAGTTAAATAAGGCCTACACGCTTAGTCCATTTAAAATACAACTTAAATGAATCATGCGACCTTTAAATGAAGCACATGACTTGTATAATTAAAGCCCAAAGTTGTATAAGCCTAAAATGACTTAAGTTGGCCCAATTCCTTCACTTGCTTTCAAAAGCTAAGTACTTTAAACTTGTGATATTGGTTGATGAAATCATCATGACTTACCCCTCTTTGCTCGTATCATTCCCTTCCTCTTTAGAAAAGATTTGTCCTCAAATCTTCATCTTGCAATAGTTGGGAATTGACACTTGAGGAATACACTCATCTTCATAAATGATCTTCGGCATTGGTGGAAATAGTGTGAATGCTTCTTCATTAAGGAACTCATCATGATCCTGCAAGTTATAAACAAAAGGACTATGCAAAACATTGTTAGTATTTAATACAGTGATATGATTTTGACTTTCTTCACTTTCCATATGCAACTTATTCTCCCTAATCAATAGAGAATCAATTGTAACTTGTGAATCTTCCATTTCAACTAAGCAAACTTCTTCACGTGCACTCAAACAATCAACAATTTCTTCACTTTCAATTATTTGTTCATTGCGCACAAATTCATCATCAAATAAGTCTATAGCATCCCATTCAGCTTCACAAATAATTTCTTCTAAAATAACTTCCTTTTTTTTTCTCCTTTGCTTTCTTCCACTCTAATGAGTTGTTTGAAAAATTATTTACACAATAATTCTATATTATTAAGGTCTTGCCTTAACAACTTCATATCTTCCTTTAACTCATTCCATTCTTCTTGATTTGAATGTTGCTTTACTTGTAATAGGGTATCCTCTCATTCACTCATTTTTCACTCAAAATTTGGCTTTTACTCTCTTAATGTTCTCACACTCTCTTGCCTTTTTTCACTCAAGCTTGCAACTTTAAAATTGAACTTCAAAATTCAATCGACAAACCAATATTCTTGAGCACATTTAAAAAAGTAAAGAAGAAAAGCACTAACAATAAAAGATAGCTTAAAACTAGAAAAGAATAAATTAGACACAATGGAGGTGATACACGGCCAAAGATGGTATACCACTTGATGATAAGCAAAATTAGAGTATTAGACTAGCAAAGATACTTTAAAAATGTAGAAGGAACAAAATCAAGCTTAAAATAAAGAAATAAGCAACTAGAATCAAGAAAAATGACAATATGGATAAAATGTATGAATTTGATGTTATAGAATATGCCCTAGAGCCCATGAAAAAGGGATGAATTTTATATATATATATATATATATATATATATATATACTATATATATATAGTATATATATATATATATATATATACTATATATATATATATATATATATATATATATATATATATATATATATTGTTAATGAATGGCATCATTCATTTATTAATGCTATATTTAAATACATGTGTTTGTATATCTTAAATTAATAAATGAAGTCCTGGATATTATAAACACAGTGAAAAGGCAATCATGAAAGTGTTCATGATATGAGATGTCTATTGCATGCAAATGTGATAATATCTAAATATCTCTAGTTATAGAATTAACAAGATAGGACATTGTTAATCCGGACAGACTAGCACATGTTATGCTTCTTGAATAGTTTAAACAATAGTTCTCATAACTATGATTATGGAAGATGATCAAAGCTAACATGTGGATGCTTCTTAGAAGAACAAGTTCATTGGAGACCTGCAAAGAGAATCCTCACATGGATATTAAATCTATGTCAGTGAGGAATTTCTTCATAGCGGTTGTGCAAGTATCCTTAGACTTGAGATCACCAAGGTTATCTTAAGTAGTAAGTGATATACTTTGACTCCATAACTGATTTCTTCCAACTAGGGGTGAACATAGTTAGGAGGTTGGGTTTATCATTACCTACTTAAAAGATAGTTGAGTAAATCGATAAAGGATTCACCATCCCAGATTTATTAAAGGAAGTTATCTCGCATGATTCTATAATTGCCTTGTTCAGAGAATCTCTAGCTAGAGTAATATGCCAAGATGGATAGGGATCCATAAAAGGCATTTTGGGAACAATGGTTAAAATTAATAGAACATACATAATTAGATTTATATGAGTTGACATAAATCCATACTCAAAATCTAATTAAGATAAGAGTGGTGAAAGGAGTAATTGTACGGTAACTGTTTCTATGGAAGGGTATAGTCAGAACCACTTGACTTTCCTGACATTTGGGTAGTCATGATGCTTAGCTAGAGGCTGCTCATAACTTGTATAATAGTGTATCATAAATATTAATAAGGGATTGATAAAATGATTTAAAGAAGTTTAAATCATATGAGTTTTGAATAGAACTCATAATTACATATTATACTGCCAATATGGACAAAAACCCAATAGGTCACACATATAGAGAGTAAAGGATAAAATGATAAAATGACAAGGATAATAATATTTGATATTATTATGGGAGAAGAGAAACAAATAAGAGAATAATTAATTAAAGAGTTTAATTAATTATGCACAAGTAGAAATGTTTGCAGAACTTTTTAGAAATGTTCTGCAAAATGGATCTAATTAAAATATTATATTTTGTAATTAATTATTATTAGACTATAAATGTTATAGGGATGATATAATAATCAATAAGTCCATTGGAGAAATAAGTAGAGGCCTAAGGATTTGGGTTTTGCGCAGAAGCCCACCAAAAGATGGGTTCTATGCAAATTCCATGTAGAAGGCTTTAGAGGCCTAATTCTTGGACTAAAATAAATTAAATATATTTCATAAGTATTATGGAGCCTATATATTTAATTTGGATGGATTAAAAATTAATTTTTGTGATTAAATCCAAGTGTATGCATAAAGTCCTTTATGAAAGGACTTAAATTGGATTTAATTGAGCCCAAATGAATTAATAATATTTTCAAAAGCCTAATTAATATTTCTCCAGCAATTTTAAAGAGCCCAATTCCATTATGAAGTTGGATTTTTTAACCTAGCTATAAAATCCAAGATAAAGGGATTTTGGGTTAAGTGAGTTTTAAAAAGAAAAGATTTTTTCTCTTCTTCAAAAAACCCTAACCGCCACTCTCTCCTTGCTAGCATCAAGGAGAATTTGTCCACCTTGTAATTCCAATAATCTTTGGTTCATTCAATCCTTCTCTTGTGTGGATTACGATTGGAGATGTTCAATTTTGGACACTGTAGTTTGCGACAACCCAATGAGAAGGAAAACAACTATTCAACAAAAATCAAAGGTGATTTTTCTTATTCTCATAAATATCTATATTGTATATTCATGACAAGATCGGATATATTGGTTAAAATTGTAATTTCCTCTTGTACATATGATATATGTAACCGATTAATTCCCAACATTTAATTCACTACAATGTAAACCAAATATAGAACCTAATTATTCTCTCCAACAAAGCAAGAAATCAACAAAGAGACCTAATTAAACTAAATAGAGTAGATTGCATGCAAAACAATTCAATTTGGAGCAAAAAATATCACTAGGCCGAATGGTGTAACATGCTTAATTAGTGTGTCAAGTTGTGTGCAAAATGGTGGCAAAGTGATGGTAAATTGGTGGCAAAAACATGGCAAATTGATAGAAAAATGATGGCAAAAATGATAGCTAATGATGCCAAAATGGTGGCAATGATTGGCAAAATGGTAGCATAAATGATGCAAATGTTACTTAAAATGGTGGCGTAAATGATGGCAAATGTTACCTAAAATGGTGGCGCAAATGATGGCAAATGATACCAATAATGGTAACACAAATGATGGCAAATGATACCAAAAATGGAAACACAAATGGATAACAAATGATATAAAATGGCGGGACAAATGAATAACAAATGATATCAATGATTGGTAGCAAATGATATCAAATGGTGGCAATGATTAATAACAAAGGATAGCACAAATGGTAGCACAATGATTGCAAGGTAAATCCTTATCTAAGTTAGATTAGGATTATAATTCCAATTCAAATGTGGATTAGGATTTTGTTGAAAGCCTCAATCCAAAGCAATAAGGATTGTTTTTCCTACCCTTTAAAGGATTCCAAAAGGTGTTTGGAAAAGGTTTAATTACTGCCCCTCCTAATTTTAAAACAAAAAGGATTACTTTCCCACTAACAAAAGGATTTGGATTTTCCCTTTGGCCAATTGTTTTCTAATTCTTTTCTTCTTCTATCTTTCTTCTCTCTCTCTCACTTTTTTCTTTTTTCTTTTCTGTTCTTCTCTCTTTTTCGAATGAACAGTACCGTGAACAGTGTTTAAACAGTAATGATGAGTAGGGCGATGAACAGTACCTACGAATTTTTTTCTCCTTTTTTTTTCTTTTGTAAATAGCAAACTAATCTATAGACTTCTTCTACTAGGATTTAGATTTATGCCAAAGATTCAAAGTTCAAGTTTCGGTTTTCTAAGGCTTTTTTTTTCAAAGAAGAAAAACAAAAGGCAAGGAAAGAAATGGCTAGATTTAACACACAAAAAGCACAAAAATCAGAATTCTTGCTACTATCAAATTCGGCAAGCATATAAAGAAATCAAAGAAAGAAAAAACGAGCCTAATACCTTAGTATTACCTTAACTTTGGCTCTAATACCAAATGATGCGGAACCCTAAGGTTAAAGAACCTGAAACCCCTTGAACATAGACTTTGATGGCAAAGACAAATCAGATAAATACCATCATGCAATAGAAAAGAAAAGTAAGCAACCTCACAATTCTATTTAAAGAATTCAGCCAAGCCAAGGAGAGAAACCTCGCACTGTTTTTTATTCATCAAAATCTTAAGTTCAAAACTTATCATAACCTATTTATAGCCTCCAAACACTAAGGGAATGGGTATACATAAGTCCAATAGGTTTAAAAGACCAAAATCCTACCTAAAATAGGCTAAAACAACTACTTAAAATCCAACTAAAGTAAAGTGATGATTTGGGCTTGTTTTAGATAGGCCCAAGTGTCTTAAGAAAACAAATATTAATTAAGCTACTTAAGTCACATGACTTTTAACGAAGTCACATGTCTCACTTAAATAAAAGCCCAATTAACTAAAATAAGCCTAACCTAAATGAATTATGCGACTTTTTGATACGGATCCAAGAGAGCTATCTTATGCCATTGAAGAGGGGCAACCTTATGACTTTCAAATGGGTCTAAATGGAGTTCAAACACATAAATATATGATCCAAATGTCATTGGGGCGTGCTCCAATTTATAGGAGGCAGATTTGGTGCTTTATTATTAATTTTGGGCTTATACAACTTTGGGCTTTAATTGTACAAGTCATGTGCCTCATTTAAAAGTCACATGACTTATTTAAGTTGTAAATGTGGGCTTAGGTTTGTGGGCTTCTTTTGGGTTTAGTTTTAGTTAGTTTGGTTATTTATTTTAGTCTTTCTTTTTAGGCCTATAAGGTTATTAATTAGTTTTTTTTAAGTGTGTTTAAGACTTATTTGGGCTTATTTGGCTTGTAAAAGCCCAAGAAAATTCGTGTAAGGCCATATGAGCATCTAAATTAGGGTTTTAAAGAGTGAATTAGGGTTAGCCACCTTATAAATAGGCTACCCTAGGTTGTAAACATAATTATTGAATCAAATTATAAACTTTTGAGAGTTTTTCTCTTGGCTTAGCCGAAATTCTTTAGAGAGATTGTGAGATTGCTATCTTTCTTTTCTATTGCATCAAGAATTAGGATTACTTATCAATCGTTTGATTGTGGAATTTTCCTATTCTTCTTATCCCGATTATTTGCGTTTCCATTCACATGTTGTTTGGGGGTTCAATAGGGAGGGTGTTTGTCTTCTTTGCGTTTTGAGATCAAAGTGTATGTTCAAGGGGTTTCGGGTTCTTTCACCTTGGGGTACCACTTGATGATAAGTAAATTAGAGTATTGGACAAGCAAAGACACTCTAACAATGTAAATGGAACAAAAAAAAACTAGCTTAAAACAAAGAAAAAAGCAACAAGAATCAAAGAAAATGACAATATAGATAAAATGAATGAATTTGTGATGCGGAACCCCAAGGTTGAAGAACCCGAAACCCTTAAACATACGCTTTGATTTCAAAAATCAAAAGAAGAGAAACTCCCTCCCTATTGAACCCTCAAACAACACGTGAATGGAAATGCAAATAATCGAGATAAGAAGAATTAAGAAAACGCCACAATCAAATGATTGATAAGTAATCCTAATTCTTGATGCAATAGAAAAGAAAGCAAGCAATTTCATAATCTCTCTAAAGAAATTCGGCTAAGCCAAGAGAAAAACTCTCAAAAGTTTATAATTTGATTCAATGATGTAGTTTACAACCTAGGGTATCCTATTTATAAGGTGGCTAACCCTAAATCACTCTTTAAAACCCTAATTTAAATGCTCATATGGCCTTACACGAATTTTCTTGGGCTTTTACAAGCCAAATAAGCCCAAATAAGTCTTAAACACACTTAAAACAAAAACTAATTAATAAACCTTATAGGCCTAAATGAAAGCCCAAAAGAAAGACTAAAATAAATAACCAAACTAACTAAACTAAACCCAAAAGAAGCCCGCACGCCTAGCCCATTAATAATACAACTTAAGTGAGTCATGTGACTTTTTAAATGAAGCACATGACTTGTACAATTAAGCCCAAAGTTGTTAAAAGTCCTTGATAGCTTAAGTTTGCCCAATTCCTTCTCTAGCTTCCAAGAGGCTAAGTACTTTATGCTTGCCTTCAAGTTCTCCATAACATTTCTCAAAGGCATCTTCATTAAGTTCTTGAGTAACAAAACCTTGAACATAAGATGACATGGCCATCTTTAGTTTCTTTGCACGTCCTCTTGTAATTGGATCACTAGGCATCTTTAAAGGATCATTGGTTGATGGTGGTGGATCTGTATCATTCCCTCCCTCTTCAAAAAGATTTGTCCTCAAATTTGCATCCATATCAAAAGGAGAAAGGTCAGACACATTAAAAGTACCAGAAACACCATATTCACCTGGTAAATCTATCTTGTAAGCATTATCATTGATGCGCTCCAATACTTGAAATGGACCATCACCACGTGTATCCAACTTGCTCTTCCTTTGGTTTGGAAACCGTTCCTTGCGAAAATGTACCCAAACCCAATCTCCAGGAGCAAATACCAATTGTCTTCTACCTTTATTGGCTCTTTCAGCATACTTCTGATTCTTCTTCTCAATATTAGCTTTTGCTTGCTCATGCAAAGATTTCACCAATTCTGCCTTCCTATTACCATCCAAACTGGAAATCTCATGTAAAGGCAACGGACAAAGATCAAGCACAGTCAGTGGGTTAAAACCATAAACAAGCTCAAAAGGTGAAAAACCAGTAGAAGAATGAATACTTCTATTATAAGCAAATTCAATGAAAGGTAAACAATCCTCCCATGTTTTGAGATTCTTACCTACTATGGCACGAAGTAAAGTTCCCAAAGTTCTATTCACCACCTCTGTTTGACCATCTGTTTGTGGGTGACAAGTAGTAGAAAACAATAATTTCGTACACAACTTACCCCATAGAACATGCCAAAAATGTGAAAGGAACTTTGTATCCCTGTCTGAAACAATGGTAAGTGGAACCCCATGCAAATGCACAACTTCTTTAAAGAATAGATCAGCAATATTAACAGCATCATCACATTTATGACAAGCAATAAAGTGAGCCATCTTGCTAAACCTATCAACCACAACAAAAATGCTATCTCTACCACGTTTAGTTCTAGGCAATCCAAGCACAAAATCAATAGAAACATCAATCCAAGGAGAACTAGGCACTGGTAGAGGCATATATAAACCATGAGGCATAGTTTTAGACTTAGCTTGCCTACATGCAATACATGAATTACATACTTTTTCCACATCCCTACGCATATGAGGCCAATAAAATTGCTCATTCAACATGTCATATGTCTTATCACCCCAAAATGTCCCATCAATCCCCCACAATGAGACTCTAATACAAGCAAATCACGCATAGAACATTTAGGCAAACAAAGCTTGTTGCCCTTAAAAAAAAACCCATCATGCCTATAAAATTTATCAAAAGCTTGATGCTCACATGCTGCATACACATTACCAAAATCAAGATCTCCAACATATAGTTCCTTAACATGCTCAAAACCAAGAAACTTAGAACTGAGTGTAAAAATTAAAGAATATCTCCTTGATAATGCATCAGCAACAATATTATCTTTTCCATGCTTGTATTGAATGACATAGGGAAACTGTTCAATAAATTCAACCCATTTAGCATGCCTTTTATTCAATTTACCTTGTCCCTTCAAATGTTTGAGGGACTCATGATCGGTATGAATGACAAACTCCTTAGGAAGAAGGTAATGTTGCCACACATCCAAAGCTCTTACTAAGGCATATTTGCTCTTTGTCATAGGTTGAATAGTTGAGTTGGGCTCCATTAAGCTTCTCACTAAAGTAGGCAATTGGTTTCTTCTCTTGCATCAACACCGCCCCAATACCTACCCCAGAAGCATCACATCTATTTCAAATGTCTTATCAAAATTAGGCAAAGATAAAATAGGAGCAGAACACAACTTCCCTTTCAAAGTATCAAACGCCTTTTGTTGTGGTGTTGATGATTTCAACATCCTTCTTGATGATTTCTGTAAGTGGTGTAGCAATGGACGAAAAATCTTGCACAAAACGCCTATAAAAACTTGCTAATCCATGGAAGCTCCTTACATCAGAAGTAGTTTTAGGCATGGGCCATTCTTGAATTGCCTTCACTTTTTCTTCATCCACTTCAATTCCCTATGCACTCACCACAAAACCAAGAAACACAAGTCTATCTATGCAAAATGTGCATTTCTTAAGCTTAGCATACAACTTTTCAGATCTCAAAGCTTGGAAAACTAACCTAACATGCTCAATATATTCTTCATAAGACTTGCTGTAAATGAGTATATCATCAAAGTACACAACAACAAACTTTCCTAAATATGCATGTAATACATGGTTCATAAGCCTCATAAAAGTGCTAGGGGCATTAGATAGCCCAAATGGCATAACCAACCACTCATACAAACCATATTTAGTTTTGAAGGCTGTTTTCCACTCATCACCAGGTTTCATTCTAATTTGATGATATCCACTCATTAAATCAATTTTAGTAAAATACACAGCACCACATAATTCATCCAACATATCATCTAGCCTAGGAATGAGATGTCTATACTTTACAGTGATTTTGTTGACTGCACAACAATCAGCACACATCCTCCATGTTCCATCCTTTTTAGGCACCAAAAGAATTGGCACTGCACATGGACTCATGCTTTCTCTCACCAATCCCTTCTCCATGAGTTCTTCCACTTGCCTTTGCATCTCCTTAATTTCCATAGGATTGCTTCTATAGGCTAGTCTATTGGGGATGGTAGATCCTGGCACAAAGTCAATCTGATGTTCTATCCCTCTCAAAGGTGGCAATCCATCCGGCATCTTTTCAGGAAATACATCAGAATACTCCTGCAACATAGAAACAAAACTAGGAGGCAAAGAATCAAGATTAAGGTCAGTGTTAGAAAACAAAGTTTCCTTGTAGATGACAAGGATCAATGGTTGTCCTAAAGATAAAGCACTCTTAACCTCTTTTGTTCTCACATAAAAATTTTGTTTTTGCTTTCCCCCTTGCTTGTTTTCACTCACCAATGGGCCATTTATTTGTTTTGTTTCTTTTCTGGCCTCTTTTCCCCTTTTCTTTTCTTTTTCTCTTTCTCTCACCCCTTGGGCCGAAACCTCTCTCCCCTTTACTACTTTGGCCGACGCCTCTTTCTCTTTCTCAAACATTTTCTTTTGTTCTTCATAAATCTCTTGAGGAGATAATGGAGCTAAAACAACCTTTCTACCTTCATAAGAAAAAGAAATTCGGTTAGTGTACCCATTATAAATAGCTTGTCTATCAAACTGCCAAGGCTTCCCCAAAAGCAAATGGCCTGTCTGCATAGGTACAACATCACATAAAACCTCATCCTTGTACCATCCAATTGAAAATGGCACTCTAACTTGGCGTGTCACCTTAACTTCTCCACTACATTTAACCATTGCAACCTATAAGGTCTAGGATGCTTCTCATATGCCAAGTTCAAATTTTCAACCATACTTGCACTAGCTACATTCGTGGAACTCCCCCCATCAATAATTATTGTGCACACTCTCCCATTAACTAAACACTTAGTGTGAAATATGTTCTCTCTTTGTTATAGGCTATCTTCTTTAACATTCAAGTTTAAAGCTCTCCTAGCAACTAAAGATGTCCCGGTTTCATTGACTAATAACTCCCCTTCATTATCACAATCACTACAATCTTCTAAAGGGGGCATTTCATTATCACTATTTTCTGATTCAGAAGTAATTTCCCCATCATCCCTAGCTATTATTACCCTCCTATTAGGACATTCACGTGCTACATGCCCCTTACCCAAACATTTAAAACATTTAATTTCTCTACTAGGAGTAGGAATACTAGAGTTACCTTTAACAACCTTGTTTGGAAGTTGGGGTACCTTTTCTTCTTTGGGTGTTGAATATGCCCTATAGGGTTTAGATACCCTAAAGTCCTTCTTCTCCTCCTTTTTGGTCCACTTAGACGCCAAAGAGTGATTTGAGTTATTGTTGGTAAGGAAGCCTCTATTCTTCTTTTGCTTTTCAATCTTCATTGCCATGTGCAACATTTCTTCCATGGAGTCATATTTGTATAATTCAAGGGCATGAGCAATATCATTGTTTAGCCCACTTAGAAACCGAGCCATGGTGACCTGCACATCCTCCTCAATGTTTACTCTCACCATGCACATTTCCATTTCCTTATAGTACTCCTCCACTGGTTTTACTCCCTGCACAAGCCTATGCAATTTTTGATGTAATTCTTTAAAATAGTGCGAAGGAACAAACCTTTATCTCATGGCTTCCTTCATGTCTTCCCAATTATTAATAGGATGCCTTCCCACCTTCCTTCTACTCAAATTGAGTTGCTCCCACCAAAATACTGCATAATCAGTGAACTCCACAACTGCAAGCTTCACCTTCTTTTCCTCTGAATATCTGTTGCATTCAAAGATCATCTCCACCTTTCGTTCCCACTCCAAATACTCTTCTGCACTATTTCGGCCTTTGAAAGGAGGAATCGAGTTTGATGTTGCCCAAGTTCCCATCTATCGTTGCACTAGCTTCCTCTCCATCTTCATCATCATAATCATGCACTACTTGTTGTTCAATAATTTGGTTTCTCCTTGTTGTCCTTCTAGGTACATTGGATGTACTTCCATCACGCCTCTCTTCTATTCCATCTATCCTAAGGTTCAGCTGTCGAATCTCCCTAATAAACGCTTGATATAGCATCTTGTTATCGGGTACATTTACATCATCCTCTTGGGATATTCCTTTCCCACTAAATTCTTCAGTCATGGTGGATTCTTTGCAAGAAAATGTTAGATAAAAAACCTCACAAGCACTCCCTTATGTGTTTTTAACACTCAAGATGTCACTCCTCTCGTGTTTCACACAATTAAGGCTTTTACCCTCTTATTGTCCTCTCACTCTCAAGCTTGCAACTTCAAAATTGCACTTCAGAATTTAAATCACAAATCAAAAACTTGAGCACGTTTAAGAAAGCAAGGAAATAATAACTAACAACAAAACGATAGCTCAAAAACTAGAAAAGAAGACTCTAGACACAATGGAGGTGATACACGGACAAGGGTGGTGTACCACTTGATGATAAGTAAATTAGAGTATTGGACAAGCAACGATACTCTAACAATGTAAATGGAACAAAAAAAACTAGCTTAAAAACAAAGAAAATAAGCAACAAGAATCAAGGAAAATGACAATATGGATAAAATGAATGAATTTGATTCACTACAAAGTAAATCAAATATCGAACCTAAATATTCTACCCAACAAAGCAAGAAATCAACAAAGAGACCTAATTAAAATAAATGAAGTAGGTTGCATGCAAAAACAAATCAATTTAGAGCCAAAATTATCACTAGGCCGAATGGTGTAACAAGCTTGATTAGTGTATCAAGTTGTGTGCAAAATGGTGACAAAATGATGGCAAAATGATAGAAAAATAATGGAAAAAAATGATAGCAAATGATGCCAAAAATGGTAACAAAATGGTGGCAAATGATTGGAAAAATGATGGCAAATGATATCAAAAGTGGTAGCAAAAATGATCAAAATGATGGAACAAATGGATAACAAATGGCAGCACAAATGGATAACAAATGATATAAAATGGTGGCACAAATGGATAGCAAATGGATAGCACAAATGGTGGTTCAATAATTGCAAAATAAATCCTTGGTTAAGTACGACTAGGATTGTAATTCCAAATCAAGTATGGATTGGATTTTGAAAACCTAAACCCAAAGCAATAAGGATTGTATTTCCTACCCTTTAAAGGATTCCCAAAGGTGTTTGGAAAAGGTGTAAATGCTGCCCCTCCCAATCCTAAAGCAAAAAGGATTAGTTTTTCCCACTTATGAAAGGATTAGGATTTCTTTAGGCTATATAAACTACCCTTGCTCAATTTGATCCTTAGTTTTTTTTCTTCTCTCTTCTTTCTTTTTTTTTTGATGAACAGTACCGTAAACAGTGCAATGAACAGTACCGTGAACAGTGCGATGTACAGTGCCGTGAACAGTACCACGATTTTTTTTTTAAATTCAACACACCAATCTAAAAGGCTACTACTACTAGAATTTTGTTTTTTTCATGCCAAAGATTCAAAGTTCAAGTTCGGTTTCTAAGGCTTTTTAATGAATAAAAAAAACACAAGGTAAGGAAAAGAAAATGCTAAATTTACCACACAAAAAGCACACAAATCAAAACTTATTACTACCTAATTCGGCATAAACATAAAGAAATCAAAGAAACAAAACATAAACCTAACACTAAGATAAATAGGAATTTACCTTTCTTTTGGCTCTGATACCAAATAATGCGGAACCACAAGGTTAAAGAACCTGAAACCTCTTAAACATACGCTTTGATTTCAAAAGACAAAGAAAAGAAACTCCCTCCCTATTGAACCGCCAAACAACACGTGAATGGAAACACAAATAATCGGGATAAGAAGAATTAAGAAAACGCCACAATCAAATGATTGATAAGTAATCCTAATTCTTGATGCAATAGAAAAGAAAGCAAGCAATCTCAAAATCTCTCTAAAGAAATTCGGCTAAGCCAAGAGAAAAACTCTCAAAAGTTTATAATTTGATTCAATGATGAAGTTTACAACCTAGGGTATCCTATTTATAAGGTGGCTAACCCTAAATCACTCTTTAAAACCCTAATTTAAATGCTCATATGGCCTTACACGAATTTTCTTGGGCTTACAAGCCAAATAAGCCCAAATAAGTCTTAAACACACTTAAAAAAAACTAATTAATAAACCTTATAGGCCTAAATGAAAGCCTAAAAGAAAGACTAAAATAAATAACCAAACTAACTAAACTAAACCCAAAAAGAAGCCCACACGCCTAGCCCATTAATAATACAAATTAAGTGAGTCATGTGACTTTTTAAATGAAGTACATGACTTGTACAATTAAGCCCAAAGTTGTTAAAAGCCCTTGATAGCTTAAGTTTGCCCAATTCCTTCTCTTGCTTCCAAAAGGCTAAGTACTTTATGCTTGCCTTCAAGTTCTCCATAACATTTCTCAAAGGCATCTTCACTAAGTTCTTGAGTAACAAAGCCTTGAACATAAGATGACATGGCCATCTTTAGTTTCTTTGCACGTCCTCTTGTAATTGGACCACTAGGCATCTTTAAAGGATCATTGGTTGATGGTGGTGGATCCGTATCAATTTGATTCACTACAAAGTAAATCAAATATAGAACCTAAATATGCTACCCAACAAAGAAAGGAAATCAACAAGATACTAATTAAAACTAAATAAAGTATGAAACATGCAAACAAATCAATTTAAAGCCAAATTATTCACTATGTCGAACGATGTAACAAGCTTGATTAGTGTGTCAAGTTGTGCAAAATTGTGGCAAAATGATGGCAAAAGTTTTCAAAAATGATAACACAAATGGTGGAAAAAGTTCCAAAAATGGTTGCACAAATGATGGAAAAGTTGCCAAAAATAGTTGCACAAATGGTGGAAAGTTTCCAAAAATGGTTACACAAATGATGAAAAGTTGCCAAAAATGGTCACACAAATTGATAGCAAATGATAAAAATGATTGGCACAAATGGATAATAAATGGATAGCACAAATATTTGCCAAGTAGAAATCCTTGTCTAACTAGGATTATGATTGTAATTCCAAATCAAGTATGGATTGGATTTTTGAAAACCTAAACCCAAAGCAATAAGGATTGTATTTCCTACCCTTTAAAGGATTCCCAAAGGTGTTTGGAAAAGGTGTATATGCTGCCCCTCCCAATCCTAAAGTAAAAAGGATTAGTTTTTCCCACTTATGAAAGGATTAGGATTTCTTTAGGCTATATAAACTACCCTTGCTCAATTTGCTCCTTAATTTTCTTTTCTTTTTCTATTTTTCTTCTCTTTCACGTTTTTCTTTCTTCTTTCTTTTTTTTTTTGATGAACTACCGTGAACAGTGCGATGAACAGTATCGTGAACAGTACCACGATTTTTTTTTTAATTCAACACACTAATCTAAAGGCTACTACTACTAGAATTTGTTTTTCTTTTATTTTATGCCAAAGATTCAAAATTCAAGTTCGGTTTCTAAGGCTTTTTATTGAATCAAAACACGAGGTAAGAAAGAGAAACGACTAAATTTAACACACAAAAAACACGCAAATCAAAACATATTACTACCTTATTCGGCATAAACATAAAGAAATCAAAGAAAAGAAAACACAAACCTAACACTAAGATAAATAGGAATTTACCTTTCTTTTGGCTCTGATACCAAATGATGTGGAACCCCAAGGTTAAAGAACCCGAAACCCCTTGAACATACACTTTGATCTCAAAATGCAAAGAAGACAAATACCCTCCCTATTGAACCCCCAAACAACACGTGAATGGAAACGCAAATAATCGGGATAAGAAGAATTAAGAAAACGCCACAATCAAATGATTGATAAGTAATCCTAATTCTTGATGCAATAGAAAAGAAAGCAAGCAATCTCGCAATCTCACAATCTCTCTAAAGAATTTCGGCTAAGCCAAGAGAAAAACTCTCAAAAGTTTATAATTTGATTCGATAATTAAGTTTACAACCTAGGGTAGCCTATTTATAAGGTGGCTAACCCTAATTCACTCTTTAAAACCCTAATTTAGATGCTCATATGGCCTTACACGAATTTTCTTGGGCTTTTACAAGCCAAATAAGCCCAAATAAGTCTTAAACACACTTAAAACAAAACTAATTAATAACCTTATAGGCCTAAAAAGAAAGACTAAAATAAATAACCAAACTAACTAAAACTAAACCCAAAAGAAACCCACACACCTAAGCCCACATTTACAACTTAAATGAGTCATGTGACTTTTAAATGAGGCACATGACTTGTACAATTAAAGCCCAAAGTTGTATAAGCCCAAAATTAATAGTAAAGCACCAAATCTGCCTCCTATAAATTGGAGCACGCCCCAATGACATTTGGATCATATATTTATGTGTTTGAACTCCATTTAGACCCATTTGAAAGTCATAAGGTTGCCCCTTTTCAATGGCATAAGATAGCCCTCTTGGATCCGTATCACTTTTAAATGAGACACATGACTTGTATAATTAAAGCCCAAAGTTATATAAGCCCAAAATGACTTAAGTTGGCCCAATTCATTGACTTGCTTCCAAAAGCTAAGTACTTTAAACTTGTGATGTTGGTTGATGAAATCATCATGACTTGCTCCCCTTTGCTTGTATCATTGCCTCCCTCTTTAGAAAAGATTCATCCTCGAATCTTCATCTTGCAATAGTCAGCCTAGTCCCATGGTAAAATAGTACATTTTAAGAATTTGCAAGGCACGCGACTGATATAAATGGTCTCAGCCGAGTGTTAGCCACTTTTTCTGCACAAAATTAAAATTGTATCATTAAATACTCAAAAACTTCATAAATCTTAAAATAATCCTAATTGGCATAAAAGAGAAATTTAATACTTAAAACATGAAAAACATGCAAAATGAGACATAAATGCAGATAAAAATACACTAAAAGTAAACACTAAATTAGAGTTATCAGATTACATTCTTGGAGTTAAGATTTCAAAAGATTGATCAAGAAGGTTGTTGTCTCTTTCATAAGAGACATATATTAACAAAGTCATTAAATGGTTTAATATGTAAATTTGCAAATCCATTAATAACCCCATTGCCAAGAATCGATTTTTTAGTAAAAGCATGTGTCCTAAGACTCCCAAAAAAATGGAATGCATGATGAACTTTCCATATGCCACTACCATGGGTAGTCTAATGTATGCAATATTGTGTACAAGACCTTATATATGCTTACAGTAGGTATAGTAAATAGATATCAATCAACCCCAGGTGAAGCACATTGGAAAGAAGCTAAAAGGACACTTAGATACCTCAAAGGTACCATAGACTATTCTATTTGTTATCAAGGCAAAGACCTGCAATTAAGAAGATACACAGATGTTGACTAAGGAGATGATATGGATGAGAGGAAATCCACTTCCGAATTCATTTTTTTGCTTGGCAAAGGTGATATCTTATAGAGTAGTAAGAAATAAACTTGTATAGCCTTAACAATAATGGAACCTCAATTTGTTACTTCCTTAGCTGCTGATAAAAAGTAGTTTAGCTAAAAATGTTTATGAACTATTTAAGAGTAATTGCTTTAAAGGATCCAATAATAGTCTATAGTGACAATCAATCTTAGATTGCTTACATAAAAATTCTAAAATTTCCTAGTAAGACTAAGCATATCGACATTAAATATCATTACATAAAAGTATTATTGCTTGAGGAGAAGTGAACTTACAGTCCATTTCCACACAAGATATAATAACAGATCTATTGACTAAACCTATAACAAGAAATTTGTTTGAGAGACACATTAGATCTCAAGGCTTGCGTAGGATTTAATTTGTATTATTCTCTTATGTAATCCATTAACATTATTATTTATGAATAATAATTGATTTCATTATTGGCAATACATGAGTGATTATTTAATGTGTGACTATTTATTATTATTGATTATGAGATTATGTCGGACACAGAAGTAACCCACTCACACAAGTGTTTACCCTAGTTTTGCCAATGTGTTGACAAAGACTAAGATGAGGAGAAATTTTAAACATATGGTGAAACTCGAGAGCTTGTTCAAAATAAAAATGTCATCTTACAGAAATTGCAAGATAAGTTTTGTCAAGGTGCAAGATAAAGATATACATAAGATTGTATGCTTAGGATTAATATCCAAATTTGGATTATGTGTGATCCCATGGTGAGTTAAATATAACTGTCATGTTCTATCCAAAAGCTAAAAGTAGTCCTTAAGTAACTAAAGCTGGATGCTTCAGTCATCGCAACCTTACTCTTCTGTATGGTGTTAAATATATTTTAGGAGACATGCGCTCCTTAAAGGGAAGGAAAGAACACCATAACACATGTTTCATACCATATGAGCTTAAGTGGCCAAAGGATGGGAATTTAATAAGTAAGTGATCTCAACTTTTCGTAGTGTTAGACTCTATTGGATATTGACCCTCAAAATCATTATCCCTAAAGTATGCTTTAATGTAGCTAGCTTAATTAGAATGCAAAAGGCTATTGAATAATCTGACCTAGCAAGTCTAACTAGAAAAGTGAGTTAGAACATGATAGATGGCATTAATAAGAAGGGAAGATAACATTTTGATCACATTCAATAGTTTCATGGTTTCCTAGTATACCTATTGTAGCTTTTATAAGTAGAACATAATATTGAACACGAAAATTATTTTATAAGATCATGAGTCAAAACGGTGATGTTATATATCCCTAATAAGTGTGTAATATTAGTGCTCTGATGTATGCTGGTCGCATGATCTATCTACCTATATATAACTAGAGATATTGATTGAAAATCATTTTGTCATGTTCAAGTGGGATATGCCCATGACTCTATTTGTATTTATCCTAATCATATTAGGATTATCTAATCTTGATTCAAAAAGGAATCAAAGCTCTCCTAGGGTTATAACTTTAGTAAACCTCTATAAAAGGGGAGTCAAAAAACCATTTAGAGGTTATTGAAATTATTGACTCTTATTTATAGACAAAATTTCATGTTCTCCTATTTGGTTTTTCCTTTGCATCTCTAAGGGATTTTTGAGACTGTGGATTTGCTATCTTTTTTCTCGGTGAATTAAATTTTGGTTAAAGGCTTAACTAATGATGTAAAATAAAGATCTTGTGCTTCCATTTTTTCAAAGTATTATGTGCTATAAGAGGTATTTATGTTACCTTATTTATTATTTTTCATATATATTTGTATGCATGTTTTTCCCAATACTAATATTATCCAAAAATTTTAATTTTAATTTTATATTATATTAGTGTGTGTGTGTGTGTGTATATGCATGTATGTATGTATGTGTGTGTGTGTGTGTGTGTGTGTATAATTAAACCTTATCAAACTATTTAAACCATGAACCGATTGACATGCTGGTTCGACATCAAATTTGGTTCTACAAACATTAGTTTTGATTTGACATCATATTCGATTCTACAAACATTAGTTTTTCTTATAATCAACAGGTTAAGAATGTACATAGTCTAGTACAATTTGAATATTTGTAAATCTTGAGTATCATTTTAAATGTATATATTTCAAAATTAAGTTTTATTATTTTCTTTTCAAGATAATTTGGGATTTACCTATAGTTTAAATGGTTTAGAGTATGACTATTCACTCAGTTGACTAGGGTTCGAATCATATCTTTCCATCTCCAAGTATAAAAAAAAATAAAATTATGGATAGTTCGGTATAGATTTTTTAGCTTTTTCATTATAAATAATATAGTATGCGATAATCCACTGCTGAGATAATTTAATTTTTAAAATGTTTAATAAAATATATTATATTATTGACAATATAGCTTGATTTAAATTTTTTTATTTGATCTCTATTTCAATTTAGTTCAGTAAAATTTAGATCTGTGTACATTACTAATAGAGATATAAGAAATAAATATAATAATATGTGCACAATAAATTGTAAGTTTATGTTTTTAGAGATGGTTCTTTTTTACAACTTTAAAAACAATAGATGGTGTAATTTTTTATTTAAAATTTGCATGGAGTTTTTTTAATTTAAAATCTTATCTTTAACATAATCATCAGAAGACATGTATATTTTTTTAAAAAAAAATATTCAGTATAAGTAGGGGGAACATTTTAGTAGAAAAACCTCATGAAAATAGAAAAAAGTAATAAGTTTAAAGAAAAAATGGAAGAGAAAGAGAAAGAGAGAGAGAGAGAGGGAATGGTTTGAACTTTGAAGCATAAAACTTAAAAACAAGGTAGAGGATACGTACAGAAGAGCAAGTGAGAAAAGATTTTTAGCCCTTTAATTATGGTTCCCATTAATCTGAAATGTTGATTCCACATGCAGTTTCATACTTATACCCCATATTTCTAAATAAGTTAAATTCACACTATTTTTCAATTTTTTTAAAGCCTAATGAAAAGCTTTGAAAAATACAAATTAATTTTCTTACTTTTTTAAGGGAGTTTCACAAAAATACCAAAAAAGGGGTTTCACTAAAAAAATACTCCCTTCTTTTTTCCCTTTTAATTTTTTTTTAAATTTTCATTTTAAAAAATACCATTTTTTTAAAATACAATATTTAACTCAAACTTTTCCTCCCCTCTCCCTCTCCAATGTTGAGTCTCTCCTAGTTTCTTTCTCTTTCCAATGTCATTACCTCTCTCCCTTTCTAACATTGAGTCATTGCTAGCCTTTCACTTGCCACCCTATTCAATCATCGATCCGCCTCTCCAGTTGCTGCCCTTGATCAGTCTCCCTCTACCCTACCATTTATTTATCTTAATGATATTTACATGTTGATATTAGTTTTTGATTTCAATATAATCAAGTAAAATCCTCTAGAATATAGATCATGTTTTAAGGAAAAACTATAGTTACCTTATTTAATCAGATACCTATTCTCTCCTCATCCTCAACATCACTCTATATAAGCTCTCACCTTGCTCTTTTTCAACTGAATTTTTTTGTTTAATTTTATTTTTTGAATATCTATTATTGATTATGGTGTGTATGGCTACTTATGTAAATTTTTCATCTAGTTTACTGAACTTTGAGCACTTGGTTTTGAGGAATTTTTCATCTAGTTTACTGAACTTTGAGCACTTGGTTTTGAGGAATTTTTCATCTAGTTTTGAATCAATCTTTTAATTATTTACAAACTCTATTATTTGTTAAACTTTGGTATTTTAATTGTTGCATACAAAGGGTTTGACAAAATGCCAACATGAACTTTTTGGTATGAGAAAATGTTCTATAAAATAAATTATGAAATTCATCCAAGTCTAGTTGTGCCCAAGACACCAAGTTCAATTCTAGATGAAATGATAGAAAAATATGTAAATCAATTTTGAGGCAGGAAGTGTAGTGTTTTATGCATTTGGAAGTGAAGGCAATCTTAACAAAGATCAATTTCAATAACTATTGTTAGGTCTTAAACTTACAAGTTTTCCATTTCTTACTGCTTTGAAGCCACCAATGAAAGCTAAAAAAACGAAGTGTGCACTACCAAAATGGTTTAAAGAGAGAATGAAAAGGAAAGTATGATGCATATCGAACCCTAATAATATCCAATTTACTCTCAAAAGCCCGCTTTTAGGGCTCGAAACCGGATAAAGGTTCATTTAACTCGTGAAGGCCAGTTGCTTCATAATAGACATGATTTTATTCCCATCTATCATTAACAATCAACCTATAAGGTCATTTACTGGGCACCACAAGGCAAGTATCAAGGAGTCGCCACCCAATAAATATTGAAAAAGTGAGTTCTACCCTTATAAGTCCAAAAGCAGAGACAGTTCAATACCTCACTCTTATTTATAACTTTGGTTAGCATTATATAAATGAGTTTTTATGATTAATTTATTTTATCTCTTTTCTCACACAAGTTACCATGCTAGAAAAGTAAGACGTATTCAAACATGTTAGAAGGTTGTAAAGCATGAATATGAAAGCTGTAAAAGCATCACATAGAAAGCACTATTGAATATAAGAATAAATGTAAAGATAAAATCATACATAAATTAGGAAATTAATTGAGTTCATTTTGAATGAGGATGTTGGTCCTCACATAGATATTTACATAAAATGGTAGAGTTTTTGGTGTATTTTTGATAAAAAAAAGTAGGGCATTGAGCCCATACAACTTTTGAAAAAGAATTATGTTAATTAATTTTCAATAGAAAATCTTTTGTATTTATAAAGAAAAATCCTTAATTTTACATGCTATTTTGTAGATGAAAATTGGGACATTGGTCCCTTTTATTATAGAAAAATCCTATCAAACTTGTATGAAATCATTTCATGAGTTTTTAGTGTACATTCAAAAAGATCATTTATTAATAAGCTATTGACAATAAAAAGAATAATAATGCAAGTAAAATGACATACATAAATCGGATTATTCATTTAATTAGGAACATTTATTCCTTCATGCATATTTATAAAAGCTTTTTTGTGTGGTTTGCAGGATAAAAAAGTGGACATTTGTCCTTTTTATTAGGAAAAAATCTTGATTAATTACGTAGAAATAGTTTCAGTGTTATTTTTAGTTTAAGCATGTGAAAACCCTTTATTATTACATGTTTTGCAAGAAATAAAAGAAAATATAAGGATAGTTAAATACAGGCCTAAATAATAAATGGATGAGAAAATAAAATAAATTTTAGACTATGCCCCTCTTTACTCTCCAGTCCAGCCCAGAATGTGTTAATGCATATTAAAATATGGCAGAAAAATAATATTGGTTAATAATGAATTAAATCACTTAATATAGGATAAACATTTAATGAAACCGAATAATTTAAATAAACAATTAACCTCAAATAAAATATAGATAAAATATATAGAATGTATGATGCATCTGGAATTCACGCAGCATGCATTAACACACGTATGCTAAAATAATAGATAAACGCAGCAAATAATAATTATATAATAAAATGAAACAAATTGATAAATAAATAATGAATGATAAATAATTAGTTAATTTAAATAAATTAGATAGATAATCAATTTAATATAATAGAAATAAAATAGATAAAAATATTATATTATACATAAAAATATAATATTATATACAACTAACATTATAAAAGTATAATATTAGTGGAATAAACAATATTATATTAATACACAAGCAGTATTTAAAACATATTATAAATTTGATGTAAAAGGATAAATTATTATAATTAATTTATCATAAATATTAGCTAATTAGACTAATAAAAGATTAAAGTGATAAAGTAAAAAAACATTAATAAAATGGTAAGTTAATATAATTAGTATAATGTAATAAAGTAATAAATGAATTAAAATATAATGAATAAAAAGAAAGTAAAAAAATGAAGAACAAATAAAAGAAATGAAAGGAAACAATTTGGAATTAAAAGGCAAGTGAAATAAGATGTTTTTGGCCAAGCTATACTAAATTTAAAATAATAAAATATGAATCATATGTAGGTGAAAGCAAAAATCGTGAGTGGATGGCAACAAAGGTGACGTGCTAAGAGCACGAAAGAGGGAAGCATCCAGCATGCGAGTCATGCCCGATTTAAGGCCGAGTCACAAGCCAAAGGTATGACTCGGTCTGACCCAAGGCCCTCACTCTGTGCAGAATTAAGTTCCAGCCAGTAGAATGATGCCAAAAGCCATGGAAAACAAATAAAAGCCACCTAAAAATCAATTTTTACCATTTTAATGCATAAAAGGGCAAAAAAAAACTTAATAAAACCCATGAAAAACATGATTTTCACAAGAAAAACCAAGATTAAAGCAATAAACATGAAATTCAAAATTTGACAAAATGAAGAAGATGATGAATAGTAAACTTTAATTAATTTATTTACTCAATTTTACAAGCTTAAATTTAATAAATCAAATATTAAACAAAATCAAGCTATAAATATGGAAAATAAGAATTTCTACTATGAATAATATACTTAGTGTTGGTTCCATCAAATAATAAGGTCCTAATGCTTTTGATCTTTCCTTTCCCTATTTTCTTGCTCTCTATTTTTGGTTTTTTAAAGATACAGTGTGTGTGTGTGTGAGGGGAAATGTGAGAGAGAGAAAGAGAGTCGAGAAAGATCCTCCTTTCAATTTCTATCTTTTTCTCCTTAAATACCCCTTTAAAGATCAATTTTGGATGAGGATTGGGAAATAAAACACTACAAGAAAATTAAAAATTAGCAACGAAAATTATTATGTTGCTAATTTAGCAACAAAAATCCAATTCCATAGCTATTTAGCAATGGAAAAAAATTTCCGTTGCTAAAATTGGTTAAATATTCTAGATTTAGCAACGAAAATATATATTTGGTTATCTTCTGTCGCTAAAAGTGGAGGGAATTTTTAGCGCCAAATTTAGCAACGAAAATTTGCAACGGAAATTCTATAAATTTGCTAAATAAGGCGCTAACAGATGACGGAAAAATTTTGGAACAAAAAATAGCAACGGAATATAATTTCCGTTGCTAATTTAGCAAATGAATATAATTTTCGTTGCTATTTTAATTTCCGTTGCAAATTTATATTTTCAATGGAAAATAGCAACGGAATTGGATTTTCGTTGCTAAGTTAGCAATCGAAATTGAATTCTGTTGCTAATTTTCATGTTTAATGAAAAATAGCAATGGAATTAATTTCGGTTGCTAATTTAGCAACCGAATTGAAATTCCATTGCTAATTTTAAGGATATTTATGTAATTTTCTTATTTGTTGCCCTAGGTATAAATTAGCCCCCCATCTCTTCTCTTCTCTTCATCTACGCCATCTGTTTTGATTACCGGCTTTCAACAATGGTAATTCCCCCCCCCCCCCTCCCTCTCTCTCTCTCTCTCTCTCTCTCAGCTTATATATCTAGAGACTCTCCTCCTCAGTGAAGCTCCATTTATCGTAGAGTTACAAGGTTTTGTTTCATTTTAATCTTTCTGATTTTTTTTCTATTTTCTTTTTTGTTATTTTATTTTTATGCATATAAATTTGGGTTTATAGGCATCGATGGACTGGTCGTTATGAAGCTCATTTGTGGGATAAGAATTGCTGGAACGAATCATAGAGCAAAAAAGGCAGACAAGGTTCTTCATTCTCTGTACGGCTTTTCTCATTAATTTCCTTCATTTATCATTTTATTATTATTTTTTTACTGATTAGTTGATTGTTTTTATTGTTCTTTCTGATCGTGGTCCTGGAATCCAACTCAAAATACAGTATATCTCGGTATAGTTTTGTTATTTCTTTTCCTTTTTTTTATTATTTTGAATCACATGGTTCATATCTATTTGGAGATTTTGAATCACATGGGTTAGTATATAAATGTTTTATTTTTTATTTTGGTAAAATACTGTATAAATAGTGGTTCTTTTCTCAAACGAAAGAAAGAGAGTTGGAAATGGCAGTGTTGGGTGAAGGTGTTACACAGATTCTGACATTCAGAATGCTATTTCTGTTGGTGAGTCATACGTATCTCCCTCTCTCTCTTTATCTCATAACTGTTTTGCAAATTTATTTTATTTATATCAGACCAAAAATAAAATAAGTTTATCAAACTGGCCAGTTGTTTTCTTGTGCTAATAATAAAATACTCAGGGATTAACTTTGTTATGTATTTTAGTATATGTTTGCATTTGCATCATTCTAGGTTCTGGTTATTTTGGTTGATTTTTTTCTCAGATGAGATCTTTTGTTTGCAGAATTTTGTAGTTTAATCACTAGTTTATTGCCTGATGATGATTTTCATTTTGGCATATAAAATATAGTACAAATTAATAATCTTTAAGAGGTTATGCCTTGATATGTCTTCTAGATTTGTTCATTGCAGGTAACGCTAGCAAAAGGGTTTACTTCAACAACCCAAATTGGCCTGGTAGGCATTTTCTCTGTCTCTCTCCGTCATACATACATATTAGGATATATCATTTTGCTTTTATGTGCTGTGTGTTGATGTTGGTTATTCTTAGTCATTAGCATTGATCTATTGATCATTTTGTCATACTTATATTTGGAGAAAAGCTATCCCTATTTTTGTTCTCCTTTATCCAAATCATTTTCTTTCTCTTTCGTAGGATGGAAGAATAATATCTATATATGCTATTAAGTAATCATTAGTTTCAAATAATTAAGAGTATGTTTACGCGAGGGTCCTTTTAAAATAATAATCTAAGCCCATCTCAGGTTTCTTCCATTAAAAATCATCACTTACTATTAAAATAATGGACACGAGGCTTTGCATCCATCAGTTATTTATACAATAAAATTGATGAGTTATTAAATGAAAAAAATTATCTTGCATATTAGAGTTTTTTCATTAGGTGTTAAGAACGATCATCTTTTCTTATTTATTTATTTATTTATTTATTTATTGCCAATATGTGGTCCCCCATATGGTTTGTAGATATTCTCAATCATATTGTTTGGAATTTTTTTAGTTTACGGTCCCATCACATGCATGTTTTAAAAACCATACTGAATAAAAAATTATTAACAAGCGTGATTCAGTTGAATGAGCCTTAGAAGCTAATATTGAATTAGAATTTGAACTATTTGAAATTGTATAATTCAAATTCCATAATTTATATAAATAAAAGATTATTTTAATTTGTTAGAAAATTGAAGTTTGTATGCATTTTGCTTTTAAATCATAAAATAGGAGAGTTTAACATTTGGTAGAACTTAAAATTTAAAAGTACAGTATAAGTGAACTTATACTTACTGTTTGATTAAAATATCATTTGAAATCATGTTTTATAATCATACCATTTGTATCTATAACAAAAATTAATGATCATATACCATTAGTGATGTAATAAAAATAAAATTATAATGAACCAAATAGCAAAAAGCAAAACCACATTAAACTTATTTTATGCATTCTTTGGATGCGCACAAGATTTAAGACTTCCATGTGAATAGAAAAAAATCCTTTACTATTGCAAATCTTTATCATTAGGTGAGTTAATGCAAACCAACTTAAGTAATTTATTATTTTATTATGATTATTACTTTTGCTTTTTCTTTCCTCGGCAACTTAGGTTTTGCAATAGAAGAGTTTCTTTGAATAATGTTTTGGAATTGCCTTGCCATATATGTATTCATCATCCCAAGTATAGTAACAGTATATATATATATATATATATATATATATATATATATATATATATATATATATATATATATATATATATATATATATATATATATATATATATATATATATATATATATATATATATATATAATGTTTTGGAATTGCCTTGCCATATATGTATTCATCATCCCAAGTATAGTAACAGTATGTGTATATATATATATATATATATATATATATATATATATAAGTACTTCTTGCATGCCACTGTGCAAAATTCAGTAAGAAATTAAATTTGGTGAAGAAATTGAAATAAACATGTAAATGTCTACTTTCCCTTGTAAATATAGTGGTGCCAATTATGCCACAAAAAAGTATCTATAATATATCAGTTTCTCTGGGTCCATGTTGATTCTCAGTCTCAATTAAATTAAAGTGTGGCACCATTTGCATTTGCAGGACATGCTTCCAATATTATCTGACCTTCATCATGCATTGCAGGACATGCTTCCAATATTATCTGACCTTCATCATGCATTGCAGGACATGCTTCCAATATTATCTGACCTTCATCATGCATTGGACATGCAATCAGCACTTGAATCCTTGGTCGAAGAAGGAAATTATTGCAAGGTGGGTTTTTCTATTTTTATTTTATTTTTTATCTAGTTGTGCAGAAAAGCCAATGTTGGACCTTGCATTTTCTATTTCTTCTCCCTAGAAATCCACTAAATTTCATTGTTACTCAGGCATTCCAAGTTCTATCAGAGTATTTATAGTTATTAGATAGTTTTTTAGAGCTTTCAGTCGTTCAACAGATGAACCATTTGATGATGGATTGGTAATGGTTGTGCTAGTTTAAAGTACTAGGTGTGCACCAGAGGATATAGTTTGCACTTTCTTTTCTTCCATATATGTCTAGAAGCTCTATTTAGCTTTGTGTCTTTCAGCTTTCTTTCCTATCATTCATGGGTTTTTTATATTAAAAAATTAATTTTTAGCAATGGATTAGCGATGGATAGTACCATCATTAATTTTTTTACTTATGGGTGAATTTAGCAACGAAAAATGGTTTCCATTGCTAAAAATAACAACGAAATCTAAAATTTCGTTGCTAAAATTGACCAATTCACCGAATCATGCATTATTGAATTTAGCAACGGAATTCAATTTCCATTGCTAAATATTGCAACGGATTAAATTTCCGTTGCTAAAAATAGCAACTGCTGAATTAGCAACCAAAATTTTCGTTGCTAATTTCCGTTGCTAAATTGAGATTTTCTTGTAGTGAAAATCCCACCTCTATTTTTCCTTATTTTTGGATATAAAATGCATTCTGGGAGTGACTCACAGGTGTGAGTCATGGCCTTAACCCATGAGTCAAGGGAGTGATTCACACCCTTTGAATTTGACTCTTTTTTAGCCCTAGAATCCATTTTGACCTTTCTAACAGAGGGAAAAGAGGAAAAAAATCTCGAAAGAGATTTTTAAACATTTAAAAGCCGCAAAGAGTTTTAAAACATTTTGAAACCATAAAAATCTAAGAGAAATCCTAACACTTATGTTCCTTATCTATTAATGAGAAACTATTTCCCCATCAGGTAATGGAGAGCCACCTTAGGACTTAGTATGTATAGTTGCCTTTAACTTTATCGATCTTAGTGCACCAGTGCTTAGGTTAGCCAAAGTTTATAGTAAAAGAGATAAAGACACGTACTTAAAGTGGTGGTTTCCTTGGCTGCGAAGGTTTAAGTGATGATTCTTTATTCGTGTGGTTGGCTTACCATCAACTCGGAGATGCGTTAATGTCTGATCAATTAAAATAGGTGGTTTATCATTAACTTAGCACTGTGTTAACCCTTTGATCAATTGAAGTGGATGGTTTTCAATCAACTTGGCAATGTGTTAAGCCATTTTTGGCAAAGCATGTGGCTTATCACCTTGAAGATGCATTAAGCCTTTTCGATGAAGCATGTGGCTTATCACCTTGAAGATGCATTAAGCCTTTTCGATGAAGCATGTGGCTTATCATCAACTTGGAGATACGTTAACCCTTTTTGGTAAAGTAAGTGGCTTATCATCAACTTGTAGATGCATTAACCTTTTTTGGTGAAGCAGGTAACTTATCATTAACTTAGAGACGTAACCCTTTTCGGTGAAGCAGGTAGCTTATCATCAACTTGGAGATGAATTAACCCTTTTTGGTGAATCAGGTGGCTTATTATCAACTAGTAGACACGTTAACCTTTTTCAATGAAGCAAGTGGCTTATCATCAACTTGGAGATGCGTTAACCCTTTTCGATAAAGCAGGTGGCTTATCATCAACTAGTAGATGCGTTAACCCTTTTAGGTGAAGCATGTGGCTTATCATCAACTTAAAGATGCATTAACCCTCTAATCAGTGCCAACTTGTCAACATGCTAGCTAACTATACAACCTCTCAAATCTTTAAGGATAGAGAAAGAAAATAACCAACATAGAAAATCGATCACGTCAACCCCTTATTGATGAGTTAATTGCCTCGTGAAGGAACTTTGGTACCTGAGAAAAAGGTTGGGTGTTAGTATGTTTGTTAGAATTGAAAAGGATACTTACCTTTACAAATTTGCAAGATTCCTTTCATGAAGATCTGCTTTTAAGCAGAATGGCCATTTTTTGGTGAATGCCTCCCAAGCATGGCATGTACAAAAGACCTCGCCTTATGGGATACTCCTTTCATTTGAGTTAGGTCAAACTTTTCCATGGGAGTTTTCCTCGTGGTTTGACTGTCTATTGCTTGGGGTTGTCCTATGACCAGCTATGGCACATGGAGTCCACTCTCAGTTCCTCGTAAGAAATTACTCATGTGAGTATGTGCAGGAAATTGTATATGTGCAGCATATGTGCAAAAATTCATATGTGTATGCATAACCATGCATGAGAGATGTATCTATAACAAGTGTGCAAAGAGTTGTTTGCTAAAAAAGTGTCCAAAATTTAAAGTAATTTTGACTTATCAAATACTCTGAACTTGAATATCAACCAAACCTAAATCTATCTCTGATTTTGATTCTGCTTCCAACCATTTTGGATGAAACTCTCTAACAAGGTGATTGTCGAGACCCCTAAATCGCCTAAGCGACTTCATGATGGCTGAAAAAGGAAGAAGATATTAGAAAGATGCATGAGATGCACATGAAATGTTAACATGCTAGGTACACATATGATGTGTGGAATACACATGATGCATGGCATACACACGATGTATAA
This sequence comes from Excoecaria agallocha, assembly GCA_037975025.1. Lineage (NCBI taxonomy): Eukaryota > Viridiplantae > Streptophyta > Magnoliopsida > Malpighiales > Euphorbiaceae > Excoecaria > Excoecaria agallocha. Next base: position 25,297,973 of record CM075817.1, read on the forward strand.
GCAGGGCATGCATATAATGCATGGGAAAAATTCTATACACAAATCAGGATGCATAGGATAATAAAAAAACTAATGCACAATGTGCATCTTCATGCATACAAAATGAAATATACACATTTTCATGGTAAAGAGAATTTACACACATAATGCACATTATTTTGTTTACTAACAAAATGAGATGTATATACATAAAAAATCTATGCACACAAATTATGCATCTTTTTATTAGTTATTATTATTACCACTATTTTTATTATTTTGTTAAAGATGCATGCATGTGCAGCATAGATAAACACATGCAAAAGAAAGGAAAATCATCCTAACCTTATTACTCTCACACAGGACGTCGTACGGTCTCATTCCTAGGCAAGATTAGCTCATGGGTTCATAGGGAACCCATTGGTAGCATAATCTCTCTGTATTGAAAGCATATGCGAATGGATTTTGGCCATTGTGTATTTGAACCCTCTAAGTAAATTGAAATGTGCCCACCAGGGCATAAAAGTCTTTGATGAGCTGACATTTAGATTTATAGGGATTTATTCAACACATAAAAGCCCACATCACAAGTAAGGTATTATGGCGCATGCCCTCCAGTGGAAATGTCTATGCATATGGTGTGATGAGCACTGGAGCCATCTCTCATTTCTGGGTTTGCTTTCGAAGGCCCGCTTTTATGGTCCAAGATTGAATTAGGCTCACTTAACTCATATATTGGCTACTTCATAATAAAAAAGGGATCAAGCCTAAATTATTATTGATAGTCAACCCATGAAGACATATACTAATGGGCCCAAAAGAGGTAGGTATCATGGAGTCACCACCCAATAGAATGTCGGGAAATGAATCTCGTCCTTTTGATGCCCAAACAAAGGTTGGTGTTCGGGACATTACTCTTGTTAGGCATCTTGTTTAGGTGTTTATTTTATAAGTGAGTTTTACATTTAATCCACTATCCTCTCTCACACAATGCAAAGCAATTAAAATTAAGTAAACATCTCATTCACATAAAGCAATAAAAACAACAAAATAAATCTACTTAATTTTTACATAAGCCAATCGTCCACACAACAACTAAACAAAATACATAATAAATTGGGTTATTCATTTGGCTTTGGGAACATTGGTTTCCTCATGCATATTTTACAAAAAAAAAACTCATTTTATCTTATATGGATTTAGGCTAAAAATTAGACATTGGTCTAAGTTTTGAAGAAAAATCCTATTAACCTAATATAAAACATTTTAAATGTCTTTTCCTCTTATCGTGCACAAAACTCTTTTTTACTAACTATTACATCCTTGAAATAATAATACATAAAAAATGATATCAAATAAACAAATAAATATAAACACAAAATAAAATAAATTAGTAATCGGATGGCTTGAGGATGGTGACCGACTTGGAAGCATGGTTTTTCATGAAAAAAATGACACAAAACCTTCCAATGACAAAGATATTTGTATATTTAAAAAATGATATAAAAAGCACATGAATTAGTGCTATAAATAATGCAATAAAAAATAATTACAAAATGAACTATACATGCAGAATGGTATTAAATACAAAACCACATCATACAAAATTGAGTAATGCTAAATAATGCCTTAGACATTGCAAAAATCACATAAATGACATAAACACATAAATTACATGAAAATACACAAAAATATGCCAAAAATCCATTCACGAATGCCCAAAATAGGTGAAGAATAGCCATATATAGAGTGAAGGATGGGATAAGAGAAAGGCCTATGATGTCCCAACTGTCACATGACAGACGGGTATCCATAGGGTCTACTTCCCGTTCATCATCGCTGGTTGAAGCAGAATACAAAATTTTCATGGTAAAAATACAAAAACTCATACAAAGTGTGTTTTAAACCTACACATGCATTCATTAAGCTCTAAATCATGCCAATATGATGTTATAACATCAATTCATATATAAAATACATTAAAAATTACCAATTTTATAGATTTAAAGGAAGGAAATAAAAGCTTAATATGCAACAATGGAGGAATCTCATTCTAAACACACCATTAATAGTCTAATTCAATTCAGATTCATGATTCAACATATCTAAGCATGTAAATAAATCACATACAACATTTAAACACAAATATTCCAGTAAATTTCATATTATTTATGCATGGCCATTCTAGAGAGAGAAAAAAAGATAAAAATAAAGAGAGCCAAGAATATTATCCTGAAAAGACATTCTGACCCTAAAATCTTTGTGGTCCAGAACTCCACTCCTATTTGATCCTTTATTTTAAAAAAAACTCAATGCAAATCATGTGTATTTATGTGTTTTTAATCAAATAGAATGTTAGAGAATGAAAAAAAAAACTTAAAGAGAGAATTAAATTTATTTTCTTCTTCTCCAAAATTCGGCTCTCTATAAACAATGAGTCCTCCTCTCTTTCAAAACCTTAGATTTTAGGTTTTTTACCTAGGTTAGAGTTGGAGTTTGATTCTAACTCTAACTTTCCTAATCTAGAGCGAAAATCCCCTTTTGAAATATATCTTATCTTTCTGAATTCTAAAAAAGTGGAAATTTTGTATTTTGAGCCATGGACAGGTGTCCCTCAATGAAGGGCGGCCGTCCCTCAACTCAGAATCTTGAAATTCCTAAAATACCCTTAATTCAGCCTGTACAAGAGAGAAGGAGCCACAGACGGGTGCCCCTCAGGTGACAAATAGGTATATGCCACTTTTGAAGGCCTGAAATAAGGTTGTATTTAATATATCTTTTGTAAAAATTGTTGGAAATATTTAAAAAATCATAATTTTTTTTAAAAAAATGTGAGAAATTCATAATCAAAGCTTCGAGATCCAAGCCTGTTGTCAGTAATATATTATTTCCTCATCATCAGGTAACCCTAATCTAGGCTGCCTTAGGTCACGGTATCTATAGCTACCACCACTTTTGAAGAGCTGGTGCACTGGTGCTAAGTGAGCCAAAATTCAGAGTAAAAGAAAAAAGATACGTATTTGAGGCAGTGAATCTCTGATTGACTTATCGCTTAAAGTTCTTGATTAGGACTTAGGGCATGTAGAATCAGGATTTGAGACTAACTCCAATGAAAGGGGTGAGTCTCCACTTATCCAATTAGTGCTTAAGGTATGCAGAATTGAGATAAAAAAAAGTTTTTCTTGATTAACGCCTGGGCTATGCAGAATCAAGGCTTGAAACTAACTCCATTAAAGGTGGTGAGTCCCCACTTATCCAACTAGCACCTGAAGCATGCAACATTGAGACAAAAAACAAGGTTTTAACTGATTAGTGCCTAGGGCATGTAGAATCAGGGCTTAAGACTAACTCCATTGAAGACGGCGAGTCTCCACTTATCCAATTAGCGCTTGGGGCATGCAAAAATGAGATAAAAAAAGGTTATATTTGATTAGCACTTGGAGCATGCAGAATCAAGGCTTAAGACTAACTCCAATAAAGGCGGTGAGTCTCCACTTGTCCAATTAGTGCGTAAGGCATGCAGAATTAAGATAAAAAAAATAAGGTTTTACCTGATTAGCGATTGGGGCATACGAAATCAGGGCTTGAGACTAGCTCCATTGAAGGCAGTAAGTCTCCACTTGTCCAAATAGTGCCTGAGGCATGTAAAATTGAGACAAAAAGTTTTTGCCTGATTAGCTCTTGGGCCATATAGAATTGAGAAAAAAAAGGTTTTGCCTGATTAGCACATGAGGCATTCAGAATCAGGGCTTAAGACTAACTCCATTGAATAATTTCTTTTTCCAAGGGAGGTAGGAGTGGTTTTTGACCATCTCCTCCAAATCCTTTCAAAGTTAGAAAATACTTGTACTTTTATTCATCATGCATCTCTTTTGATTTCTTATGGCTTCACAGGTGTCTTAGAGGAACCATCACAGACTCCTATCTATTCCCCATTCACAAATACCTTATCGAATCTAGTTTAGTGTGGGTATAATCGATCTGTCTATTATAGGCCATGTGGAATGGGGAATATGTGTGCCTCTTAAAAGGGCTTTGGTACCTTGAGAAAAAGTGTGATATCAATGTCTTGCGGGTTGAATTTGGATTTCTTGTTATTTTTACCTTGCCATTTCAATCAATCATGGTCAATTTTATCCTTTTTTCAAATATCTTTATCTTTTCCAATTGCCTCTTTATTTTGTCTTATTGTTATTTTTGTTTTCTATCATGTATAATAATAATAAAGCATAAATAAACACATGTCATCAATTTTATATACATCAAAAAATCTAAAAAAGGTTTAAAACTCCCTGAATACGAAATATAACTATTATGGCAGATCAGGTGCCCTACAGTATGCCATCCCTAATGATTGTGGGAAAGGTGTGGATGACCACGATGATGACGGGTGTGAGGATGATCATTTCAAAGATAATGGCTGAAAGGCTGAAGGTCTCAATAATGATGATGGCAAACCAAATTGATGATATGGTTGTACTACTATCATAGAGATAGTGCCTTGGACTAGAACCCCAGTATGTACCTAGCCAAAATGCATTGAATTTATCCAATCATCACAACTAACCCGCTAACCCTTATGTTTGGGTCCCTAATCGTTGAAGTCTGCTAGCTAGCATAAGCTCTCAAGTCATCTCTTATCTTTGGCCTCCCCTATGGCACCTAAGGTTCTCTAACTAACCACCCTCTATTCTGATAGTCTACTAGCTCACATTGGTGACTAAGGCATTCGTGACCTGCAATACGACATCAAATATAGCTCTAGTAGCTACTAATGTCACTGGATACGGGTCTACATAACGAATTCTAATTTATCTACCCTCTGGATTAAATATGAAGGTGCAGGGCCCTCAAGGATCTATATAGGTTAGAATGGCGGTGATTTACTAGAAGTGGAGGCTTCCAGGTGGCCATACGGTGAGAATCTCCTAGACACCCTTAAGGATGATGGTTGTTGTTGAATAGTTGATTGTGGAGGTATTGGAGAGAGAGGTGATTCCATTGACCAAGTCATTCTAATCCATCTACATGTCCATCTAACAGTCCATGTCTATGTTTTCCCCCTTGGGCTGCTATGGCTCGCCCTACTAAAGAGTATGATGAGGCTGAACTGGTAATGTTGAAGGTGTATGAGGTGGTTGATCCTAGTCTTCACCCTCTATTGGTGGCTCTAGCATAATAGGATCCAATTTGTATCTCTCTCTGGTCTCTAAGATTGTCAGTAACCTATACTCTCCCTCCTACCTTAGATCGGTTCAACTATCCTTATGCCAAGGGCAGTTTGTATATCCACATAGATATCTTGCTGGAATGCCTAACTAAAGGTTCCCTCAGCTTCCCCTAAGTCCAACAGTAGGCAAGTCACCACTTCTCTAATGCATATCTATGAGGTTGACTGTGTAAGTATCCAAAGTACTGTGGAAAGGATCTCATGGGTGATGTTGATCTTCCTTCAAGTATGCATGGCTCGTAGACAGGTGATGTCGATTGCATTCATCGACCTAGGACTATTGGTGCGATCGATATATAAGGTAGACAACACCTTCTTGATGTATCCGAATGCTTGTGTGGCTAGCCTTGTGCTTTTGGTCATATTCGGATTGCATATGGCCCCTGAAAGAGTGATGGTTGCCTAGTGCTTCCTCACAACTCCCCTCATCAAGGTTAAGACATTTACTGTAATAGACAATCCAACAACCTCTGTGAAGTAGCATCACATGATACTATAATGAATGTCTCGCACACTGAATCTAACCAATTCTTCCTTCATGTCAAATCTCTAGAAGCCTTATAGTGTCGTGCTTTTCACATTTCTTGCAAAAATAAGATAAATGCAAAAATATACGGTCAATGCATAGGTCATGCAAAATACTTATTAAAGAAGTCTAGGGGTGGCAGGCAGCCAAGCTATGAGAGTCGCCTTTGAGGGATGGTCATCTATCATGCCTTTTCTATAGCTTGATTTTTCTTGGTCTTTTATGCCTTTAACCTTTCCCCTTCCAAGCAAGCTCTCTTCCAGGTATTTCTTTCTTCCTTCTTTTCCTTTTTATTCTTCCTTTTCAATTCACAATCATTTTTAGCATTTTTGGCATTTAGGCTACTTAAATGTTGATGCCAAGTTGAATCCTATCATAATGAGATTGCATAGACTGGTAGATGACTCAAAAACTTGGGAAAATCCTAATCTAACCCCTTACTCAAGCTTGAGGTTCTTGAAGAGAGTAAAGATAGACAAAACTCTAATTTTCTCAATTATTCATTACTAGGATCCATGATTCCATGTCTTCAAGTTCACACATCAGGAGTTATGTACTTTAGTTGAGGAGTATGCTGAGATCTTTGGAGCTAGGTTTACATCGGACACTCTTCCTCATTTACCTCAGTGTGTCTCTGACTTTCTGAGGGTGGTGACAAGAGCTTTAGGTGTTCTTCCTTTAAAGGTCAGAGGATTACTTCCTCAGGATAATAGCTTCCAACTGAAGTGGTTAATTGATGTCATAGATGATTTCTTTGATGTGCCCACCTTCTAGACTGGCGTCATTCTACCATACAACTTCACCTAGTGTCTAATATCATCCACATATGGTTAGGTAGAAGATTATAGGTTATTATACATTATGGATAGCATTCATAAAAGGGTTTATTCAATTCCTATTGGTTTTGGTGGAGATGAACCTTAGTATGGACACTATACATGCCAATTCCATTGCTCGCTTATTGTTAGCCCCTTATTACTCCAGGTATGTTGTTGTTTTAAAGGTAGTGCATGCCTTGTCGGTTTTCACACTAGCTTTTTTTATTGTAAAATGTGTCTTTTTGGATTTTCACTTATTTTCATGCCTTATTTTTTTCCTGAGATGAACCCAACTCACCCCAACGGCTTTTTCTTTCCTTTTTCTTTATTTTTCTTTATTTTCTTTATTTTTTCCTTTTTTCTTTTCTTTTCCTTTTTTTTTTCTTTCTTAGGTGCAGCCACATAAGAAGCTAAAGCTACTATTGGAGCCTCCTCCTCGAGCATGAGCTATGACCACTTATCCGCTGAGGCATTATAACCTTAGGCATAAGTTGATATGGATCCACCACCATCAACCAATTATCCTTTAAAGATGCCTAATGGTTCAATTACAAGAAGACGTGCAAAGAAGCTAAAGATGGCCATGTCATCTTATGTTTAAGGCTTTGTTACTCAAGAACTTAATGAAGATACCTTTGAGAAGTGTCAAGGAGAACTTGAAGGCAAGCATAAAGTACTTAGCCTCTTGGAAGCAAGAGAAGGAATTGGGCCAACTTAAGCTATCAAGGGCTTTTAACAACTTTGGGCTTAATTATACAAGTCATGTGCTTCATTTAAAAGTCACATGACTCACTTAAGTTGTATTATTAAAGGGTTAGGCGTGTGGGCTTCTTTTGGGCTTAGTTTAGTTAGTTTGGTTATTTATTTTAGTCTTTCTTTTGGGCTTTCATTTTAGGCCTATAAGGTTTATTAATTAGTTTTATTTTAAGTGTGTTTAAGACTTAATGTGGGCTTATTTGGCTTGTAAAAGCCCAAGAAAATTCGTGTAAGGCCTTATTAGTATTTAAATTAGGGTTTTAAAGAGTGAATTAGGGTTAGCCACCTTATAAATAGGCTAACATAGGTTGTAAACTTCAGTTTTGAATCAAATTATAAACTTTTGAGAGTTTTCTCTCGGCTTAGCTGAAATTCTTTAGAGAGATTGTGAGATTGCTTGCTTTCTTTTCTATTGCATCAAGAATAAAGATTACTTATCAATCATTTGATTGTGGTGTTTTCTTATTCTTTTTATCTTGATTATTTGTGTTCCATCACGTGTTGTTTGGGGGTTCAATAGGGAGGGTGTTTTTCTTTTTTGTATTTTGAGATCAAAGTGTATGTTCAAGGGGTTTCGGGTTCTTTAACCTTGGGGTTCTGCATCATAAGTGGTACGAGTTTTATTTGACCCATGGGAGAATTTCCTAGTTAGCTTATCTTGTAGATTGTGACATCATTTTCAGATGCTTTTGGTTCCCATATCTTCTGTGGTTCGAGATGGACTTTCTAGATACGTTCTTCTATATGGCTTGCATTGCACCACTTTCTACATCATTGCTTGTTATGCTTGCTAGTATGGGGACCATCAGGACATTATCAGGTGCCTTTCGACTTCCTGAGGTTGATCTAATGTGAAATCCCAAGGTTAAAAAACCCGAAACCCTTAAAACACATAATATGGCATGAATACGAACAAGAATTAAATCCCTAACTTTATTGAACCCCCAATCATTACATGAAAGGAAACACAGTAATTAGGTTGATTTAAACACAAGAATAGAATTTGCCACAAAGTAACTACCTTGATAAGAAATCTAAGTTCTTAATGCAAAAAAAAAAAAAGACAAACAATCCTCCCCTTAAAGAAATTGGCCAAGCCAAAGAGAAAACTCTCAATTTCAAAAAAACTTAATCATATATCTCTCATACAATATGTTTAATGTGGTATTTATTGCCACTTAAAGAAAATCCTAAACCTAATTGAATAACTATTAGGTCAAAATTCCTATTCCCATTAGGATTGACAATTAAAACTAATTTCCTACTTAAGATAACTAAACAAGACCAAATGAATGGGCCTCCCTACAAGTGGTGTAAATAAGGCCTCTTTATTACAATTAACCAAAATAAAAATAACTAATAAAAATCCTAACTAAAGATGGGCCTTCCCACAAATTAACTTAAGCCCAAAATAAGTCAAGCCTTCATCATCTTGCCTTTTGCCATGAGCGTAATGAATGCGGTGGGCTCACAGAAGCCGTTCTACTCAAATTAATCTTTCCATGTTGACCAACCCCCCTTGTGCATGCATCATTCCCTCCTCCTTCGGGAAAGATTCATACTAAAATCTTCATCTTGTAATAGTTGGGAATAGGCACTTGAGGAATAAATTCATATTCATAGGTGATCTTCAGCATAAGTGGAAATAATATAAATGCTTATTCTGGAAAGGACTCATTATGATCATGTACATTAACCAAGAAACTAGGCAAAACATGGTTGGTCTTTAATAAATATTTTGACTATGATCTTGATTTACTTCATTTTCCATGTGCAATTCAACCTTCTTAAGCAATAAAGGAGCACTTGGAACTTGTTGATCTTTCAACACAATCAAATATTCTTCTTCTATTTCAGTGAAATGATCATCTCTACCTTTAATTACTTCTTCATCATTTATAACCTCATTATCAAATAAGATGATATCTAGAGAACCCCCTTCCGGTTCACAAATTATTTCTTCTAGGATAACTTCCTCTTTCTTTCTCTTTCTCTTTCCTCTTTCCATTCTAAATAGTTGTTTGAAAAATTGTTTAAACCGCAATTCTAATTTTTTAAGGTCTTTCCTCAACAACTGAAGGAATGTCACATGGCATATACATGAAGATCACGCAGCGAAAAAATAAAAAATATTGATCATTCATGCCACGCAATATACGACAAAGAATCGAAACATGCAATTTTAAAGTTTTAAAACTTACAAGCTTGGATGCTCTTCAAAACTTGATTTTGCAATGGCAAATGTATAAGATAGACTTATACACTTCAGATCTGGAACACCAATGCCAAAGGAGCATCCTTTATGCCACACCACTCTATGCTCACATACACACTTGTAAAGATAGCTTAAAATCAAGAGTGCTCTATGATTGTGTATTCGGCAATGGGAATGGTTTGAAGTCACAAGATCTTATCTTGTTCTTCCTTTAGGTTGCTATTACTGCCCAAGAACACAAGAGATTAAGAAAGAATTCTTTCTCTTGAGAGTGGCGACACTAGAGAGAAATTCTCACCTAGGTCAAAATAGAATTAATCAATTTATATCATTAATTTAGGAAAGATAGGTAATACCGAAATTCCTTAGAATTAGGAATATTTTCAGCCTCCATCACTTCCTAATTAAGTGATTTAAATTAATTCAAACTCTACTAGGTTTTAAATTCAAATTAATTTAAAATGGCATAAGACATTTTATCAAAACAAACTTACTTATTTATGGTAATTAGTTGCCAAATTCAACTAGGATTCCTAGCTTGAATTTCGGTCACATTAATTCCCTCTCAAGTATTATATTTTGATTAAATACAATTTAGGATTTAATACTCAATTAACTTAATTATACATAAATAATTAATTAATTGAAATTAAACCTAGCACATGCCAATAAATTTCTCTCATGGACCAACTATTAACAGATTTGCCTTAAATAGATAGCTGTTTAAGGCAAAATAACAGTTTAATAGATTTGCCTTAAACAGCTAGCTGTTTAAGGCAAAAACCTATTTACCCATTACATATATTAATTTGACTTTAAATACAAGCCCAAATTAATGCCCAATACACTATTTAAATATTTTAAGCCAAATACTTTGTGTGCGATCCTATATGTTCATTTAATATTGGCAATGAATTAATAAATAATCCAAAGGCTATATATATTCTCTGGAAAGATATTATAGCATTCCAAATTAAATGAAAATGCAAATGGCATTTAGTGACCTAATGCAATTTTGCATAGTTCCTTACCCTTAAATATTAGAATTAATATAAGTTATGGAACCAGTCATCCTTATATACACTAATTCCTTTCTTGATATTCCAGTGACAATAAACTTTCAGATAAATAATGATTACTCATTATTTCATCTCAGTATGGCCATAGACTTCTCAGTTCACTAATCAAGTGGCCGATTGATACGGATCCAAGAGGGCTATCTTATGCCATTGAAGAGGAGCAACCTTATGACTTTCAAATGGGTCTAAATGGAATTCAAACACATAAATATAAGATCCAAATGTCATTGGGACGTGCTCCAATTTATAAGAGGCAGATTTGGTGCTTTACCATCAATTTTGGGCTTATACAACTTTAGGCTTTAATTGTAAAAGTCATGTGCCTCATTTAAAAGTCAAATGATTTATTTAAGTTGTAAATGTGAGCTTAGGCATGTGGGCTTCCTTTTAAAGGGATTATTTAGTTATTTGGGTTATTAGTTAGTCTTTTATTTTGGGCTTGAAATTCTTCACTTTACCTTAGTAGGGTTTTAAGTAGTTATTTTAACTTATTTTAGGTAGAATTTAGTGTTTTAAACCTATTGGACTTATGTATACCCATTCCCTTAGGGTTTGGAGGCTATAAATAGGTTATTATAACATGTAAAGAGAGATCATTGAATCAAATTATAAACTTTGAGAGTTTTCTCTTGGCTTAGCCAAAATTCTTTAGAGAGATTGTGAGATTGCTTGCTTTCATTTCTATTGCATCAAGAATTAGAATTACTTATCAATCATTTGACTGTGGCATTTTCTTATTATTCTTATCCCGATTATTTGTGTTTCCATTCACGTGTTGTTTGGGGGTTTAATAGGGAGGGTGTTTGTCTTCTTTGCGTTTTGAGATCAAAGTGTATGTTCAAGGGGTTTCGGGTTCTTTTAACCTTGGGGTTTTGCATCAATACTAGTCTTAATTCATTTGTTATTCCCATAACAATGACTGACTAGGGATATTTAGATGAAGTTTCATTTGTTTCAAGGTCTTACAACCAGTGCCTCACACATGATAACTTAAGCTGAAACAACATTCTTGGATAGTTCTATCAATTGATATGCACAGGAATACAATAGATAAAACAAATGCCTCATTTATTAACTTAAGTGTTTTATAACAATGCATTGGGGCTAGGGCTTACACTAACAATATCCCACTAGCACAAGTCCCAATTGGGCATAGCCCTAATACCGAACACTCTCAAATGAGCTTCGTGCAGATTTGGACGCAACTATTTCGTCAAAGGATCTACTACATTGTTTTCACTTGCTATCTTGCTAATCTTGACGTCCCCACGATCTATGATCTCTCTAATCAGGTGGTACCTCCTGAGTATGTGTTTGGATTTTTGGTGTGATCGGGGCTCCTTGGCTTATGCGATGACCCCATTATTGTCACAGAAAATTTCTAATGGATCTAGGATGCTTGGGACCACTCCTAATCCAAAAATGAAATTTCTAATTAAACAGCCTCCTTTGCAGCCTCACTTGTTGCAATATACTCAGATTCTGTAGTTGAGTCGGCAACGGTCTCTTGCTTTGAGCTTGTCCAGCTGACAGCACCACCATTCAAAACAAAAACAAATCAAAATTGCAATCTTGAGTCCTGAGTGCTGGTTTGAAAAGCAGCATCGACATAACCTTGTATGACGAGCTCTTCTTGACCACCATAAACCAAGAAGTGATCCTTAGTCCTTCGCAGGTACTTTAGAATCCCTTTTACAACAGACCAGTGCTTCTCACCAGGGTCTTGCTGAAACCTACTGGTTATACTTAGTGCATGAGCAACATCCAACCTAGTACATAACATAACATACATGATAGATCAAATAGCAGATGCATATGGGATTTTACTCATGTTGTCCCTCTCCTCTTTAGTTTTAGGACATTGTTCTTTAGTCAAAGGAACTCCCAAAGCCAAAGGTATGTACCCTTTCTTTGAGTCTCCCATACTAAAACATTTTAGTACTTTATCTATGTATTTTTCTTGACTTAGTCCTAAAAGCCTATTTAATCTATCTCTATAGATCCAAATACCAAGTATTGTCTTGACTTCACCTAAGTCTTTCATTGAGAAACACTTCCCCAACCATTGCTTAACCTTTTGCAATGTTGGAATGTCATTCCCAATGAGAAGGATGTCGTCCACATATAGGACCAGAAAATACTATTATGCTCCCACTAACCTTTTTGTACACACAAGGCTCATATTCGTTTTTTATGAAGTCAAATTCTTTGATTGCTTCATCAAAATGGAGATTCCAACTCCGGGATGCTTGCTTTAATCCATAAATGGATTTTTGAAGCTTGCAAACCTTCTTAGGATGCTTGGGATTGACAAAACCCTCAGGTTGTGTCATATACACATCCTCAAGTAGATTTCCATTGAGGAAAGTAGTTTTGACATCCATTTGCCATATCTCATAGTCATGATATGCAGCTATGGCAAGCAAGATCCTAATGGATTTGAGCATGACTACAGGAAAAGGTCTCATCATAGTCTACACCATGAGTTTGTCGAAATCTTTTGCTACTAGTCTACCTTTGTAGGTCTTATAATCTTTGAGTTTAAATAGCCACTTGCATTCAATTACCTTAGCACCTTCCGTGGATCACCAAAGTCCAAACCTGGTTATCGTACATTGATTGCATCTCGAATTCATGGCTCTAAGCCAATTTTCTGAGTCAGGGCTCTCAATAGCTTCTTGGTAGGTAGTTGGATCCTCACGATCCACGAACTCAATAGTGTCACTGTCGATGATTAGAAAATCGTATCTCTCAATCTCCCGACGTACCCTACCAGACCTTCTAGGTTCTTGTGCAATGGGTTCTTGTTCTACAACTGGTTGTGAACTTGATCCCATTTCCAACTCATCCTCTACAGGAGTTTGTGGCACTTGAATTTCTCCAAGTTCTACTTTACTTCCACTGTCTTTCTTGAGAAGGAACTCCTTTTCCAAGAAAACAACCTTGCGAGCTATAAAAACTTTGTTCTCGACTTGTGAGTAAAAGTAGCATCCCTTTGTTTCTTTGGGATAACCCACAAACAAGCAGACAGTGGATTTGGACTCTAGTTTGTCAGATGTTAATTTCTTAACATGTGCCTCACAGTCCCGAATCCTGAGAAACGACATATTGGGCTCTTTCCCAATCCATACCTCGTATGGTGTCTTCTCAACTGCTTTAGTTGGAGTACGGTTCAATAGAAACGTAGCAGTTTCTAATGCATAACCCTAAAAAGAGACATGAAGATTAGTTTGACTCATCATTGATCGAACCATATCCAATAGAGTTCGATTTCTCCTTTCGGACACACCATTCCATTGTGGTGTTCCAGGACGAGTGAGTTGTGAAATAATTCCACTCCTTCAGATGACCGTCAAACTCTTGGCTTAAGTATTCGTCACCTCGATCTGATCGAATGGCTTTTATACTTTTGCCAAGTTGGTTTTCTAGTTCGTTCTTAAATTCTTTGAATTTTTCAAAAGTTTCAAACTTATGCTTCATTAGATAGACGTAGCCATATCTTCTGAAGTCATCTGTGAATGTCACGAAGTAACTAAAACCACCTCTAGCCTGTGGACTTAATGGTCCACATACATCGGTATGTATTAGTTCCAATAAGTCACTAGTCCTCTCACCTTTCTTGTTAAAAGGACTCTTTGTCATCTTTCCATGCAAACATGGCTCGCATGTGTCATAAGATTCCAAATCAAATGACCCAAGCACTCCAGATTTATGGAGTCTTGAAATGCATTTTTCATTTGCATGTCCTAAACGACAATGCTAGAAGTAAGTAGGGTTCAATGCATTTGATTTAGCCCTCTTTATATTAATGTTGTATATGGACTCTTTGTTTTGTAGATCAAGGATATAAAGGCCATCTTGTAACATGGCATTGCCATATAAAATGCCTTGGCGACAAATATGAATATTGCCATAATCAATAACAAAATCAAATCCATCCATATCCAAACAAGAAACTAAAACAATGTTTATGCTCATAGCAGGCACATAATAACAAATTTTCAAATCTAAACAAAGTTTGAAAGGTAAAGTAAGTTGATAGTCACCTATCTCCATGGCAGTAACTCATGCTCCATTCTCCACATGGAGGTTCACTTCATTCTTTCCAAGTTAATCGCCTATTTCTTAACCCTTGCACATTTGAACAAATGTGAGAACCATAACCGATATCCAATACCCAAGTGATAGAAATAGAAAGGTTAATTTCAACAACAAAAATACAAAAACTAGATGCCTTGGCCCCATTCTTCTTTTGTTCTTCCTTGAAGAGAGCGCAACTCTTCCTCCAATGCCCTAACTTGTTGAAATAGAAGCATGTGCTCTCGCTTTCCTTGAGCTTTTGCGCCTTGGGCTTGGGTTAGGCTTGAGGTACACTCCCACTAGACTTAGGCCGTGCCAAGTCATTCTTGGGTTTTTCCTTTCCCTTCTCCTTTCCCTTAGCTGGTCCCTTCTTAATGGCCCCTTGAACCATAAGTACGAGATTGATCTTTCGAATGTTCTCTTTAGCATTCTTAAGCATCCCATGAAGCTCGGTGATTGTCTTGTTCATTGCATGCATGTTATAATTCATAAAAAATGGATCATAATCATCAGTCAATGAACCCAAGATCAAGTCAGTGGCCAATTCTTTTGGCACTTGTACCTCAAGCTTCTCAAGAGTATAAGATACCATTTCATCTTGAGTACATGGGTACTAACAGGAGTACCCGCAGCCATCTTACAAGAAATTAAGGCCTTTGTGGTCATGAACCTCTCGTGACGAGCTTGTTCTTGGAACTTCTCCTTGAGGTACACCATGATCACATAGGCCTTTTGGTCCATAAATTGCTTTTGCAAATCAGGCACCATAGTGGCTAGCATCATACAAGTCACATCATTGGAGTCACTTTTCTTAGTCTCAAAAGTTTCCTTTTGAAATGCAGATGCATTCCTAGTAGGTTCCTCGAGCAAGGGTGCATCCAAAATATACGACTTGTTCTCTTGCTTGAGAATAATTCTCAAGTTTCGAGACCAGTCTATGAAATTTGTGCCGTTCAATTTGTCTTTTTCTAGGACCGATCGCAATGAAAAGTTGTTGTTTGAAGATGCCATTTTTCAAACTACAATAAAACTTAGCAAGATTAAATGAGGTCTTATAACAATCCCACAAACCAAATCAATATCCCTTTAAAGCATTAGTGATTTAATGTGAGCCAAGATCCACTTTTCACAATAACTTATTAGTCAAGCTGAGCTTGTACACCTAACAAGTTAAGTTACTTAAGTAGGAAAACTCCAATCATGTATCATACATGACTCTTGGATCAAACGGGCTAACATCTTAAGATGTTATAGTACAAACCCATTTATTAGTTGCCTAGATCCGAGCATCCCTTTCCATGTTAAGTCCAACCTACATTCACAACCCATGCCTCACAAAGATAATCGGGCGCATCTAGGACTCCTAGTCTACGTGACCGATGATCGATGCCTTGACATGTTTTGAATTAGGAAGGCAACTTTGTGACTTACTATTTTAGGGATTCATTTAATTACGGCTTACATGGCATATGCTTTGTCATCCATTCATAACATGCATATATATATAATTGTATAAAGTAAAGCGTGACAAACATGGGCCCAAAAATCTATAACTAAGATTCTATACTATTACATAAGAATCTTTGAGTTGGGCTTCTCCACTCCGGTGGGCTTCGTCTTGTTTTACAAAGTCTTCAAATTAATTCTATACTAAGAAATAAATGAAACTTTTACAATAATCCATAATGGCACGCAAGCCATATTTAATTACAAAAACCCAAGGCCCATGAGTGCACCATGCATATCCATTCACCACACAAAACAAGCAAATAAATATACATAACATTCATAGATAAAACAAAGTCCAATTTTAATTAATTTAGCCAAGCCCATTAATGAAAATTGTGTACTTGCAATTTTAAGAGAAGACCCCATGATGGGCCTGGGCTGAAGCCCAATGGACTAAATCCCCTTATTAAATAAGTTCTCTTAAAAGCCCAAAACATAAACTAGTTAGATTTGTGCTATAAATCAACTCTAGTATAATTTCTAATTTTGCCATTTTTAATATTATGTCATACAGCCCATAAATATTAAAAATACATATAATATGAACCAACATGAATTAAACATAAAAATTCATGAAGAACATATGTCATATACAGCATATATACTAAAACAAACAAACAACAATGAAACTAGTTGTTTAATGCTCATATAATGCCACAAACAATGCACAAACATTTTAAACGATTTTATGAGCCATTTAATAATTTAAATAAGGTAATAAACATTGAGTTAAGGTTCTGTTCAGATCTGATCTAAATGTTTTTTTTTTCCATTTTAATCAAAACAAAACAAACAATGTTGATTAAACATGCAACAAACACAAACTAGTCATAGTTTTAAGTGATTTTAAAATTAATCAATTAAATCATCATGGGCCAGAATTAAAACCAATTTTAAAACATGTCCATACCTATTATTAATCTTTAAAAATCACTTACAAACATGCCAAACATGTTTTTACATTTAATTTTGAAAACTAGTTGTTAAACAAACACATATCATGCAAACTAACACCTAGTTTCAAGATTAACATATACGATCAGGTATACATAATTAAATCCGACCATGAACAACTCTATAAACATATTAGGACAATATATTAACATTTCATAATAATTATAATACCTAACTAATCATATAAAATCGTTTTTACACTAAAACAATGCAAAAAACTCAAAACAGAAAATTTCAGCATTGCAATTTTATGCAAGAACGATTTTGAATCAATATTTAATGCATCCAAAGCACTAAAATAAGCATGATTAGGCTCTGATATCACTGAAGGAATATCACATGGCATATACATGAAGATCATGCAGCGAAAAAATAAAAATATTGATCATTTATGCCATGCAATATACGACAAAGAATCGAAACATGCAATTTTAGAGTTTTAAAACTTACAAGCTTGGATGCTCTTCAAAACTTGATTTTGTAATGGCAAATGTATAAGATAGACTTATACACTTCAGATCTAGAACACCAATGCCAAAGGAGCAGCCTTTACGCCACACCATTCTATGCTCACACACACACTTGCAAAGATAGCTTAAAATCAAGAGTGCTAGCTCTATGGGAATGGTTTGAAGTCACAAGATCTTACTTGTTCTTCCTTTAGGTTGCTATTACTGCCCAAGAATACAAGAGATTAAGAAAGAATTCTTTTTCTTGAGAGTGGCGGCACTAGAGAGAAATTCTCACCTAGGTCAAAATAGAATTAATCAATTTATATCATTAATTTAGGAAAGATAGGTAATGCCGAAATCCCTTAGAATTAGGAATATTTTCAGCCTCCATCACTTCCTAATTAAGTGATTTAAATTAATTCAAACTCTATTAGGCTTTAAATTCAAATTAATTTAAAATGGCATAAGACATTTAATCAAAACAAACTTACTTATTTAGGGTAATTGGTTGCTGAATTCAACTAGGACAACTAGCTTGAATTTCAGCCACATTAATTTTTATTTTTTCGCTGCATGATCTTCATGTATATGCCATGTGATATTCCTTCAGAGAATTGAAACATGCAATTTTAAAGTTTTAAAACTTACAAGCTTGGATGCTATTCAAAACTTGATTTTGTAATGGCAAATGTATAAGATAGACTTATACACTTCAGATCTGGAACACCAATGCCAAAGGAGCAGCCTTTACACCACACCACTCTATGCTCACACGCACACTTGCAAAGATAGCTTAAAATCAAGAGTGCCTCTATGATTGTGTATTTGGCAATGGGAATGGTTTGAAGTCACAAGATCTTATCGTATTCTTCCTTTAGGTTACTATTATTGCCTAAGAATACAAGAGATTAAGAAAGAATTCTTTCTCTTGAGAGTGGCAGCACTAGAGAGAAATTCTCACCTAGGTCAAAGTATAATTAATCAATTTATATCATTAATTTAGGAGAGATAGGTAATGCCAAAATCCCTTAGAATTAGGAATATTTTCAGCCTCTATCACTTCCTAATTAAGTGCTTAAAATCAATTCAAACTCTAGTAGGTTTTAAATTCAAATTAATTTAAAATGGCATAAGACATTTAATCAAAACAAACTTACTTATTTAGGGTAATTGGTTGCCGAATTCAACTAGGATTCCTAGCTTGAATTTTGGCCACATTAATTCCCTCTCAAGTTGATTAAATAGAATTTAGGATTTAATACTCAATTAACTTAATTATACATAGATAATTAATTAATTGAAATTAAACCTAGCACATGCCAATAAATTTCTCTCGTGGACCGACTGTTAACAGATTTGCTGTTTAAGGCAAAAAAACTATTTACCCATTACAATTTGACTTTAAATAGAAGCCCAAATTAATGCCCAATACACTATTTAAATATTTTAAGCCCAATGCGCTGTGTGCGATCCTATAGGTCCATTTAATATTGGCAATGAATTAATAAATAATCCAAAGGCTATATATATTCTATAGCAATATATTATAGCATTCCAAATTAAATGAAAATGCAAATGGCATTTAGTGACCTAATGCAATTTTGCATAGTCCCTTACCCTTAAATATCAGAATTAATATAAGTCATGGAACCAATCATTCTTATATATACTAATTCCTTTCTTGATATTCCAGTGACACTAAACTCTAAGATAAATAATGATTACTCATTATTTCATCTCGATATGGCCATACACTTCTCAGTTCACTGATCAAGTGGCCGGTGATATTTTCTCTCTTATCGAGAGGGGTAATCCCTTTACTTCTCTCATGCTCTCTAACATTGATCAGTGTATACCCAATCATACCCATACTTGTCACTCTGTTACGAGCATGTTAGGTGTATGTCAAAGTACACAGTAATTTATAAAGAGTTTCATAGAGATTTTAGGTCTAAGAACTCTGATGCAAAACTTGCACATTAGAACCACTTATGACTTGTACCATGTAGTGTTCTCATGAACGGATCAAATCCAGATACCATATTCTAAACATGTATCTATGATCTCTGATTGACACTTCAGTCCTTATGATCCGTAAGATAGAACTCAAATTATCAGAGAGCATACTAGTCTTAATTCATTTGTTATTTCCATAACAATGACTGACTAGAGATATTTAGAATGAAGTCTCATTTGTTTCAAGGTCTTACAACCATGTGCCTCACACATGATAACTTAAACTGAAACAATATTCTTGGATAGTTTTATCAATTGATATGCATAGGAATACAATAGATAAAACAAATACCTCATTTATTAACTTAAGTGTTTTTATAACAATGCATTGGGGCTAGGGCTTAAACTAACAACAACTTCATTTCTTCCTTTAACTCGTTCCATTCTGCTTGATTTGAATGTTGCTTTGACTTGTAATAAGAAATCCTTACTTATACGGAACCCCAAGGCTAAAGAACCCAAAATCCCTTGATTATACACTTTGATGGCAAAGACAAATCAGATAAACACCTATTGAACCCCCAAACAACAAGTGATTGAAAACATAATTAATTGGGATAAAGAAGAAGATGAAAATGCCACAATCAAAATAATTGATAAGTAATCAAATTCTTCATGCAATAGAAAAGAAAAGCAAGCAACCACACAATTTTCTCTAAAGAATTCAGCCAAGCCAAGCCAAGAAGAGAAACCTCTCAATGTTTTTTTATTCATCAAATCTTAAGTTTACAACTTATAATAACCTATTTATAAGGTGGCTAACCCTAATTAACCCTTAAAAGCCAAGATAAACCCTAATAAGGCCTTAAACATGATGTGGCCGAAATTACCACGGGCTTTACAAGACAAATAAGCCCACTTATTAAGTTTTAAACACAACTTAAAAAAAACTAAATAATAAGTCTTATAGGCCGAAATGAAAGCCCAAAGAAAGACTATTTAAAACCTAAATAACTAAACTAAATCCAACCTAATTAAGCCCTACATGCCAAGCCCATTTAAAATACAACATAAATGAATCATGTGACTTTTAAATGAGGCACATGACTTGTACAATTAAAGTCCAAAGTTATATAAGCCCTTGATGACTTAAGTTGGCCCAATTCCTTCACTTGTTTCCAAAAGCTAAGTACTTTAAGCTTGTAATGTTGGTTGATAAAATCATCATGACTTGCCCCCTATGCTCATATCACTCACATTCACTTGTGTTTATCTCTTAAAACTTGGCTTTTATTCTCATTTAAGCTCACACACTCAAGCCTTTTACCACTCAAGCTTGTTATCCTCAATTGCACTTTAGAACTTATTTTCCAATCAAAATAATTCATAAATAGCAAATCAAATGAAGAATACAATGTTTACTTAACAAAGAAGATAGAATGAAGCAAAGCTTGCTTACTATTGCGAATGTGACACTTACCGCAGGTGCAGTAAGAGGCGGGAAAACAATTAGGTTAAAAATATAATAAAGATAAGCTTACCCACGAGTTGTATTCCTACTTGCTCACACCAACTAGAGGCAGTTTTCAAATTAAACACTTCTTTTTGCGATTTTTTTTCTTTTTTTTTATGAACACTACATGAACATTATTAACAAATATTTTTTTCTTTTTTGAATAAATAGTACCATGAATAGTAATAATGATTTTTTGATCTAATGGAAATTAAATAATAGAATAGAAAATTAAACAAGATAAATAATAATTTATCCTAGTCCAAGCTCTAATACCAAATGAGGCTGAACCCTGAGGCTACAGAACTTAAAACCCCTAAAACACACAACATGGCATGAATGAACAACAATTAAATCCCCAACCCTATTGAACCCTCAATAACTACATGAAATGAAACATAAATAATTAGGTTGATTTAAACACAAGAACAAAATTCACCACAAAGTAAATACCTTGATAAGAAATCTAAGTTCTTGATGTAAAAGAAGAAAACAAGCAATCCTCCTCTTGAAGAAATCGACCAAGCCAAAGAGAAAACTCTTAATTTCAAAAAAACTTAATCACATACAATAAGCTTAATGTTGTATTTATAGCTACTTAAAGAAAATCCTAAACCTAATTGAATAACTATTAGGTCAAAATTCCTATTCCCATTAGGATTGACAATTAAATCTAATTTCATACTTAAGACAACTAAACAAGATCAAATGAATAGGCCTCCCTACAAGTGGTGTGTATCCCATTTAAATAAGGCCTTTTTATTACAATTAACCTAAATAAAAATAACTAATAAAAATCATAACTGAAGATGGGCCTTCCCATAAAATAACTTAAACCCAAAATAAGTTAAGCCTTCATCATCCCGCCCTCTACCATGAGCACGATGAACATTGTAAGCATGACAAAAACTGATATGCTTAAATTAATCTTTCCATATTGACCAGCCCCTCCATGCAAGCATTAAGACCACTCTCTACTCCCTTTTTGATAGGTTATTACCAGAGGATTTGTATTTGACTCCCTATGAGGGCTGTCATTCCTGATATTAGCTACCTTTACCATACACAAGCAGTGGGTTACGAGTCCAACAATCGACAATATGACACTTTAGCTTAGACACCTAGATAGGAAGAGTAGTGTGACACATATAGACTAGATTAAATACTATCATGTACTATGCTTTTGTGCTTTTTTAGAACCTTTAAAGTTTGAACAGGAAAAAGCTACTTTTGAATACATTAATAATGTTTTGGATACAAATGTGGTTTTTCTGTCTGATTTAATTACACATGATCATTATTCAGCATCATTTCAATGACTCATATTATTTAATTTCGAAATGGAATCTTAAGAGCATTAGAACTCCTACCATCAATCAGCCCTCTTGGGTTTTCTTGATTGATTATTTTCTCTTAGCCCCTAATTTTTAACCACGATGCCTTTTTTCGATTTTAACCCTAATAGGGCACCCAATTTTAGTAAGGCTGCCATTTTTTTCGATTTTTGACCTGTAGGGCTTTTATTCTCTTCTTTTTCTCTTTTAAGTCTTAGCCATGAAGCCTCTTCAATCTGTCAATATTTATTGGTTCTCTAAATTCATTGCCATCATTGTTAGTTAGAATAGTAGCTCCTTTAGATAATAACTTTTTCAGTATAAAGGGTCCCTCTCACATAAGCCTAAACTTGCCTCGGATATCTAAAATCCCAGGTTTCATCTGCTCGAACATCAGATCTCCCTCTTTCAAAGGATGCCTTCTTAACCTTCTTCCTAAATGATCGAGCTAATCTCTTTTAATAAATCTAGTTATGATAATATGCTCTCATTTTGTCCCCATCTAGTAGGTTAAGCTATGAAAACCTTTACCTAGTCCATTCTACTCTCGGTATCTCAGATTCTAAAACCACCCTCAAAGATTGATGTTTAATTTCAATGGTAGTACTGCTTCTATCCTATAAACCAACAAAAATAAAGTAGCCCTTGTTGTAGTTTTGGCTATTGTTCTGTAACCCCATAATGCAAAAGGTAGCTTATCAGTTTAATCTTTATAGGTTTGAACCATCTTAACATTTATGTTGGCTGCTTCGATTGCTCCATTAGCTTGAGGTCAATAAGGAGAAGACCTATGATGTTGAGTCTCATTTTGCCTAAGCATCTGCTTAGTTTTCCCAGAGAATTGTAATCCCTTATTTGACACTATATGGTGGGGTAGGCCATACATGCATATCAGATTCCTTTTCATAAACTTAGCCATATCCTTAGCATCTACCTTCTTGAAGGATTCTGCTCCTGCACACTTGGTAAAGTAATTTATGGTAACTATAATGAACCTATAAATGAATCATTCATATTATGTCTATGCCCTATATAATGAACGACCAAGGAGATGTAAGATTGCATAGTTCAGAAATTGGCAAATGTCTCAATATGTATATTGTTAGCACAACATTCTTTAACGTACTTATAGCAATCAATTACAAGCTAGGAGAACTCCTGGTGCATGATCTTCTCTTCTTTTCATTTGTCAATTTTCTCTCTTTTTCTTTTCTTCTCTTCCTCTTTCTTTTTTTTCTTCTTCTTCCTCTTTTTTCCATTTTTTTACCTAACCATTCATGTAAGCAAGCATACACTCGCAATTCCTTTTTCACTTAAGCACTTTAACTAAATACCGTCATGCTACCTCTTATGAAGCCTTTTACCCACACTCATGCATTGGGTAGACATCTCATGGATCGTTTTATAACTCTCTTTCGAGACATCTTCTAGGAACACTTATTTCTCCATTTCAGCATCCATTACTTACTCAATTTCAAAGTGTGGTTTGTCAAAATTGGAGGTCCATATAAGTTTCATATTTACCCCCCTTTAGGCCATCCTACATCAATACCAAAGTGGCTAAAGCATCCTTAAAGTAACTTCTTAAGATATTTGTCATAAGGCAACAACAATTCTTTATTGACAATTAACTCTCCACTCGATAAACTGCTAAAGATGAACATTCATATATTCTTACGATCTTTACCCACAATTACTAAGACTTCTTACTTGACGGGGTTAAACCCCACGTGAATAGCTATCTTTCAACTCACTTCTGGCAGGTTGTCATAGGTCCAGACGAAGACTCTTTCATATATATTTTTTTGATTCTCTCAATCTTTTCCTCTCTCTTCAAGAGTTATATCTTATGCTAATAGGATTTCTTTTGGATTTTTTATCCCGAGATTAAATGAACATGTATTTGTCGAGTTAATGTTGAATATGAATATTTCATGATTATGATTATACATATTGAAATTAGAAGAAACATCACACAAGTAAGTAAAAATTGTTCATCTTATTAGTATAATCAAAAGAAATAGCATTTTTTCAAATTAAAAAGTTTAGAAAGCAAAAGCAAAGTCTATAAAAATGCCACTGCTTTCGATCCCTGGTGTAGCTATTATGACATCTTCAGAATGGGTTAAGTGACATCATTGCCCTTTTACCTCTTTTTAGGGTCGAAAATGTGCTTATTGTCAATAAGATCTTGGATTCGATACATTAAAACCCCACAATCATTAGTCAAATAGTTGGTGTACTAATGGAAGGTACAGAATAAATTCAACCTATGATATAAAAAACCAAAATTTTTAGGTGGTTTGTATGGCAGAGACTGCAATTTACCTTCCTTAACCAATTGCACGAATACCCAAGATAAAGGTTTCCCCAAATTAGAGTATTATCTTTGAGCTACTTCTACATTTGACACCCTTTTTATCTTTCGAGCACCTCTACTTTCTCTAGTACTAGATGCTTCTGATGCTTTTCTCTTTGCACTCATTTCTCCTATGAGGTGACTGAGATAATAGGATAATAGCTTACCTATAGTAATTGGCGAAGCTATTTCAAGGGTGAATGCTTCAAAAATCTCATAAGTGTTGTCCATATCGGATCTTATCCTATCCCATTCTTAATAATTAGCACCTCCTCTTTCCATGAGATTTTCCCTATCAAGTGACCACCCCTCGTCAGTCTTCTATTTAGAATCAACTATGCTTTGGATATGATCTTTTAGAGTCCAACATTTATCCGTTGGATGTCCTGTGTGTTGATGATAAGCACAATACTGGTCTGCCTGACGATGTGGCATTCCCTACCCCCTAGCAAGTTTAGGTGGGAGCAGTTGTAATTTTCCTTGTTGAGATGAGTAAGGTGCCAAGATAATGTTTTATCCATTATAGTGTAATGATCTTGAATTGCTCTTAGAACTGGAACCCTCGTGGCCCATCATTACCTTGGATGTTCATTTTTTTGGTCAAGTGTTCTTCTGTAGTTTTTCCATTAACCATTACAAAGGCCTTTTTAGTCTCAATGGTTAGGAATAGCAAGGTCATATGTTGAGATTTAGCTGATAGTGCAAGCAAACCCTCAATTTTAGGCAACAAACTTTTCATAAATTCTACCAATTTTTGGTCCAGTAAGCCTAAAATTTTACCCCATAAACTATTTTCAAACTCTTGAAATCTTCTATCTAACTTTCTGTTTAATGTGTCTTGTAGAATCGAAGGCATCAAAATAGAGGCTAGTCTCCCTTAAAGCAGATATTCTCATCCCAAGATTTTTTATATTTTGTAGTCTTTTGATTGCTTCCTAAAAGCTCGATTGAACCAAACTCTGAACTAATCTTAAACCCCACTCTAAACTTGACTCTGATCTCAAGACTAGTGACTGGTGTTTAGAAAGTGTACTAGATTGATTAGTAATATAGGAAAATAAGATTAAGATCCTGAACATAATACCTAAGGGAATATAGATTTCTAAGCAAAATATCTATGTGTGAATTAAATTAATATGAGATTATTTCCTAAGTTTTTGAAGTTAAAGCAAAAATTAAACTAAATGGACAATTAAACAAAAAAAAAACTAAAATCAAACTAACATAACTTAAAAACAAAGCAATAACTGAAATAGTTCTACTAAAGAAACTATCCACCTCAACTTCCATTACAATGACTTAATTTCAAAAGTAACACAAATGATTATGGAAAAACCAGTTAAATAAAGCCAGATATCTTGGTCAAGAATGTCATTCTAAGCATTAAACCGTATTATTAGGAATAATGCAATACTTAGAATAAAAATCCAGTTTTGAACTCTTAGATATCTATTAAACCATCTTTTAACTATAGTTAACTTCAACCTATTCTTAGTTTAACTTTTCTTCATCTTAACTCACTCTTACAAATACATAATTACATCTAACATATGAAATAATCATACATCAACACTAATGAACTAATCCAAGAACATGTATATCATATATCATACTTAAATTAATCATTAACTATTAATCAAATAAATTATCATCAGTCTCAATACAATCAGAGATAAAAATTTGCTCAAAACTTAGAAATAATCAAACTTGCATTGAATTAAAGCACAAACTAAGTCATTACAATAAAAGTATGAGGGTTAAAGTTTTCCTTAGCAAAAGAAAAGAAAATTACTTACCAAACATGGTTAAAATGAAAGAAAAACTAAATTAAAAAAATAAAATACTCATAAAGCTTCAAACTTGCTCTTTATTACTTCTCAACACTAGTAGAAAGCTTAAATCTTTAAGAGAATTGAAAATAAATAAGAAAAATAGAAAAATAAACTAAAACTAAGCTAAATCTACTGTACAATAACTAAAGAAAACTAAAGCTAAAAACTAAAACCTAAAGAAAAACTAAGTAAAATTCATAACTCTAGGTTTCTCCTACATCTAACTAGCTTCTCTCAAATTTTGGTGTTTTACCTTGCTTTTATAGCCTCCAAAGAAGAAGTTTTGTGCCTTGGAACTTCCTAAACCAAAGTGGAATTGATTTTTAGTTGAAATAAGAAGTCGTTAATCACTAAAACTCTTGAAACACTTAGGAGAGTGGTTTTAGCACTTAGGAGAGTGAATTATCTTTTGGGTGAGTGACTAGAATCACTTAGGAGAGTGATAAAATCACTCAGCCAAGTGAATCCTTGTTGCCTTTCATGTTTCAATTACCAACTTTCCCAAAATTATAGTTTTACCCTTTAACTTCTCCTTTCTTCAATTAACTTTTTTTTTCTTTAATTAAGTCTTAAAAAACACCAAACTTACAATTAAACCTAAAAACTCACAAATTAGCTAATTAAACATGAAATCAACCGAATTAATATTAAATTAACTAATTTAAACACATAAAAACACACTAAAAACATAGTATAATTCCAAATAAGAGGACCATCTGAACCTCTAGACCACTTAAGTGAATCTATAATGGTTGTAAGAATAAAAACATTAAGAGTATTGCATGACGAATAATGCATAAATATGGTATATACAAGATGCATAAATGCAATGAATGTTTTCATTAGTCATCAATCACAATCACATACAAGCATAGCAATAGCCTTCCAACCTTATTACTCCCACACAGAAGGTTATGTGGTCTCTTTCCTAGGTGGGCTTAGCCCATGGACCAACAGGATACCCAATTGATATATATAATGCACGACAGAAAACTAGCAGTATAACCACTCTAATTTAAAGTGTAAGCATATGGGTTTCGACCATTTTATATTTTGACTAACTTATATAGATTGAGTTGGGCCCACTGCAGTATTACAGCCTTTACTGGTACCCTCCTAATTTGTTTGAGTTTTGTCAATACATAAGGGTCCACATAGCAGATAAACATTATTATGGTTATACAACCTAGGGGAAATTGCTATTGTCATTACATGGGCTTGAGTTAAGGGTGATGAAACTTTAGGACTACCCAAAAATGGTCCTTGCCAATAGGTCTACTTCATCATGAGCATATTGACCAATGGGTCATCATTTTATATAACATTTGGTACTAGAGTGGGACTGACGGGTCTCCTTAATACCTCTTTACATTAAGTGAACGTAGGGCATACTTCAAGAAAGCATCAAGGCTAAAAAGGGATGCCTAACTTACTTCTAACACTCTAATATGAATGCAAGAAATGCAGTTTAGAAAAGAGAAAGGATTAATTAATAAACCCAATTATAAAAAAACTTAACCAAGATGCTTTTAGGAGCAAGGTCTCTTTAATCCCCAGTGGTGTCACCATTGTGATGCGTACCGAAGCTATCTCTCATTTTTAGGTTTGCTTTCGGAGGCTCGTTTTTAGGGTTCAAGATCGAATTAGGCTCACTTAACTCATAAATTGGCTACTTCACAATAAAAAGAGATCAAACCCAAATTATTATTGATAGTCAAACCCATGAAGGCATTTACTAATGGGCCCAAAAGACTATGTGTCATGGAGTCACCACCCAACAAAACATCAGAAAATAAATGTCGACCTTTTGATGCCCAAATAGAGATTGGTGTTTAGGATATCACTCTTATTAAAAATCTTGGTTAGTAGTTTATTTTAAAAGTGAATTTTACATTTAATCCATTATCATCTTTGACACGATGCAAAGCAATTAAAATTAAGTAAGCATCCCATTCATATAAAGGGATAAAAAGCAATAAAATAAATCTACTTAATTATTACATAAGCAAATTGTCCTCACAACAACGAAATAAAATACATATATAAATCAGGATATTTATTTGGCTTTGGAAACATTGGTTCCCTTATATGTGTTTTACAAAAAAAAAATCTTTTTATCTTATGTGGATTTGGGCTAAAAATTGGACATTGGTCCAAGTTTTAAAGAAAACCCCAATTAACTTAATGTAAAACATTTTAAATATTTTTTTCTCTTATCGTGCACAAAACTCTTTTTTACTAACTATTACATCCTCAGAATAATAATACATCCAAAAAATAATATCAAATAAACAAATAAATAGAAATAAAATAATTACTAGATGAATAAAACCAAAGCCATAAATAAACGAATAATAAAAGGTAGGTAACCAGATGGGCTAAGGATGGTTACTGACTTGGAAGCACGATTTTCCATGCAAAAAACCATATAAAACCTTTTAATTACAAAGATATTTATACACTAAAAAACATATAAAATGCACATGAATTAGTACTATAAATAATGCAATACAAAATTATTACAAAATGAACTATACAAACAGAATGGAAGTAAATACATAACCATACAGACCTACGTAATGCAGAATAATGCCTTAGACATTGCAAAAATCACATAAATGACATAAACACATAAACACATAAATTTAGCCTGTACAAGAGAGAGTGAACCACAGACGAGTGTCCCTTTGGTGGTAGATAGGAATTTGCCACTTTTGAAGGCTTGAAACAAGGTTTTTATGTATCTTTTGTGAAAACACTTGGAAATATTTAGAAAATCATAAAGATTTTTGAGAAAATATGAGAAATTCACAATCGAAGCTTCGAGATTCAAGCCTACTATTAGTAATATACTATTTCCTCATCATTAGATAATCATGATCTAGGCTATCTTGGATCACAGTGTCTACACATGGGCTTTCTGTATGGTGGTCCCTGCCAATGGGTCTTGCTCATCATTAGCATGATGACCAGTTAGGTCACCATTTGATATGCTAAAAAAGCATAAGGCTTGGGCTAGTGGTCTTCCTTAACACTTTTTTACATTGAGTGAATGTAGGGTCGTGCTTTGGCAATGCACCAGGGTTAAAAGAGGGATGTCTAACTTAATTCTAAAGCCTTAGCATGAATGCAATTCAATTTTTCGAAAAGAGATAAAATTTCTTTATCTCTAAGCTCATTTATATTAAATTAACCAAAGGTACTTTTATAGCAAAATCTCATAGGCCTCCGATGGAGTTATCACTGTGATGTGCATCAAAACTCAATAATATCTGATTTGCTCTCAAAAGCTTGCTTTTAGGGTTCAAAATCTGATAAAGGTTCATTTAATGCATGAAGGTTGGTAACTTCGTAATAGATAGAATTTTATACCTATCTATCATTGATGATCAACCTACGAAGGTGTCTTTCGAGCACCATAAGGTATATCATGGAGTTACCACTCAATAAAACATTAAAAAGTGAGTTCTAACCTTATGAGGTCAAAACTAGATATAGTTTGGGACCTCACTCTTATTTATACCTTTGGTTAGAGTTATATAAATGAGTTTTAATGATTAATTTATTTTATCTCTTTTCTCACACGAGTTATCAAGCTAGAAAAGTAAGGAGCACTCAAGCACGTTAAAAAAGCTATAAAGCACGAGTATGAAAGCTATAAAAACATCGTATAGAAAGCAATAGAGAATATAAGAACATACGTAAAGATAAAATCATACATAAATTGGAAAATTAATTAAGTTCATTTCAAATAAGCACGTTGGTCATTGCATGTATATTTACACAAAACGGTAGAGTTTTAGGTGTATTTTTTTATTAAAAAAATAGGGCATTGAGGCATACAGCTTTTAAAAAAGAATCATGTTAATTAATTTTAAATAGAAAATCTTTTGTATTTATAAAGAAAAATCCTTAATTTTACATGCTATTTTATGGGTGAAAATCAGAAAATTAGTCCCTTTTATTATAGAAAAATCACACTTAAACTTGTATAAAATCATTTGGTGAGTTTTTATTTTAGCTTATCACTCAAAAAGATCATTTATTAATAATTTATTGACAATAAAAAGAATAAAAGAATAATAATGCAAGTAAAATGATATATATAAATCGAGTTATTCATTGAATTAGCAATATTGGTTCCTTCATGCATACTTATAAAATCTCTTCTGTATGGTGTGTGGGATAAAAAAATGGATATTGGTCCTTTTTATTAGGAAAAAATCAAATAATAGTTTTGGTTCTGTTTTTAGTTTAAGCGTGTAAAAATTTTTATTATTATATGCTTTGCATGAAATAAAAGAAAATAAAAGGAAAGTTAAATACATGCCCAAATAATAAATGGATGAGAAAATAAAATAAAACCTAGAATATATGATGCAGAACCCCAAGGTTAAAGAACCCGAAACCCCTTAAACATACACTTTGATCTCAAAATGCAAAGAAGACAAACACTCTCCCTATTGAACCCCTAAACAACATGTGAATGGAAATGCAAATAATCGGGATAAGAAGAATAAGAAAACGCCACAATCAAATTATTGATAAGTAATCCTAATTCTTGATTCAATAGAAAAGAAAGCATGCTATCTCACAATCTCTCTAAAGAATTTCAGCTAAGCCAAGAGAAAACTCTCAAAAGTTTATAATTTGATTCTAATCTTTCTCTTTACAAGTTATAGTAACCTATTTATAGCCTCCAAACCCTAAGGGAATGGGTATACATAAGTCCAATAGATTTAAAACACTAAATTCTACCTAAAATAAGCTAAAACAACTACTTAAAACCCTACTAAGGTAAAGTGATGAATTGGGCTTATTTTAAAAAGGCCCAAATATCTTACTTAAGAAAATAAGCCTTAATTAAGCTACTTAAGTCACATGACTTTTAATGAAGTCACATGTCCCACTTAAATAAAAGCCCAATTTTGTTAAATAGGCCTAAACTAATTAACTATGAATACAAAAGCCTTACTACATAAATATCACATGCTATGCATATGTCTTCCAGTTGCACATACCCCGCACATGACTTGCACATGTCACACATGACTTGCACATGTTCTTCCAAGGCTTGAGTCTTCATTTAGGCTATTTTAAACCCACAAAGCTTCCTTTATCTTCACTTTAGGCTTCCCTTTATGGGGCATTAACCCAAAGGCTTGACTATATACTTTAAGCCTATAATTGATAGTAAAGCACCATATATGCCTCCTATAAATTGGAGCACACCCCAATGGCATTTGGATCTTATATTTATATGTTTGAACTCCATTTAGATCCATTTGAAAGTCATAAGATTGCCCCTCTTTAATGGCATAAGATAGCCCTCTTGGATCCGTATCATTCCCTTCCTCTTCAAAAAAGATTCGTCCTCGAATCTTGGTCTTGCAATAGTTAGAAATTAACACTTGAGGAAGAGTATGAATGATTCTTCATTAAAGAACTCATCATGATCCTGCAAGTTATAAACAAAAGAACTATGCAAAACATGGTTAGTATTTAATACAGTGATATGATTTTGACCTTCGTCACTTCCTATGTGCACCTCATCCTTCTTATGAAGTAGAGAAATTGTAACATGCAGATCTTCCACCTCCACTAAACCAGCTTCTTCATTCTCAGTCAAACAATCAACGACATCTTTGCTTTCAAATATTTTTCCATTATGCACAACATCATTATCCTCTTCTACCTCTAAAACAACCTTATTTACCTTTTTAACCACGTTCTCCACACCTTCAACTTCACCCAAAACCTCTTTTTCCTCATCATGCTTATCAACAACATCCTCTTTATGGTCTTGAGTAACCTCACTATCAAAGCCGATATCTATACCACCCTTTTCAGGTTCACAAATTATTTCTTCTAGGATAACTTTCTCCTTCTTTCTCTTCACTTTGCTCTCCTCCATTTTAATGCATGGTTTGAAATATTGTCTGGCCAACCATTCTATATTATTAAGGTCTTGCCTTAAAGTTATATATCTTCCTTAAATGCATTCTTTTCATCTTGATTTAAATGTCGCTTTGATTTGTAATAAGACATCCTTACAAAACACTCGTGTTTATCTCTCAAAAATTGGCTTTTATTCTCATTTGATCTCACACTCTCTTGCCTTTTCCACTCAAGCTTGCAACTTCAAAATTTCACTTCAAAATATAAATCACAAATCAAAAACTTGAACACGTTTAAGAAAAAACAAGGAAATAAAACTACCAACAAAAGATAGCTTAAAATTAGAAAAGAAGACCCTAAACACAATGGAGGTGATACACGGACAAGAGTGGTGTACCACTTGATGATAATCAAATTAGAGTATTGGATAAGCAATGATACCCTAACAATGTAAATGGAATAAAAGCTAGCTTGAAACAAAGAAATAAGCAACAAAAATTAAGGAAAATGACAATATGGATAAAATGAATGAATTTGATTCACTACAAAGTAAACCAAATATAGAATCTAAATATGCTACCCAACAAAGAAAGGAAATCAACAAGATACCAATTAAAATGAAATAAAGTATAAGACATGCAAAACAAATCAATTTAGAGCAAATTTATTCACTATGCCGAATGTTGTAACAAGCTTGATTGGTGTGTCAAGTTGAGTGCAAAATGATGGCAAAAAGATGGCAAAGTGATAGCAAAATGATGGCAAAAGTTTCCAAAAATGATAGTACAAATGGTGGAAAAAGTTTCCAAAAATGATTACACAAATGATGGAAAAGTTGCCAAAAATGGTTGCATAAATGGTGGAAAGTTTCCAAAAATGGTTACATAAATGATGCAAAAGTTGCCAAAAATGGTTGCACAAATGATGGCAAATGTTTCCAAAAATGGTGATGCAAATGGATAGCAAATGATGGAAAAATGATTGCACAAATGGATAATAAATGGATAGCACAAATGTTTGCCAAGTAGAAATCCTTGTCTAACTAGGATTAGGATTGTAATTCTAATTTAGATATGAACTAGGATTTTTGAAAGCCTAAGCCCAAAGCAATAAGGATTAATTTTCCTACCTTTTAAAGGATTCCCAAATGTGTTTGAAAAAGGTGTAAATGCTGCACTTCCCAATCCTAAAGTAAAAAGGATTAGTTTTTCCCACTTATGAAAGGATTAGGATTTTCTTTAGGCTATATAAACTACCCTTGCTCAATTGCTCCTTAATTTGTTTCTTCTTCTATTTTTCTTCTCTTTCACGTTTTCTTTCTTCTTTTTTTATGAACAGTACAATAACGATAAACAGTGCATTAACAGTAACGATGAACAATGACGATAAATAGTAACATGATATTTTTTTCTTTTTCTAAGAATCAAAACAAAAGGTAATGAAAGAATAAGGCTAAATTTAACACACAAAGAACACAAAAAATTAGAATGTTACTAATACTAATTTCAGCATGCATATAAAGAAAATCAAAGAAAGAAACACAAACCTAACACTAAGATAAATAGGAATTTACCTTAGTTTTGACTCTGATACCAAATGATGCGGAACCCCAAGGTTAAAGAACCCGAAACCCCTTGAATATACACTTTGATCTCAAAATGCAAAGAAGACAAACACCCTCCCTATTGAACCCCCAAACAACATGTGAATAGAAATGTAAATAATCAGGATAAGAAGAATAAGAAAATGCCACAATCAAATGATTGATAAGTAATCCTAATTCTTGATGCAATAGAAAAGAAAGCAAGCAATCTCACAATCTCTTTAACGAATTTCGGCTAAACCAAGAGAAAACTCTCAAAAGTTTATAATTTGATTCTAATCTTTCTCTTTATAAGTTATAATAACCTATTTATAGCCTCCAAACCCTAAGAAAATGGGTATACATAAGTTTAATAGGTTTAAAACACTAAATTCTACCTAAAATAAACTAAAAAAAAACTATTTAAAACCCTACTAAGGTAAAATGATGAATTGAGCTTATTTTAGAAAGACCCAAATATCTTACTTAAGAAAATAAGCCTTAATTAAACTACTTAAGTCACATGAATTTTAATGAAGTCACATGTCCCACTTAAATAAAAGGCCAATTTTGTTACATAGACCCAAACTAATTAACTATGAATACAAAATCCCTACTACATAAATATCACATGCTATGCACATGTCTTCCATTTGAACATGCCTCGAACATAATTTGCACATGTCACACATGACTTGCACATATTTTTCCAAGGTTTGAGTCTTCATTTAGGCTATTTTAAACCCATAAGGCTTCCTTTATCTTCACTTTAGGCTTCCTTTTATGGCGCATTAAGCCAAAGGCTTGACTGTATACTTTAAGCCTATATTGATAGTAAAACACCAAATATGCCTCCTATAAATTGGAGCATGCCCCAATAGCATTTGGATCTTATATTTATATGTTTGAACTACATTTAGATCCATTTGAAAGTCATAAGGTTTCCCCTCTTTAATGGCATAAGATAGCACTCTTAAATCCGTATCACTATACCCCTCCATTCTCCACTCCAGTCTAGAATGCATTAATGTGTATTAAACTGATACGAGCACAGGAGGGCAAGTCATGATGATTTTATCAATCAACATCACAAGTTTAAAGTGCATAGCTTTTGAAAGCAAGTGAAGGAATTGGGCTAATTTAAGATATCAAAGGCTTTTGCAACTTTGGGCTTTAAATTGTACAAGTCATGTGCTTCATTTAAAAGTCACATGACTTACTTAAGTTGCTTATTTAAATGGGCTTAGCGTGTGGGCCTTATAGGGCTTGTATATTTCGGCCACTTTTTCTTTAGTTATTAGGCTTATTTTAATTCATGCTATTTCTTTTAGTTTGGACTTATTTTGTCTTGTAAAAGCCTAATGAAATTCGGCCACACCTTATTTAAGGCCTTATTAGGGTTTATTTTAGCTTCCTAAGGGTGATCCATTACTTCTTAAAGAGGTTATTAGACTTGTTTAGGAAGTAAAGTGTCTTTAGAGTTCCTAAAGAGGTTATTTGGCTTGTTTAGGAAGTAAAGTGTTTAGGGTTTTAGTATAAATAGCTTGTTATGAGTTGTAAACAAAAAGACTTGATTAATTATAAACTTTGAGAGTTTTCTCTTGGCTTAGCCGAATTTCTTTAGAGAGGATTATGAGATTGCTTGCTTTCTTTTCTATTGCATCAAGAATTAGAATTACTTATCAATCATTTGATTGGGGCATTTTTCTTATTCTTCTTATCCCAATTATTTGCATTTCCATTCACGTGTTGTTTGGGGGTTCAATAGGGAGGGTGTTTGTCTTCTTTGTGTTTTGAGATCAAAGTGTATTCAAGGGTTTCAAGTTCTTTAACCTTGGTTTTGCATCATAAAATATGGCAAAAAAATAATATTGGTTAATAATAAATTAAATTAATTAATAAATGATAAATATTTAATTGAATCGAATGATTTAAATAAACAATTAACCTCAAATAAAAAATAAAAAAAATAAATAGAATGTATGATGCATCTAGAATTCATGCAGCATGCATTAACACACATATGCTAAAATAATAGATAAATGCAATAAATAATAATTATATAATAAAAAGAAATAAATTGATAAATAAATAATTAGTTAATTTAAATAAATTAGATAGATAATCAATTTAATATAATAGAAATAAAATAGATAAGATACATAAAATGCATGATGCATTCGGAATTCATGCGGCATTTATTGGCACACGAGTGCTAAAATATTTAAATAAAATAAAATAATTAAATAAATAAACATATAATAAAGAAGGAAAGAATTAATTGAAAGATCTTAGTATATTTGATGTAAATAATAAAATAATAGCCATTATATCAATTACAATAATAAAAATATTCATATTAAAGATAACAATTTGTATATTACCAAAAATAAATTAATAGAAAACAAGATTAAAATATAATTTAAATGATTACAAATAATTAAATAGGTAAGAAATAAATAGATAAATACACGAATATGTAAATAGGAAATGAATTCTCATTATATCATAAATTAGATTGCATAAAATAACATAAATTAAAATAAAGTAAAAAATTAATGCAATATGAGCAATAATAAAATAATATAATTAAAGGGAATTAAATAATAACATGAATATATGAATAAAAAATAAATAAATAGATCACAAATATTAATTAATTAGGCTAAATAAACAAATACAAATATAAAAATAAATATTAATAAAAAATTTTAAAAGAATATTGATAATATAATATTGATAAATTAAACAATATTATGTACGAAAATATAATATTAATAGCAAATAATAATATAAAATAATAATATTAATGGAATAAACAATATAAAAAAATATTGTATTAATAAACAAGCTATATTTAAAACATATTATAAATTAGATGTAAAAGTTTAAATTAATATAATTAATTTATCATAAATAATAGCTAATTAGGCTAATAAAAGATTAAAGTGATAAAGTAAAAAACATTAATAAAATGGTAAGTTAATATAATTAGTATAATGTAATAAAGTAATAAAGAAATTAAAATAGAATGAATAAAAAGAAAGTAAAAAAATGGAATAACAAATGAAAGAAATGAAAGGAAACAATTTGGAATTGAAATGCAAGTGAAATAAGATGTTTTGCATAGTTATTAAAATCGGACCGGACCGGTCGATTGAACCAATTTAACCGCGAACCGACAGGCCAACTGATTGGTTCAACTGTACAAAACCGAATTGATAAAAAAATCGAATTGGATCGAAAAAAGTGGGTTGAACCGAACAAAATCGGGGTTTTGGCTAAAAATTGCAAAAAATTATAATTTTTTGTATTTTCTCACCCTCCATATATATATATATATATATATATATATATATATATATATATATATTCCATTATTTATTTATTTGGAAAAATTAGTATTTTAAATTTTAAATTTGTCACTCAATAATTTAATATACCTATTATATATTTGGTTCATTGTAATCAATTATATATGTGTGTATATATATATTAAATTTTTATTATTTATTTATTTGAAAAAATTAATATTTTAAAGTCTAAAGATATCACTTAATAATTTAATATACTTATTATCTATTTGGTTCATTGTAATCATATATATATATTATTTATTTAAAAAAAATTAATATTTTAAAGTCTAAAGATATCACTTAATAATTTAATATACTTGTTATCTATTTGGTTCATTGTATGTATGTATGTATATATATATATATATATATATATATATATATGAAATTTTCATGATTTATTTCTTTGAAAAATGTAGTATTTTAAATTCTAAAGATGCCACTTAATAATTTAATATACTTATTATCTATTTGGATTTATTGTAATTAAATATAATTATACTCATATATGCAAGGTTAATATTTCTTGTGTTTGCTTCATTAGTACTCCATCTAAAAAAGAAATTTTTTTTCATGATATGATTGTATTTTTATATTTCTAATATATGATATTCAAAAATACATAATTAATTACTTGTAATAATAAAATTAAAATTATATTTTGTAACTTATTATTAGGATATTTGTGACATATATTAATGTTTGATGGATCTTTTTTTTAATTTTTATACAATAGTATTTATAAAATTATAATAATTTATAATATTTTAAAAATAGAAAAAAACCCGGTTGAACCGGTCGAACCAAAAACCCCCAGCCTCGCCGGTTCTTTATCTGATCCGATTTTAATAACATTGATGTTTTGGGCAAA
Source organism: Excoecaria agallocha (assembly GCA_037975025.1). Classification (NCBI taxonomy): domain Eukaryota; kingdom Viridiplantae; phylum Streptophyta; class Magnoliopsida; order Malpighiales; family Euphorbiaceae; genus Excoecaria; species Excoecaria agallocha. Next base: position 25,336,272 of record CM075817.1, read on the forward strand.
GCTACAGTAAATTTAAAATAATAAAATAATGAATCATATGCAGGTGAAAGCAAAAAATGTGAGTGGATGACAACGGAGGTGACGCACTGATCGAATGAGATGGGGAAGCATCCAGCACACAAGTCATGCTCGGTTTAAGGCCGAGTCATAGGCTAAGGGTATGACTTGGTCCGATTCAAGATCGTGATTCAGTTCAAAATCGAGTTCCAACCATTGGAACGATGCCAGAAACCATGGAAAACAAATAAAAACCACCAAAAACTCAATTTTGATCATTTTTAATGTATACAAAGGCCAACAAACTTAATAAAACATATGAAAAACATGATTTTCACAAGAAAAACCAAGATTAAAGCAGTAAACATGAAACTCAAAATTTAACAAAATAAAGAAGATGAATAGAAAACTCTAATTAATTTATTTACTCAATTTTAACATGATTTTAATTAAGTAACATAACTTAATGAGTGAAATGAGCATAAAACTCAATTAATTATAAATTTACAGGCTTAAATTCAATAAATTAAATATTAAACAAAATCAAGCTATAAAAATGAAAATAAGAATTTTTACTATAAATCAAATTTTAACACTGAATTTAAGTGATTTTAGGGCTCTAGAATATTACTCTCAATATTGGTTCCATTAAAGAACAAGATCCTAGTCCTTTTAGCCTTTCTTTTCCCCGTATTCTTGCTTCTGTTCTTGGTGTTTTAATGATATAGTGTGTGTGTGAGAGAGAGAGGGGAAACGTATGAGAGGGAGAGGGAGAGAGAGAGAGAGAGAAACCCCCTCAATTTCTATCTATTTGTCCTTAAATACCCTTTTAAATTTAGTTTTTGGATGAGGATTGGGAAATAAAAATTCCACCTTTATTTTTGCCCGTCTTCAAATGCAGATGCATTCCAGGAGTGACTCACAGGTGTGAGTCACGACTTTTAATCCATAAGTCAAGGGAATGACTCATGCCTTTTGACTTTGACCGTTGACTTTGATTCTTTGTTTTAGCCTTATAACCTATTTTGACTTTTCTAATAGAGGTAAAAGAGAAAAAAAAAGCTAAAATAGATTTTTAAACATTTAAAACCTGCAAGAGATTTTAAAAATATTTTGAAACTATAAAATCCGGGAGAAAGCCTAACACTTTCATTTCTTGTTTATTTATGAGAAACCGTTTCCTCATTAGGTAACCTTCATTAAGAGCCGCCTCAGGATCTAGTGTCTATAAAAAGGATTTATTTATGGGGATTGGATTCAACAACAGTTGATATTAAAACACAATTTTATAGGGTGTTTTTTGACCCACTGTGGATCTAAGTCATTATCAGAATCTATGGTGAACAAATGCCAACTAGTTTGGCTGCCAAATGTAGGAGATCAAATAATCAATGCAAGAGTAATGGGTTGTGCCCTCAAAGTTGGAGTTGAAGTGGAGAAAGATGAAGAAGATGGTTTGTTTGCAAGAAATAGTGTTTGCAAAGCACTTAAAGTTGTAATGGATTGTGATAATGAGATTGGGAAAGAGGTTAAATTAAATCATATTAAATGGAGAGACTTTTTGTTGAGTGAAGGACTCAAAAATTCTTATGTTGATGATTTTATTCATAAATTGCATTCCTTGTTGTGATTTTTAGATTGAGAATAGTGAATTCTTTATCATTTTTTAATGATAAATGTAAAATAATTAATTATTGTTGTTAATAAAAGAATTATTCTAGTTAAAAACTTTATTCTACAAAACGTTCTGCAAAATAAATATATTTGTCTGTATACCAAATTTCAAAATAGAATTTTAAGTTTACAATTTAAATATTAAGAATTTAAAAAAATAATTTGATGTATTAAATATACTGAATGCATCATCATTTGATTATACAGCGAGTTCCATTGTTGATGCTTTCAACTCTAATTTCCTAAATCTTCTAATGTTTGAAGATGGAAATTTCAATGCCTTAGTAATTGATGAATAAAATCAATCAAAATTATGAAATTTTATTAAAAACCCAAATCAGGTATGGGCAAAGATACATACTTTGCAAGTGAGAAGAGAAGCACTTATCATTCTGAAACTTTGTTTTGCTTTAATTCAGTCACTATACCAAACAGTTGGCATGCATGAGGAAGGTTCATTTTTATCCCTGCAAAAGAATGTCATGAAACTGTATGGGTGATTTTTATAGACACTTTGGTTTTGATTAGCTTTTTCAATCATATTTTACGAGAAATTATTCGTGAAAAAAATAAATAAGAAAGCAAGAATTTCAGCTATTTATGGGTCTAACAGTTGTTGGTGGGGGATATTTTGGTCAAATTCTACCGGTTGTCTCAAAAGGGAGAAGAGGTGATATTATTAAAGCATCACTTAACTCTTCGTAATCAAGAGCTTTGTACTCTTCTGATACTTCCTAATTTCTCTCAAGGCCACTATCCCTAGCCTAAATTTGTGGAGCTTCTTTACTCTACTGATTGCCTAAGTAAACTTCCTTACTGCCTTTTTAGTCAGCTGCTTCTTTGGAGTTTTGCCTCATTTAGATTTTCTAGCAGTTTGCTTCTTATAAGCCATTTAAGAGAAAATTGGAACTGTTTGGTTAGCTAGAAATTTAATAAATAAAAGATTTCAGTTGGATGAAAATGAAGCATGAGACTACATAATTATATTTAGGGAAAATTCAGATCAGTGATGGCATTAGTTGAAGATGGGGCATGGTTGGTGTATGAGAAAAAGGAATTTGCAAAAAATTGTAACAAAATTGGGAATTAAAATAAAAAGGGGTATTTTTAAAAATACAAAATTAAAAAAAAAAGTTATTTTTAAAACTTTGAAGTTGATGAATGCATTTTTAAAAAGTGAATTTAGAAAAGGGGTAATTTGTGTAAATTCATCTTTTTTTAATTGTAGAGGGAGTGCTGCTCCTCTTGATCTAGGCAGCATCAAAGTGACATTTTTTTGTTGTAGGTAAGATGGACCCATGCACATGAAGCTGCAGTGACCATTTATTATTTTGGTACAAATTTTACATCATTTTTCTAGAACTCATATGTCAAAACCTATATATATTCACTTGTGGAAATTACTTTAATTATTTTAGAGTTTTTTTTTTTGTAAAAAATGAAAAAATAGAAATTGTATTTAAATTAGTTAATTTTTTAAAATACAAAATAGAAAAGGCATATTTCATTTTCTAAAATTAAATATAATTTGGAAATTTAGGATGTTATCTAAATTTTCTACCTTTATAGAAAACACATAATTTTTTTTTTAAATTGTCATCAAAATTACTTTTATCGAATTCCTATAAAGTCACTCTACAATTTTTTTTCTTTCTTTTTCTTTGCAACCCAATTCTCTATAACTCATTTTCTCATCGAAGCTCTTCTATTTCAAACTATGAGAGGTGGGTTGCTTTTTTTTTATATATATATGGAAGATCGGGAGGCAGCCGTCAAAGATGACCAATGCTTGGTCTTCCTTCATATTCAATTACTAATTGCAATAAATGTTTTGAACCAGTTGGCAACAAGGAACAAATGAGAAAGAGGAATTCTGGATAACTATTAGTATGACTAACTCATCTAACACAGGGATTTGAACAAATCTTCATTTTGTTTATATTGAGGTATAGAGAAATTGTAGGAATAAGGAGGTCAATTCAAGCTCAAATAAGCTCATATCTCCTATTTAATCTCCAACTAATTCTCGTATTTAATCTTCAATTAATTCTCCTATTTAATCTCTAACCAAAATGAGCTCAAATCAGCTCATATCTTTGGATTTTCAAAAACTATTGCTTTTTATTTCTTTTTACCAAATTCTCCTACTTGTTCTCAAACAAAATTCCGAACTAAAATTTAAAAAAAAATACGCCAGTTGTTTCAAGAATATTAATTGTGATCTATTTAAGCCGAATTTGTTTAGCATGGAGGCTGGTTACAGAAACATACAGGTTTGTTTTTAATTCTTTCTTTAAAAGTTAGATTTACCTCTTCTTATTTATGATGTTTGTGATATTACATAGGTTGATTACCATTATAGATTATTGATTTGTGGATTTCTTAAGGACAATTTTAGCCGAATTCAAGAGAGGTAAGCTTGTGGTAATGCCTTCTTATTTTTCAATTCTATTTTATTTTTTTCTCTTTATATGATATTATTTTTCTATCAATTATGTTGAAATTCATCGGTTACATGCATCTCATACATAAAGCGAAATTTAAAATTTTTAACCAATGTTACTGATCTTGCCATGAATGTACAATATTCTTATTGATGAGAATAAGAAAAATCACCTTTGATTTTTGTTAACTAGTTGATTTTACTTCGCACCGGGTTGTCGCAAACTACAGTATCCAAAATCGAACACCTCCAATGAGTAATCCACACTAGAGATTGATAGAATGAACCAATAAATTGGTAGAGGACAAGTGCTGGCCGAAAAACCCTAGAGCTAGCAAGGGTTTGGGCGGCTAGGGTAGAGAGAATAATAGAAGAAGTCTTTCTTAAGTATTATATCACTTAACCCTAATTCCTCATTAGTTGGCTTTTTATAGTTAGGTTAAAAATCCAACTTCATAATGAGATTGGGCTCTTTAAAATTTTCGGAGAATTATTAATTGGGCTTCTGGAATTATTTATAATTATTTGGGCTCAATTAAATCCAATTTAAACCTTTTCATAAAAGACTATGCACAAAACCCACAAACTAGGCCCTTAGTACAACTAATTGGATTTAATTACCCAAATGGATTCCAAATCCAACCAAATTAAATATGTAGGTTCTAAAACACTTATGTAACATATATAATTTAACTTGGTCCAAGAAATAGGCCATTAAGGCCTTATGTCTGGGAGTTGCCGTGTGGCCCTCTACAGAAGGGCTACTGCACCAACTTCATTCCTCTGGCCCCTTTATAATTCCTCCAATGGATCTATTAATTATTATATCAGTCCTATAACACTTATAGTATTCCTATAACATTTATAGTCCAATAATAATTAATCATGAAATACATTATTTCAATTAGGTCCAATTTTATAGAACATTTCTCAAAAGTTTCGCGAACAATTTTACTTGATCATAATTAATTAAACTCGTTAATTAATTATTATCTTATTCACTTCTCTACCCTCATAATAATATCAAATATTATTATCCTTGTCATTTTACCATTTTATCCTTTTTTCCATATGTGTGTGACCTATTGGGTTCCTGTCCATGTTGGCAGTATAATATGTAATTGTGAATTCTATTCAAAACTCACATGATTTAAACTCCTTTAAATCATTTTATCAATCCCTATTGATATTCTTGATACATCATTATACAAGTCATGATTGGCCTCCAGCTAGGCATCATGACTACCCAAATGGCAGGAAAGTCAAGTTGTTTGACGATACCCTTCCATAGAAACAGTTACCGTGCAATTACTCCTTTCACCACTCTTATCTCAATTAGATTATGAGTATGGATTTCTATCAACTCATATAATTCTAATTATGTATGTTATATTAATTTAACCATTATTCCCAAAATGCCCTTCATGGATCTCTATCCATCTTGGCATATTACTCTGGCCAGAGATTCTCTGAACAAGGCAATTATAGAATCATGCGAGATAACTTTCCTTATTAAATCTGGGATGGTGAATCCTTTGTCAATCACTCAACTATTCTTCAAGTAGGTTATGATATACCCAATCTCCTAACTATGTTCACTCCCAGTTGGAAGTAATCAGTTATGGAGTCAAAGTATACCACTTGCTACTTAAGATAACTTTGGTGATCTCAAGTCTAAGGATACTTGCACAACCGCTATGAAGAGATTCCTCACTGACATAGATTTAATATCCATGTGAGGATTCTCTATACAGGTCTCCAATGAACTTGTTCTTCTAACAAGCATCCACATGTTAGCTTTGATTATCTTCCATAATCACAGTTATGAGAACCACTGCTTGAACCATTCAAGAAGCATAACATGTGCTAGTCTATCCGAATTAACAATATCCTTATCTTGTTAATTCTATGACTAGGGATATTCAGATATTAACACATTTGCATGCAATAGACATTTCATATCATGAACAATTTCATGATTGCCTTTGCACTGTGTTTATAATATCTAGGACTTCATTTATTAATTTAAGATTTACAAACTCATGTATTTAAACATAGCATTAATAAATGAATGATGCCTTTTATTAAGAATATAAATTCATACATATGAAAAACATCCCTATTACATGGGCTCTAGGGCATACTCTCTAACAATCTCCCACTTGCACTAGAGCCAATCACTCATATGTCTCAGACCCATGCTATTTATATGGTGATCATGCTTAATCTGGGAAAGTGCTTTAGTGAGGGGATCCGCCACATTGTCATCTATGGGAACCCTTTCTATTTTCACATCATTTCTAGCTACTATTTCCCTAATGAGATGGTAGCGTCTAAGAACATGCTTAGATCGCTGATGAGACCGTGGTTCCTTTGCTTGCGCAATGGCTCCATTGTTGTCACAATATAAAGGAATCGGATCAACAATGCTAGGCACCACTCCTAGTTCAGTTATGAACTTTTTGATCCAGACTGCTTCTTTGGCTACTTCTGAAGCAGCAATGTACTAAGCTTCCATCGTTGAATCAATAGTTGTTTCTTGTTTGGAACTTTTCCAACTAACTGCTCCTCCCATTATGAACACATAACCAGACTGTGATTTATAATCATCTTTGTCAGATTGGAAGCTGGCATCTCCATTTACTTCCAAACTGCCCTCTCCATATACCAAGAATATATCCTTAGTCCTTTTCAAGTACTTAAGGATATTCTTGACAGCTGCCCAGTGTTCCTCTCCAAAATTGGATTGGAATCTGCTTGTGACACTCAAAGAAAATGCTACATCTGGACGTGTACATAACATAGCATACATGATAGAACCAATTGTAGATGTATATGGTATTCTATTCATGCTCTCTCTATTCTCTAGTATCTGTGGACACATAGACTTAGAAAGGTGTTTCCCATGCACCATGGGTATAAATCCTTTCTTAGAGAGATCCATATTGAACCTCTTCAATACTTTATCTATATATGTACTCTGAGAAAGACCTAGCAACCTATTGGACCTATCTCTATAGATCCTTATTCCTAGAATATAGGATGCTTCTCCAAGGTCTTTCATGGAGAATTGCTTGGATAACCATATTTTAACAGATTGGAGAAGAGAAATGTCATTTTCCATGATCAATATGTCATCCACATATAGAACTAGGAAGACAATTGCACTCCCACTGACCCTTTTATACACATAAGGTTCATCTTCATTCTGTGAGAAACCAAACTCTTTGATTGTCTCATTGAATCATATGTTCCAGCTCCTAGAGGCTTGCTTCAATCCATAAATGGATCTTTGAAGCTTGCATACCTTTTTGCCATTTCCTGATGTGAACCCTTCTAGTTGTGTCATATACACATCCCCAGTAAGATTTCCATTAAGAAAAGCTGTCTTCACGGATTTTGCCAAATCTCATAATCATGATGTGCTACAATGGCTAAAAGTATTCTTATAAACTTAAGCATCGCTACAGGAGAAAAAGTTTCGTCATAGTCAATACCTTCTTTTTGATGATAACCTTTTGCTACTAAGCGAGCTTTATAGGTAACTATATTACCTTCCATATAGGTCTTTTTTTTAAAAACCCATTTGCACCCTATGGGTTTTATCTCTTCAGGTGGTTGAGTTAAAGTCCATACTTTATTCTCACACATGGAGTCCATTTCAGAGTGCATAGCCTTGAGCCATAAATCATGTTCTAAACTATTCAAAACTTCTTGATAGCTTGTAGGCTCATTGTCCTCTACTATAGTTATTCCTATATCCGAATCAATGTAAAATCCATATCTCACAGGGATAGAATGCATCCTAGTAGATCTTCTAGGATTTTGTGTGTAATCAGGTTCAACTGCAATCTCATCATTATGAAATCCAGTTTGGGGTTCAATCGGTTGATCATCTTCTATTTGTGGGTCTTGAACTTCACCAAGTTCAATTTTACTCCCACTGTCCTCTCGTAGGAGAAATTCTCTTTCCAAAAAGACTGCATGCCTTGAAACAAATACCTTTTGTTCTAAGGGATGATAGAAATAATATCCAAATATTTCTTTTGGATATCCCACAAATAAACATTTGTCAGACTTAACATCCAGTTTGTCTGACATTGTCCTCTTTACATAAGCAGGACAACCCCATACTTTCATATGAGAAAGCGTGGGTTTCTTGTTATTCCACATCTCATATGGAGTAACATCAACCGATTTACTAGGAACTCTATTTAACACATAAAGAGCAGTTTCTAGTGCATATCCCCAAAAGGACTTAGGCAAGTCCGCTCGGCTCATCATTGATCGAACCATATCTAATAGTGTTCGATTTCTCCTTTCAGATACACCATTGTGTTGTGGTGTATATGGTGGAGTCCATTGAGATAAAATCCCATTATCTCTAAGATAATCCTGAAACTCTTGGCTTAAGTATTCTCCACCTCGATCTGATCTAAGTGTTTTAATACTTTTGCCAAGTTGTTTCTCTACTTCATTTCTGAATTCTTTGAACTTTTCAAATGCTTCTGATTTATATTTCATTAGATAGATGTATCCAAACCTAGAATAATCATCTATGAAAGTAATGAAGTAGGAGTAACCTCCTTTGGCATGTGTAGTCATTGGACCACATACATCTGAATGTATTAAGTCCAAAACCATTTTAGCTCGTTCTCCTTTACCAATAAATGGAGCTTTTGTCATTTTTCCCAATAAACAAGATTCGCATGTATCAAATGATTCATAATCAAATGATCCCAAATCACCTGACTTGTGCAATTTGGTCATGCGTTTCTCATTTATATGGCCTAAACGACAATGCCATAAGTATGAGGTATTTAGATTATCATATTTCATTCTCTTGGTATCCACATTATGTACTTCTTTAATTAAATCAAGAATAAATATACCATTCTCAATGATAGCTTTTGCATAAAACATATTGTTCTTAAAAATGTAACAACATTTGTCCGTTAAAGAAATATAATAATCGTTCATCAAACAACTGAAAGAAATAATACTTTTGGACAAAGTTGGAACATAATAACAATTATTTAATTCCAGTACTAATCCACTAGGAAGAGGCAAATAGTAAGTCCCCACAACTGTTGTAGAGATGTTCTGTCCAGTAGTTGACTGCAAAGATATCTCTGCCTTTCCAACTCTTCTAAAGCTTCTAAGCCCCTGTAGATCATTACATAAGTGAGATCCACATCCGGTATCTAATATCCAAGATTGTTTTGAAGCAATAGAATAAGTATTAATTTCAATCATATGAATACCTGAAGTAGAAGCATCGGCTTGCTTCTTCTCCTTGAGAGAATCTAGATAGGCCTTGCAGTTACGCTTCCAATGACCATCATTTCCACAATGGAAGCAAGTTCCTTTGGGATTCTCTTTCTTGACAACCTTCTTCTTGGAGATCCCACCATTCTTTGGCTGCGCCTTGGTTATCTTCTTCTTCTTCTTCTTTTTTTTTTTCTTCTTCTTCTTCTTCTTCTTGCCTTTAGCAGAAGTGACAACCATGACACTTTTTAGATCCTTCTTAAATGATCCATCAGTTTTCTTGAGCATATTGATTAACTCAGGAATGGATACTTGGATCTTGTTCTTGTTGAAGTTAAGCACGAAAGGTGCATAACTTAGAGCCAACGAGTACAAGATTAAATCTATGTATAGATCATTATCCATAACATAGCCAAGTCTACTCAAATGCTCAATATACCCATACATCTTCAATGCATGAGTAGCAGCTGAAGTGCCTTCCATCATTTTGCAGCTAAATAGAGCTCGATCAATCTCATATTGCTCAGTTCTAGCCTGAGAAGAATAAAGCTCCTCTAGATGTAAAACGATGGTTTTAGCATCCATCATCTCATGTTGCTTCTGAAACTCTAAGGACATAGCACCCAGCATCAAACATGCTGCTACTTCACTATCCTCCATGTATTTTCGATAAATGCCTTTGATTTCATCAACGGCATCATCTGATGGAAGTGGTGGTGGATCTTTATCCAAGACATAATGGATCTTTTTAGCTCTGAGAACAATTCTCACTTGCCTGATCCAGTTAGAATAGTTGTTGCCAACCAGCTTGTTATCCAAGATTGATCGTATATTAATGTTTGATGTGCTCATGATGATGACCTAGATGTGAAAAAGAGAGTATGTTCATATATATATATATGTATGCATTAATAAGGTCTTTAATTAATCCATTTACTTCCACTATTTTATTACGAATTAATAGCCCTCACTATATAATCCGAGAAAACCCGATGGTTTTCTTAGTAGGCCAATATCCAATCCTTGATATGTAATTTGACCTTGACTGTGGTCAACAAGCCAAACTCCATACCCTTGAAAGGTAGGTATCTCTATACCAATTGTGTCTCTACACAACTATTGGATCATTAGGTTATCAACTCTTGATGCATGCATATCGTATATGCATTCCCTAATCTTGCCTCTAGAACCATTAGCCTTGACTGTGGTCAACAAGCTAATGGGCTAGCTAAGATGACCCATTTAATTAGATTTGAATGTATTAGATATAATGTGAGCTTGACTGTGGTCAACAACCCACACTATAAAGAACTCTGGTTCTCCTCAAATTAATGGAAGGCTTATATGCCTTAGTATTTGTTTTGAGGGTTTTAGTTAATTAAGTCTCATCATACATGGTTGGCATACATTGGTATGCATCCTATATCTATCACATAAATATAAGCATACAAATATGGTATAGTTATGGACTTTACTACATTGATTTTCCCGAGCCAAGAGGGAAATCAAAAGGTCACACCTAGGTAGTATGCATGATTCAAATAAGAAAAATAATTACATTATCTTCAAGCTTGTTGGATCTCCATCCGACCCATCTTGCTCCTTGATAGTGGTCTCCATCTCTATTTCTAATTATAATCTAAGTAATCTAATTACATATTAAAACTTGAAAAGAAATACAAACCAAAAACAAGTGGCCAGGACATGAAAGTCCTCATTGGGCCAAAACATGCATAATGCTCAACACATTGGGCCTTGTCCATAACTATCAATTATGCCAATCATACACCCTTATTTGCCTTTCTAATGCATAAAGAAATTGATTACTAACTTTGTTTCAACTCTTGAAACAAGCTTTTGAGTTATTTTAACAATGTGATCAAATTAGGAAACTTTTTCCATTTTTGGAAACTTTCATTTTAGGAAACCTTTTTGCATGCATGTGTTATTGCCTTAATAATCAATCCAATTGATTATTAATTAATTATTAATTGATTAATTAATTAATTAATTATATTAAATAATTAAAAGAATCAATTTTGGGTTTAAGATCAAGGGTAGGCCGAAACCCACCAAAATAAACTTTAAATGTGTTCACACACAAACTAGTTTTGTGTCTATTATACCATTTGGGCCTTTTGGAATGAGGCAAGCCCACTCCAGCTCTTAAAACCCATTAATAAACTTAATTAATGTTTATAATATTTAATTTAAATCAGCTCCTTGGGCCCACCAAGTCATTCACTAATTTAAACCAAGTCCGTAAACATAATTAAGCCCATTAAGTGGTTTTAATGAATTAAAATTAATCAAATTAATTTAAGGCCCATTTTAATTAATACAATTAATTAAAAACACTTTAATATATCATATATATCAGATTTAGAAGATTAAAAGTTGTTCTAACCAAGAACACACCAAAAACATCACAACACGAAGAATACCAATTTATCAAACTTTTCGATTAAACTAGTTTTCATGCAAAACTTGTTCGATTTTAATTTCGTTCGATCCTACGGCTTAATATCACATATTAAAAATATAAAATATCATCTAAATGATGTTTTAATGGATTCATAAGAAACTAAATTAGAACAGCCCCTAATTCTATAAGGGTTTCACGCAAAACCCTAGGTCTAATTCTTCAAAAGAATCGTTTTTGTTTTGGTTAAATTTATTTGATCACACATATATCTAGAAATCAATATTTCTCATTCATGAACAATTAAATCTGATATTTTAAAGTTCATGAAATAAATAACTCAAAATAAAATAAAACTTATTTCGCAGAAAAAAAAATATAGAATGTATATTCATGGTAAAACCGAAGCTCTGATACCATGTTGAAATTTATTGGTTACATGCATCTCATACATAAGCGGAATTTAAAATTTTTAACCAATGTTACTGATCTTGCCATGAATGTACAATATTCTTATTGATGAGAATAAGAAAAATCACCTTTGATTTTTGTTGAATAGTTGATTTTACTTCGCACCGGGTTGTCGCAAACCACAGTGTCCAAAATCGAACACCTCCAATGAGTAATCCACACTAGAGATTGATAGAATGAATCAACAAATTGGTAGAGAACAAGTGCTGGCCGAAAAACCCTAGAGCTAGCAAGGGTTTGGGCAGCTAGGGTAGAGAGAATAATAGAAGAAGTCTTTCTTAAGTGTTATATCACTTAACCCTAATTCCTCATTAGTTGGCTTTTTATAGTTAGGTTAAAAATCCAACTTCATAATGAGATTGGGATCTTTAAAATTTATGGAGAATTATTAATTGGGCTTCTGGAATTATTTATAATTATTTGGGCTCAATTAAATCCAATTTAAACCTTTTCATAAAAGACTATGCACAAAACCCACAAACTAGGCCCTTTGTACAACTAATTGGATTTAATTACCCAAATGGATTCCAAATCCAACCAAATTAAATATGTAGGTTTCCACAACACTTATGTAACATATATAATTTAACTTGGTCCAAGAAATAAGCCATTAAGGCCTTCTGTCTGGGAGTTGGCGTGTGGCCCTCTACAGAAGGGCTTCTGCACCAACTTCATTCCTCTGGCCCCTTTATAATTCCTCCAATGGACCTATTAATTATTATATCAGTCCTATAACACTTATAGTAGTCCTATAACATTTATAGTCCAATAATAATTAATCATGAAATACATTATTTCAATTAGGTCCAATTTTATAGAACATTTCTCAAAAGTTCCGCGAACAATTTTACTTGATCATAATTAATTAAACTCTTTAATTAATTATTATCTTATTCACTTCTCTACCCTCATAATAATATCAAATATTATTATCCTTGTCATTTTACCATTTTATCCTTTTCTCTATATGTGTGTGACCTATTGGGTTCCTCTCCATGTTGGTAGTATAATATGTAATTGTGAATTCTATTCAAAACTCACATGATTTAAACTCCTTTAAATCATTTTATCAATCCCTATTGATATTCTTGATACATCATTATACAAGTCATGATTGGCCTCTAGCTAGGCATCATGACTACCTAAATGGCAGGAAAGTCAAGTGGTTTGACTATACACTTCCATAGAAACAGTTACCATGCAATTACTCCTTTCACCACTCTTATCTCAATTAGATTCTGAGTATGGATTTCTGTCAACTCGTATAAATCTAATTATGCATGTTCTATTAATTTAACCATTGTTCCCAAAATGCCCTTCATGGATCTCTATCCATCTTGGCATATTACTCTGGCCAGGGATTCTCTAAACAAGGCAATTATAGAATCATGCGAGATAACTTCCCTTATTAAATCTGGGATGGTGAATCCTTTGTCAATCACTCAACTATTCTTCAAGTAGGTTATGATATACCCAATCTCCTAACTATGTTCACTCCCAGTTGGAAGTAATCAGTTATGGAGTCAAAGTATACAACTTGCTACTTAAGATAACTTTGGTGATCTCAAGTCTAAGGATACTTGCACAACCGTTATGATGAGATTCCTCACTGACATAGATTTAATATCCATGTGAGGATTCTCTACGCAGGTCTCCAATGAACTTGTTCTTCTAATAAGCATCCACATGTTAGCTTTGATTATCTTTCATAATCACAGTTATGAGAACCACTGCTTGAACCATTCAAGAAGCATAACATATGCTAGTCTGTCCGAATTAACAATATCCTTATCTTGTTAATTTTATGACTAGGGATATTCAGATATTAACACATTTGCATGCAATAGACATCTCATATCATGAACAATTTCATGATTGCCTTTGCACTGTGTTTATAATATCTAGGACTTCATTTATTAATTTAAGATTTACAAACTCATGTATTTAAACATAGCATTAATAAATGAATGATGCCTTTTATTAAGAATATAAATTCATACATATGAAAAACATCTCTATTACATGGGCTCTAGGGCATACTCTCCAACAAATTATTGCTTTCTTGAAATTCTTCTTTTACTGGTTTTATTGCATATATTTGCTTCATAAATGATATTTTCTCTTTACATATCTTTTAATTTTTGAATGTTGTGTGTCAATTTGTGCTCATCTTCATAATGAATTTCCATATTTTAACTTAGACAAGGCATGATTGCTTGGTGAAATTTTTGAATGATATTTTTTCTTTTTTTATACGTAGGATTTTGAGTTTTTATTTGTTCTTTTTTTATATTATTTTTTCCCTAAGGCAATTTTTCACTCTATTTTGTGTCTTGAGAACAACATACCAATAATTTCCATCTCCAATTTGTATTTTGAATGCTTATTTTTGAATTGTCTTTTCTAAAAAATATGAAGTTTTACATATAACATGAAGAAACTCATGCTTGCTATTATTCTTTAGGAATCTCTACAACACTCTTTCCTTCAATACCTGATCCAGTAGTTTTTTACTTTCTTATATTATTATGTAAAGCTTATATTTATCAAAACTTGTTGAATCAGGTGAAGGTGAAGGTAGTCCTACCTTGTTTGTGAATTATCACTAGATACTTTTAATTTATGTTACTTAATGTTGTTTTGTATCTAGATATGTCTAATGTTTGCCGTATGATCTCATTTTGTATAGGAGATAAGTTGAGCTGAAGAACGGATGTGGGGTAATGTATAATAGTACAAATCTTAGGTGAATAACTATAATTGCACCAGTTGAATGCTCAAATACCTTTTTTGCTTAAATAATTAATTTAGAATGAGTAATTTATAAAATTTATTCATAAGAAAGATCTCATATGCATGGTAAAAATTATTAGTTCAAGTGTTCAAAGTATGAAAGTAATTTGCAAAGTGATATGCATGTACATATGCCCAATTGCACATATTGTATAAATATAGCAACATGAATATGAAAAAGCAATGTGTGTAATATATAAAAAAAGTTCTATAGGAATTTGTGTATATTTCAAACTATTGAAAATAGTTCTAGCTTGCTTACATGCCATCAGTTGAAACTGGATAAAATTTATTTTAACAATAATTGGGTAGTAATGCATAGCACAAGCAAATACAAGATTGTTTAGTAGGCCAAATATAATATTAATTGTTTTGGTTGGAAATGTTTATCGATAGAGATTATAATTTTTCATACAAAACTTATGAGTAGCATCAAATTTCAACAGATGAAATTCGTAAAGCAGTTTAAAAGTAATAATGGTGTAGGCAAGCTTATTTATACTAGGGCAAGCACAAATGTAACCTATCTTAAAGTTTTTGTCATCCATTTTAGTAATTTTGAATTATTAAACCTGGTTAATTAGTTATATATTTTAATTTTCCTTAAAGCTTTGTTGGGTCTATGAATTTTCTTCATGTTTATTCATAATAGATTAGGTTACGTTTCTTGTTACTATCATCTTTTTCTTAGAATCCCCAGACTATTGTTGTAATAGCCTATACCCAATCTGATAATAGATTTGGATACTAGATGTCACACATGCTCCTAAATTCCAAAAAATGATGAATTACAAAATTTCCTTTTTAAATTCTTATTATTTTAGCACATACTATTCATTTTTACAAAATTTTAGCAGAGTTTTTCATATTTTCATTTAGCACCTCCTGCAAGAAAATTTCAATACACTTTTATTTCATTTTATCCTACCATTCATCTCCATATCAAACATCTTTCGCAAAACAAGTTGCCCATCCTCTTTGACATAACATCTCAATCAAATTCCATATAATTCACAATATATTTACATAAGTTCCTTCACTTCTTTATATGTACATACACAATAAAAAACAAAAAAAAAATTCTAGTGCATCCACCTCAAGTCCTTTGTAATCCTTTTTATGACTTCAGGATTTGTAGTCGATCCACTGCTACTTCTCTTCTAATTTCTTCAAAAACCTATGTACGAAAAGTAATTACGTGCTAAGCTATATGCTTAGTGGTGTTCAAGCAATTCTATAATCCAAATAAATCATTCAAACATAACATGCATAGCGTACAATATCTTTTTATAAATATCTTTATTTATTTCTAAGCATAAATAGGTAGTAAAATTAATTTATGCAATTTAAGTATGCAAGTAATTATACTAATTCATATCAAGTAACATAATGTTCAACAAACCTTACAATTTAACTTGAATATAATTACTACTTTAAATTGAAGTTCTTTACTTATTAATTATGCATTTATGTATTTTTTTGTAATTTCTCAAAGTAAAATTCAGTGGAATTGCACCAAACCAGATAAGTGAAATTGCAAATAAGGGACCGAGTTCTCAAAACCATTTGATCCATTTACATATCTCTTATTATTACTTAATTTTTAATATTTACATAGTGGGATTGGGCTCTCAGAGCAATTCAATCCATAACACTAATCAAATATCATACATCGGAACCAAGCTCTCAGAACCATTTAGTCCAATAATATATCTTGATGCTAACTCTCTAATTGACGTGCTAATCTTATTAAATTCCTCTAATTCCTACCTAGTTTTACTAAAGGCAAGTATAATTAAATTTTAAGTTAAGAACATAATTTTATAATAACTCTTAAGCTTATATGTTCAAGTTCAATTCCATTCTTTTCTTTATATTCAAACTCAACTCACCTCATTCTTCTAAATAATCATCAATTCAATGCTTAATATTATGTTTAACCATTTTTCAAATATCAAAAGGTCATTTTGGTCTCTAACAAATTTGGCCACTTCATGAAAATTCATTTTTCGTGATCAAATCTCGATTTCTTATCATATAGTCATTAAATAAACTCAATTAGGTATATATTTACAAGTAAATAAAAAATTATCTACACTACATAATTCAGTTAAGACTGGAACATATTCTTAAAGTCTCATTTTTCTTACATTAGTTGTCTTGATTAGGTTCTCATAACGTCCATAGAATTATTATTTTATCAATCAATCAAGTTTGTATACACAACTAATATATATATATATATATATATATATATATATATATATATAAGACTTAACAAGTTACATATCATAAACCTCAAATTAATCATGCCATACATCATAATTTTATCCCAATTAAACATTTATAACCTCAATTTCAAAAATCCCCAATTTTCCCTCAAGAGTCCTAAGTTACATAACACATAATTTTTAAGGAAAAATGAATTTGCATGTACCAAAATTGAAGTCAAATTCTTCAATTAACTCTCAAGAGCTCCAATTTCATCGTCTTATGTTTATTTCTTTCTCTTTTTTCCTTTCTACTTCATCTTCTTTATCTTCATAAAAATTCAATTTCCTGCATTTTTTATTCATTAATGTATGCAAATATACTAAAATCATATATTGGAAACAATTAAAACTCCATAAATTACCTTATGTAATTTCACCCAAGAAATCCATCTACTTTTTCTTCGTCTTTTCTCCAAAATTTTTGTTGATATGATAATTTTAAAGACCCTAGTTTGATGATATTTAGTGTTTAAATTTTATTTAGGGGTTGAAAATGGAATATGAAAGCTCAAAATGGAGGAAATGGAAGAATAAATGAAAATGGAGAGTGAAGGGGCTGTTCTCAACAGCCAAGGGAAAAAGAAACGGGAAAAGTGGCAAATACTACTTGGTCCCCTGAAAATTCCCTAAAAAATCCAATAATTAAAATAAAATAGGAACTTGATCCAACAAATACCAAATTTCCACTCTTTTATTTTATTTTTCAATTACCAAGATTAACTTTCAATTTATTCTATTAATCGGATTTAATCCCACTAAAATATCTTTGTTAATAATTTTAAAATTAATAGTAAAAAATTACCCAGGTGCTATTTAATCCATAAGTTCAAAATAACTCCATTAAAACTTATAAATTATTTTCTTCTTCTTAATAAATAACACTCATTAAAATATCAACTCCACATAAATATCTTAATTAATATTATTTATTTTCCATTAATATGTTCGGGTTTGACTTTCAGCCCTTCTCGGGTCAAACTTTGACATTTGGTCAACTCTAACACTATTTGTTATAATTTATTTCACGTTTCTAATTCAACCTAAAAAACATATGTGATAATATTTAATACTATTTAGTGCCTTTGGGTTTGCCCATTACTATCTCAAGTTAAACTTTGACGACTGATTAACCATAGTCAAACCTATCAATGTTCACTACAAAACCGACTCAAATTTTAATTTTAGTTTTTAACCCCCCAAATGAATTCATTTTGATCTCAAATTTGATCCTTGAGCTGTGTTTGAATAATACTATTTGATGCCAAATAAAATGCAGTTCGAATCCTAGGTGACGCTGCTCATCTCGGGATGCACTATGCATGGCCTAAAAAGTATTATTTTAGAAATTAAAATTTTTGAGGCTTTACAATTGTAAGACAATTATTATAGCAACTGCTTAAGACTACTAGCAAAAATTTGATTACAATTTTCCTTCTCAAATGTTTAGTAAAGTCAATCATTAATGGGGATTAAGGTTGTTTAAATTTGGTTTGATGGATTATAGTTGAGTTGTGGCCAACTCAATCATAACGACTTGCTGTGAGGACCATATAAAGGTATTTGTCTATTATTATAGTTGAGTTGGGAGAAACCCTTACAATAACCCAACCAAACCAAATTCGGACAACCATTGTTACATTGCTTAATATTAAGGTATCAGGTTGTGATGCTTTGCTATCCTTTTATATTAGAATACTCACAATCATTATCATGTTTAGTATTAAAAGCATTGAGTGAACTAGGAATGATGTGCTTTTAGTTTCAGGCTATGCTCTATTCCGAGTTCTAACCTCCATTTTTTCTTTAACTTTGATTTTTATTAAATAGAATTTAACGTTGATTTATATTTGACTTTAACGTTTTATGTAGTTTTTCCCAAGTATGTGCTTAAAATGTTCTTTAATATTTTTTGTGATTCATATAATTGAAATTTTGTTATAGATGGATAATTGGACAAGGGAAAGAATGGAAATAGTGAAGAATAAAAAAAAGTGTCTAACAGTAATGAACTTGATTTTTTAAATATATTGTACGAAAGAGTGAAAAATGATCTGAATGGAATGACATCTTTTAAACCAACTAATTGATAAGAAATAAATGATGAATTATTTATAATAGAAGAGAGATATGGTATAGAAAAGTTAAAGGGAAAATACAATAGCCTTTTGTTAAAACATCAATAATTTACTGAATTATTGGAGCATATCGGGGTAACTTATTGTAACACCCCCAAATTTGCATCTGTCATGTATGGTATAATGTAGAGCGTAAATAATTATCCTATGACAGATTTAGGAGTAATTGGTGTTGAATAGGACAAGAAAATTGAAAAGGGTGTAAAGGTTAATCGTACCCGGGCCCGAAAAACTCGAGATAGGGGACTCGACCGGCAGTGTGCCCTAAAGGTAGATTATGAAAGTGCAGGTTAAATAGAGTCTGGTGGTACAGTTTGACCACAAATTTGACAACTCATTTGGGGACCCTAGAGATCTCCAATGGACTTCATATTTCACACATATGTTATAAATAGTGTAAATACACCCATGGAACTGAAAAATAGCAATTTCAGCAGTTTTGAAATTTTGGATTTTGGAACGACTGCACAGACAGCCGAAGCTAGAAGTATATTGAAACGATATCAGAATGAGCTAAAATTTTTAACATATGTTCTTGAATGTATTGCAAAAGTGGGGATGAAATTTCATGTCATTCTGACATGTGGAACAAAAATTCATATTTAGGAGTGTAAAATCGAGACTGGGTCAATTGGATAGTTAAATTTGGGAATTTGACCATGAGAGGACACAAGAGTCATTAAAATAAATTTATGATCGTGTACAAGTGATCTTTGGTCAGTAGGATGAGCACAAGTGGGTGTATGGGTGACAAGTGACCAAATTTAAAGCCTTTAGATTAAATAGTTAATGATTGAATCTTGACCATTCCTTTTGTATATATAAAGGCAATCAAATATGGGTTATAAATTTCTGGAAACCTCCCTAAAGTTACAGCATTTTCATCCCTTTTCTAGCTAAAATTCGAACCACCCTTTGTTTGCCCTCTTCTCCATTTTTCTTCATTTCAAGCTTTCTTTCTCCAAATTCCAAGACATAATACTCAAAATTTCATCCTTTTTAAATTAGAAAAAGATTCCCATCAAGGGGAAGTAAAAAAGTTAGTGATTTAAGGTAAGAACAATTTGGTGTAATTTACTAGTTTCATGATATCTAGGTAGAAATTGAAGGGAAAATTTCATAAGAATTTAATGGACTAGGAAATTATTGTAGTAACTTTAATTTGCTCAAAATCATAACCTAACTTCATGATTTTCTCTCTCTTTAATTCGGCCAAAAGAGGTGAAACAAGAAGAAGAAAAGAGCAAGGAAGGAAAGGGAAAGAAGAAGGAAGAATAGGTGTATTTCAAGCCAAATTGAGGTTAGTGGATGTGTATTATGTTAAATTTCACAAATTTTAGTTGAATTTCCCTAATTTTTCTATTATGTAACTATGCTAGATTGCATGAAATGGTAAATTAACTTAATATGACATGATATAATGTTATATTGAACCATTAGGAACATAATTAAGGTAAGAAATCAATTTGGAAGTGAGAGAAACTATAGTGGCCGAATAGGGTACCTTAGTGTAAAATGACCTATAATTTATTATTTAGTAATAATTAGCTATGCTAATGTATAAGAAGTTAAATTATGTTGATTAAATTGCAATATGAAATTTTATACTAATAAGTTAATAGTTACATAATGCAAAAAAGTGTGGTAACATAATGATATTTATGTGAAATTAATGCAATTCATTATGTTATGTCATAAAATAAAGCTCTAAAAGCATGTATACATGAAATTTGAGAAAGAAAGACTGTGGAAGTGCGACTTCCCATAATGGCCAAATGGTGTGTACGTGATGAATGGTATGAATTAAGTGAAATTCATAGCATTAAATACATATATATGAAAAATTATTAAATATCTAGCTTATATGAGAGCAGTTTATGGCATAATACAATTAATATGTTGTGATAAAAATAATTAACAGTGTAAAATATAATGATATAGAGAAAATTTATACTGCTCTTAGTGTTCAGTGGGTGATCCAAGACTTTAGGATAGTATGGCTAGCCATAGGGGCACTTACCTCGCGGTATTATTGTATTCTGACTATTATTATACTAAAAACATTATTTAACTGGCTTATTGCATGACTGCACAGAAGAACGATATCGCAGCCCAGCTATATAATCCCTATAGTGTACTGGTTTTACTGTTTCGCTTATCTAGTTTATGATTTTCCACTGTTGTCAACTAGGGGCAAAATCGTAAAATTTTATGTGAACTGAGTAAAAAAGGGTAATTATAGTAAGAAAAAATGTTATAAAGGTGAATAGAAATGAAATAAGATGAAAAATAAGATTTAAATGAACAAAAAGGGTAAAAACGTAATTATATGATTAACTAAGGATAAAATGGTCATTTAATATTGATGATATAGTTAAAAGGGGTAAAATAGTCAATTTAACCAAAAAGGGTAAAACCATAATTAAAATAAAGTTCGAGGGCCAAATTGTAATTTGCCACCCCAAAGAAATTTTTAGGGACTAAAATATAATTTATGCAATTAAATTAAAATAAAAGTCAAAGGAAGTCAAATGGATCAAAATTGAGGTTAAATTAATCAAATTGAAAAAAAGTTAACCCTAAAAGTAAAAAGTGGTCAATATTAAAAAAAGGCAAACTTCAGGGGTTAAATTGTAATTTTTCTTATAATTTTCGAGATAATTAGAAGAAAATTTTAATGCAAGGAGAATAAATTAAAAATTTATTTATTCATAGAATTCTAAATGAATTAATGATAATTTAATATTTTTTTAATGAATAAAATAATTGGGTGAAATTTTATATAAGTGCATTCACCATTAAGCGACTGTGTTGCTTAGCATGTAGTTTATTATGACTACGTGCAAAGACAGGTATAACAAGACTAGCACAGGGAGAACAAGATATGGCATGTATATGAGAGAAAATCTTTTTGATTTTTGTTATGTAAATATATGTATAGACAATGTGATAGATTATGAGAATTGTTGTAAATGGGCATGTAATCTAAATATTATATGAATTCAGTAAGTTGCATGAATGAGCTTTATATGAATTGTGTTTGAGTGGTTGTGATTGTGTTAAGATGAAATAATAGAAGTGTTGTGTTGTTGATTGGAGTTCAGGAGTTGGAGGAATTATATTGGGAGTGTAAAATTGAGCTTTTGCAAATTTGGTTAGCATGAATTTTAAACTGTCATGCTGCCAAAATTTCATCTAATTGAATAGTAAATTAATAGTGTTAGAAATGGTAATAATATAATACAAACTTAGGATATTTATAGAGGGTATTACATTTAATGGTATTAGAGCCCGATTTTAGACGGTTCTAAGATCAGAGTTAATACATATGATATGAAATTGACTGGGAGAATAAATGAACACGTGATACATGTACATGCTATTGTGATATAAATGCTGAAACTTGAATCTTACCTATCCCTTGTGTATTTCTATATTGGTTATGGCTTCCAGCTCCAGGCAAGTTGCTAAGCTAGTAAGTGATGCTGAGAGTGAGGTTTCAGCAAATCCAGAGATGCAGAAATCAATATTGAGTACTAGATCGCAGCAACCCTCCCAGCACACTCCTACATCGGTGCCTCAGGCACCTCCACCTCCTGCGCCAGCTAATCTGATACGGATGATGGCAGAGTTCTTCCAAAGATTTCAACCTCAACAGCAGGCACCATCTCAGTCACCTAGGAGATCTATTTTGGAGCGATTATAGAGACTGGATGCAGAGGATTTTTATGGTCGAAGGCAGATCACAGCCATAGAAGCAGAGAAATGGCTTAATAAAATTGAGAGATTGTTTGAAATTACACACAGCCTGCCAGAAGAAAAGTTAGAAGGAGCTGTAGCATTATTTCAGGGACCGACTTATGTGTGGTGGGACACAATTAGACATCATACCCCACCTAAGCAAGTTACCTGGGACTACTTCTATCAGTAGTTTCGGGATAATATATATGGGTAGAGAATATCTGAGAGCTATGGAGAAGGCTTTTTGAAGATTATGCTAGGATACCCGGACAGTCTAAGAGTATGACCGAGAATTTAAGAAGCTCAGTTTCTACATGAAGGATTATAGATTCCCGCCAGAAAAGATGTGCCAGCTTTTTGAGAGGGGACTCCACAATGATTTGAGGAAGATTCTGGCAGTGTGAGAATATACAAAAATAAGGAGTTGGTTGATGCAGCCATGAAAATGGAGATTGTTCAGTAGGAAAAAGTAAGTAGAAGGGCCAGATTTCAACAGAGAAGGAGCCTAACTTTAGGAGCATTGGGTAGTGGATCCAGTAAAAGAGCTAGGGGTTTTACTACAGCTCCCCCTCAAGACTCCTCAGCTACACCAATAGCCAGTCAGCGTACCATAGCACGGGCACCCCCCTTTTGCAGCATTAGTGGGTAATGCTCCTCAAGATCAGGGTTCTGGCAAATATGAGGTATCGATTTGTGAGCACTGTGGAAGACGATATGCAGGTGAGTGCTGGAGGTTGATAGGGGAATGCTTGAGGTACGGATCTCCAGACCATATGGTGAAGAACTGTCCTAGAGTACCTACTCAGGCAAGTATATCAACTGCACAAACTCCTACTGGTGGACAGGGTGCTCCTTCAGCTCAAGGCAGAGGTAGAAGCGGACCCAGTGGGACTGTATCTGCCAGAGGAGTGCTCCAACTCTACCAGCTTTAGACAGGCCCCTTTTAGCCAAGACTTATGCAGTTAGAGCCAGGGAGGAGCAGGATGTGCTAGACATGATTGTAGATAAATTCTACCTGTTTGATGATACTATTTATGCACTGATAGATCCTTGATTCACACATTCCTATTTGAGCACTAGAGTTGCACAGGGGAAGGGCTTAGAAAAAGCATAATTAAATCAGGATATTATAGTGAGTAACCCCTTGGGTCATAGTGTGGTTGTGAACAAGGTATATAAGGATTGTCCCATCCAGATATAGTAGGTTACCTTCCCTGCAAATCTGATCAAACTTCAATTCCATGAGTTTGATGCTTATCTTAGGGATAGATTGGCTTCATAAACATTAGGTAATTGTTGACTGTTGTCTGAAAAGGATCACTTTGAAAACTTTAAAAAATCAAGAAATTAAGGTTGTAGGGGAATGAACAAACTTCTTATCTAATGTTATCTCAGCCACTACAGCGCACAGGTGTATTAGTAAAGGGTGTGCAGCTTATATGGCTTTTGTCACTGAAACTAAGTTGAGAAGCTGAAAGTCAGTGATGTGCCTACAGTTAGAGACTTCCCTTATATCTTTCCTGATGAGTTACCAGGATTGCCACCAGAAAGGGAAGTTGACTTTAGCATTAATGTGTTACCTGGTATAGCACCTATTGCGATGTCTCCCTACCATATGGCCAGCATAATTAAAAGAATTGAAGATTCAACTACAAGAACTATTAGAAAAAGGCTTTATCCGTCTGAGTGTTTCCCCCTAGGGAGCTTCGATGCTATTTATAAAGAAGAAAGATGGATCTCTTAGGCTATGCATTAACTACAGGCAGCTGAACAAAGTTACCATAAAAAACAAATATCCTTTGCTTAGGATTGATGATTTATTTGATCAATTGAAGGGTACCAGCACGTTCTCAAAGATTGACTTAAGATCTAGGTATTATCATCTTGGAGTAAAGAAGAAGACATTCCAAAGACTGCCTTCCGTACTAGGTATGAGCACTATGAATTTGTAGTTATGCCCTTCGACCTCACTAATGCACCGGTTGCTTTCATGAACTTGATGAATCGTATCTTCCACCCTTATCTGGATCAATTTGTGGTGGTGTTTATTGATGACATCCTGGTATATTTCAGGACACCAGAGGAACATGATCAACATTTGAGAATTGTACTACAGATACTGAGGGACAAGTAGTTATATGCTAAATTCAACAAATGTGAGTTTTGGTTGATTTTCTTGGCTATGTGGTTTCAACAAAAGGCATCAAAGTAGATCCTAAGAAGATTGAAGCTGTTCTTGAATGGAAATCACCTAAAAATTTCCAGAAGTTCAAAGCTTCCTTGGATTAGCTAGGTATTACAAGTGATTTGGAAAGGGATTTTCCATGATAGCCTCTCCACTCACCAAGTTGCTACAGAAAGATGTCAGATTTGAATGGACTGAGAAATGCCAGCAAAGGTTTGAAAAGTTGAAGGGTATGTTGACTGAGGCTCCTGTTCTTACTTAACTTATTTCAGGAAACCTTATGTTATTTACAGTGATGCCTCTAGAAATGGATTAGGGTATGTGCTTATGCAGGAAGGAAAGGTGATGGCATATACTTCCAAACAGATAAAACCATATGAAAGAAACTACCCTATTCATGATCTGGAGTTAGTAGCTATTGTGTTTGCCTTAACGATATGGAGACATTAACTTTATGGAGAGAAGTGTTACATTTACATTGATCATAAAAGTTTAAAAAACCTGCCTACAAACTCAACCTAAGACAGAGACGATGGATGGAACTCAACAAAGATTATGACTGCTTAATTGACTACCAACCTGGCAAACCAAACAAGGTAGCTGATGCACTTAGTTGGAAATACTTAATGACCATACAAGCTATGAAGGTAAAGTTAAATATAGTACAAAATGGAGCACTTGTTGTTGAAATGTAATTGAGACCAAATTGGCTTCAATAAGTGAAGGCTGCTCAGAGGAAAGATAATAGGTTAGCCACTATTATCTCCCATCCTCAGTTACAAGCAGGTAAAAGCATTGAGTTTTCTCTTGGCCATGATGATTGTCTATTCTACAAAGGTAGGATATGTGTACCTAATAATGCAAAGTTGAAGAAAAACATTCTGATAGAAGCTCACAGTAGCCACTATGCTATGCATCCCTGTAGTACCAAAATGTATCAAAAACTGAAGAAATCTTACTGGTGGCTAGGAATGAAGAAAGAAATAGCAGATTTTGTGACAAACTGTTTAATATGCCAGTAAGTAAAAGCCGAGCACCAAGTTCTTTTAGGGTTATTACATCCTATCACCATACCAGAATGGAATGAGAGCAAATTGTTAGTGTAAGCCCTAACCCCAATGCATTGTTATAAAACACTTAAGTTAATAAATGAGGCATTTTTTTTATCTATTGCATTCCTGTGCATATCAATTGATAGAACTATCCAATAATGTTGTTTCAGTTTAAGTTATCATGTGTGAGGCACATGGTTGTAAGACCTTGAAACAATAGAGACTTCATTCTAAATATCCCTAGTCAGTCGTTGTTATGGGAATAACAAATAAATTAAGACTAATATGCCCTTTTTGATAAGATGAGTTCTGTCTTACAGATCATAAGGACAAGAGTGTCAATTAGAGATCATAGATACATGTTTAAAACATGGTATCTGGATTAGATCCGTTCATGAGAACACTACATGGTACAAGTCATAAGTGTTTCTCATATGCAAGTTTTGCATCGAAGTTCTTAGACCTAAAATCTCTATAAAACTCTTTATGAATTACTGTGTACTTTGACATACACCTAACGTACTCGTAATAGGGTGACAAGTATGGGTATGCTTGGGTATGCACTGATTCATGTTAGAGAGCATGAGAGAAGTGAAGGGATTACCCCTCTCGATAAGAGAGAAAATATCATCGACCACTTGATCAGTGAACTGAGAAGTGTATGGCCATACCGAGATGAAATAATGAGCAATCATTATTTATCTGAGAGTTCAGTGTCACTGGAATATCAAGAAAGGAATTAATATATATAAGGATGACTAGTTCCATGCCTTATATTAATTCTGATATTTAAGGGTAAGGGACTATGTAAAATTGCATTAGGTCACTAAATGCCATTTGCATTTTCATTTAATTTGGAATGCTATCATATCTTGCTAGAGAATATATATAGCCTTTGAATTAATTTATTAATTCATTGCCAATATTAAATGGACCTATAGGATCGCACACAAAACATTAGGCTTAAAATATTTAAAAGTGTATTAACATTAATTTGGGTTTTTATTTAAAGTCAAATTAATGTATGTAATGAGTATTAAAATTGCTACTTGGACTAATTCTCATAAACAGTTTTTTGCCCTTAAATAGCTAGATGTTTAAGGCAAATCTGTTAATCAATTTTTTTTTTGCGTTAAGCAACTAGCTGTTTAAGGCAAATCTGTTAACAGTTGGTCCATGAGAGAGATTTTCGGCATTAGTAGGTTTAATTTCAATTAATTAATTATCTTAGATTAATTAATGTAATTGAGTATTAAATCCTAAATTGTATTTAAATGAAAATAAATTACTTAAATGGGAGTGATGTGTCCGAAATTCAAAGGAAGAATCCTAATGAAATTCAGCATGTATAAATCCCTAATGAAGTGGTTGATTTTTTTATTAAATGACTAATGCCATTTGAGTTTGAAACCTAAGAGAATTTGAATCAATTTAAATCACTTAATTAGGAAGTGATGGAGGCTGAAAAATATTCATTATTCCAAGGGGATTTCGGCATTCACATCTTTCCTAAATTAATGATATAAATTGATTAATTCTTTTGATCTAAGGGGGAAAATTTTTCTCTAGTATCGCCATTCTCAAGAGAAAAATTCTTTCTTTATCTCTTATGTTCTTGGGCAGCAATAGCAACCTAAAAGAAGAACAAGATCAGATCTTGTGGCTTCAAACTAATCCCATTACCAAATACTAAAAGATTAGAGCTAGCACTCTTGTTTTAAGCCATCCTTGCTAGTGTGTGTGTGAGCATAGAGAGGAGTGGTGGAAAGGCAGCTCTTTTGGCATTGGTGATCAAGATCTAAGGTATATAAGTCCATCTTATTTGCTGGTCATCATCAAAATCAAGTTTTGAAGTGCATCTAAGGTTGTAAGTTTTTCAAAAGCCTAAAATTGCACGATTCGATTCGTTATTGCTTATTGCTTGGCATGTATGATCTAAATTTTTAATTTTTTCGCTGCGTGTTCATCATGTATATGCCTTGTGATATCCCTTCAGTGGTATCAAAGCATAACCATGCTTATTTTAGTGCTTTAGATGCATTAAATATTGATTAAAAATCGTTATTGCATAAAACCACAATGCTGAAATTTTCTGTTTTGAGTTTTTTGCATTGTTTTAGTGTAAAAATGATTATAAATGATTAGTTAGGTATTATAATTATTATGACATGTTAATATACTATCCTAATATGTTCTTAGAGCTGTTCATGGTCGATTTTAATTATACATACCTGATCGTACATGTTAGTCTTGAAACTAGGTGCTAGTTTGCATGATATGTGTTTGTTTAACAACTAGTTTTCAAAATTAAATGTAAAAATGTGTTTGGCATGTTTGTAAGTGATTTTTAGAGATTAATAACAGGTATGGACATGTTTTGAAAATGGTTTTGATTCTAGTTCATGACAATTTAATTGATTAATTTTAAAATAACTTAAAACTATGACTAGTTTGTGTTTGTTGCATGTTTAATCAACATTGTTTGTTATGTTTTGATTAAAATGGCAAAAACACATTTAGATTAGATCTAAAAAAAACCTTAAATCAATGTTTGTTGCCTTAATTAAATTATTAAATAGCTCATAAAATCATTTTAAGTGTTTGTGCATTGTTTGTGGCATTATATGAGCATTAAACAACTAGTTTCATTGTTGTTTGTTTGTTTTAGTATATATGTGGTGTATGAAATATGTTCTTCATGCATTTTTGTTTAATTCATGTTGGTTCATATTATATGTATTTTTTAATATCTATGGGCTGTATGACATAATATTAAAAATGGTAAAATTGAAAATTATACTAGAGTTGATTTATAGCACAAATCTAACTAGTTTGTGTTTTGGGCTTTTAAGAGAACTTATTCAATAAGGGGATTTAGCCCATTGGGATTCGACCCAGGCCTATCACGAGATCTTCTCTTAAAATTTCAAGTACACAATTTCCAATAATGGGCTTGGCTAAATTAATTAAAATTGAACTTTGTTTTATCCATGAATGTTATGTATATTTATTTGCTTGTTTGTGTGATGAATGGATATGCATGGTGCATTCATGGGCCCTGGGTTATGTAATTAAATATGGCCTGCGTGCCATTATGGATTATTGTAAAAGTTTCATTTATTTCTTAGTATAGAATTTATTTGAAGACTTTGTAAATCAAGACGAAGCCCATTGGAGTGGAGAAGCCCAACTCGAAGATTCTTATGTAATAGTATAGAATTTTAGTTGTAGGTTTTGGGCCCATGTTTGTCACTCTTTACTTTATGTAATTATATATATATGCATGCTATGAATGGATGACAAAGCGTATACCATGTAAATCGTAATAAAATGAATCCTTAAAATAGTAAGTCACAAAGTTGCCTTCCTAATTCGAAACATGTCAAGGCATCGATCATCGGTCACGTAGACTAGGAGTCTTAGATGCGCTCGATTATCTTTGTGAGACATAGGTTGTGAATGTAGGTTGGACTTAACATGGAAAGGGATGCTCGAACCTAGGCTACTAATAAATAGGTTTGTGCTATAACATATTAATATGTTAGCCCATTTGATCCAAGAATCATGCACGAGACATGATTGGAGTTTTCCTACCTAAGTAACTTAACTCTTTAGGTGTACAAGCTCAACTTGACTAATGAGTTGTTGTGAAAAGTGGATCTTGGCCCACATTAAATCACAAATGTGAATTATTTAAAGGGATCATTTGATCTTGCTAAGTTTTATTATTGTAGATTGAAAAATGGCATCTTCAAACAACAACTTTTCATTGTGATCGGTCCTAGAAAAGGACAAATTGAATGGCACCAATTTCATAGACTGGTCTCAAAACTTGAGAATAGTTCTCAAGCAAGAGAAGAAGTCATATGTTTTGGATGCACCCTTGCCCAAAGAACCTGCTAGGAACGCCTTTGCAGTTCAAAAGAAAACTTTTAAGACTAAAAAGAGCGACTCCAATGATGTGACCTATTTGATGCTAGCCACTATGGTGCCTGATTTGCAAAAGCAATTCATGGACCAAGAGGCTTATGCGATCATGGTGCACCTCAAGGAGATGTTCCAAGAGCAAGCTCGTCACGAGAGGTTCGTGACAACAAAGGCCTTGATTTCTTGTAAGATGGTTGCGGGTACTCCCGTTAGTACTCATGTACCCAAGATGAAAGGGTATCTTGATACTCTTGAGAAACTTGAGGTACAAGTCCCAAAGGAATTGGCCACTAACTTGATCTTGGGTTCATTAACTGATGATTATGATCCATTTGTCATGAATTATAACATGCATGCAATGAACAAGACAATCAACGAGCTTCATGGGATGCTTAAGAATGCTGAAGAGAACATTCGAAAGACCAATCCTGTACTTATGGTTCAAGGGGGCATTAAGAAGGGACCCGCTAAGGGAAAGGGGAAGGGAAAGGCAAAACCCAAGTATGACTTGGCTCGGCCTAAGTCTAGTGGGAGTGCACCTCAGGCCCAACCCAAGCCCAAGGCGTAAAAGCTCAAGGAGAGTGAGAGCACATGCTTCCATTGCAACAAGTTAGGGCATTGGAGGAAGAATTGCTCTCTCTCTTTAAAGAAGAACAAAAGAAGAATGGAGCCAAGGCATCTAGTTATGGTATTTTTGTTGTTGAAATTAACCTTTCTATTTCTACCACTTGGGTATTGGATACCAGTTGTGGTTCTCACATTTGTTCAAATGTGTAAGGGTTAAGAAATAGGCGGTTACTTGGGAAGAATAAAGTGGACCTCCGTGTGGGGAATGGAGCATGAGTTGCTGCCATGGGATAAGCGACTATCAACTCACTTTACCTTCCAAACTTTGTTTAGATTTGAAAAATTGTTATTATGTGCTTGCTATGAGCAGAAACATTATTTTAGTTTCTTGTTTGGATATGGATGGATTTGATTTTGTTATTGATAATGGCAATATTCATATTCGTCTCCAAGGCAATGCCATGTTACAAAATGGCCTTTATATCCTTCATCTACAAAATAAAGAGTCCATATACAACATTAATACAAAGAGGGTTAAATCAAATGAATTGAACCCTACTTACTTCTGGCATTGTCATTTAGGACATGCAAATGAAAAATGCATTTCAAAACTCCATAAATCTAGAGTGCTTGGGTCATTCGATTTGGAATCTTATGACACATGCGAGCCATGTTTGCATGGAAAGATGACAAAGAGTCCTTTTAACAAGAAAGGTGAGAGGACTAGTGACATATTAGAACTAATACACACCGATGTATGTGGACCATTAAGCACACAGGCTAGAGGTGGTTTTAGTTACTTCGTGACATTCACAGATGACTTTAGTAGATATGGCTACGTCTATCTAATGAAGCATAAGTCTGAAACTTTTGAAAAATTCAAAGAGTTTAAAAACGAAGCAGAAAACCAACTTGGCAAAAGTATAAAAGCCATTCGATCAGATCGAGGTGGCGAATACTTAAGCCAAGAGTTTGACAGTCATTTGAAGGAGTGTTGAATTATTTCGTAGCTCACTCTTCCTGGAACACCACAATGGAATGGTGTGTCTAAAAGGAGAAATCGAACTCTATTGGACATGGTTCGATCAATGATGAGTCAAACTAATCTTCCTGTCTCTTTTTAGGGTTATGCATTAGAAAATGTTGCGTTTCTACTGAACCATACTCTAACTAAAGCAGTTGAGAAGACACCATACGAGGTATGGATTGGGAAAGAACCCAATATGTCATTTCTCAAGATTTGGGGCCGTGAGGTACATGTTAAGAAATTAACATCTGACAAACTAGAGTCCAAATCTACTGTCTGCTTATCTATGGGTTATCCCAAAGAAACAAAGGGATACTACTTTTACTCACAAGCCAAGAACAAAGTATTTGTTGCTCGCAAGGCAACATTGGAAAAGGAATTCCTTCTCAAGAAAGACAGTGGGAGTAAAGTAGAACTTGGAGAAATTCAAGTGCCACAAACTCCTATAGAGGATGAGTTGGAAATGGGATCAAGTTCACAACCAGTTGCACAAGAACCTAAAAGGTATGGTAGGGTATGTCGGGAGATTGAAAGATACGAATTTCTAATCACCAATAGTGACACTATTGAGTTAGTGGAATGTGAGGATCCAACTACCTATCGAGAAGCTATTAAGAGCCCTGACTCTGAAAATTAGCTTGAAGTCATGAAATTCGAGATGCAATCAATGTATGATAACCAAGTTTGGGCCTTGGTTAATCCACCGAAAGGTGCTAAGGTAATTGAATGCAAATGGCTATTTAAACTCAAAGCTGACAAGACCTACAAAGGTAGACTAGTAGTTAAAGGTTTTCGACAAACTCATGGTGTAGACTATGATGAGACCTTTTCACCTGTAGTTATGCTCAAGTCCATTAGGATCTTGCTTTCCATAACTGCATATCATGACTATGAGATATGGCAAATTGATGTCAAAACTACTTTCCTCAATGGAAATCTACTTGAGGATGTGTATATGACACAACCTGAGGGTTTTGTCAATCCCAAGCATCCTAAGAAGGTTTACAAGCTTCAAAAATCCATTTATGGATTAAAGCAAGCATCCCGGAGTTAGAATCTCCGTTTTGATAAAGCGGTCAAAGAATTTAACTTCATAAAAAACGAAGATAAGCCTTGTGTATACAAGAAGGTTAGTGGGAGCATAATAGTATTTCTGGTCCTATATGTGGACGATATCCTTCTCATTGGGAATGACATTCCAACATTACAAAAGGTTAAGTAATGGTTGGGGAACTGTTTCTCAATGAAAGACTTAGGTGAAGCTGAGACAATACTTGAAATTCAAATCTATAGAGATAGATCGAATCGGCTTTTGGGACTAAGTCAAGAAAAGTACATGGACAAAGTACTAGAGCATTTTAGTAGGGGAGACTCAAAGAAAGGGTACATACCTTTGGCTTTGGGAGTTCCTTTGACTAAAGAATAGTGTCCTAAAACTAAAGAGGAGAGGGACAACATGAGTAGAATTCCATATACATCTGCTATTTGATCTATCATGTACGCTACGTTATGTACTAGGTTAGATGTTGCTCATGCACTGAGTATAACCAGTAGGTTTCAACAAGACCCTGGTGAAAAGCACCGGTCTGCTTTAAAGGGGATTCTAAAGCACCTACGAAAGACTAAGGATCACTTCTTGGTGTATGGTGGTCAAGAAATGCTCGTCATACAAGGTTATGCTGATGCTGCTTTTCAAACCAGCACTCAGGACTCAAGATTGCAATCTAGTTTTGTTTTTGTTTTGAACGATGGTGCTATCAGCTGGAAAAGCTCGAAGCAAGAGACCATTACTGACTCAACTATAGAATTTGAGTATATTGCAATAAGTGAAGTTGTAAAAGAAGCTGTTTGGATTAAAAATTTTATTTATGGATTAGGAGTGGTCCCAAGCATCCTAAATCCATTAAAAATTTTCTGTGACAATAATGGGGCCATCGCAAAGGCCAAGGAGCCCTGGTCACACTAGAAATCCAAACACATACTCAGGTGGTACCACCTGATCAGAGAGATCATTGATCGTGGGGACGTCAAGATTAGCAAGATAGCAAGTGAAAACAATGTAGTAGATCCTTTGACGAAACAGTTGTGTCCAAATCTGCACGAAGCTTATTTGAGAGCGTTTGGTATTAGGGCTATGCCCAATCGGGACAAGTGCTAGTGGGAGATTGTTAGTGTAAGGCCTAGCCCCAATGCATTGTTATAAAATACTTAAGTTAATAAATGAGGCATTTGTTTTATCTATTGTATTCCTGTGCATATCAATTGATAGAACTATCCAAGAATGTTGTTTTAGTTTAAGTTATCATGTGTGAGGCACATGGTTGTAAGACCTTGAAAGAATAGAGACTTCATTCTAAATATCCCTAGTCAGTCGTTGTTATGGGAATAACAAATGAATTAAGACTAGTATGCTCTCTCTGATAAGATGAGTTCTATCTTACAGATCATAAGGACAAGAGTGTCAATCAGAGATCTTATATACATGTTTAGAACATGGTATTTGGATTAGATCCGTTCATGCGAACACTACATGGTATAAGTCATAAGTGTTTCTCATATGCAAGTTTTGCATCAGAGTTCTTAGACCTAAAATCTCTATGAAACTCTTTATGAATTACTGTGTACTTTGACATACACCTAACATACTCGTAACAGGGTGACAAGTATGGGTATGCTTAGGTATGCACTGATTCATGTTAGAGAGCATGAGAGAAGTGAAGGGATTACCCCTCTCGATAAGAGAAAAAATATAATCGGCCACTTAATCAGTGAACTGAAAAGTGTATGGCCATACCGAGATGAAATAATGAGTAATCATTATTTATCTGAGAGTTCAGTGTCACTGGAATATCAAGAAAGGAATTAGTATATATAAGGATGACTAGTTCCATGCCTTATATTAATTCTGATATTTAAGGGTAAGGGACTATGTAAAATTGCATTAGGTCACTAAATGCCATTTGAATTTTCATTTAATTTGGAATGCTATAATATCTTGCTAGAGAATATATATAGCCTTTGAATTAATTTATTAATTCATTGCCAATAATAAAATAGACCTATAGGATCGTACACAAAGCATTGGGCTTAAAATATTTAAATAGTGTATTAGCATTAATTTGGGCTTTTATTTAAAGTCAAATTAATGTATGTAATGGGTATTAAAATTGCTAATTGGATTGATTCTCGTAAACAGTTTTTTGCCTGTTTAAGGCAAATCTGTTAATTAGTTTTTTTTTGCCTTAAACAACTAGTTGTTTAAGGCAAATTGTCCATGAGAGATATTTTTGGCATTAATAGGTTTAATTTTAATTAATTAATTATCTTGGATTAATTAATGTAATTGAGTATTAAATCCTAAATTGTATTTGAATCGAAATAAATTACTTAAATGGGAGTGATGTGGCCGAAATTCAAAGGAAGAATCCTAATGAAATTCGGCATGTATAAATCCCTAATAAAGTGGTTGGTTTTTTGATTAAATGACTAATGCCATTTGAATTTGAAACCTAAGAGAATTTGAATCAATTTAAATCACTTAATTAGGAAGTGATGGAGGCTGAAAAATATTCATTATTCCAAGGGGATTTCGGCATTCACATCTTTCCTAAATTAATGATATAAATTGATTAATTATGTTGACCTAAGGGGGAAAATTTTTCTCTAGTGTCGCCACTCTCAAGAGAAAGAATTATTTCTTCATCTCTTGTGTTCTTGGGTAGAAAAAGAACAAGATCAGATTTGTGGCTTCAAACCAATCCCATTACCAAGTACTAAAATATTAGAGCTAGCACTCTAGTTTTAAGCCATCCTTGCTAGTGTGTTTGTGAGCATAGAGAGGAGTGGCGTAAAGGCAACTCTTTTGGCATTGGTGATCAAGATCTAAGGTATATAATTCCATCTTATTTGCTGGTCATTATCAAAATCAATTTTTGAAGTGCATCTAAGGTTGTAAGTTTTTCAAAACCCTAAAATTGCATGATTCGATTCGTTGTTGCATATTGCGTGGCATGTATGATCTAAATTTTTAATTTTTTTTGCTGCGTGATCATCATGTATATGCCATGTGATATCCCTTCATGAATCACCATGATTTTGTATCATGATTGCCGCTCACCAGTAGACAACATGACTCCATTTGGGTGACAGTGGACAGGATGACCAAATCAACTCATTTCCTTGCAGTAAGATTAGATTTTCCCTTATCCAAGTTTGCAAAAATATACGTGAATGAGATTGTAAGACTGCACGGTATGCCTATATCCATAATTTCGGACAGGGACCCACAGTTTACTTCCAAATTCTGGTAGAAACTTCAAGAAGAACTAGGAACCCGCTTAGATTATAGCACGACTTTCCATCCACAGACAGATGGCCAATCTGAGCGAGTGATACAGATATTAGAAGACATGCTACGGTGTTGTGTGTTAGAATTTGGAGGTAACTAGGAGAAATATCTTCCATTAGCTAAGTTTGTTTACAACAACAGCTACCAATCTAGCATTAAAATGGTGCCATATGAAGCATTATACGGGGAAGAAATGTAGGACACCTTTATGCTAGATGGAATTAAGTGAAAGCAAGTTAGTGGGCCGAACTTGATCAAGAAAATTGAAGAAAAGGTAAAGCTGATCAGAGGTAGCTTGAAGGCTACAACAGACCAACATAAATCATATGCGGATTTGGAAAGAAAAGACATAGAGTTCAATGTGGGAGATAAAGTGTTTTTGAAGGTTTCGCCATGGTGAAAAGTTCTTCGGTTTGACAAAAAGGGTAAGCTTAGTTCCAGATTCATCATGCCTTATGAAATAACACAGCATGTGGGACCAATGGTGTATAGGTTTAAGCTACCTTCTGAATTGAAAAGGATTCACGATGTATTTCATGTTTCTATGCTATGAAGATATTGTTCGGATCCTTCTAATGTCATTACAACCGAAGAAATATAGTTGAGACCTGATTTGTCCTAAGATGAAGAACGAGTGAAAATTTTAGCACGAAAAATCAGGCAATTATGGAACAAACAAATCCCTTTAGTTTTAGTGTTTTGAACACGCCACAATGTAGAAGAAGCTACCTAAAAGTTTGAAGAGACAATGAGACAACATTATCCCCACCTATTCAATCCGGATAAATTTCGAGGATGAACTTTTTTATTTAGAGGGGGAGTACTGTTAGGGGTGCTCAAGGGGCAGAGCAGGGTCAGGGATTCCCCATCCTTTTCCCTGATTCTATAACAAGGAGGAAATCCCTCCCACCCCCCGCCCAGCGGGGATCCCCGTCCCCTAATTTTTTTTTATTTTAAAATATAATATTTTATAAATAATTAAAATTAAAAACTGACATTTAATAAATAAAAAATTTAAAATCAATCATAATTTAAATTAATATAAATTTTAAGCATTCATAAATTTAAATTTAAGTATAATTTAAAACTTAATAATTATAAAATTAAGTTATATTTTAATTTTAATTATTTATAAAATATTATATTTTAAAATTAAAAAAATTATTTTTTGCTAGGTAGGGATCCCCGCAGGGCGGATACCCCATTTCTCGTCCCCGGCCCCTATTTTATAATGGGGATTTTTTCCCCCGTCCTTTTTCCTGCAGGGGGAAATTTAGGGATTTCCCGCCTAAAACGGGGCGGGTCCCCGTCGGGGTAGGGGATTTCCCACCCCGTGACATCCCTAAGTACTGCAACACCCCTAAATTTGCATCAGTCATGTATGGTATAATGTAGAGCATAAATAATTATCCTAGGATAAATTTAAGAGTAATCAGAGTTGAATAGAATAGAAAAATTGAAAATGGTGTAAAGGTTAAACGTACCCGAGCCTGAAAAACCCGAGATAGGGGACCCGACAGGCAGTGTGACCTAAGGATAGATTATGAAAGTGCAGGTTAAATAGAGTCTGGTGATACAGTTTGAAAAGGAATTGAGGTTAAATTGACCTTCAAAAAGGCAAATGAAGAAAAATTTCACGGGTCGATGTAGGTTTGATCACAACTTTGACCACTCATTTGGGGACCCTAGAGAACTCCAATGGACTTCATAGTTCACGCACATGTTATAAAATAGTGTAAATACACCCATAAAACTGAAAAATAGAAATTTCGGTAGTTTTGAAATTTTGAATTTCAGACCGACTACACAGACAGTCGAAGCTAAAAGTATACCGAAATGATGTCGGAATGAGCTAAAATCTTTACCATATGTTTTTGAATATATTAGAACAATTGGGGAAAAATTTTAGATCATTCTGACATGTGAAACGAAAATTCATATTTAGGAGTGTAAAATCGAGACTGGGTTAATTGGAGGGTCAAATCCAGAAATTTTACCATGAGAGGAGACAAGAGTTATTAAAATAAAGTTGTGATCATGTACAAGTGAGCTTAGGTCAGTAGGATGAGAACAAATGGGTGTTTTGGTGACAAATGGCGCCTTTAGATTCAATATTTAATGATTGAATCTTGACTACATTTCTTTTGCATATATAAAGGCCATCAGATATGGGTTAGAAATGTTTGTAAACCTCCCAAAGTTACAACATCTTCATCCATTTTCTAGCCAAAATCCGAACCACCCTTTGTTTGCCATCTTTTCTATTTTCTTCATTTCAAGATTTCTCTCTCCAAATTCCAACCTAATACTCAAAATTCCATCTTCTTTAACTTAGAAAAGGATTTCCATCAAGGGGAATTCAAGAAATTAGTGATTTAAGGTAAGAACAATTTGGTGTTATTTACTAGTTTCATGAGTTCTAAGTGGAGATTGAAGAGAAAATTTCATAAGCATTTAGGAATGGACTAGAAAATTATGGTAGTAACTTTAATTTGCTCAAAATCATAACCTAACTTCATGATTTTCTCTCTCTTTAATTCAGCCAAAAGAGG
The DNA here is from genome assembly GCA_037975025.1 of Excoecaria agallocha. Taxonomy (NCBI): domain Eukaryota; kingdom Viridiplantae; phylum Streptophyta; class Magnoliopsida; order Malpighiales; family Euphorbiaceae; genus Excoecaria; species Excoecaria agallocha. The sequence goes on from CM075817.1 coordinate 25,375,147, forward strand.
GGAAACAAGAAGAAGAAAAGCACAAGGAAGGAAAGGGAAATGAGAAGGAAGAATAGGTGTATTTCAAGCCAAATTGAGGTTAGTGGATGTGTATTACATTAAATTTCACAAATTTTACTTGAATTTCCCTAATTTTTCTATTATGTAACTATGCTGGATTGCATGAAATGGTAAATTAACTTAATATGAAATGATATAATGTTAAATTGAACCATTAGGAATATAATTAAGGGAAGAAATCAATTTTGAAGTAAGAGGAACTATAGTGGTCGAATAGGGTACCTTAGTGTACAATGACCTATAATTTAGTATTTAGTAATAATTAGCTATGCTAGTGTATGAGAAATGAAATTATGTTGATTAAATTGCAATATGAAATTTTATACTAATAAGTTAATAGTTACATAATGCTAAAAAGTGTGGTAACTTAATGATATTTATGTGAAATCAATGTAATTCATTATGTTATGTCATAAAATGAAGCTAAAAGCATGTATAACATGAATTTTGAGAAAGAAAGAATGTGGATGTGAGACTTCCCATTATGGCCCAATGGTGTGCACGTGATGAATGGTATGAATTATGTGAAATTCATAGCATTAAATACATATATGTGAAAAATTATTAAATATCTAGCTTATATAAGAGTAGTTTATGGCATAATGCAATTAATATGTTGTGATAAAAATAATTAACAGTGTAAAATATAAGGATATAGAGAAAATTGATACTGCTCTTAGTATTCAATGGGTGATCCAGAACTTTAGGATAGTATGGCTAGCCATAGGGGTACTTACCCCGCATTGTTTCTGTATTCTGACTGTTATTGTATTAAAATTATTATTTAGACGGCTTATTATATGACTTCATAGGAGAACGGTATCGTATCCCAACTGTACGTTCCCTCCAGTGTACTGGTTTTACTGTTTCGCTTATCCAGTTCATTGTTTCCCACTATTGTCAACTAGGGGCAAAATAATAAAATTTTATGTGAATGGAGTAAAAAGGGTAATTATAGTAGGAAAAAATGTTATAAAGGTGAATAGAAATAAAATAAGATTTAAATGAAAAAGGGTAAAAACGTAATTACGCAATGAACTGAGGATAAAATGGTCATTTAATATTGATGATATAGTTAAAAGGGGTAAAACAGTCAATTTAATCAAAAAGGGTAAAACTATAATTAAAATAAAGTTCAGGGACCAAACTGTAATTTGCCACCCCAAAGAAAATTTTTGGGGACTAAAATTTAATTTATGCAATTAAATTAAAATAAAAGTCAAAGGAAGTCAAATGGATCAAAATTGAGGTTAAATTAGTCAAATTGAGAAAAAGTTAACCCTAAAAGTCAAAAATGATCAAAATTGGAAAAGTCAAACTTTAGGGATTAAATTGTAATTTTTCTTATAATTTTCGAGATAATTAGAATAAAATTTTAATGCAAGGAGAATAAATTTAGAATTTATTTATTCATAGAAATCTAAATGAATTAATGAAAATTTAACTATTTTTTAATGAATAAAACAATTGGGTGAAATTTTATGTAAGTGCATCCATACTAAGCGACTATGTTGCTTAGCATGTAGTTTATTGTGACTGCGCGTAGGGACAGGTATAACAAGACTAGCACAGGGAGAACAAGATATGGCATGTACATGAGAGAAAATCTTTTTGATTTTTGTTATGTAAATATATGTATAAACCATGTGATAGATTATGAGAATTTGTTGTAAATGGGCATGTAATCTAAATATTATATGAATTCAGTAAGTTGCGTGAATGAGCTTTATGTGAATTGTGCTTGAGTGGTTGTGATTGTGTTGATATGAAATAATAGAAGTGTTGTGTTGTTGATTGGAGTTCGGGAGTTGAAGGAATTATATTGGTGTAAAATTAAGCTTTTGCAGGTTTAGGTAGCATAAATTTTAAGTTGTAATGTTGCCGAAATTTCATTTAATTGAATAGTAAATTAATAGTGTTAGAAATGGTAATAATATAATACGAACTTAGGATATATATAAAGGGTGTTACACTTATGATTCAAACTCAAACATTGTATTTACTGTGGAAGTCATTTGGAAAATGTTTTACAAGTTAAGGGTAACAATAAAATAATTTTTTGTTATTAATTTTTACATTGAGGCACATATTTTAGATATATCTAAAATATCTAAAATGTTTTTCCTTTTCAATTGCAGAAGCACAAGAATTTTAAAGCATTTAAGAAAAACAAGTGTAGGCATTATGACCAAAATTTCAGTAAATCTACTGCTATTGGGTATCTGCACCATGTTTTTATACAATGATCTCATACTTCAAATGATGAGCACCAAACTAAAGAAGAATTCTTTCAAAGGCTATTCATCATCTATTAGAGGGTTTAGTAGAACTAAGAAAGAACCAAAATTTGAAAAATTAGAATTATGTTTGGAAAATAGGGATCTTGTTTAGGTGCCAATGCAGAAAAGAAATTAGAAAAAACCTAACAAGAAAAATTGAAAAGCAATCAAGCTATAGCTAATGCATATAATATAGAGATATGTATGGATATTTTGGAAGAAATAGAATATATTTATAGTACTGCATATAACAAAGCATTGAAAAAGTTTGCTAGTCTAGAATAGAGAAAAATATCTATCTTGATGTATGGGAATAAAAGAAGAGATTGGATTAAAAGTTTATATAATTGAATCTGTGATATTTTTTTAATTACATTATGTCTTATGGTTGCATTTATTATACAAAACTTTTTTATCTTTTTATTTTTGAATATGTGTGTGTGTGTGTGTGCGAGCGCGTGCATGCGCATATAGCTATTTGTTTTTATTTATTTTATTTTTTCCTTAAAATTTAATAAATTTATTATTTCCTTTAACTTTATGTAGGATTTATGGATCAAAAATTACATCAAAATTAAGTATTAGTGTATTCAAAAAATAGTGATAGTTCCAGTAGTGATGAGAATGATGAGATTTTAGATTTACTTTTAGTTAGATTTTTGTAAAACTCATGAAAGGGATTTTATAGAAAGGGCTCCTTGCATAATTTCAATATTTAGTCAAAAAAAATACATTCTTGAATTTCTTGTAAGAAATCCAACTAAGTGTTACGAAGTGTTTCGTATGTCACTACATATGTTTATAAATTTATGTAAAAAGTTGAAATTGATTTGTTTATTAAGAGTTAAAATGAATGTTAGTGCGGAAGGAATTTGTGCCAAGTGTATTACATGTAAGCAAGCTAAGTCTAGATCTATGCCTTATGGACTGTATACACCATTACTTGTACCTAGTGAACCTTAAACTGGCATTTCCATGGATTTTGTTTTGGGTTTACCTAGGACTAGGAATGTAAGGACCCAAAATAGGCCTTAGTAGAATTCAAGGACAATTACATGTTATTAAAGTCAAATTGAGCATTATTTGATGAATTATTAAGAGCTAAGCTATTAATTGGGGCAAAAAAAATATTATTAAGTTATCAATAATTATGTGATAAATGTGTAAATTATATGGTATAAATTTTATTAGGTCATAATTAAATTATTATTGTTGGTTTAATAATATTCAAGGGCGTAATTGAAGTAAAAAGTATTAATCTGGGGTAAATTTATAATTACGGCATCTTTAGGGGCAAATGTGAATAAATAAATAATTGAAAGGTCAATTTAAAAGAAAGAATAAATGTAAAGGTTGATTTAAGAAAAAGATTTAGTGGAGGGGTCACTTTATAGCATGCAAAAAGGTGGTTGTTCATAGTGTGACATGCAAACTCTTAAAGGACAAAATAGGGAATTTTACCTTGTTTTATATAAGCATGTGATGAGAGATGGTGTGGGAGAGATGTGAATTTCACTCCCCATTTTATTCTAAAAATTTTACAAGTGGTAAAAATAACTGTTTCTAAATTTATGAACAGCCAATGGTTTTTCTTGAATATCTTGAATTATAGATGAGATATTGCGACAAATTTTGATGTTGTAGAAACAAGAAATACAGGGGAATGAAATTTTAGAAGGACACATGGCCTAAAAATTATATTTACTAGACCAAAAAGGGCACCTAATTTTGATCCAGAAAGCTGCCCCTGTGCAGATTTGTGTAGAAAGAATTTTAATTTGTTTTCTATATTTGGTTTAAATATAGTTATGTTAAATATGTGTATATATGATTACACATTGAATTATAATAGCATGTAATATGATTGACAATAAAGATAGGTATAATCACATATATTCAAACTTATGTACATGATTTATTACATGAAATTATGCTTACATGTATATACTTATATGTTGCACTTATATGCCACTATGCAAAGAATATATGAAGACAGTGACATATGTTCATTCACAGATAATTATATTGTGCTGATTATACTCATATTCATGTGTATATTATCAGAGATTCCTTATCATCTTATATGAACATATATTTACATATATGTGCATATTGAATATTTATAGTCATTTGTATAATTATCAGTGATTGTATATTTATAGTCATACACATACATACGCATATAGGTTAAACTGTTGTGAACATGATCATACACATCATTGATTTAAGAAACCCAATAGAGCATGATGTTATGTATCATCATATTACATATGTAAAATAGCTACTTGATTTGAAGGGATTATGAGTACAAAATAGTAATACCCAACAGTGAACATGTTCGCAGATTTACAGAAAGTTACACATGAACATGTGTATGAGTACATTATTCATAGTTACCCAAGAGAATACATGTGCATATAAGAATATGAATGAATAAATGAAAGATAAAGTAAATAGATGTTACTGCCTGCGTTGAGTCTAGGAAGTGGATAGATAGGCATGCCTATAAGGGTAACTTGCAGCTGCTTTTGAACATTTTGACCTCTTTAGGTCCATTTGAATTTAAAAGTATAGTAACCCTCTTTGGGTTTAAAAGTTAAAGTTAATTTAAACAACCCTCGTGTGGGTTGTAGCCGACCCCGTTTGGGTCCGCTTGACCGGTCCATGTTATTTGATTGATCCCGTATGGGTCCATGTTATTTGATTGACCCTGTATGGGTCCATGTTATTTGATTGACCCCGTTTGGGTCCATGTTATTTGATTGACCTTGTTTGGGTCCACCGATTTATCTTATAGTTTTATCCTTACAAGGGATCATCGTTTAATACCTCCGGGTATCTCCTTGTGCCTTCGGGTGACCTATTATCTCTTTGGTGCCTTTGGGTGACCTAGTACCTTCGGGTACCACCGTATAACCCGTTATCCACTCTTTAGAATAGTGCAGGCTTTATTATCAAGGTTAAGAAAAGTTTAATAAGGCATGCAAATTCTTAGTTGACTTTATACTATTCTACATATGAAATTCCTTTTGTTGCATACAAAATCCAAGTCTAAAAGAATGCTCAATATACATATGTATCTATACTGCTAGTACAAAAACAAATTGCATGTTAATTGCTAAATGCTCTCTATATATATGTGTCCTTTATTCTTATATGTATTACATTGTATGATTTCTATAAGTGAATTTAAACGTTTAATTTCTTTCATTTCTTGAAATAAATTATTGTTACATTTGAAGCATGTTGGATGCTTGTTGACGATCACTGTGAGTGGTCGCCTATCATGATTTAGTTTCCCACTAAGCTTTATAGCTTAGCACGGGTGTTTCATCTGTGTAGGTTGCAAGGTTAAGACTTTCTCTCAAGATTGATATCTGCAGTTGGCTGGCCAACACAAGTCTTTGAAGATTATAAAGTATATAGTTGTCTTTTTATTCCTTTTTGTATTTCAAAGGTTTTATGTTGTGTTGGAAATCTTGTAAAAGTACAAATATTTTGTAAGATGTTATTAGCGGTTATATTTTTGTACAGAGACTCTAATGTATATTGTGAAGTTTTAATAGTTTAGCACTCTTATGGATTAAGTATGAATATCAGTTCTCTATATAGTTGATATATGTTTATTTTACACAGTAGAACATGTGTAATGAGATGAATAAAGTGATATGTATAGATTATTGAATAAGGGTGCTACAATTAGTGGTATCAGAGCCTGGTTTAGCCGTTCCTAGGCTATAAGTGTTTACAGTTGTTGTCATAGGAAGTTTTTGTGTTGGCCTAATGCAGATATCACTGTTTTGTTTTGTATAGATTGAAGGATGGATAAATCAAAAGAAACTGGAGATGAGATAGTCAAAGACTATAGTACTAGGGCTTTAAACTCTTATGCTCCTGAATCATCGAAAGTGAACTGTGTCGAAATACCAGTTTCCTTGCTTGAAAGGTTAAAAGAGGTGATCCATGATTTAACTCTGATTCTACAAGAGTTATCTAAATTAAGAATGATGACAGAAGTTGAGAATAACTGTGAGTCTAAAGGTAATTATAATAAGAACCCAAAACAAGATAAATTTAAAAAAAAAAGAAAAAAGATGATGGAAGAAGGTTCCTCTAGCAAAATAGCACATTTTAAGCAAGATTTAATCAAGGTAGGCGGAGGTCCACGAGCCCCTAAGTGCAATCATTGCTCTAAGAATCATTGGGGTACCTGTAGGGTTGCAAATCAGGCTTGTTTTAGATGTGGAAGTACCGGCCATTTTCTGGCAAATTGCCCAAGACCCCAAAAGATTAAGAGAACAACATCCAAGAGTGAAAAAGAAGCTTAAAGGTTCTAAAAGAGTTTGAAGCTGCTGAACAAGTTTTTGGTAAATATATCTTTTACCTTAGTATTTATTTATTTGGAATGATAAATCTTAAACTTAGAAATAGAAATTATATGCTTTTGACATATTTTATATGATGAAAGTTTGTCAATGGTATATGAATATGATTAGTATATGCGATTATGGTACAGGTGTGTTAGTAGAATGCATAGTGATTATTTAATTATGATACATGAGATGGAGTTTTGATTAGTTGATAAAAGTATCTATAGTTGAAGGTTTTGAGATATCAAATTGAGGTGTAATTATGATGCTCTATATACCTGTCAGTATTTCCTTATCGAGTATGGGCAATTGATGAAGCATTATACATGGGATGGGGCTAAAACATATACAGAACTGAGAAAATGCATTTGCATCTTATTACATACACGAAAGCATTATTCACACATAACATAGCATCAAGCATCATATTACATGTACAGGCCCCAACTGATAAAGAAAACTGTCAGGATATATGTTGAGTATAATACTGGTGCAATTTTATGATAATATCGCTTTTTATGGAGATTGAGTTATAAGAAAAGCTATTTAAGTCAGAGTGAGCATTAAAGAAAGATGGCAGAGATAGTATGGAATGGAAGTTTACAGTGCTAAACATAGAAGTTTAAGAATTGATAGTGGTACTTTTGAGCAAGGACACAGGAATGAATTTTGAGGACGAAATTCCTTAAGGAGGAGAGAATTGTAAGGACCCAAAATAGGCCTTAGTAGAATTCAAGGGCAATTACATGTTATTAAAGTCAAATTGAGCATTATTTGATGAATTATTAAGAGCTAAGCTATTAATTGGGGCAAAAAAAAATATTATTAAGTTATCAATAATTATGTGATAAATGTGTAAATTATATGGTATAAATTTTATAAGGTCATAATTAAATTATTATTGTTGGTTTAATAATATTCAAGGGCGTAATTGAAGTAAAAAGTATTAATCTGGGGTAAATTTATAATTACGGCATCTTTAGGGGCAAATGTGAATAAATAAATAATTGAAAGGTCAATTTAAAAGAAAGAATAAATGTAAAGGTTGATTTAAGAAAAAGATTTAGTGGAGGGGTCACTTTATAGCATGCAAAAAGGTGGTTGTTCATAGTGTGACATGCAAACTCTTAAAGGACCAAATAGGGAATTTTACCTTGTTTTATATAAGCATGTGATGAGAGATGGTGTGGGAGAGAGTGAAGTGTCGGCATTTTGAGAGGAGAAAAACCAGAAATTACTTCCTCTCATTTTCTTTCAAAGTCTTTGAATTTTTCAAGCAATATAAGTGACAATTCATGATGGTTTACTAAGGCAATTAAGTGTATAACTATAAGGATAAAAAGAAGGTAGAAGAGACAAGGAAAAGGGCTTGCAAAGAACTAAGAGTGAAAGGAAAATTTAAAGAAGATTTGAATTACATGTCCAGGTTTGGGAACTATTATTTCTTGCATGCATTAATATTGTGTTGATTATGGATTTTATAAATATATTGACTTATATTAAGATATTAGACATTAATGTAAAAATGCTGTCCAGAAATTCGGATTGACCTCCAATGACTAATTTGATCATAAGTTGAATTTTTGAACTCCGAATTTGATGTAATTAGTTGGGTTAGAATCCGGACTTCTGTGCCTACAAATGTTATAGAAATAACAATAATGAAAATTTTCCTCTAAGGTCCTCAAAAATGCCCAAAACAGTAGCCTTTGAAAGAAGAAAAGTTAATGAATTTGAAATTCTGGGTTAAGTTCATTTGACCTAGCTGTATTAGTTTGTTAATAACTTGAGTTCTAGAAAAGGAAATTGAATGATTCAAGTTGGTATGTTTTATTAAGACATTAATGTATATTTTTTTAGAAGGAAATCATTTCTAGATCGGCCTCTAACTTCTCTTAAAATTAGCTTGAATCTCGTAGAAACAGTTGTTCACTGTCAAAGAACAGATCTTAGTATTTTTGGCATAATTCTCAGTAGAAAAGTCGAAACGTTATGATATAAAATTATGGGTAAACTAGGTACATAGGAGCACAACTTTGATGAAGGGAAGTTGGTCTAATTATGTGCCCATTTTATTTTATGAATTTTCTAATTGGTGACAAAAACTGTTTTGGTGTTATGAACAGCTTATAGTTTTCTTCAATATCTTGAGTTATAAATGTGATATTAAGGTAATTCTTGATGTTTTGGAAATTAGAAACACAGGGGATTAGTATTCTCATACTTTCATGTAAATAAATAGAGAAGTAACATGAATATTTTTGTAGGATATGTTGAACAAATGTAATGAGAATAAGTTTTATGAATCTTTAATAAAGAGAAATATGTAAGTATCATGAACTAGTTGCTGTAATTACAGCATAATTTGGGTTATAAAACCTCAATTGAGTTAATTAAAATTTCATATTTTACATGAGAAATATACCTATAACTTTGTAGGAGATACCAAGGGCTAAATATGCTTGTAAGCTATTCAAATGTTCACTTGAAATTGTAATGAGCTATTAATTTCGGTTTCGGAACAGGCTGAAGTAAAAATGATGTATTTTTGTGTGTATTTCTCAGAATGCTATGAGGTTGAATCCTATGAAAAATAGACTTATAAATTAACATTTTGTATGAAGGAAACTTTGTTTAATTATGTTTTTATGAGTTCCTAATGTTCGCTTGAAATTCTTGAAAAACTGGATATACTGTTAAGGAACAGATTGTGGTATTTTGGACATAAATCTTAGTGGGGGAGTCAAAAAGCTATGCTGTAAAATTCTGGATAAACTAGACACCTAGGATCAGGATTTTGTTGAAGGAAAGTAAGGCTGATTCACTCCCCATTTTATTCTAAAAATTTTACAAGTGGTAAAAATAACTGTTTCTGAATTTATGAACAGCCAATGGTTTTTCTTGAATATCTTGAATTATAGATGAGATATTGTGACAAATTTTGATGTTGTAGAAACAAGAAATATAGGGGAATGAAATTGTAGAAGGACACATGGCCTAAAAATTATATTTACTAGACCAAAAAGGGCACCTAATTTTGATCCAGAAAGCTGCCCCTGTGCAGATTTGTGTAGGAGGAATTTTAATTTGTTTTCTATATTTGGTTTAAATATAGTTATGTTAAATATGTGTATATATGATTACACATTGAATTATAATAGCATGTAATATGATTGACAATAAAGATAGGTATAATCACATATATTCAAACTTATGTACATGATTTATTACATGAAATTATGCTTACATGTATATACTTATATGTTGCGCTTATATGCCACTATGCAAATAGTATATGAAGACAGTGACATATGTTCATTCACAGATAATTATATTGTGCTGATTATACTCGTATTCATGTGTATATTATCAGAGATTCCTTATCATCTTATATGAACATATATTTACATATATGTGCATATTGAATATTTATAGTCATTTGTATAATTATCAGTGATTGTATATTTATAGTCATACACATACATACGCATATAGGTTAAACTGTTGTGAACATGATCATACACATCATTGATTTAAGAAACCCAATAGAGCATGATGTTATGTGTCATCATATTACATATGTAAAATAGCTACTTGATTTGAAGGGATTATAAGTACAAAATAGTAATACCCAACAGTGAACATGTTCACAGATTTACAGAAAGTTACACATGAACATGTGTATGAGTACATTATTCATAGTTACCCAAGAGAATACATGTGCATATAAGAATATGAATGAATAAATGAAAGATAAAGTAAATAGATGTTACTGCCTGCGTTGAGTCTAGGAAGTGGATAGATAGGCATGCCTATAAGGGTAACTTGCAGCTGCTTTTGAACATTTTGACCTCTTTAGGTCCATTTGAATTTAAAAGTATAGTGACCCTCTTTGGGTTTAAAAGTTAAAGTTAATTTAAACAACCCTCGTGTGGGTTGTAGCCGACCCCATTTGGGTCCGCTTGACTGGTCCATGTTATTTGATTGATCCCGTATGGGTCCATGTTATTTGATTGACCCCGTATGGGTCCATGTTATTTGATTGACCCCGTTTGGGTCCATGTTATTTGATTGACCCCGTTTGGGTCCATGTTATTTGATTGACCCCGTTTGGGTCCACCGATTTATCATATAGTTTTATCCTTACAAGGGATCATCGTTTAATACCTCCGGGTATCTCCTTGGTGCCTTCGGGTGACCTATTATCTCTTTGGTGCCTTTGGGTGACCTAGTACCTTCGGGTACCACCGTATAACCCGTTATCCACTCTTTAGAATAGTGCAGGCTTTATTATCAAGGTTAAGAAAAGTTTAATAAGGCATGCAAATTCTTAGTTGACTTTATACTATTCTACATATGAAATTCCTTTTGTTGCATACAAAATCCAAGTCTAAAAGAATGCTCAATATACATATGTATCTATACTGCTAGTACAAAAACAAATTGCATGTTAATTGCTAAATGCTCTCTATATATATGTGTCCTTTATTCTTATATGTATTACATTGTATGATTTCTATAAGTGAATTTAAATGTTTAATTTCTTTCATTTCTTGAAATAAATCATTGTTACATTTGAAGCATGTTGGATGCTTGTTGACGATCACTGTGAGTGGTCGTCTATCATGATTTAGTTTCCCACTAAGCTTTATAGCTTAGTGTTTCATTCGTGTAGGTTGCAAGGTTAAGACTTTCTTTCAGGATTGATATCTGTAGCTGGCTGGCCAACACAAGTCTTTGAAGATTATAAAGTATATAGTTGTCTTTTTATTCCTTTTTGTATTTCAAAGGTTTTATGTTGTGTTGGAAATCTTGTAAAAGTACAACTATTTTGTAAGATGTTATTAGCGGTTATATTTTTGTACAGAGACTCTAATGTATATTGTGAAGTTTTAATAGTTTAGCACTCTTATGGATTAAGTATGAATATCAGTTCTCTATATAGTTGATATATGTTTATTTTACACAGTAGAACATGTGTAATGAGATGAATAAAGTGATATGTATAGATTATAGAATAAGGGTGCTATGAGGAAAGGCTAAGATAGCATATTTGTTGTAGTGGATAGATTTAGTAAAATGGCTTATTTCATTGCATGCCAAAAAATAGATAATGTAACAAACATTGCTGATCTTTTCTTTAGTGAGGTGGTTTGGCTTCTTGGAGTGCCAAGAGCCATTGTGTCATAGAGATGCTAAGTTCCTGAGTCATTTTTGGAGAATTTTATGGGGAAAGTTAGGTACTAAGCTTTTATTTTTTACTACATGTCATCCATAAACTGGTGGGCAAACTAAAATAATAAATAGGACTTTAGAAACCATGTTGCATGCTATTGTTAAAAACAATTTGAAAACTTGGGAAGAATGTTTGGCATTCATTGAATTTGCATATAATCATACTATACATTCTACTATAGGTTATTCTCCATTTAAAATTGTGTATGGTTTTAATCCTTTAACTGTTTTGGATTTGATGCCTTTACCTTTGAAATAGCTTGCTAGTTTAGATGGCAAAAAAAGGCTGATTTGGTTAAAACAATAAATGAGAAAGCACATGAGTGAATTGAGAGGAAGAATCACATGTATACACAAAAGGCCAATAAAGGAAGAAAATAGGTTATCTTTGAACTGGGTAATTGGGTTTGGGTGCATATGCGAAAAGAAAGGTTTCCACAAAAAAGAAAGTCAAAACTGGATGCAAGGGGTGATGGACCATTTCAAGTGTTGGAACACATCAATGACAATGCTTATAAAATTGACTTGCCTGGTGAGTATAATGTTAGTGCTACATTTAATGTTTCTTATTTATCTCCTTTTAACTTTGATTCAAATTCGAGGATAAACCCTTTTGAAGCGGGAGGGGATGATGTGAGAACAATCAAGAGACATCAAGCCATGAATAAGCACAAAAATGAGTTAGCTTTACCGGATGGACCCATGATAAGATCGAAAGCCAAAAGGTCCAAGGAGGCACTAAACACTTATTTGGAACAAGTGGTGGAAACTATGGAAAGCCAGGCAAAAAGGAGCAGATCAGCTTTTGTCATGCCCCTGACAATCATCGCACTCGCAACTGAGGGCGGGTACATATAAGGCCTGTCTTATTTTGGGCTTGAGTAATTTGGAGGGAATTAGGTTTAATTTAATTTTAATAGGAATGGGAATTTTGACCTAATAGTCTTCCCAATTAGGATTATGATTCTTCTTTAAGTGGCTGTAAATACCACATTAAACTTATTGTATTAATATATGACTGATTTTATTTAAATTGAGAGTTTTCTCTTTGGCTTGGCCGAAAATTACTTTGGAGAGGATTACTTGTCTTCTTCCATTACATCAAGAATTTAGATTTCTTATCAAGGCATTTACTTTGTGGCAAATCTATTCTTATGTTTAAAACAATCTATTATAAGATTTTCCATTCATATCTTGTTTGGGGGTTCTTTAGATTGGGGGTTTATTTCTTGTTTTGTTCATACCATATTGTGTGTTTTAGGAATTTCAAATTTTTTAACCTTGGGGTTCCACATCATTTGGTATTAGAGCTTGGACTAGGATAAATTCTTATTTATCTTGTTTAATTTTCTGTTCTATTGTTTAATTTCCAGTAGATATAAAAAAAGTCATTTGTTACTATTCACAATTACCGTTCATGATACTGTTCACATTACCTGTTCATTAAAAACAATATTTGTTTATAAAGTTCACTACTGTTCATTTGAAAAAAAGAAGAAGAAGAAAAAAAAGAATTGCAAAAAGAAGTGTTTCATTTGAAAATTTCCTATAGTAGGTGTGAACAAATAGGAATATAACTCTTTGGGAAAAATTTATCCTTTTCACAACTTGACCTAATTTAGACATTGTGATTCCACCTCTTGTTGCACTCGCGATAGTAAGCGTTGCTGTATTCTAAACTTTTGTTTTGGGTTTCTTTATTTTGTTCTTATTGTCATAACATATCTGTATCAAGTTGAATTTTCCATTAGGGAAATTCCAATTTTTGCATTTTTGCATTAGTTTTGTCATTTGTTTTCATTCTAAGTTGCTTTCTTTGGTGTCTTTACATCCTTTACTTCCGTTTGCGATATAGTTAACAAATTGATTCTTGTTAATTACAATTATATAATTTGGATAGCGTACATATCTTTACTTGTACGCTCATTTCAACTTTCTTCATTTTGATATTTTTGCTTCTAATATTAAACCTATCTTTGTTGTTAAGCATTTTCATTACATTCCTTATTTTATTTGCTGCTTGTGAATCACTTTGACTTGAGTTTAAGTTCTGAAGTGCAATTGAGGACAACAAACTTGAGTGGTAAAAGGCTTGAGTGTGTGAGCTAAAAAAGGGTAAAAGCCAAATTTGAGTGAAATACGAGTGAAGTGTCATTTTTTGAGTGTAAACACGTAAGGGAGTGTTGTGAGGCTATTTTATTTGACATCCTTTTTAGGTTTATACAATGACTGAGGAATCTACGAAAAAGGGAATGTCTCACGAGGAGGTAGCTTTTACAATGCAAGCTATGCATGGCATGTTTGAAAGGTTTATGAGTAATCTAGGAGATATGAATGATAGGTTAGAGAAATTATAAGTGAGTACATCTAATGCTTTTAGGAGGACATCCAGGAGAGGTAGATGGATAATGAAGAGGTTGATTTAGGTGATTAGGAAGATGATGAGGAAGTCCAATCTGTGAGGGGTAGAGAGAAAAGAGATGAAAGAATAGAAAGGAGAGATAGTAACCTTAGTTCCATAAAAATGAATATTCCATCTTTTACAGGTAGGAATGATGATGAAGTGTATTTAGAATGGAAAAGAAAGTTAGATATGATCTTTGATTGCCATAACTATGCTGGGGAGAAAAAGGTAAAGTTAACTGCAGTAGAGTTTAATGATTATGCTTTAGTTTGGTGGAATGAGTTAGTAAAGAGTAGAAGAAGGAATGGAGATCCACCTATATCTACTTGTGATGAAATGAAAAGGGTAATGAAAAGAAGATCCGTGTCATTTTACTACTATAGAAAGTTGCACCAGCACTTACTTAGACTCACCCAAGGAGCTAGATCAATAGAGGATTATCACAAGGAGATGGAGATGCTCTTGATCAAAGAAAATATTGAAAAAGAAGAAGAGGTGACTATGACTCGGTTTATTGGAGGTCTGAATAGGGAAATCGTTGATGTAGTGGAATTGCAACACTATGGAGAGATGAAGGACTTAGTGAATATTGCTATAAAGGTGGAGAAGCAACAAAAACAAATGAGGGAAGCAAGATCATTTCCAAATTCTAGCAACAAATAGAATTCGAAATGGAGTAAGAATGAAGAAAATAAAAAGGAACACCATTCGACTTTAAAAGAGAATGGTTTTGAGATAAATAAAGATAAGGAAAAGAGTACTTCAATTCGAAAAGGTACTACTGATCCTTTACCTGAACTTTCTAAACATAGGGATATTAAATGTTTTAAGTATCAAGGGCGTGGTCATTATATATCTGAATGTCCTAATAGAAAAACTATATTTATTAAGGGGGGAGAAATTTTTTTCGAGTCTAATAATAGGAATGAGTCTGATGATAGTGAATTAAGTATGCCACCTTTAAAAGATTGTTTTGATAATGAATGTGTTTAATATCCTGTTAAGGGGGAAGCCTTAGTTACTAGGCATGTTTTAAATGTGAATGTGAAGGAAGATGGCCTAGAACAAAGGGAACATATATTTCACATGCCATGTTTGTTAGGTGGGTGACCAGTATCTAGTAAGTGTAATAGATCGGCTAGTAATATAGAAAAATATAGATTAAGATCCCAAATATCGTACCGAAGGGAATATGGATTGCTAATGATAATTAATATCTATGTGTCAATTAAATTAATCTAAGATTCTTTTCCCAATGTTTTTGATTTAAAGGCAAAAAATTAAACTAAATAGATAATTAAACAAAATAAAAACTAAAATTAAACTAACATAAATTAAAAATAAAATAATAACTGAAATTCTCTTGCTAGAAGAACTATCCACCTTAACTTCCATTGCAATGACTTAATTTCAATAGAAAAATCAGTGATGATGGAAAAATTAGTAATAAAGCCTAAGAATATCATTCCTATTATTAAACTCATAGACAAATCTTATACTTAGTTTAAAAATCTAGTTTTAACTTCCTAAACATTCATTGAACTCTTTTGCAAGTAAATTCAACTTCAATTTATTCTTAGTTCCTCTTCTCTTAGTATAAAATCAGTAATTTTAATACACAATTACCTCAAAACCAGAAAATAATCATGCATTGACACTAATGAGTTAATCCAAGAACATGCAAATATTTAACTACGTCTAAACCAATTTTTAGTTATTAAACCAATAAACCAACAATTAACTCAACAAAATCAAAGATAAGAATATGCTTAAAACTAAGAAATAACCAATTGATATTTGAAATTAAAGCTAAACTCAAGTCATCACAATAAAAATAGAAGGATTCAGTATCCATTAGCAAAAGTAAAGAAAATTATTTACTAAACATATTGAAAATTAAAGCAAAATTAAGAAAAAGAAATAAAAATATAGAGTTAAAAAGCTCCATTGATCAACTATTTACAGAAAACCAGAAAAGACTTCCTACTTCAAGCTTTTGTTCTTTACAAACTAAAACAAAAAAAAATGTAAAACTAAAACTATGCTAAATTTGTGTTTAACTACTGAATTCTCTCATAATCTCCTTTTTTTGGTGTCTTGAGCATTTATTTATAGTTGTAATTATTACCTAAAGAAGAAGTTTTGCCTTTTGTTGCTTTCAAATCAAAGTCAAAAAAGAATTCTAGCTTAATAGGAAGTTACGTCAAAAATTGCCTTTTCTGCACGACCAAGTAACTGAAGAAGAAAAACTATGCTTGGCCAAGCATGAAATAATGAAGGATGATGCATGGCCAAGCATAGAGTAGACATGGGTGTACACGAGCAGGCATGAATTAATGAAGAGTTATGCGCGACCAAGCATGTCTTTTATGTACTAAAGTAATTTTTCATCTTTTGGGTCTCATTTCATAGTTTTATCGCACTCAGCCATTTGAATTCTTTGCTCGGCCAAGTGAAAGGTCTCTTGACTAAAGGTCACAATCGTTTGTTATAATTTCCTAAAATTACAAAATTGGCCCAAAATTTTTCCTTTCTTTCTATTTAGTCATTTTTTCTTCAAATTGACCCTGAAAAATGTCAAAACTAAAAATTAACCCTTAAAACAAAAATTCAACCAATTAAACTATAATTCAACTAAATTAACACTAAATTAACTCAGTTAAATAGCTAAAATCACACTAAAAACATCATTTAATTCATAATTATCAGTGGGAAAGTCTGTAGTCTAATTATAGATGGGGGTAGTTGCACTAATGTAGCTAGTACTATAGTAGAGAAATTGGAGTTGAAATGTAATAGACATTCTAACCCATATAGACTGCAATAGTTGAATGATAATGGTGAAGTAAAAGTGACCAAGCAGGTTGTAGTTGCATTTTGTATTGGTAGATATGCAGATAAAATTATTTATGATGTAGTGCCAATGTAAGTTGGTCATATTTTATTGGGTAGACCTTGGCAATTTGATAGGCATGTTGTGCATGATGTGGGCTTATATGTATTCTTTTGTGCGTAATGGGCGTAAAGTCATTCTAGCACCTTTGTCACCCAAAGAAGCTTACCTTAAATAATTGAGACTTTAACAAAATTCAAATGGCAATTCAGGTAGTGAGGTGAAAAAGAAAGAAGAGAGAAAAGAATAAAAATAAAGACCATTTGGTGAGTGATTGCATAAGTGATGAAAAGAAAATGGGATGTGCAAAAGAGGAAGAAGTTAGTGAGTGAATGTTCCATCAGGAGCATGGCGTCTAGGCACGATCGAGATCAAAAGATAAGAAAATGAGAGGAGTGAAAAAGTTAAGAAACAATCATGTTTTTATGCAAAAGAAAAAGAAATAAAAAGTGCATACTTAGGAAAAAGAGCTCTAGTTTTGATTCAATTTAAGGAAACTTTGTTTACTAACATTAAGCTTAACCCCGATTTGCTTAATGTTTTTGTGACCTTATTGCAGGAATATGAATATGTCTTTCCAAAAGAAATTCCATATGGATTACCACCAGTGAGAAGGATTGAGCATCAAATTGACTTCGTACCTTGATCTCAAATACCTAACCATCTAGCTTATCAAAGCAATCCCGAGGAGATAAGGAGTTGCAAAAGCAAGTGGATGAATTGCAGCAGAAAGGGTATGTGAGAGAAAGCATGAGTACATTGTTGGGTTTCGATAGAGGAAAAATAAAGTAAAACGCAATGAAAAAATGAAACCCATCAAGATCCATGCGATACAATTAATTCAACGAAGAGAGAGTAACAATTGCTAACCTCTTGAAGCGTAAAATTGTCTTACAGGTACTGTCTCACACGAAACGAACACCCTCTTCCGGTATCCACACTCGAACGCAAGGAACGGATTTGCCTGGGGTGCTAGCTCCCTTCTTTGATGGCTAGAGTTACAAAAAAATGAATTTCTCTCTTCACTTTCTCAAAGTGACGGCTCACTCTCTTTTTGTGTGTGTTAGGGTTATCAACCATATATATCATATATATATATAGTTGGCCTAAACCTAATTCAGAAAGAGAGAATTTTGGGCTTATATAATCCTTATTAAAATAAGAAATACTTTATTTCTTATTTAAAAAAAATTATAATATTAATAATATTTCATTATTTATTTCGAATTTTAATTTATCGTAAAATAAAATTCGAAATGCCCGAATTAACCCTTAGTCCATTCATCACATTCTATGTGTGCGACCCAATAGGTTTATATTATATTGATTGTGTGCTCAAATCCCATCATGGGCCCACAAGTTATAAGTGGCCTCTAGCAAGACATTACGAGCATCATGTGATAAATTTCATCTTGATTATTCACTATCCTCTACATGATTATCATCATATCCAATCATAACCTTTATTATTATCCGATTAAAGATAATGTTTAGTTGTATCAAAACATAATGTTCTTCATGTAGGATAATATAATAATCTCAGGTCTAAGGATCAATAACATAACTATTATGAGATCACCAATTATATTAACCCATGTAGTATCTCATAGCGGGTTAATCCAATAGTCTATTCTCTAATGAGTACCTACAAGTTTGATTTATATCACCATATATAATCATCCCATGATTATCAATCAAACTCATACTGGTTTTATTTTTCATTATTCCTTTAATGATAAATAACTAGGGATAGTCAAAATAACATTAAATTGTTATTTATAAATATTATTATATTCTAACATGCCAAAATATAATAAAATGAAAAAAAATCTAATTTTATAAAATAAAATGTGACATTACATAAAGAACCAAACGTATCGCCTAGGGCATAACCACTAACAATCTCTCACTTTCACTAGGCCTAATCACATAAGTATTTAATAACCATGGACCTAGTCTGATTATCATGTTTGGCTTGTAGGAGAGCCTTTATAAGTGGATCGGCAATGTTGTCATTTGTTGGTACTTTGCATATTTTAATATCTCCTTTTTCAATGATTTCGCAAATGAAATAAAAGTGCCTAAGTATATTTTTGGATCTTTGATGGGATCTAGGCTCTTTAGCCTGTGCTATAGCACCATTATTATCACAATAAAGGTTTATAGGATTTGTGATACTAGGAACTACTCCCAGTTCAGCAATAAATTTCTTGATCTATATTGCTTCCATTAGTTGCATCTGATGCTGCTATATACTCAGCTTCTGTTGTAGAATCAATGACAATGCTTTGTTTAGAACTTTTCCAACTAACAACACCTTCATTTAACAAAAATAAATATCCAGACTACGATCTATAATTATCTTTGTCAGATTGAAAGCTTGCATTTGTGTAACCATTTGTTACTAGCTCATCTTCCAATCCTCCATACACTAAGAATGCATCCTTAGTTCTTCTTAAGTATTTAAGGATATTCTTAACTGCTGTCCAGTGACTTTCACCAGGATCTTATTGGTATATGCTTGTCATGCTCAATGCATATGAAACGTCCGGTCTAGTACATAACATGGCATACATGATAGATCCTATAGTCGAGGCATAAGGAATCATACTCATGCGATCTCGCTCATCATATATCATTGGACACTGAGTCTTGCTAAGAGTGATGCCATGAGACATTGGCAAAAATCTTCTTTTAGAATTTTGCATACTGAACCTATTCAGCACCTTATCTATATAAGTACTTTGACTAAGACCAATTATCCTTTTAGATCTATCCCTATAGATCTTAATTCCAAGGATATTAGCAGCTTCACCTAGATCTTTCATTGAAAAAGATTTCCCTAACCAATCTTTGATCTTTTTTAATGTAGGGATATCATTCCTGATGAGTAATATGTCATCGACATAGAAGACGAGAAACATTACGATACTCCTATTAACCTTCTTGTATACACAAAGTTCATCTTCATTTTTTATGAATCCACTCTTTGACAGTTTCATCAAATGAAGATTCCAGCTCTGAGAAGCTTGTTTTAATCTATAAATGGATCTTTGCAGCTTGCATGCCTTTTTGGAATCTCATGATGAACAAAACCTTCAGGTTGTGTCATATACACATCCTCAAGTAAGTTTCCATTAAGAAACATTGTTTTGACATCCATTTGCCATATCTCATAGTCATAATATGCAGCAATGGCAATTAAAATTCTTAGTGATTTAAGCATTGCGACTGGGGAAAAAGTTTCATCATAGTCAATACCATGGAGTTTGCTTGAAACCTTTTGCAACAAGTCTTGCCTTAAAGGTATGCACTTTCCTATCCATGTCAGTTTTCTTCTTGAAAACCCATTTTCACCCAATGGTTTTAATTCCTTCAGGTGGATCAATCAAGTTCTAAACTTGATTGTCATATATGAATTACATTTCAGATTTCATGGCCTCTAGCCATTTCTCAAAGTCTGGACTTGACACAACATTTTGATGGTAGTAGGCTCATCTTGATCCATAAGCATTACTTCATGACTATCTATTACGAGAAATCCATATCTCTCGGGTTGATGTCATATCCTATTAGATCTGCACAATTCTTGTGTAACTTGCATAGGTTCCTTAACTATTTGTGAAACTTGTTGAGTTTCCATCAAAGGTCTTATGCCATCTTATGGTTCACGAATTTCTTCGAGTTCTACTTTAATCCCACTGGTTCTTTTAGAAATAAATTCTTTTTCTAGAAAGACACAATTTCGAGCAACAAACACTTTGTTCTCAGAGGGATTATAAAAGTAATATCCTTTAGTTTCTTTAGGATAAAGGCATTTATCAGATTTTGCTGCTAATTTATCCGAGACTTGTCGTTTGACATAAACCTCACAGCCCTAAATCTTTAGAAAAGATAGATTAGGAGTTTTTCAAGTCCATATCTCATATGGTGGTTTTTCAATTGCTTTGGATGGAACTCAGTTCAGAGTGAATGTAGCTGTTTCTAATGCATAGCCCCAAAAGGATAAAGGAAGATCTGTTTGACTCATCATTGATCGAACCATATCTAATAAAGTTTGATTCCTCCTTTTAGAAACACCATTCCATTGTGACGTCCCTGGTGGAGTTAATTATGAAATAATTCCACAATTTTTTAGATGATCATCAAACTCTTGGCTTAAGTATTCACCACCCCGATCAGATTGAAGTGCTTTAATAGTTTTACCAAGTTGATTTTGAACTTCATTTTGAAACGTTCTAAACTTTTCAAATGATTCATGTTTATTTTTCATTAGATAGATATAGCCATACCTACTGAAATCATCATTGAAAGTAATGAAGTATTGAAATCCTTCCCTAGTATTTGTGCTTAATGGACCATATACGTTAGTATGTATAAGGCCTAATAAATCAATGGCCCTTTCACTATGTCCAGTGAAGGGATCCTTTGTCATTTTTCCTAATAAATAAGATTCACAACTGTCAAATGATTCAGACTCAAATGATTCCAAAAGTCCATCTTGATGGAGTTTTGATATGCGTTTTCTCATTTATGTGACCCAAGCGACAATACCATAAATATGTTTTATTCAAATCATTGTATTTAGATTTCTTTGTAGTCATGTTATAGATATCCTGATTGTTGGATTTTTCTAGATTTAGGAGATAAAGGCCACTATATGAATCAGCAATACAATAAAGCATATCATCATAATAAATAGAACATTTCTTATTCTTAATACGAAAAGAAAAACCTTCATCATCCAAACAAGAAACTAAAATAATATTTCTACTTAAAGTAGGAACATAAAAGCAATTGTTCAAAAATAACAAAAGCCCATTGGGCAAAGTTAATTCATAAGTTCCTACGGCTAAGGCAACAACTCTTGCTTCATTTTTAACTCGTAGGTCTACTTCACCCTTTTTTAGTTGTCTACTCTTTTTGAGTCCCTGCATATTTGTACAAATGTGAGATCCACATCCAGTATCTAATACCCAGGAAGTAGAAGTAGATAAATTAATTTCTATAACATAAATACCTGAAGATGTAGTCTCACTACTCTTTTTCTTTTTCTTCTTCTTCTTCTTCTTCTTCTTCTTCTTCTTCTTCTTCTTCAATTCTTTTAAGTAGAGCTTGCAATTCCTCTTCCAATGACCAATTTCATTGCAATGGAAGCAAACTCTCTCCTTTGGAGCTTTTGCCTTGGGTTTGGGTCTAGCTTGTGCCTTAAACTTGCTAGCAACCTTTGCCTTAGCCTTACCCTTGCCCTTATTTTTCATCCCCTTTCCCTTATTAACCATAAGAATATGATTCGACCCTTTTTTAATGCTTTGCTCAGCTATTTTAAGCATCGCATGCAGCTCAGCAAAGGATTTCTCCATATTATTCATATTATAGTTCATAACAAACTGGATATAACTATCTGGCAATGAATTAAGGATCAAATCCGTGGCCACTTCTGGAGTGATGGGAAATCCAATCCTTCAAGGTGATTAATATAGCCTTTCATTTTGAGAACATGAGAGCTCACCGATACACCTTCAGCCATTATATAAGAGTGTAAAGCTTTGGTAGTCTCATACCTATCTTGCCTTGCTTATTGTTGGAATGTCTGCTTGAGATGACTGCTCAACTCATAAGCCTTTAAATGCTCCAGATCCTTCTGAAGTTCTGGACACATTGTGGCTAACATAAGACATTTCACATCAATCGAATCATCAGCATGTTTCTTTTATTTTTCTTTCACTGCCCTTTGGGCATCAGTAGGCGGGATAAGAGGAATAGGGTCATCAAGCACATATAGCTTTCTTTCTTGCTTGAGAACAATTCTCAAGTTCCTAAACCAATCAAGGAAGTTAGTGCTATCTTCTTTTAGCTTGTCCTTCTCAAGGACTGATCGCAGTGATAATGTGAAAGTGTTATTTGAATCCATTGATCTACAAATATGCAAAATAAATATTAGTACCAATTTCATTTTAGGGTATTTCTTAAAAAATTCCCACTAAAATATTCACCCTCAATATTGATTACAACAATTGTAACAATTTTAGTGGACTAAGATCCATATTCCACTTAATTCTAAGTTAGCTTTGGCATGACACTTAAAATCAAGTTATTTAGGTAGATAACTCCTTACCAATTACATCTTATGTAACTCTTAGATTCTTTATGGGATTTTGACATCATATGTCTTGACATATTATTATCCCATCTAATGCCTTAGGCCTAAAACAATTTTGATAGCCTAATTAAGTCTAACCATATTTTAGCATATGGGTAGCACCATTACCCATCTTGCCTTACTATGATAACATAATGTACTTCTCTTTTTCAAAACCTACATTTTGGTGATCTTAGTCTTGACAAGTGTTATAATTATGGGTGGCATATCACTTAAAATTATGGTGAGGGAATTTTAATTTTAACTTATGATGTCTATTTATTTATATATCATGCATCGTCCCATACATGGCATCTTATACACATATATAATCATTCATCGCATCACATACCGATCTAATATGCATAATATATAAAACATGTCATAGCATGGCAAAAAATTATATGATCTTCATAAGCCAATATGAAGATCAAAGGTCAATCCTAGGTGGAATAGCATAAGCTGGTCTTGATTAACAACTTCCACTTTGCACCTCCATCATCATGGAATTGGATTGATCCCCTTCATGGTCTTCGTGAAATTCCTTCATCTTTATTACAATAATGAAATAAACTATCTTACTAAAACTATTAGTAAAATAAAATTACAATGAAAGAACGACATGCAGGTCGTATTTAAAATTACAAACCCATAAAATAAATAAATAATATAAATAAAGAAAACACCATCACAAGGGTCTCAATTGGCTATGCTATGCACCATGCAAAGACATCATACATACATCAAATCTCATATCAACTTAATAGATCACATAGAATTGATGTATTATAATTGGCGGATAATAACGATAATAATATTTTATGCGCTGTGATTAGATAACACAGCGGTCCAGCTAGTCAGCTAGCGAGTGGGGCTAAAGGGCAGTGCCCCTTATGGGGTTCTAAAGGGACAACGCCCCTCGAAGATTTGAGGCAATGTTAATCTCGTAGAATGACATACATACTGCTCATATCACATATGATCGATTTTATATACATCACATACATATAAAACACGATTATTGAATCAATTGAATTCGCAAGTGGCTCTGATACCACTGTTGGGTTTCGTATAGGAAAAATAAAGTAAAACGCAGCGAAGAAAATGAAACCCATCAGGATCTATATGATCCAATTAATTCAATAAAGAGAGAGTAACAATTACTAACCTCTTGAAGCGTAAAATTGTCTTATAGGTGCTGTCTCACACGAAACGAACACCCTCTATCGGTATCCACACTCAAACGCGAGGAACGGATTTGCTTGGGGTGCTAGCTCCCTTCTTTAGCGGCTAGGGCTACAAAAAATGAATTTCTCTCTTCACTTTCTCAAAGTGACGGCTCACTCTCTTTTTGTGTGTGTTAGGGTTATCAACCATATATATATATATATATATATAAATATATATATATATATAGAGAGAGAGAGAGAGAGTTAGCCTAACCCTAATTCAGAAAGAGAGAATTACGGGCCTATATATTTCTTATTAAAATAAGAAATACTTCATTTCTTATTTAAAATAAAATTATAATATTAATCCTAATTAATATTAAATTATTTTATTATTTATTTTGAATTTTAATTTATCATCAAATAAAATTTGAAATGCCCGAATTAACCCTTAGTCCATTCATCACATTCTATGTATGCGACCCAATACCCCAATCCCATCATGGTCCCACAAGTCATAAACAGCCTCTAGCAAGACATTACGACTACCCAAATAATACAAATATCGATAATTCAATTTTAACCTCATAGAATATGTTATAATCCCTTTGTCACATGATATCTTATTTGAACATAAGTCATGGTCCATGTCAAACTTATATAGCTCAAACATATGATTTCATAATCACTAAATAGATTGATAATATCAAATGATATTAATTGCTCTATTAATTCATTTAAGCATGGCCATGCATTTCTTAGTCTTACTTATCAAGGGATCCAATAGATATCTCTCTCATAAAAGAGGGATAAATTCCATCTTGATTATTCACTATCCTCTACATGATTATCATCATATCCAACCTTTATTATTATCCGATTAAAGATAATGTTTAGTTATATCAAAACATAATGTTCCTCATGTAGGATACTATGATAATCTCAAGTCTAAAGATCAATAACATAACTATTATGAGATCACCAATAACATTAACCCATGTAGATCTCATAGCGGGTCACGCCAGTACTCTATTCTCTAACGAGTACCTATAAGTTTGATTTATATCACCATATATAATCATCCCATGGTTATCAATCAAACTTATACTAGTTTTATTTTTAATTATTCCTTTAACGATAAATAACTAGGGATAGTTAAAATAACATTAAATTTGTTTACAAATATTATTATATTCTAACATGCCAAAATATAATAACATGAAGAAAATCCAATTTTATAAAATGAAATATGACATTATATAAAGAACCAAACATATGGTCTAGGGCATAACCACTAACATCCATGTACTGTACCAGTCTTATTGGTGACCAAGAAGGATGGAACATGGAGAATGTGTGTGGATTGTGGAGCGATCAACCAAATCAAAGTAAAGTATCACCACCCTATTCCTAAATTAGATGATATGCTAGATGAATTTCATGGTGCATGTTTCTTTACTAAAATTGATTTAAAGAGTGGCTATCATCAAATAAGGATGAAAGAGGGAGATGAGTGAAAATTTTCATTTAAGACTAAATATGGATTGTATGAGTGGTTGTAATGCCTTTTGGTTTATCCAATGCTCCTAGTACTTTCATGCGTTTAATGAATCATGTCTTACGTGAGTTCCTTGGAAAATTTATGGTTGTTTAATTTGATGACATCTTAATTTGCAGCAAGAACTTAGATGAACATATCATGCATGTTAAAGCTGTTATAGATGTGTTGAGAAGGGAAAAATTGTATGCAAACCTTAAGAAGTGTTCATTTTGCATGGATAAAGTTATCTTCTTAGAATTTATGGTGAGTACTAAAGGAGTGAAAGTTGATTCTGAAAATGTGAAGGCTGTTTAGGAATGGACAACGCCTAAGAATGTGAGTGAAGTGAGGAATTTTCATGGCTTAGTTAGTTTTTATAGGCAATTTGTTAGAGATTTCTCTACTATTGCAGCACCACTGAATGAAGTAGTTAAAAAAATGTCGGGTTTAAATGGGAAAAAAAGCAAAAAAATGCATTTAATACTTTGAAAGAGAAATTTTGTACTACTATTTTACATTTACATGATTTTTCAAAAACTTTTGAGATTGAATATGATGCTTCTGGGATTGGTATAGGTGCTGTCTTGATGCAGGAAAATCATCCCATATAATATTTTAGTGAGAAGTTAAGTGAGCCATTGTTGAATTATTCTATTTATGATAAAGAGCTATATGTGTTGCTTAGAGCTCTCGAGGTGTGGGAGCACTACTTGCTACCTAAGGAGTTCGTAATACATAGTGATCACTAGTCTTTCAAGTATTTAAAGGGACATGGTAAGTTGAGCAAGAGACATGCAAGTTGGAAATAATTTTTAGAGATATTTTCATATGTGATTAAATACAAGCAAGGTAAGGAAAATGTAGTGGTTGATGCACTTTCTAGAAGGTATGCTTTAATTTCTATGCTTACATCTAAATTACTTGGATTTGAGCATTTGAAGGAATTATATGTTGGTGATTCTGATCTTGCTACTGTGTATCATGCTTGTGAACATGCTGCATTTGAAAAGTACTATAGACATTAACGATATCTTTTTAGGGGAAAATAACTTCGTATTCCTACATGTTCTATTAAGGAGTTGCTTGTTTGGGAGTCACATAGTTGAGGGTTAATGGGGCATTTTGGTGTGCAAAAGACATTAGACATGCTTAGTGAACATTTCTATTGGCCAAACATGAGACGAGATGTGGAGAGAATTTGTGCCAAGTGTATTACATGTAAGCAAGCTAAGTCTAGATATATGCCTTATGGATTGTATACACCATTACCTGTACCTAGTGAATCTTGGACTGACATTTCCATGGATTTTGTTTTGTGTTTACGGACTAGGAAAGGCAAAGAAAGCATATTTGTTGTAGTATCGATTTAGTAAAATGACCCATTTCATTACTTGCCATAAAACAGATGATGCAACAAACATTGCTGATCTTTTCTTTAGGGAGGTGGTTCGGCTTCATAGAGTGCCAAGAACCATTGTGTTTGATAGAGATGCTAAGTTCCTGAGTCATTTTTGGAGAGTTTTGTGGGGAAAGTTAGGTACTAAGCTTTTGTTTTCTATTACATGTCATCTATAAACTGATGGGAAATTTGAAGTAGTAAATAGGACTTTAGGAACCATGCTATGTGCTATTGTTAAAAG
Source organism: Excoecaria agallocha (assembly GCA_037975025.1). Lineage (NCBI taxonomy): Eukaryota > Viridiplantae > Streptophyta > Magnoliopsida > Malpighiales > Euphorbiaceae > Excoecaria > Excoecaria agallocha. The sequence goes on from CM075817.1 coordinate 25,402,879, forward strand.
GAATTTGAAAACTTTGGAAGAATGTTTTCCATTCATTGAATTTGAATATAATCGTATTATACATTCTACTACATGTTTTTCTCCGTTTGAAATTGTGTATGGTTTTAATCCTTTAACTGTTTTGGATTTGTTGCCTTTACTTTTGAATAAGCTTGCTAGTTTAGATGGCAAAAAGAAGACTGATTTGGTTAAAATAATACATGAGAAAGCACGTGAGCAAATTGAGAGGAAAAATCGCATGTATGCATAAAAGGCCCATGAAGGAAGAAAATAAGTTATCTTTGAACCGGGTGATTGGGTTTGGGTGCATATGCGAAAAGAAAGGTTTCCATAGCAAAGGAAGTCAAAACTGGATGCAAGGGGTGATGGACCATTTCAAGTGTTGGAACACATCACTGAAAATGCTTATAAAATTGACTTTCTTAGTGAGTATAATGTTAGTGCTACTTTTAATGTTTCTGATTTATCTCCTTTTGACTTTGATTCAGATTCGAGGATTAATCCGTTTAAAGTAGGAGGGGATGATGTGAGCACAGTCAAAGGACATCAAGCCAGGAATAAGCATAAAGATGAGTTAGCTTTACTGGATGAATCTATGATAAGATAGAGAGCCAAAAGGTTCAAGGAGGCATTAAACACTTATTTGGAATGAGTGGTGGAAACTATGGAAAGCCAGGTGAAAGGGAGTAGATCAGCTTCTGTCACGCCCGCGACAGTCATCGTGCTCGCAAGGAAGGGTGAGTAGACACAAGGCCTGACTTATTTTGGTCTTGAGTAATTTGGAGGGAATTAGGTTTATTTGAATCCAAATAGGAATGAGAATTTTGACCTAATAGTCTTCCCAATTAGGATTAGGATTCTTCCTTAAGTGGCTATAAATGCCACATTAAACTTATTGTATTAATAAATGACTTATTTTAATTAAATTGAGAGTTTTCTCTTTGGCTTGGCTCAAACTTACTTTGAAGAGGATTGCTTGTCTTCTTCCATTGCATCAAGAATTTAGATTTCTTATCAAGGTATTTACTTTATGCCGAATTCTATTATTGCGTTTAAAACAATCTATTATAAGCATTTCCATTCATATATTGTTTGGGGGTTCTTTAGATTGGGGATTTATTTCTTATTTTTGTTCATATCATATTGTGTGTTTTAGGGGTTTCGGGTTTTTAAACCTTGGGGTTCTGCATCAGGTGGGATCTCTCAAATATGGTGAGATTGAGAGATTATCAAAACTAGAGGATGAGGTACTCTGCTAGCCCATTTGATCAAATAGATGTATATAATTTGTCAATTTAAATATACATACGTGATTAGATGTTTGGATTGTTTGATAAAATAGACACATGTAATCCGATAATTTAAATATACACATGCGATCTAACAGTTTAAATGCATGTATACGAAATTAATACTTATCACCAAAAACTTTGATAATAATTTAATATAGTTATGCATTAGGCATATGTGTATTACCCATTTAATCACTTGTAATCATGATGCAAGTTAATAATTTACCTCTTGTCAAGTTTAGTTGTGTTTAGATATCCTCGTTTCACCAAAACATAATGACACTACAATTACCAAAACTAGGGGTGTGCAAAATTCAAATCGACCTGAATAACCCGACTCGAACTGACATACTCAAGTGAGGTTGTTCGGGTCTGTCGGGTTATAGGATCTTCAAAATTTTTGGTTCGGGCTGGGTCAAAACCCCTATAAAATCGACTTGATCCACAACCCGAATAACAACTATATTTATAAAATCCCTAATTTTTTTATTCTCCCTTCGAAACCAAATCTTTAATCATCAATCTTCCCCACCCAATCACCTACTCATCCTGTACTCTCTCATCGTCGCCGATGAACGATAATCTGGTCTCCCTCTTGCCTCGTTCGTATTAATCACCATCTTGGCCTCTTCTCTTTTACTCTATATCCCTTTTACGTTCTGGTATGATATGTCTCTGTTCTTGTTATTTTTTATTTCATTTTTTTTTCTTTAGATCATTGTTTATGGTAATTCTTGAGTTAATTAAGCATGGTTACACATCTAAGTTTTAGATTTTCTGGTAATATTCTTTGAATTTGTATTCGTCTCACTTAGATTTTCTGTTTTTCTTTTTGTAATTTAGTAACGAGGTTTATCAGATTAAGTTACATAAATTGTTGCTTATGTTTTTGTGAATATTTCATTATCAATTGTCGAGGTTGCAATTTTGGGGAAATAAAGTTGTTGTTTGCTTGTTTATGTCCAATTATGTCAAATTTGCGAGCTTTAACTTTGTTATTTTTTGTTTAGTTTCATAAGCTTTTGTATTAAATTCATTGTATAATTCAATATTAGATCCATATGTGCTCAGTAGGGTTTAGCAATGCTTGTACAAATATTGATAATAACTACATATGTGCTCAATAGGGTTTAGCAGTATCCTTTGCTTATTGTCTTTAGTTGTCTCAAGTTCTGCTGTGTGAATCGATTTTCATTTAATTGTTCTGGTTGCAGGTTGTTTTAGAGAGAATGAATCAGCCATGATCAAGTTTTCAGTTGGTGCATGTTAGGACTCTCTTGTCTTTCATGTCTTCAAGTTTTGGTCTTGCTTGGTTCCCTTGCTTTCTTTTTAAACAATTAAAATAAAAAAATAAATTTAGGTTGTTTGGGTTAAAGGGGTCGAGGCCCGAAAAAATTCAGGTTAATCGAGTTGGGGCCCGACTATAAATTAGAGTGGGATTGAGTGAAGAAATATATTGAATTTTGGGTTCATCGAATTTGAGTTAGGTTGATAGAATCCGACCAATGCATATAGAACTACCGAGGAGAAAGGGTAATTTTGGAACATAATATATAAGAAGGCTACTATAAAATGGGGGTGATAGATGTTTATTAGTTTAATGGTGTGTTTGTTTGATGGTATGATTTGATTCATTAATATATTGTTCTTTATAAAATAATATTTAGAACATGATTCTTTTTTATGGTATTGTATTCTATGATTTTTATTTATAATTTAATAATTATGGATTTGCTTAATTTTAAGAATTACTAAATTGATAATTTTTCATGATTCTTTAAATTTACTTTTACTATTTTAATCTTATAATTTTTATTTTTTACTATAATTAATTTTTATAACCACCTATCTACCTAATAATGTATTTTTATTATATATATATATTATTTTTTTAATATTTTTAAATTTTTATATATTATTATATTTTTTTAAAAAAAATTATATCGTTAAAATTATATGGTATCACCGTACAAATAGACCCCTAATAACGATGGTACCCGTGTCCTAGCAAGGTGGTTGCTTCCCTCTGGACGACTGCGGAGCCGATGACTTCACTGTCGTTTAATCAAATGAACCGACTTACTTATATATCTATACACATAAGTAGATTTGATCCCTTGGATATCTTCAATCTTCGTCACCATCATCAGTATCTTTTCTCCTGCTTCTGCTGTTGCTTCTTCTACGGAGGCTGGGATGATACTCTAATTCTGAGTGCAAATGTCAGATGTGAATGAACGCTCGGTCATCTGGCGGGGTAATTTGGAGGGTTCTTTGTATAAAGGGCATTTTGCTCTATCGTAAACACCTTTTTTTGCTAGTCTGATAAAAGGCGAATCTGAGCCTCTGTTTAATTGCTTCTTTTTGTTTGATTAATTTGTTTAGGACCTCTCAAGTTTTCTTGAAGATATTTGGGCATTTGTACGAGTCATTTTATCAATAATAGGTCTATCATGAACTCAGATTTTGCTAAAGTCAACTGGTTATTCTAACAAAGAAGAACATTTGAAACCCAAAAAAGCTTAATTAATTTGTCTATGAAACTCGAACACAATTAAGAGCAACATATCATTTTGGAATATTCAGTTCTGACTCTGCTCATGCTAATTTCGACAAGCCACTCTTATTTCAACTTGTTTGTTCACTTTTTTACATATACTACGCGGAACATGAAACCAAACAATGTTAAAACCTCAGCTTCTACTTCATCCATGCCACTTAACATCACTGCTTAAATAGTAAACGCAACATCAAGGTTCCCAGTAGAGAAAGACCCAAATGGGGAACATTTGTTAGAGGAGAGCTCGAACTAGGCACACCTTTTGGCGGAGGGGACACTGGGTTTTTAACTACTGCTGGTAGTGGTGGGTCAACAACATCTGCAACATCAAGAGCTGGTTTTGGTGCAGCTGCCGGTGGTAGCATTTGAGGGCTAATAAATTGAAGCAGAAGTGGTGGCTCTATTGGTAGGATAGCGAATTCCAGATCGTAGTTCAGATTTGAACATATGTTACCTGCAATTAGAAGCACTTAGATTTGGCAGTCCGTAAAAATCATAATTATATGGTGTATGAAGATTAAGAAATTTTGTGACGAATGCTTACTCAAATATCTATTTGCTGTTGCAGGGTACTCAGTGATGACTCCATCAACTTCCATTCCGAAAAGGTAAGTAGCAAGTTCTTGAGTAGAATCTGAGAAGAAATCAAATGCAAGTGCACCAAATTCATTCCTAAGAACTGAAACGTATACAGTGAGATTGGCAGCATGCACTTCTTTGACAACATTTGTTGGAGTTTGAGCAAAGCCAGTTTCGGTAGTTGGAATGATGGAAATTCGAGGTAGATTAACAGCATCTGCATACTTCTTGATTTCATTTACGGGCGTCTTGGGTGCATCACTTATTTCATCTTTAAGATTCAGAACTCTTTTATATGCAGGGATGTTTTGAAATTTGGACAGCACAGAAGTGTCATCTGATTGGATTAGAACTTGCTGAGTTGATTGTTTGTCAAATGTGGCATTGCTCAGTGCCATACTAGTCGCATTTACTATGTCAAGTCCCTTTTTTGAAGCTAGGTAGGCAGCATTCTGCCATAAGAAATTTTGCAAAATAAGATAAAAAAGAATGAAATGGATAGGAAAGAGTAGAAATGTGTTGCGTACCTCTATGTTGATCAAAATGCCAGATGCTGCCTTTGTTTTAGCCATTTCTAAGAAGCCAGCCAAAGTCATAAGCTTACCAGCATTGGCACTTGCAGGATTCCTTGGAAAGAGGTTATTATTCCCCAAAGGGCTTGACAATAGAGCTAATAGAAGATATAATTACTGTAAGAGAGATTGTTGGTCTGGTTGCTTTACTTGAACAATAAACTTTATGCACATATAATATGCAGGAAAAGAGCTTACGTTTCAGCGTTTGAATTTCACCCCATGTCAGGTCGAATGAAAAAATCCCAGCATTTTTTTCAATTTCGGGGATAGTTGTAGATCGAGACACAAATGTAGTCATCGCTGTAGTATCTCCAGCAAGATCTGCAGAATCCAAACAGAAAGCTACACCATCTTTTGACATTTGAACTGAGCAATCTATTATGTCAGCCCCATCTTGTAATGCCTGTTGATAAGCAAGATCTGTGCAGCCAGCATAGACTCCACTTGCTCCGTTATGGCTTATGATCGTTGGTCTCCCCTTTTTCGGCATATCCAATCCATTGTAATTTGCGAAGCATGCTGCATTGAGGGAATGCTAAGAGGGTCAACAATTGAAGATTCAAAAGATGAAGAATTTGAGACTGCTAATAATGGTATTGATAATCTTACCAACTGATGCTGATGCTGTAGAAGGGAAATCTGAAATCACCCCATCAACAGAGAACTGGGAATTATCAACAAAATTCAAGTACTCGGCTATCGGATCATAATGATAATTATAGATTGTGGAATAGTCATTTGCGAACCCAGAAGCATATACTTCTAAACCAGCTCCATGTGCATCAAGAACAAGAGGAGTGGCATTGTTCTCCAAATAGTTGGCTTTGGTTACAGGCCATATGTAATTTTTTGGGACAACAATGCCAGAAGCAAATGTCTTGATTGTGGCAAGATTTTTCAATATTGAACCGTATGTTTGATTGGTTGTTGGTTCAACTAAATCTTGATCAAGAAAAACAAAAATAAGTTTGGTTCTCCCTCGAACTTTTCCTTTTAATGCCTTCAAGAAACCAATCTCAGGACTTGAAATGTAATTAACAACTCGGAATATCTTTTGCCGCTGAATATATGAAACTATATCCAATTTGTGTTCAGTATAGAACATATCATACTGCACAAGAAAAAGATTTTGCTTGAGTAACTTGAATACTTTCCACACATAGCCTAAACGATGAGAGGTTTACCTGAACATTTAACCAATATGAATGAAATTTACTATGAAAAACATCATCAGCGGTAGAAATAGGCTGTTGATTATCAAAAGCACTTGGCCGAGTTAATATATTCTGCATCACTGTATATATACAAATAAAATTACACATTAAAAAGGGTATATATTTTGTTATGTGCAAAGAGAAATTAAAGTCCTAGTTTGGTAAGTGCGCATTTGGACCGTTCAATTAATGGCATGTGCCATCAATTGGTTCAAATATACGCGCACAACTTATCACACTTCAATAATTAGGATAAGATATAATGTAAATTAAGAAACTTACGTGTCACATTTTCCAAAAGTTGTTTAAGAGTAAAATCCACAGAAAACCATCCAGTAACATCGTTGCCATTAACCTTATAGGTCTTCTTTTGATTTGGAAAAACCATATCTATATTTGTGGTATTGTCAATCTTGACATCAGGTTGGCAAATTCCAATTCCATCTTTTGTTAGTTGCAAATTGCAAAGCATAACCACATTAGGTACACTGGATTTTGTCATGTCAATCGCAAACTCACTAGATTCAGGGAAAACTCCTGAATATCCACCGCGTGCAATTACAACCGGTGCTTGACCTGCCATGCACAGAAACTATGTGAGATCTCGAATACTGACCTCTTATGTAAAAGAATCTAATGAAAAATTGTATAGAGAATGACTGAAAAGTAAAACAAAGAATCTTGTTAATTACCATCTAATGTTAGCCATTTCTTGTTGGATGGTGGAGGCTTTATTGCTGATGAAAAGGTTGCATGGATCCACAACAAAAGAAGACAATACTTGATCATTTTCTTCTAATCCTGCTACACTCTTTAAACTACAGTTTTTAACGCACAGTTTGCAAACAAAGATCTAAAATGAACATCTTTTTCAATGAATTCATCAAATGTAACGTTCCATAAAAGAATAAGATGAACTTACACATGAATCTTTTCAAGATTAGATGTAGCAAAGAAACATTCCCTTATGAGTTTCAAGAATATTGACCCCAAAACTCAAAGGAATGGAAGAGGAAAAAGCGAAAGAGAGAGAGAGAGAGAGAAGCCCTCAAAGTGATGATTAGGATTTGATTATGCAAGGTTTCTCTAATTACTCCCACACATTCATCGCATTAATAGCTGCTCTTTCAAACGGATAACTAAATGTAACCCCTTTTTTTTATTAATAACGTTCATGTTGCTATTTTTTTATTCCTTAATTTTAGAACTTAAAACTTGTGTTTCTATTGGATCTGTTCTGTTGCATCCAAGGTGACAACTCAAATTAATCCCATTGCTCTAACGGTTTTTCTTTTCATTTCCCTACAATTGCTTCATTTTATCTTCTATTACACCAATTTTTCAGGAGATAAAACATAAATTTCTAAGTCAATATCTTTTTGATTAAAAAAACAAATTAAATAATTTATATTGTAAGCATTTTTTTTCCATCTACATTATAAGCATTAAGATAAATAAAAATAAATATTCTTTATTATTATCTAGTTTAATAGGTTTATATTAGCTCTGTAAATTTTGACTCTAAATGGAGAATCTGACCTAACCTTGATTTGAAAAGAGATAAAAACCCAATCCGAAAAATAAGAATTGGGTTAGATCCAACCTAAAACCTGAATAGGTTGATTTGAAACCGACTTGAATGAGTTAGGTCTTAAATTGACCCGACAATTTTTTTTTTTTGTTATGTACATATTCAATTCTTAGATGAATCCACATTTTTTGAAGAAAAACTTAATTCTGTCGATATTGTGTCATTTTTCAATGTATAATACTACTATAAATTATACAACTTTTTATTTTTTTTTAAAATCGAACTAAACTGATTGAATTTTGTAAATGATATCATACTAATAAATCCAAATTGGACATGGCTATTCAAAGAGGATTCCTTCAATACATCCGATGCATAATGCATCAAAAGGTAATCCCTTATTATTTACCAGCCTCACAAATGGATAGATATTATTACATCTATTGACATTATTACAAATGGACAGACTCAGCATTCTGGTACTATTTCACAGCACATTTTCATGAATGTAAAATGTTTATTTTTAAATATTTTTCTTTTTTGTACTGCTTTCAAAAATAAAAATAAAAACGTTCACCCACCATATACTTTAGTTTATATTTTTTCTGTAATTATATTTTTAGTGATAGAATAAAAAGGAATTATGATCAATTAAGAAATTGGTTAAAATCTCAATTATTTAAATTACGAGTGATCTCATATACTTTAGTTTAGCCAATAAGTCAATTTCTTAAAAATTTCTTATATGATATATATTTTGTAATATGTTTATAAGTTTGCGATCCAAAAAGAACTAAGCATTTCAAAATCCATTATTGCAAAACTAGTCAAAATTGGGCTTCTTACTTGTTTTGGATAAAATTATTGATGGCTTCTTCTCCTTCTCCTCCTTCTTCTTCTCATTTTTTGTTTACATATTATTTATTTTATATTGATTGAGACATATTTATAATGTTTTACATGCCGTGGGTGTAACACCCTCATACTATTAATCTATTTCTAAAGCCATTTAAGTTACATTAATTATGCATTACTCTACTATCTTGTCTTTATAATGATTATCGTGTGGTTATCAGATTACGATTACTCATCATATGCTATATCTCATATTCTTGTTGGTGTTACTATATCTATTCACATGCTCATCACTTTAAATAGTAGCATGCATATCATATTATGTATGAGTTACTTTAGATCCTAAGTGCATGCATATACTGCTTAATTACATAGTGAGCCTATTACATCTCCATAATGAATACATCATAGCTTACATATATAACTCTTAATACACAACTATACAAAATATTAATCAAGGAATCCCTAGATCAAACTTTTTATCAGACTTGTGTTGGCCTTTTCTGATGCAGAGAATGTCCCTAAAAAAAGTCTTGTCTTCTGAACCTACAAGGATAAAACAATCTGTGCTAAGCTATAAAGCTTAGTGGGGAACATATCGTGATGGATGACCACTGACAGTGATCATCAACAAACACTGTACATGCTCCATAATTATATTATACAATCTCAACAATAATACAATATTGATAATGGAAAACGTATCAAGGTATACAATTAATAAGATAACAAAGCTCAACAAATACCTCAACATGTATAAATCTTATGGATGATTTATATAATCTGTTCATTTATACTTTACTAACAATTACTATAATTAGTGCAATTCATATGTTTCAACAATAACATTTGAGCATTTATACTTTGATTCAAATACTGTAATTACAATTATAATTGTAATTAGCCTGCCTAAGTTTTGAGAGTGGATAACGCGACTATAAATACCCGCAGGTATTAAATACCGTTGATATCTAAAGATATCATCAGTATTTATACCTCAATGGGGTAAAACTATACTATTGACTGATCGAGTGGACCCAAACAGGGTCGGCTAACAACTTAAATAGGGCTGCTTATGATCCAAACGGGACCATTTCTATATTTTATGACCCAAATGGGGTCAAACTATCGTAGCTGCAACTATCTCCCTATAGGCATGCCTATTTATTCACAATTGAACTCTATTTGCAGGTAATACTATATTCATATTCATTTCATCTATTATGCTTATGCTTTTTATTATACGATTTACACATGTATATAATCATATAAGAAGATACACAATCTTCAGTGTATATACATGTATACTCAATCTTATATAACAATACAAGTAATTGAACATATATCATTGTAATCATGTACTTTAGCATGTTAACATTTAAGCAACACATATAATTAAGCATATTCATACTATATCAACCAAGTGACAAATAACATACCTGTTCATGTATTTTCCATATAACATGCTTCATTAACTTTTAATACCTATTGCTTTACAATATGGTATTATTGTATTCCGACAAACTTATCTCATTATATATTATTTCTTCATTGTGAAATGCTTTATGTTTCATTATCTTTTCCTTTTTAACATCTCAGCCCATAGTCATTTATATCATGTTTGATTTCATTACCCTAATTCATAAACGTATTTGAGGTGCAATAAGGTGTTGCTTTAAGGAGAAAAGAAGCAAAAAGAATAAACTCTACAAAGGTGAGTCGTGAACCTGACAAGTATCATGGATGCGATCGAAAAGGCTTGCAGAATATAGAAGAAATGGAAAAAGAATTTAAAGGAGAAATGGCAAACTCTATAACGGGTACAACAAACACTGCTTCTTCTCTGGGTCACATTTCAACAACAACAAATCTAGTAAAACTCATCTTGGATATTTGTTTTATCTTGCTCAACATTTACTTTTATTTGAAATGTATTTTAAAAACTATAATGTTACATGAACTTCATCAAAGAATCCATAACAAATTCTTTAATTCAAACTCTATATTCTTAAGATCAAACTATAACAAAGCATCATGCTCTACTGTAATTAGATAAGAATTACTGCACATTAGGGCCTCTCATATCTTTGAAACACTATAATCAAGCTGAAATTTAGCTATTTAGAGAATAAATATTAAAATGTTTTATCTTTTAAATTTTATCCTTACATGCATTATCTTTCTTATGATCCATTTGAGTACTTAGCTTCATTTTCAACCAAACCTATAAACATTAACACATGTAGAAAATTCTTATAATCTTAGAAAACTCACCTAGCAATATTAGCTTATATTTTTATCTAAAATCTACCAAAATCACACATGCATGTCTATAATCACATGAAGTTCCCATACCTTGGCCAAAATCCACATCCACTTCAATCTCTAATCACTTCTTTTCCCTTGTTCCTCTTGTTCTCTTCTTCTTCTACAGAAAATCCATTCATGCATTATAACCAAACATTTCCTTTCCATTGAAATGGATCATAACAAATGTAAAGAAGATGAAGAAGATGAATAATGTAATAAATCTCATTAACTTTACAAGTCTCACTTCAAAACTTTTTAATCACATCATTCCAATAGAGCTTTTCTTAAGAGTTAGAGAGAGAATAAATATCTTTAGAGAAAGATGAGAGAAGAAGAAAATATTATTTTCTCTTACCTTTGTCGACCAAGACACTAATTTCCCCCAATGTACATTATTCTCTCTCTTACATGCAACATTTTAAAATTAAGTGGAATGGGAAAACATTCCATTTAGCCCTCTTACATTCATTCTCTCTTAAAATCTGCCCTATATATCCATTCTTTCAAATTCAATCCCCAAGGTTACCATCCTCTTTTAATTATGCCCCTTAACTTAAATTTTCCCTTTTAATTGCACCCATAAAATTTATCATGCTTAATAATTCACATACATAACATAAAATAAAATTTTCACTTTGCCTTTTTTGACCTTAATCTGAATTTTACGTACTTAATTAAACATTAATAATTAATATTATCTTGCGTTTCCCACCATGGTTAAAGTTAGGGCCTTACAATGGGTCTCTTGGCATGTGACAATGATGTCTATAAAGAATAAATACATATGAGAAAAAGAATTTTGTATTTAATTGATAATGTTTGGTTTTACAGTAGTATAAATATACAACAAAAGATAAGCTTTAGGAAAGTGATAAAGCTTATCTAAAAATGTAAATAATGTAACAGAAAAATTTGTTAGAAAAATATCATTTAACATCCCTACAAGACTTGCCTGGAGACAACAGTAATTGGTCACAGAGAAGAGAAAAATGGTTGTAGGGTAAGGGTTTGGTAAATATATCCGTAAGCTGATCATATGCAGGTAAAAACTAAACATGAAGAGCACCTGTAACAACTTGTTCACAAATAAAGTGATAGTTTAATTTAATGTTCTTGGTATGAGCATGAAACACCGGATTAGAGGATAAATAATTTGCACCAATATTGTCACACTATAAGGTAATAGTAGACACAAAAAAATCAAGTTTATTTATAAGAGGTTTGAGCCATAAAAATTTAGAGGTAGCATTATCAATGGCCTTGTATTTGCTTTCAGTAGACAAGTGAGCAATGATGGGTTGCTTCTTAGCCAACCATAAATCAAGCAAGGTCCAAGAATGATTCCAAAGCCATTGTTAGAACATCTATCATCAGGATCCCCCCTTAAATCACTTTCAGTATATAAGTAAAGATTAAGTGAAATTTTGGAAGAAAGGAACAAGCTAGTGATAGAGGAACCTTTGAGATAATGAAGCAGCCATTTTAATGCCTTCTAATAAACATTAGTTGGTGAGTTCATAAACTAGAAAAACTTGTTAACACTATAAGATATGTCTAGACATGTCAACGTGACATACTACAAGGCCCTAATTAACTGATAATAGTGAGTAGATATGTATAAGGACTACCTGAGTGGTTAGACAATGGTGGAAAGGAAGACATAGGTGTAAGAGATGAATTTACTTCATCTAGACCATCTTTGTGAATAATATCACAAATATTATTTGGACTGAGAAAGCAGCATACCAATAGAAGAATGAGATACCTCTATGCCAAGAAAATAATGAAAGTCACCAAGGTCCTTGAAAGGAAATTCATTGCATAAAATAGAAAGAATATGATCAATTAAATCTATTGATGAACTACTGATAATTATGTCATCAAAGTGCACCACCAGAAAAATAATATTAGAATTATTTTGAAAAATAAAGAGAGAGGACTTTGTTGGAGGGACCAAATCGATGGAGCTGAAAAAAGGTTGCAATTCATAAAAATCAAGCACGATGAGCCTATTTTAGACCATATAATGTGCAATTTAACTTGCAAACATATTGATAGATGGGAACTAAGTCCCCAATATGTATGGACATCAAGGCAGAAATCTCATCCGACATAACAAAATTCTATTCACTAAACTGACTAGTTTGATGAAAGGTTGTAAGTTCATGTTCAAAAAAATTGATAGGTGGTTTTGATTTGGCCAAGAGATGAGCATGTTTGGCCATGAAAGAGGAATGAAGGTTCATTTTATAGGTGTGAAGAGGAGAAGAAGGAGAGGTTGTTGGGGTGATAAGATAGTATATAAATTGATAATTAAATTCAGCACAGGTTAGGTTGATGAATTACGAGTTGAAGGAAAGGAAGACAAAGAAATAATAGGATTAGAGAAAAAGGAGGGTGGGAATAGAAGTAGTAGTAGTAGAAAAAGAAGAAGAAGAAGAAGAAGAAGAAGAAGAAGAAGAAGAAGATGAAGATGAAGAAGATGAAGATGATGATGATGATGATGATGATGATGATGATGATGATGATGATGATGATGACGATGATGATGAAAGTAAGGACATGGAGACACACTTATTGACATACCTATTGGCAAAGAAAAAGCAAGGGGAGCATACACCACAAGCCATAAAGAAAACAAATATGAACCTGTAATAAAAGAAGAGGGACAAAAGAGAGGCAATTTGAAAGGAAACTGATTCTCATCAAACATAGCATGGGGAATAATGTAAATGTGATTAATATCAATGTCCACATAAAGAATCCCATGATGGTTAAAAGACTGACCAAGATAGACATAAGACTTACTACAAAAAGAGAATTTATGTAAACTAAAAAGATGAAGATAAGGATAAGCCATGCAACCAAAAATTTTAGAGTCCATAAAGGGAGGATCATGTCCATATAACAAAAAGTAAGCGATTTTATTTTAAATACTGGAACTTGTCAAGTAATTAATATTATTAATAGCTTGTGAAAAAACATATGTTAGTGTAAGCCCTAGCCCCAATACATTGTAATAAAACATTTTAGTTAATAAATGAGGCATTTGTTTTATCTATTGTATTTCTGTGCATATCAATTGATAGAACTATCTAAGAATGTTGTTTTAGTTTAAGTTATCATGTGTGAGGCACATGGTTGTAAGACCTTGAAACAATAGAGACTTCATTCTAAATATCCCTAGTCAGTCATTGTTATGGGAATAACAATGAATTAAAACTAGTATGCTCACTCTAATAAGTTGAGTTCTATCTTACGAATCATAAGGATAAGAGTGTCAATCAGAGATCATAGATACATGTTTAGAACATGGTATATGGATTTGATCCATTCATGAGAACACTATATGGTACAAGTCATAAGTGTTTCTCATATGCAAGTTTTGCATCGGAGTTCTTAGACCTAAAATCTCTATGAAACTCTTTATGAATTACTGTGTACATTGACATGCACCTAATGTGCTCGTAACAAAGTGACAAGTATGGGTATGCTTGGGTATGCATTGATTCATGTTAGAGAGCATGGGAGAAGTGAAGGAATTACCCCTCTCAATAAGAGAGAAATATCATCGGCCACTTGATCAGTGAACTGAGAAGTGTATGGCCATATCAAGACGAAATAATGAGTAATCATTATTTATTTGAGAGTTCAGTGTCACTGGAATATCAAGAAAGGAATTAATATATATAAGGATGACTAGTTCCATGCCTTATTGATGGCGATTTATTTGAACCCTTAGTCTCACTAGACTGCGTATAGGATGAGTAAGGTATCGTTCCAAAGGGAACGGGGTAAATTTTTTATTGAAACCACAAAGAGTAGATGGATAGATGGCGAATAAAATGTAGATTATGTATTTAAATAAATATCTAAACTACTTTGCATATATTAATGAAATTGGATTAAAGATGACTTAAATGATGGTATGAACATACATTAGAAATATGAAATAGTAATTCATCTAAGAACAAGTTCTAGTAATTGTATAAATTGACTGGAGAATTTAGCCAAGATTCTTTAAAGCAACTCTCGTTGTCAGTAAAGATGTTTTCATTTAGAGTCCATAAGCACTCTCGTGTCATTATTGAGATAAATAAAAATTATGAAGCTCTATGCCAATTCTTTAACCCCTCAAAGTGAATTCCTTATCTCTAAGTGAATTCAATGCTTCAAGTACATTCATTTGTTTTTCCATCAAAGAATTCCAACTCTCGTTGCGAACAAATTGATTAACATGCCAAATATGGTGGCCAATCATACATAGCAAATCAAAGCACACAAATGGATGTAAATCATACTTCATTCATAATAAGAATAATAAACATGTCTTACACAAATACTAGTACATATTTATAATGTACAAAGGAAACTAGCTAAATACATAATTGAATTTAAGATAAACAAGAGAAAGAAACTTATCTATTATTCCTTTGGCTATTTCCCTTTGCCATCTTCTAGTAAAAATTAAGTAAAAAATGTCTATCCAAAATAATAATTGTATTTCTAAAAACTAAACATTGATCGATCTCCTTTTCTTCAAAGCTTTAATCCCATATTTATAGAGATTAACTTTACAGATATGTCCCCTCAAAAACCACGAAAGGCTGCTTTGAAAAGGCATAATGTTTGGCTAAAAAATCGGGTACAAAAGGTCACAACGTTTGGGAAGCAGTATCTTGTCCGAATCGTGAACACCCTCACAAGTCGTGAACTCCATCTAATCTTCTGGACTTGTGAGCTTTCTTCCTGAGTCATGATCCATATCAGGACTCATGAACAAGATGCCGAGTAGTGAATGTTCCTCCTCTGCCCCACTCGTGAATCTCCAGTCCGGTCTCGTGAATTCTTGTCCGAGTAGTGAGCCACTTCACAAGTCATGAATTTCATCTTCGAATCTTCACCAGCTCTTCATTCTTCTTCACACTTCACCATCTTTAACCTAAAAACACACATAAACACATAAATTGAACTTAAACAAATAAAATACACATAATATTACATACTTAGTTACATAAATAAAGGAAAACACACACTAAAAAGTATGGGTAAGGGACTATACAAAATTGCATTAGGTCACTAAATGCCATATGCATTTTCATTTAATTTGGAATGCTATAATATCTTGCTAGAGAATATATATAGCCTTTGAATTAATTCATTGCCAACATTAAATGGACCTATAGGATCGTACACAAAGCATTGGGCTTAAAATATTTAAATAAAGTATTGGGCATTAATTTGGGCTTTTAATTAAAGTCAAATTAATGTATGTAATGGGTATTAAAATTGCTATTGGACAAGGTCTATGAGAGAGAGAAATTCAGCCCACAAGGTTTAATTTCAATTAATTAATTATCTTGTATTAATTTAATTAATTGAGTATTGAAGCTTAAAAGAATTTTAATCAAATTAAATCACTTAAATCAAAAATTGAAGTGACCGAAATTCCAAGATAAATATCAAGGAATTTTGGCACATGTATAAGTTTTAAATTAAGTGATTTATTAGATTAAAATGTCTTAGATTTATTTCAAATAAATTCAAAAGAGTTTGAATTAATATATGTCACTTGATTTTAGGAAGTGATTAAGGCTAAATTAACTATCTTGAGGTAGTGGATTTCAAAATTAACACTTAAAAATAAATGACATATATATATTGAATGAGAAAAAATAAAACCCTAATGGTGGTGGAGTGAAAACTCTCTCTCTCACAAAATTCTCTTGGCTGAATTCACAAGGAGAAAGGATTCTTCCTCATTCTCTTGTGTTCTTGGGCAGCAATAGCAACTAAAAGAAGTGCAAGATCAAATCTTGTAGCTTCAATCCATTGCCATTACACAATACTTAAATAGAGGCTAGCAATCTCGGTTTTAAGCTTCACTTGCAATTGTGTGTGTGAACATAGAGAGGAGTGGCGTAAAGGCTATTCCTTTGGCATTGGTGGTGAAGATCTAAGGCTGAAATATCCTTCTTGGTTGCTGGTCATCATCAAAATCAAATCTTGAAGTGCATCTAAAATTGTAAGTTTTAAAACCCTAAAATTGCATGTTTCGATTCTTATTATGGAATTGTATGGCATGTATGATCGAATTTTATTGTTTTTTTTGCTGCATGATTATCATGTACATACCATGTCATTTTCCATCAACATAAGCCAAAAACCAAAGGGAACCTAAGCATGAGCAAGCAGAGTTAATCCACTATCCATAAATGTGTTGTATTTTACATTCAGAAAGTCCATTTTGTTCGTGAATGTATGGATATGCAATACGATGGATAATCCTTTGTTGTCCCTTATTGTTTAAAATAATGATGCAATTTTTGATACTCACCACCCCAATTTAAATGAAAATCATGAATATATGTATTAAATTAAAGCTTAACATATGATTCAAAAGTCTTGAATGCAGCAAAAACATCACTTTATAACGTAAAGGAAATAACCAAGTGAAATGAGAATAATCATTAATAAACAAGATAAAATATTTAAATCCTAGTTTGCTAAGCATAAGGGATAGATCTTAAACATCCGAATAGAAAAATATCAAAATGTTTTTGACCAAAATGAACAGCAGAAGCAAAAGTTAATTTAGCTAATTTTCTTAATCTACAAGAACATGGAAGAAGATGGCGAGAACTAGAGATAGGTAGGTCATGATTAGCAATGATTTTGGAGACAATTTAAACACAAGAATGACCAAAGTGGGCATGACATGTATCAAAGGAAACACACAAACTGAAGAGAGTATGTGGTTTAGGCGAAAAAAGCTTATAAATATCCCATTACTCTTTCCTTACAATAGGATTTCCTGTGTCTTTAAATCCTTAACAAAGAAAGAGGAATGGTAAAATTCAAAGTAGCAATTGTTATCATGAGAAAGTTGTTGAATAGAAAGTAATGGCTTTGTTAAAGAGATGGAACATGAAAAACATCTTTTATTTAAGCATCAGGTTAGTATGTTTAAAAGAGGGGAAGAAAACTTTACCTGTATGAGAAATAGCCATAGAGTTCCCATTACCAATTAAAACTTTATCACTGCCCTTCTATACTTGAGGATCAAATATATTCTAATAATGAAGGGTCATATGATGAGTTACCCTAGTGTTAGAAAACCATGGCTAAGGAGAAGGACAATACATAGAGGCAGCAGTTTGCTGAGGCAAAAGGAATTAAAAGGGAATCAAATCGCCAAGTAAAATTAGCTTGAAGGTGAGAAGAGAATGAAGGTTGGAGTGTGCATAATGCTTGCGACATTTGTCTGCGATGACAAAAATTATGGACAGTAGTGTTGATTGGTTGTTGGGGAGAAGAAATAGGTGTTAATGGCATGGTGGCAAGGTTTGCCCTATGACAAATTTGATGACTCTAAATTAAAATTTCATGAGATAATAATTGACTATATAACTTAAAAAGATAAATAGGATCAAATCGAAGAATCAAAGCAGAAAAAATTAGATGAAATTCAACAACTAGATAATAGCATTAAACTCAGCTAAACTGATTCATTTTCCAGCAGCTGCCAATTCATTAGCAATAGATTTTGCCTTTTGAATACATTGAATAACAAGTATATCATTCTTTTTCAATTCTTGAAGCTCCATATGTAATTAAAGTTGACGAGTTTGAGAGACAAATCCAAAAGCACTTCTAGTGCTGTGCTTTCTATGCTTTAGAAGATGTTGTACATGACGGGTTTCGACACAATAAACAAAACAAAATTGTAGCGAAATAAAGGAAATCCATCAGGATCTATGCGATCTAACTGATTCAAGGAGGATAAAGATAATGGTTACCAACCTTTTGAATGGCAAAAAAATGATTTTACGTGCTATCTCATATGAAACGAACACCCTCTACTAGTATCCACAGTTAAACGTGATGATCATTATCGCTAGGGGTGCTAGCTCCCTTCCATGGTAGCTAGTTTTTTTTTTTTATTTTTCCATTCACTTCTTAAGGTTACATAAATGATTTTTTCTCTCCCCACTCAAAGTGACGACAACCACTTTTCATTCAACAACTTAGGGTTTTAAAAACACATATATCACTATATATATAATACGGCCTAACCCTAGTATGAGAGAAAGAGTAAAATTTGGGCTCATATTTCTTATTAAAATAAGAAATACTTTATTTCTTATTTAAAATAAGAATTAAAAGTTTAATTTTTAATTTTTAATTTTATTTTGAATTTTAATTTCTCACAAAATAAAATTCAAAATACCCAAATTAACCCTTAGTCCATTCATCACATTTTACATGTGCTGCCCAATAGGTTCATATAATATATTGGCAGTGGATCCCAATCCCATAATGAGCCTACAAGTCATAAATGGCCTATAGAAAGGCATTATGACTACCTAAATAATATGAATATCAATAATTTGATTTTGACCTAATCAATAAAACATGTCATAATCCTTTTGTCACATGATATTTTATTTATACATAAGGCATGATCCATATCAAACTTATATAGTTCAAACATATAATTTTTCAATCACTAAATAGACTGATAATATCAAATGATATTGATTGCTCTATCAATTAATTTGAGCATGGCTAGACATTTCTCAATCCTACTTATTGAGGGCCCCAATTGATATTTCTCTCATAAGAGAGGGATAAATTCCATCTTGATCATTCACTATCCTCTGCATGATTCTCATCATATCCAATCATAACCTTTATGATTATCTGATTAAAGATAATATTTGATTATGTCAAAATATAATATTTCTCATGTAGGATACTATGATAATCTCAGGTATATGGATCGATAATATAACTATTATGAGATCATTAATAACATTAACCCATGTAGTATCTCATAGCGAATTTATCCAATATCCCATTCTTTAATAAGTGTCTACAAGTTTGATTTATATCACCATATATAACCATCCCATGATTATCAATCAAATCAATACCAGTCATCCTTTAATGATAATCATTATTCCTTTAATGATAAATGACTAGCGATAGTTAAAATAACATTTGATTGTTATTTACAAATATTATTATAATGTAACATGCCAACAATACAATAACATGAAGAAAATCCAATTTTATAAAATAAAATATGACTTTACATAAAGGATCAAATGTTTGGCCTAGAGCATAACCACTAACAATACAATCCACAATATAAGGAAAGACTTATTTAGAAAGAAAAGATAGTATCTAGGAGAGAAGAAGTTGATCTCATTTAAACAAGGCAAAATATTTTGGATTGACGGTGTTTTGTTAATTATTGGTAGGATAAGGAATGATTTATGGTGGGTAAAGGAATCATCAAGAAGGGAGTCCATTCCATGATAATTAAGGAGAGGAAGAAATTGTGTTTCCCAGCATAGATAATTTTAGAAAGTGAGTTTAATGGCAAAGTTGTAGATGACTATTGTTGGATTTGTTGTAGGGGCAGTGACAACAAGGGTAGTAGCAGTACAGAAAGAGATGATTTATGACATTGTTAAGCTCTGATACCATGTATAGAATAAACACAGATGAGAAAAAGTGTTTTGTATTAAATTGATAATTTTTGGTTTTATAGCAGTATAAATATACAACAAAAGATAAGAGTTAGAAAAGTGATAAATCTTATCCAAAAATAAAAATAATGTAATAGAAAAATATCATCTAATCTCAAAAAAATCTATTGGAAAAATATCATCTAAGAATGTCAATTCCTAAGTTTGATTCCACTCAAAAGCATCTCATTTGGCGTTCATTGCTTTTATCCACTTGGAACAAGCCTTAACTTTAATGGTATGTTTTAGGATCAGTTTCAATAGTAAGATTGTTTACACAATTCATGTGGGAAGCATAAAAACAAGTAGGATGCATATAAGGAAAAACAAAGATGACATAAGGTGAAGAATTTGAGAAATTAGTAAAATTAACAAAATAGGAGTTAGTGGCAAAATTAGAGGGTCAATTTCATCCATGGTCACTGAACTTATTACTTATCACACAAAAGTAACTAACTTTTTTTTTGTGACTTAAAGTCACTGAACTTATCACTTTTTTACATAAAAGTCATGTTTATCGAATTCCGATAAGGACCCTTACTGGATTGATGACATGGCATGCCATATCACCCACTTGTACACATGTAGATTTGGGTGTTTGTCCATGTCATCAAATGATGTGTCATATTTGACATGTCAACTACCATGTCAAATTTTCATCCATGTTAGCATGCCACATCAGCAACCAATAAGATGCTGACACATGGGAACTAAAAGAAAAACCATTTTTCAATCCTAGATCTTGATTTTCATTCCCCTTTTTCTTCCTTCTTTGCTTCTTCTAGATCTCAAATTTTGACTTCTTCTTCCTTTGCCATCGCCCTTTAGTTTGCTCCTGCTCAACACTATCTTCTCCACCGGTGAAGTCGACACCACTTATTAGGTCTAAGTTTGAGTCTCCTTCACTACCACCCTTGATGACTTCGATGATTAAGATTCACTGATGGTTTAGTTAGATCTGAGTCTTCTTTAAAAGTTAAGTCAAATATGGCATTGAAGGACCAATCGGTGTCGAGGCTGGGACCACCGCTGAGGGGGAAACACTAGGAGAGATCCTTTCTTTTCCCTTTTCTAAATCATTTTAACTCTCTATTTTCCTTTCTTTCAACCCAAAATCGATGTCTAGACCCCCCTCCATCAATAACAAAGTAGAGAAGCAGAGCTTAAAGGAGATCGAAAATGGTGAAGAGCCGCCAAAAAGAGAACGTGAGACTCTTCATTCAAGGAACTATCTTGGGATACAAGAGGTTAAAGTTGAACCAATACCCAAACACGTCACTGATACAGATTGAGGGAATGAATATGGAGGAGGTGGTAGCATGATATTGTGGTAAGCGGATGGCATATATTTACAAAGTCAAGTTGAAATAGAATGGTTCCCATTATCATTATATTTGAGGAAAATATACCAGGCGTCATGGTAATAATGGTTATGATTTAATTTGTTTTGATTTTGATAATGTTCATGTTTTGTCCAAAATTTAAGATTAAAAAAACCATTAATTCTAACGAATGTGAACAATCCCCAAGTTACTGACTTGAACAAAGAAATTCAAAAAATGGATGAAGAATTGATGACTAAAACAGAAAATGGAGATGAATTGAATCAGTGACTAGAAGAAGCAGAGGAGAAAGAAGAAGGGATTGAAAACTAAGATCTAGGATTGAAAAATGGGTTTTTTTATTGCCACATGTCAGCATCTTATTGGTTGCTGATGTGGCATGCTGACATGGATGAAAAATTGACATGATAGCTAACGTGTCAAATATGACATGTCATTTGATGACATGGATAAACACATAGATTCACATGTGCACAAGTGGGTGATGTAACGTGCCATGTCATCAATCCGGCAAGGGTCTTCGTCGAAAACAAGTAAATATGAATTTTATGCAAGAATGTGATAAGTTCAGTGATTTTTAAGTCATGAAAAAAAGTCAGTTACTTTTAGGTGATAAGTAATAAGTTTAGTGATCATGTGTGGAATTGATGCCAAAATTAGACTATTTAATAACCAAGTTGGCTTTCTCTTAACTTTTTTCAGGTGTTTCTGAGATTTGAAAATAGTGATTTATTGAATGATGGGCATAACTGATGAATCCAGTAACCCAAACTGGATCAACACGAGTTTTGGGATGCATATAAAATTTAATTTTCAAAAATGCAAAAAATAATAAACGATTGATTTTATATATCAATTATTATGACTAGAAATAAGAAATAGGTATTTTATATGCTCATATTCTTTTGGAAGATATATATGCTCATCAATAGCTTTCAAGCTTGCAAGTATTAAAAACAATAAGTGTGCATGAAATAAAAAATATTGTGTGCAAGGGATATTCTTCATGGCTTTGTTAACAAACCTGTTAGTGAATGGTCCTCCGAAGACTTAGTTGGTAAGATAGTTTCACTTCAATTGATGAGACATAGATTTTATCGTGCTTATTCATGGCATATGCATGAGATTTAATGTTAGGAAAGATGCTAGACAAGTAAACAATAATACTAGGATTGTTATTGTTAGTGGTTGGCTGTGTTGTATGGCAGGTGTACGTGAAAAAAATATCTAGACAAAATTGACAGAAAATATGACCCTCGACCACTTGCATGTTGCAATTGTCCTGCCTCATTTAGAGTTAGATATTGCAAAAAGAATTCTAATTACAAAGTAATGAAATTTAACCCGTACATAATCACACGTTCGCCAACAACAAAGAAAAGCATTTCTTATGAAGGCTGGGGCACAAACGAGTCAAATTTAAAAGATTGGGGCTAAACCACGACAAATAATGAAACATATGGTCACTAGTTATGGTTGTTATGAGGATATTGGGTTCATTAGAAGAGATTTTTATAATTTTATTAGCTATGATTCAAGAAAAAGGATTAATTGACACAGATGCACTATGCACATTGTTTTTCTTATCCGGTTTGTATGACAAGACAACGGGCTGACTATTTCGTAGGTATGCTATTAATTCAGATGATCAATTGTGCTATTTGTTTTGGTCTGACACAAATTTGCATCTTGATTATTCTATTTTCAATGACGTGGTAGCATGTGATTCCACATGTAAAACCAATGCTTTTGATATCTCACTTTGTCATTTTTGTCGGTCCAAATAATCATAGTGCTACTATAATTTTTGGTGTTCGTGTACAAAGAAGACAATCATATTTGTGGGCGTTTAAAATATTTTTTGAGCCAATGCAGAGACCAAGTCCTCCATGCATTTTGTGTGATGGTGATGCTTCAATTAATTATGCAACAAACCAAGTAATGCTGGGCTCAAAATAGGGCTGTTCAATACTTGGGTTGAACTGACCAACCCAGTCAACCCAAAATGACCAAACCAAGAAAACATGGGTTAGATGGGTTGTTGGTCGGGTTGGGTAAATAATTTCAATTTTAAAGGATTGAAGGTCGGGTTATGTATAATCTATCCGGTTATTATCTAAACCAACCACTCTCCATCTCTCTCTCTTTCTCTCCATCGTGCCCTAGAAACTGTCCTCAGCTGCCTTCTACTCTGCCGCATCTTTTTCTTATTCTTCTTCTTCTTCTTCTTCTATATGCTACTCTGCCATCTCCCTCTTCTTCTTCTTCTATATGCTACTCTGCCATCTCCCTCTTCTTATTCTTCTTCTTCTTCTTCTTCCACCAATACAATATATTTGCATATTTTGCATCATAACAATATGATTGTCTCTCAGCCGCAGTGCCACTGCCTCTACTTTTTGGAGTCGATCCTTGCTTCCGGTTAGTCTTTATGATGTTGAAAGATCTGAAGTATTTGTCTCATATCTGAATTGTTTATGATTTTTATTCACAAGTCATGTCTCAGATCTTAAGTATTTCTCTCTGTTTTATGTGGCTATTCTCTCTATTTTTTTCTCTTTTTTATTAATTTTTGTTTTTCTCGATCTGAAGTATTCATCTCAAATCTGTTGCCTTCTGGGTCGGGGTTGTGTTTTCTACTGTATTCTATTTATTTCTTGTGCGTACAACTTTAGTTAAATGTTGATGAAGAAACTGTCTTGTTTATGCAGTGTTTTTGTATAATTTGTACTACTCAGTTTCTTGATTCATGGAAGCATATTGCTAGGTGATTTGAGTTATAGTGTTTTCGTGGTGTTTCTAATTTGCTTTTTGATAGTTATGAAAGCTTAAAGAAATTATTCGTGGTTCAATTGTTGTTAGAAACCAAACCATGGGTGAGGGTCCATTTGAATTCCAAGCCATTTAGCACGAAACCTTTTGTAGGCTATGGGATCATTTTAGACTGATAGAATATGGAGATAAAACTAGGGCAGTTTGTATATATTGTGAGAAATCATATGCCTCCGAATCCAAGATTCATGGAACTAGTACTCTATGGGCTCATTTAAACAACCAATGTAAGAAGTATCCTTATAGAGTAATTAGGGAATCGCAAAAGGGTTCTATTTCTAGTTCTAGGTGTAGGAGTGAAAGCCCTAGAGTGAAGGGTTTTTGATGTGGAGGAACTTAGAAAGGAGCTTGCTAGGCATGTCATATTGGATAAAGTTCCATTTAGAGCTATTGAGAAGAAGGGGTTTAGGAATTATTCTTATGCTTTGGAACCTAGGTTTGTGGTTCCATCTCATATTACTGTGGCAAGGGATTGCTTGAAAGTTTATGAGGAGGAGAAGTCAAAGTTAAAGCGTGTCTTAGAATCTCAACGTTTATGTCTTACAACGAATTGTTGGACATCTATTCAAAATCTAAATTATATGTGTTTAACAGCCCATTGGATAGATAAGGAATGGAACTTGCATAAAAAGATTTTGAATTTTTGTCAAGTGCATAGCCATAAAGGGGAGATAATTAGAAAGATGGTTGAAACCTATTTGCTAGATTGGGGAATAGATAAGATTCTTACACTAACAGTTGATAATACAAGTTCCAATCATGGTGCTATTAAATATTTAAAGAGGGAGACTAAAGAGTGGAGCGGCACTATCTTAGAGCATGAGTTCTTACATGTGAGGTGTTGTGCTCATATATTGAATCTTGTAGTGAAGGATGGGTTAGATGAACTTAATGAATCAATTATCAAAATTAGAAATGCAATAAGGTATGTTAGGTCTTGTCCTTCTAGGTCTCATACATTTAAGATATGTGCGGAGAAAGTTAAGATAGAGAGCAAGGGTTTGCTATGTCTTGACATAGAAACTAGGTGGAATTCTACCTACAAGATGCTAGAAGTGGCGAAAAAATTTGAGAAGGCTTTTACTAGGCTAGTGGATGAAGACCCCCATTATGTTTCTTATTTTGACAAGAAAAATAACATAGGTCCTCCTACTAGAGAAGATTGGGTACTGCTAGGGTGTTTGTCAAGTTTTTGAAACTTTTTTATATTGTGACTTTGAGATTTTCGGGTTCATTGTATGTAACCTCAAATGCTTTTTTCCATGAGCTTATGGCATTGATAGATAGGTTAGGTACATTGATGGGAAGTGATGATAGTATTTTGTACTCAATGGCTGTACAAATGAAGAAAAAATTGGAAAAATATTGGGAAAATGATGCAAATACAAATTTCTTATTGTTTGTTGCTGTTGTTTTAGATCCTCGATACAAAATGGATTATGTGAGGTATTGTTTTGGTGAAGTGTATGGTGAGTTAAAGGCTAAGGAGATGGGGGATAAAGTTTATGATGCATTGATTAGGTTGTATGCCTATTATTTGACTAATGATCCAGCTAATGTCATTGTTTCAAGTAGTCAACTCTCCGATGATATGAATTTAGATGATGCTGAAGAGGATCAAGTCATTAGTTTTCAGCATAAATACTTTAGGCATATAAAACAAAAAGAAAATTTAGAGAATAACTAAGAGGTTTTAAAGTATTTAGCTAAAACTTGTGAATAAATTCATGAAAATTTTGATATCCAGGGATGGTGGAAGATTAATGCCTCTAAATATCCCTACCTTTCTCTATTAGCGAGAGATGTCCTAGCTATTCCTGTGTCAACGGTTGCATCGGAGTCAACATTCAGTACTGGAGGCAGGATATTAGATCCTTTTAGAAGTACATTGTCACCTTTTAATGGTAGAAGGACTCGTTTGCTGCCAAAATTGGTTGGATTCAGCTTCAATTGATCTTTGAGAAGCAATGGACAATGTGGAAACATATGAAGAGGTTGAATCAGGTATTGTATATTTCTGAAGTTATAGTTTTTATGTTATAATTTGAAATGAAATTAACTTTTCTAACTCATTTTGTCTGACAGATTTTCCAAATTTGCATGCACTTTCAATTCGGGAGTGATCAGAATCTAGAGGCATTAGCATATGTTAGCATTTTTATGCTTTTTTTTGACATTTGATTGATGTTATATTTTAGTACAATTTTTATATATAAATTTTAGTATTTTTTACTTTTAAATTTAGTGCAATTTATAATTTAATATAATTATTATTTTTTTTATTATTTTATTTTATAAGTTCTAAAAAAATGATGAATACAATAGTTAATTTATTACAAACCGTTTAAAAACCATCCCAAACCATTATAAATTACAATAAAAAACTGCTCCAAACCGCTCCAAAGCGTCTTAAACCATCTATATTGGTTTGGGTTGGGTTTTTTGTATTTTTAACCCAACCCAACCCATGAACAGCCCTAGCTTAAAATACCACTTTGTGTTCATGGAATTTGAGGAATGCATTATCTCGTTGCCATCACCGTGGTTTTTCGGGTTATTTCAATAGAATTATGTTGAATAATTTAACAATTGAGGAGTTTATCCTCAATATATAGAAATCAATGATTGTTCAGTTAATACTAGAAAATGGCATTTGGGCTAAGGATATATATGTGAAAGAGAGCAAATGGGGCAGAAGCATATTGTAAGGATCATTTATTTATTTATTCTTTTTGTTGGCATGACGACTAACCAACGCTGTGAAATAATGCATGCATTCTTAAGGAAATATTTGAATTATAAGCTTCGATCGGTTGTGGCAATTTGTTAGCCAATGTGTGCAACCAACTCCCACATGAGATGCATTATTTATATTGTTAATTTTATGCTGTCTTATATTACTTTTGAGGTGCAAGAAGAGGTATGAAAGAAGCCTCGATTTACTTCAATCTTTGCAAGTTAAGGTGCAAGAAGTGATACGAAAGAAGCCTCGATTTACCTAAATCTTTGCAAGTCAAAGTCCATCTTTCAAGACTTTCAACATCAAGATGTTTCATCCAACAAATGGCCAGCCACCAATCAACACAGTGGTTTTACCAAAAAGATAATCATGTAATGTTTTGTTCTTGTCAAAATTTTGAGAGGAAGGATGGCGTTGTCGTTGCATTTTTTGCACAAAGAAGGCTGAAAATATAGGAAAAATAGTTGAACCTTTGATTATGCACAGATGGATGAAAGAGCAGCCTAGTGATACTTTTAAGACCAATTTTGATTATGTCAAGTGAAGGTGCACAACACCATCGATATGCTATTCTTCAAGCCCAAAGTTCACAACTTTGTCATTTGCTGCACAAAATATGTACATTGTTAATTTCATCCGTGGTCACTCATGTTTGGCGATTGTAGTGTTATGATCACTATACTATGATTTGTAAAAAAGAAAATCACTCAACTTGTATTTTATAACAAAAAAGTCACAGTTGCCGAAAAATTAAGAATCCGACCATTCGAATCATTGACGATAGCAAGATTTTTTAGTAGTAATAAAAAATATACTATCTTATAATCTTAAAATCCTTGAGAATATCAAAATTTGTTAGATATTCGACAAGTAAAATGTATATTTATCTTCATATTTTCGCTTTTTTGGTGGCTAGATTCTTGATTTTTCGGTCATTATGACTTTTTTTTTGTTACAACATAAAAGTTGAGTGATTTTTTTTACAAATCATAGTCTAATGACCATAACATTCTAATCATCAAATATGAGTGATCACGGATGAAATTAACCCAATATGTACATGTTTAATGAGCAAGGAAAAAGGAAAAACAAGTGCAAAATGTTCGCATAATGTAGGAAAAGGAAAATAAGGTATGCACTAAGATGATTTAATTTCTTGTCATATAACTTTGGTTTCATAAATACCAATTTCTAAACAATTATATACTGAGCAACAAATACATTTAATTTATTTATGCAGTTCAACTGTCTTATTTCTAATGATAGTTGCATTTTTGCTTTTTATTTTTCTACATAAAAGCTATACATTTCCTCTCTTATGCTCATAACAATTGCGTGAGCTTATTCTCCATTAAAGAATAATATAGATTAGGAATTGTAACTTTTCTTTTTTAATTATTTTTTTGGTACTGAGAAGTGAAAATTCTCCTAGTTGAATTAAGACTCGATTTTTTTTATCTCAATAATAAAACTCTATGGTTATGTAACGTAATTAATCCTTAAACGAATCTTATTTTTGTCAACAAAAATATCATTAATATAATATAATCGTATTTACCGATGTAATTTTAAATGCATTAGTAAATTTATTCCCCAATCCAACCCTTAACCCAAGTAATTCTCGTTACATTACAACCTATTTCTCTAAAGTCTAAACCTAAACCATCGTTCGTCTTCCTCCTTCACCTACACTACGGCCGCCGCCATCCCTATCGGTGCCATCCTCCTCTTGTTGATGCCTTCCTCCACTGGTGACCAATCTTCGCTCAAATTTTCTCTTTACGGTTAGTTTTTCCTCTCTTTCACGATCTATTCATTTATGTTTGGGAAATTTCTTCATTCTCTGCCCTATATTTCTCTTTATGGTTAGTTTTTCCTCTCTTTCACGTTTTATAGAAGTAGGTAACCAATAATTAGAATGATTGGCTTTTTTTTGGGCACTCTCTTCCGTCTATAAATATCAGTACACAAGTCAATCAGATTTGTGTTCTTAGGAACTTCGTGGTAGCTTCCTGTGAAGTTGTCGTTGGTTTCCTGCCTTGAAAGATTAGCTCATATGTCTATTGTCAGCACCTGTACTCACACTATATACACATTGCCAATCTGCTCGTCTTCTTGCCCTTCATTTATCTTGCTTTAAATTTCTCATCCATTATCAATAACAAGAAATTCTAGTGTAAAATTTTGTTTTGTTTTGATCAATTTCACCCTTAAAAAATTGAAAATAAACCAAATATATCTTTAAAAAAATTAAAATTGAGTCGATTAGATCTTTTGCGATAAAATATTTTATTATACTATTAGCAATTTTAAATCTGACATGAATATGATATGCTGCCTCTATTACTGCTCACATCAGTTAACTGGAACTTCTTTGTATACTGCTCTATATACTGAAACTTCTTTATGTTGAGTATCACATCAGTTAACTGGAACTTCTCTATATACTGCTAGTCAATCATTGCTGCTATTTACAAATTTCTGTTGTCGTTAAAAGGCTTGAAATTGTAGTTGAAACCCCATAAATAATCTCTTTATCACTAAGAGATTCAAGCTCAAGTACCTCTTTCCCTGCAGAACACTAGAATTCTTATAAATTATAAGCTTCTTTATGAATTGGATAGTGATTAATTATGAAGAGCTATTAATGCTTATCTGACCTTGAATTTATCACGTCTAATGCTTAGCTGTACCACTGTTGAGGGCTGATTAAGCTTGAAATTGCTCACCATACAACATATGTTAGAGAGTATACCCTAGAGCCCATGTAATAGGGATGTTTTTCATATGTATAAAATTTATATTCTTAATAAAAGGCATCATTCATTTATTAATGCTATGTTTAAATACATGAGTTTATAAATCTTAAATTAATGAATCAAGTCCTAGATATTATAAATACAGTGCAAAGGTAATCATGACGGTGTTCATGATGTGAGATGTCTATTGCATGCAAATGTGTTAATATCTAAATATCCCTAGTCATAAAATTAACAAGATAGGACATTGTTAATTCGGACAAACTAGCACATGTTATGCTTCTTGAATGGTTCAAGCAGTGGTTCTCATAATTGTGATTATGGAAGATAAGCAAAGCTAACATGTGGATGCTTGTTAGAAGAACAAGTTCATTGGAGACCTAATCCTCACATGGATATTAAATCTATGTCAGTGAGGAATCTCTTCATAGCGGTTGTGCAAGTATCCTTAGACTTGAGATCTCCAAAGTTATCTTAAGTAGCAAGTGGTATACTTTGACTCCATAACTGATTACTTCCAACTAGGAGTGAACATAGTTAGGAGATTGGGTATATCATGACCTACTTGAAGATAGTTGAGTGATTGACAAAGGATTCACCATCCCAGATTTAATAAGGGAAGTTATCTCGCATGATTCTATCATTACCTTGTTCAGAGAATCTTTGGCCAGAGCAAAATGCGAAGATGGATAGAGATCCATGAAGGGCATTTTGGGAACAATGGTTAAATTAATAGAACATACATAATTAGATTTATATGAGTTGACAGAAATCTATACTCAGAATCTAATTGAGATAAGAGTGGTGAAAGGAGTAATTGTACGGTAACTATTTCTATGGAAAGGTATAGTCAAACCACATGACTTTCCTGACATTTGGGTAGTCATGATGCCTAACTAGGGGCCAATAATGACTTGTATAATGATGTATAAAAAATATCAATGGGGATTGATAAAATGATTTGAAGGAGTTTAAATCATGTGAGTTTTGGATAGAACTCACAATTACATATTATACTGCCAACATGGACAGGAACCCAATAGGTCACACACATATAGAGAAAAGGATAAAATGGTAAAATGACAAGGATAATAATATTTGATATTATTATGAGGGTAGAGAAGTGAATAAGATAATAATTAATTAAAGAGTTTAATTAATTATGATCAGGTAAAATTGTCCGCGAAACTTCTGAGAAATGTTCTGTAAATTGGATCTAATTGAAATATTGTATTTCATGATTAATTATTATTGTCTTATAAGTGTTATAAGACTACTATAAGTGTTATTGGACTGATATAATAATTAATAAGTCCATTGAAGGAGTTATAAAGGGGCCAGAGGAATGGAGCTGGTGTGGAAGCCCTTCTGTAGAAGGCCACACGCCAAATCCATACATAAGGCCTTAATGGCCTATTTCTTGGACCAAATTAATTTTTATATATTACATAAGTGTTATGGAACCTACATATTTAATTTGGTTGTATTTGAAATCCATTTGGGTATTTAAATCCAATTAGTTGCACAAAGGGCCAAGTTTGAGGGTTTTGTGCATAGTCTTTTATGAAAAGGTTTAATTTGGATTTAATTAATTCCAAATAATTATAATTAATTCTAGAGGCCCAATTAATAATTATCCAGCAATTTTAAAGAGCCCAATCTCATTAGAAGTTGGAATTTTAACCTGCCTATAAAAGTCCAACTAATGAGGAATTAGGGTTAAGTGAAAAAACACATAAGAATGTCTTATTCTTCTATTCTCTCTCTCCCTTTTGTGCCACTCCCTTGCTAGATCTAGGGTTTTTTGGCCACTTCTTGTTCTACACCAATTGTTGGTTCAATTTATCCTTCTCTAGTGTGGATTACTCATTGGAGGTGTTCGATTTTGGACACTGTAGTTTGCGATAACCCGGTGCGAAGTAAAATCAACTGTTCAACAAAAATCAAAGGTGATTTTTTCTTATTCTCATATAGTTATATTGTATATTCATGACAAGATCAGTAATATTGGTTAAAAAATTTTAAAATTTCGCTCATGTATGCGATGCATGTAACCGATAAATTCCAACAACATATGTCCTGAAGAGTTGTTCAACAGAAACACCTGTGATGAAATTGGTTATCTGAACTTTTCCTTTTGAATTTGGTGCTAATGTAGGCTATCTATCATCTATGTATGGCTGCATACATGTCATCTGTTTGTGAATGTAAATTTATATATTGTTTATTGACATTGTCTTTGTTAAAGCTTTTGAGAGGCCATGCTATTGGAGTTTAACGGTTACATGCATCGCATACATGAGCGGAATTTTAAAATTTTTTAACCATTAGATCTGATCTTGCCATAAATACACAATATAACTATATGAGAATAAGAAAAATCACCTTTGATTTTGTTGAACAATTGATTTTACTTCGCACTGGGTTGTCACAAACCACAGTGTCCAAAATCGAACACCTCCAATGAGTAATCCACACTAGAGAAGGATAAATTGAACAAATAAATTGGTATCAAAATAGGGCTGGCCAAAATTCCAAGAAGCTAGCTTGGAGGTGGCGCAAAAGAGAGAGAGAGGATAAGAGAAAAGGTCTTTCCTTTTTGTTTTATCACTTAACCCTAATTCCTCATTAGTTGGCCTTTTATAGTTAGGTTAAAATTCCAACTCCTTAATGAGATTGGGCTCTTTAAAATTGCTGGAAAATTATTAATTGGGCCTCTGGAATTAATTATAATCATTTGGGCTTAATTAAATCCAATTTAAACATTTTCATAAAAGACTATGCACAAAACCCACAAACTAAGTCCTTTGTGCAACTAATTGGATTTAAATACCCAAATGGATTCCAAATCTAACCAAATTAAATATGTGAGTTTCATAACACTTATGTAACATATATAAATTAATTTGGTGCAAGAAAAAGACCTCTAAGGCCTTCTTTATGGAGTTGGCGTGTGGCCCTCTACAGAAGGGCTTCCACACCAGCTCCATTCCTCTAGCCGCTTTATAACTCCTCCAATGGACTTATTAATTAATATATTAGTCCTATAACACTTATAAGACAATAATAATTAATCATGAAATACATTATTTCAATTAGGTCCAACTTACAGAACATTTCTTAAAAGTTTCGCGGACAATTTTACTTGATCATAATTAATTAAACTCTTTAATTAATTATTATCTTATTCACTTCTCTACCCACATAATAATATCAAATATTATTATCCTTGTCATTTTACCATTTTATCCTTTTTCTCTATATGTGTGTGACCTATTGGGTTCCTATCCATGTTGGCAGTATAATATGTAATTGTGAGGTCTATTCAAAACTCACATGATTTAAACTCCTTTAAATCATTTTATCAATCCCTATTGATATTTTGATACATCATTATACAAGTCATGATTGGCCTCTAGCTAGGCATCATGACTACCCAAATGTTAGGAAAGTCATGTGGTTTGACTATACCCTTCCATAGAAACAGTTACCGTGCAATTACTCCTTTCACCACTCTTATCTCAATTAGATTCTAAGTATGGATTTCTATCAACTCATATAAATCTAATTATGTATGTTCTATTAATTTAACCATTATTCCCAAAATTCCCTCCATGGATCTCTATCCATCTTGGCATTTTACTCTGGCCAGAGATTCTCTGAACAAGGTAATTGTAGAATCATGCGAGATAACTTCCCTTATTAAATCTGGGATGGTGAATCCTTTGTCAATCACTTAACTATCTTCAAATAGGTCATGATATACCCAATCTCCTAACGATGTTCACTCCCAGTTGGAAGTAATCAGTTATGGAGTCAAAGTATACAACTTACTACTTAAGATAACTTTGGTGATCTCAAGTCTAAGGATACTTGCACAACCGCTATGAAGAGATTCCTCACTGACATAGATTTAATATCCATGTGAGGATTCTCTTTGTAGGGCTCCAATGAACTTGTTCTTCTAACAAGCATCCACATGTTAGCTTTGATTATCTTTCATAATCACAGTTATGAGAACCACTGCTTGAACCATTTAAGAAGCATAACATGTGCTTGTCTGTCCGAATTAACAATGTCTTATCTTGTTAATTCTATGACTAGGGATATTTAGATATTAACACATTTGCATGCAATAGACATCTCACATCATGAACACCTTCATGATTGCCTTTGCACTGTGTTTGTAATATCTAGGACTTCATTTATTAATTTAAGATTTACAAACTCATGTATTTAAACATAGCATTAATAAATGAATGATGCCTTTTTTTTAAGAATATAAATTTATACATATGAAAAACATCCCTATTACATGGGCTCTAGGGCATACTCTCTAACAATCTCCCACTTGTACTAGAGCCAATCACTCATATGTCTCAGACCCATGCTATTTATATGGTGATCATGCTTAATCTGGAAAAGTGCTTTAGTGAGGGGATCCGCCACATTGTCATATGTGGGAACCCTTTCTATTTTCACATCATTTCTAGCTACTATTTCCCTTATGAGATGGTAGTGTCTGAGAACATGCTTGGATCACTGATGAGACCGTGGTTCCTTTGCTTGCGCAATGGCTCCATTGTTGTCACAATATAAAGGAATTAGATCAACAATGCTAGGCACCATTCCTAGTTCAGTTATGAACTTTTTGATCCAAACCGCTTCTTTGGCTGCTTCTGAAGAAGCAATGTACTTAGCTTCCATTACGGAATCAGCAGTTGTTTCCTGTTTGGAACTCTTCCAACTAACTGCTCCTCCTCTCATTATGAACACATAACCAGACTGTGATTTACAGTCATCTTTGTCAAATTGGAAACTGGCATCTATATACCTATTTACTTCCAAACTGCCTTCTCCATATACCAAGAATATATCCTTAGTCCTTCTCAAGTACTTAAGGATATTCTTGACAGCTGTCCTGTGTTCCTCTCCAAAATTGGATTGGAATCTGCTTGTGACACTCAAAGCAAATGCTAAATCTGGATGTATACATAACATAACATACATGATAGAACCAATTGCAGATGCATATGGTATTCTATTCATGCTCTCTCTATCCTCTAGTGTCTGCGAACACATAGACTTAGAAAGGTGTTTCCCATACACCATGGGTATAAACCCTTTCTTAGAGAGATCCATATTGAACCTTTTCAATACTTTATCTATATATGTACTCTGAGAAAGACCTAGCAACCTATTGGATCTATCTCTATAGATCCTTATTCCCAAAATATAGGATGCTTCTCTAAGGTCTTTCATGGAGAATTGCTTGGATAACCATATTTTAACATATTAGAGAAAAGAAATGTCATTTCCCATGATCAATATGTCATCTACATATAGAACTAGGATGACAATTGCACTCCCACTGACCCTTTTATACACACAAGGTTCATCTTCATTCTGTGAGAAACCAAACACTTTGATTGTCTCATTGAATCGAATGTTCCAGCTCATAGAGGCTTGCTTCAATCCATAAATGGATCTTTAAAGCTTGCATACCTTTTCGCCATTTCCTGATGTGAACCCTTCTGGTTGTGTCATATACACATCCTTAGTAAGATTTCCATTAAGGAAAGCTGTCTTCACAACCATTTTCCAAATCTCATAATCATAATGAGCTGCAATGGCTAAAAGTATTCTGATAGACTTAAGCATCGCTACAGGAGAAAAAGTTTTGTCATAGTCAATACCTTCTTTTTGACAATAACCTTTTGCTACTAAGCGACCTTTATAGGTAACTATATTACCTTTCATGTCGGTCTTCTTTTTGAAGACCCATTTGCACCCTATGGGTTTTATCCCTTCAGGTGGTTAAGTTAAAGTCCATACTTTGTTCTCATACATGGAGTCCATTTCAGACTGCATAGCCTTAAGCCATAAATCACGTTTTGAACTGTTCAAAAATTCTTGATAGCTTGTAGGCTCATTGTCCTCTACTACAATTATGCCTCTATCCAAATCAATATGAAATCCATATCTCATAGGGATAGAATGCATCCTAGTAGATCTTCTAGGATTTTGTGTATAATCAGGTTCAACTACTATCTCATCATTATAAAATTCAGTTTCGGGTTCAATCGGTTGATCATCTTCTATTTGTGGGTCTTGAACTTCACCAAGTTCAATTTTACTCCCATTGTCCTCTCGTAGGAGAAATTCTCTTTCCAAGAAGATAGCATGCCTTGAAACAAACACCTTTTGTTCTAAGGGATGATATAAATAATATCCGAACGTTTCTTTTGGATATCCCACAAATAAATATTTGTCAGACTTAACATCCAGTTTGTCTGACAT
The DNA here is from genome assembly GCA_037975025.1 of Excoecaria agallocha. NCBI lineage: Eukaryota > Viridiplantae > Streptophyta > Magnoliopsida > Malpighiales > Euphorbiaceae > Excoecaria > Excoecaria agallocha. The sequence goes on from CM075817.1 coordinate 25,439,305, forward strand.
TGTCCTCTTCACATAAGCAGGACAACCCCATACTTTCATATGAGAAAGCGTGGGTTTCTTGTTATTCCACATCTCATATGGAGTAACATCAACCGATTTACTAGGAACTCTGTTTAACACATAAACAATAGTTTCTAGTGCATATCCCCAAAAGGACTTAGGCAAGTCCGCTCGGCTTATCATTGATCGAACCATATCTAATTGTGTTCGATTTCTCCTTTCAGATACATCATTGTGTTGTGGTTTATATGGTGGAGTCCATTGAGATAAAATCCCATTATCTCTAAGATAATCTTGAAACTCTTGGCTTAAGTATTCTCCACCTCGATCTGATCTAAGTGTTTTAATACTTTTGCCAAGTTGTTTCTCTACTTCATTTCTGAATTCTTTGAAATTTTCAAATGCTTCTGATTTATATTTCATTAGATAGATATATCCAAACCTAGAATAATCATCTATGAAAGTAATGAAGTAGGAGTAACCTCCTCTGGCATGTTTAGTCATTGGACCACATACATTTGAATGTATTAAGTCCAAAACCATTTTAGCTCGTTCTCTTTTACCAATAAAGGGAGCTTTTGTCATTTTTCCCAATAAACAATATTCGCATGTATCAAATGATTCATAATCAAATGATCCCAAATCACCTGACTTGTGCAATTTGGTCATGCGTTTTTTCATTTATATGGCCTAAATGACAATGCCATAAGTATGAGGTATTTAGATTATCATGTTTCATTCTCTTGGTATCCACATTATGTACTTCTTTAATTAAATCAAAAACAAATATACCATTCTCAATGATAGCTTTTGCATAAAATATATTGTTCTTAAAAATGTAACAACACTTGTCCTTTAAAGAAATATCATAATCGTTCAACAGACGACTGAAAGAAATAATTCTTTTGGATAAAGCTGGAACATAATAACAATTATTTAATTACAGTACTAATCCACTTGGAAAAAGGCAAATGATAAGTCCTCACAACTGTTGTAGAGATGTTTTGTCCAGTAGCTGACGGCAAACATATCTCTGCCTTTCCAACTCTTCTAAAGCTTCTAAGCCCATGTAGATCATTACACAAATGAGATCCACATCCGGTATCTAATACCCAAGATAATTTTGAAGTAATAGAATAAGTATTAATTTCAATCATATGAATATTTGAAGTAGAAGCATCAGCTTGCTTCTTCTCCTTGAGAGAATCTAGATAGGCCTTACAGTTACGTTTCTAATGACCATCGTTTCCACAATAGAAGTAAGTTCCTTTGGGATTCTCTTTCTTGGCAACCTTTTTCTTGGAAATCCCACCATCCATTATCTCATGTTGCTTCTGAAGCTCTGAGGACATAGCACCCAGCATCAGACATGCTACTGCTTCACTATCCTCCATTTATTTTCAATAATTGCCTTTGATCTTATCAACGACATCATTTGATGGAAGTGGTGGTGGATCTTTATCCAAGACATAGTGGATCTTTTTAGCTTTGAGAACAATTCTCACTTGCCTGATCCAGTCAGAATAGTTGCTGCCAACCAGCTTGTTATCCAAGATTGATTGTATATTAAGGTTTGATGTACTCATGATGATGACCTAGATGTGAAAAAGATATGAGAGTATGTTCATATATATGTATGCATTAATAAGGTCTTTAATTAATCCATTTACTCCCACTATTTTATTGTAAATTAATATCCCTCACTATTTAATCTGAGAAAACCCGATGGTTTTCTTAGTGGGCCAATATCCAATCCTTGATATGTAGTTTGACCTTGACTGTGGTCAACAAGCTAAATTCCATACCCTTGAAAGGTAGGTATCTATATACCAATTGTGTCTCTACACAACTATTGGATCATTAGGTTATCAACTCTTGATGCATGCATATCGTATATGCATTCCCTAATCTTGCCTCTAGAACCATTAGCCTTGATTATGGTCAACAAGCTAATGGGCTAGCTAAGATGACCCATTTAATTAGATTTGAACATATTCGATATAATGTGAGCTTGACTGTGGTAAACAACCCACACTATAAAGAACTCTGGTTCTCCTCAAATTAATGGAAGGCTTATATACCTTAGTATTTGTTTGAGGGTTTTAGTTAATTAAGTCTCATCATACATGGTTGGCATATATTGGTATGCATCATATATCTATAACATAAATATAAGCATACAAATATGGTATAGTTATGGACTTCACTACATTGATTTCCCCGAGCCAAGAGGGAAATCAAAAGGTCACACCTAGGTTGTATGCATGATTCAAACAAGAAAATAATTACATTATCTTCAAGCTTGTTGGATCTCCATCTGGCCCATCTTGCTCCTTGATAGTGGTGTCCATCTCTATTTCTAATTCTAATCTAAGTAATCTAATTACATATTACAATTTGAAATGAAATACAAACCAAAAACAAGTGGCCGGGACATGAAAGTCCTCATTGGGCCAAAACATGCATAATGCTCAATCACATTGGGCTTTGTCCATAACTATCCATCATGCCAATCATACACCCTTATATGCTTTCTAATGCATAAAGAAATGGATTACTAACTTTGTTTCAACCTTTGAAACAATATTTTGAGTTATTTTGATGATGTGATCAAATTAGGAAACTTTTTCTATTTTGGAAACTTTCATTTTAGGAAACCTTTTTGCATGCATGTGTTCTTGTCTTAATAATCAATCAAATTGATTATTAATTAATTATAAATTGATTATTTAATTAATTAATCATATTAAATAATTAAAATAATTAATTTTGGGCTTAAAAACAAGTGTAGGTCGAAACCCACAAGAGAAAACCTTAAATGTGTTCACACACAAAATAGTTTTGTGTCTTTTGGACCATTTGGGCCTTTTGGAATGAGCCAAGCCCACTCCAGCCCTTAAAATCCATTAATGAACTTAATTAATGTTTATAATGTTTAATCTAAATCAGCTCCTTGGACCTACCAAGTCATTCACTAATTTAAACCAAGTCCGTAAATATAATTAAGCCCATTAAGTGGTTTTAATGAATTAAAATTAATCAAATTAATTTAATGTCCATTTTAATTAATCCAATTAATTAAAAAAACTTTAATATATCATATATATCAGATTTAGAAGATTAAAAATCGTTCTAACCAAGAACACATCAAAAACATATGAAGAACACCAATTTATCGAACTTTTCGACTAAACTAGTTTTCATGCAAAACTTGTTCGATTTTAATTTTGTTCGATCTTACGACTTAATATCACATATTAAACACATAAAATATCATCTAAATGATGTTTTAATGGACCCATAAGAAATCAAATTAGAACAGCCCCTTAAAATTCCATGGGTTTCACGCAAAACCCTAGGCACAATTCTTCAAAAGTTTCGTTTTTGTTTCCAACAAATTTATTTGATCACAATCACATCTAGAAATCAATATTACTCATTCATGAACAATTAAATCTGATATTTTAAAGTTCATGAAATGGATAACTCAAAATAAAACAAAACTTATTTCGCAGAAAAATATAGAATTGTATATCCATAGCAAAACCTGGCTCTAATACCATGTTGGAGTTTAACGGTTACATGCATCGCAAACATGAGCGGAATTTTAAAATTTTTTAACCATTAGATCTGATCTTGCCATGAATACACAATATAACTATATGAGAATAAGAAAAATCACCTTTGATTTTTTTGAACAGTTGATTTTACTTTGCACCAGGTTGTCGCAAACCACAGTGTCCAAAATCGAACACCTCCAATGAGTAATCCACATTAGAGAAGGATAAATTGAACCAAAAAATTGGTATCAAACTAGGGCTGTCCAAAGTTCCAAGAAGCTAGCTTGGAGGTGGCATAAAAGAGAGAGAGAGGATAAGAGAAAAGGTCTTTCCTTTTTGTTTTATCACTTAACCCTAATTCCTCATTAGTTGGCCTTTTATAGTTAGGTTAAAATTCCAACTCCTTAATGAGATTGGGCTCTTTAAAATTGCTGGAGAATTATTAATTGGGCCTCTGGAATTAATTATAATCATTTGGGCTTAATTAAATCCAATTTAAACCTTTTCATAAAAGACTATGCACAAAACCCACAAACTAGGCCCTTTGTGCAACTAATTGGATTTAAATACCCAAATGGATTCCAAATCCAACCAAATTAAATATGTGAGTTACATAACACTTATGTAACATATATAAATTAATTTGGTGGAAGAAAAAGACCTCTAAGGCCTTTTGTATGGAGTTGGCGTGTGGCCCTCTACAGAAGGGCTTTCACACCAGCTCCATTCCTCTGGCCCCTTTATAACTCCTCCAATGGACTTATTAATTAATATATTAGTCCTATAACACTTATAGTAGTCCTATAACACTTATAAGATAATAATAATTAATCATGAAATACATTATTTCAATTAGGTCCAACTTACAGAACATTTCTCAAAAGTTCCGCGAACAATTTTACTTGATCATAATTAATTAAACTCTTTAATTAATTATTATCTTATTCACTTCTCTACCCTCATAATAATATCAAATATTATTATCCTTGTCATTTTACCATTTTATCCTTTTTCTCTATATGTGTGTGACCTATGTTCTTGTCCATGTTGGTAGTATAATATGTAATTGTGAGTTCTATTCAAAACTCACATGATTTAAACTCCTTTAAATCATTTTATCAATCCCTATTGATATTTTGATACATCATTATAGAAGTTATGATGGGCCTCTAGCTAGGCATCATGACTACCCAAATGTCAGGAAAGTCATGTGGTTTGACTATACCCTTCCATTGAAACAGTTACCGTGCAATTACTCCTTTCACCACTCTTATCTCAATAAGATTTTGAGTATGGATTTCTGTCAACTCATATAAATCTAATTATGTATGTTCTATTAATTTAACCATTGTTCCCAAAATGCCCTCCATGGATCTCTATCCATCTTGGCATTTTACTCTGGCCAGAGATTCTTTGAACAAGGTAATTATAGAATCATGCGAGATAACTTCCCTTATTAAATCTGGGATGGTGAATCCTTTGTCAATCACTCAACTATCTTCAAGTAGGTCATGATATACCCAATCTCCTAACTATGTTCACTCCCAGTTGGAAGTAATCACTTATGGAGTCAAAGTATACAACTTGCTACTTAAGATAACTTTGGTGATCTCAAGTCTAAGGATACTTGCACAACCGCTATGAAGAGATTCCTCACTGACATAGATTTAATACCATGTGAGGATTCTCTTTGTAGGTCTCCAATAAATTATTCTTCTAACAAGCATCCACATGTTAGCTTTGATTATCTTCCATAATCACAGTTATGAGAACCACTGCTTGAACCATTCAAGAAGCATAACATGTGCTAGTTTATCCGAATTAACAATGTCCTATCTTGTTAATTTTATGACTAAGGATATTTAGATATTAACACATTTGCATGCAATAGACATCTCACATCATGAACACCTTCATGATTGCCTTTGCACCGTGTTTATAATATCTAGGACTTCATTTATTAATTTAAGATTTACAAACTCATGTATTTAAACATAGCATTAATAAATGAATGATGTTTTTTTTTAAGAATATAAATTTTATACATATGAAAAACATCCCTATTACATGGGCTCTAGGGCATACTCTTTAACACATGCACGAATTTATGCTTTCCTAACCGCTATAAGTTTGTAGCTATTAGCAGAGTGGATTTGAGAAGAGATCAAGTGGAAGCGAGGTGACTGGTCTAAGAGTCGTTTGATTGGCTGGAATATTAATGCTAGGTATATTCTATTTGCCTAGATGATAGTAAGAAAAGCAACTGACTTTCCCTGCACCTTTGTTATTTTACAAATTTATTAAGGCTTGGTTTCAAATAGTTAAGAGGTCATGTAATGTCACTGATTACTCTTTTTCTTTCTCTGTTTATTATTATTATTAGCAACTGAGTAATCCTATGATTTATCAAAGATATGTACATCCCATTAAGACATTCTAATTCCTATTACCCTTCTGTAATCCTGTGTCATCATATATATTAATGTTTGAAAGGGAGATACTACTTCTCATCCTCTTTTTTAATCTTCCATGTTGTTTAACATCCTTTTCTTCTTTTCATACATGTAGATGCTCCAATTTAGCAATATTCTGAGAGAGATTTTTTAGTTATTATTAATATGTAAACTTTACTTTGAATATTAGAGTTAAAAATTGTATTTTTATTAGTTTGCATTTTTAATATAATTTTTTTAACATTATGTTTTATTAAGTTTGGATTTTTATATATTTATAATATAATACATATATAAATATGTAAAAATAATTAAAAAATAAATTAATCATATAAAAAATTAATTAATAATTATAAATATAATTACATTTCAATACATGTATATAATCCAACCAAATATAGAAATGTATTTGTTATTACATTACATTACCAATGTTACCAAATATAGTAATGTAATTATAATTATATTGCATTATATTATATTTTTTAATCCATTACATTAACCATTACATTACATTCCTTTACGTCATACCAAACATAGCCTATGAGTTTCACTATTATCTATCATAATTAGATTGTGTGATATCTTCAATAAAGCTATTCGTCCCTAGTTTTTTTTAGGGTGGGCAGGGTTAAAATCAATTTTGAAAAGCAAGGGAAGGGTGATATTTAAATTTCATAGCTAATTTATACTATACACACACACACCATCATATATGCTGCATATGCCCAGTAAAGAGGTATTGAATGTAACCAAGGTATGTGATACAACCAAGGATATCTTGAAGGAAATGAAAGTAGCTATTCAAATATTTTTAGATGATCTCAGCCAGTGCGAGAATTTGAAGGCAATATCTAAAAAATTTGGAGAAGAAGACATGCAAAAATATATTATCAACTGACAATTCATATTGTCAAATAACTCACCAAATGCATGTTTTATTAGTTTGATTAAGTTGGCATTATACATCAAATTAAATAAGTAATAGCAAACGGACCAACCCAGTATCTCTGCATTCCGTTCGAATCTGTATCTGCAAAATTTGGATGAAATGAAGTGCTTTATATATGTGTGTGTTTGTGTGTGGTAAGAAAAGTCAATTTCCTATTTTTAATTTCTCAATCCCATTGGCAACCTATTATAATATTACTTTAATAAATAATTACCTTTAATAAATTTGGATTGGCCTTGCCATAATATCATCGACATCATTTTTTGAAACTCTAGGAGCTTTTGTGCATGTAGGGTTTATATTTAACCTTTATAATATAACTTTGCACTCACTTTTTTTTATGTTTTATGACAATATGAATTATTAGCTGACAATATATTTTTTCCTCAATTGTCAAGTATTGATGAGTAACAAATGGACCTATTTATCAAGGGATGATATTTAAACTCTTGCACCACTAGCAGAATTAAATACTATGGTATATAATTATTATTTTTATATATATTTCGATTGTTAGAATCATATATATACGAGGAAAAAAAATCTAAACCGTTAAAATGGATGAACTTACGGCATATTTCAATTGAAATTGAAGTTTGGTAATAGCATTTTTGTAGGTCAATTACATGTAGAAGAATCATAATTATATTCCTATTGGCACAATCTAGTTTTCCAGGAACTAGTCCTTTTGGTCATTAATGCTTATACGGTTATTTTATAGGTTATGGACATGGCCATTGATGACACGCCCTAATACCCCTCAAGAGGGTACTGTAAGCAAAAACCAAAATAATGGCACAAAAACTATTAGACAATTTTATTATTTAGCTAATAATAATTAATGAATTTTTTTTACAAAATATACTGGACAAATATAAGAAGAAATAATATAAGCTTTCACCCTAAACTCCTAAGTTGGCCGACCGTTGATGTCCCGGCTCTAGTTTGTCTCAACAAAAATTACCTGCACAGATGTAAAGCCCAAGCCAAGAGTAAAGCTTAATAAGGAATAGCTTAAAAGAAATTATCATCATCCTTGGTACATAATACAACAGGTAACTGAAGGTATCTTGGTTATGGTAGTTAAGTTTTATTAGGCATTAACGAAATGTTAACAGATCTTGACAGATAAGGGTCATGATAAAAACTTTATCAGGTATCCTATTATTGTCCAAGGTGGCAATTAAAAGAATATTAGGACAAAAGCTATCACACGTGTTAAGGTAGAAGCTACGAGCTAGAAATTTTAAGTGTCTATGCACAAAATTCAACCAATCATATATAGATAGTACTTTATACATACATACATACATACATACATATATACATACATACATACATACATATATATATATATATAGCCTGCTAATACTGATATACTCGAGAAACAGGTGTAGAGTAGAAGACACCCTTAACGAGTGTCGAACAGGAGTTTCAAATCCTGAAATTCATAGTTCAAAAGGTGTTATACACCAAATTCATAAGACACTAATGTGTCACAGAAGCAGTTGCAATAGGATTCAAGCATGCCTAACTTGTCTAGCAACATAACTTGCAAGTTCAGAACTAACCATCTAACTACTACCTTCAAGTTATCACAATCCATACAGAACACATATTTATTTTTATATGCATATATGCTTACAGACTTGTTAGGGGCAGAGAGCATTTAATTAAACTTTCACAGCATATTTGTTGAATTCCAGGCTGAGATTTATATAAACAATATGCCATATACTATGATTAAGTTACTAGCATGTGAATTCAATATAGGTAATATCTAATTAAATGATGGAATTAAACATGAAACTTAAAGTTATACTACTTAAAGTAGCTAGAGATCTCGGCTGTACTATTAGTTGTCCCCGCTAGGATTTCTCCATGTACCGAAATACATAACCAATCCATAACTATGATATAAGTATAATAATTATATCTCAAAGAGTATTTAATATCAATACACTTATATGCTCATTTAATTCAAGTCCTGGAGCATGGCTTCATTATGCTCATTTAATTCCCTCAAGCAAACTTATGTCTCAAAGAGTATTTAATATCAATACATTACCATACCTTCATCTATTAGGATTAACTGAAGAATTGTACATCAAGTTTCAGGTTAACACCCTACTAGGGAGAGTTTCCAGTATTTAGGTTCTCCTTGGTTTAATTCTAGTTTCCAACATAAAGGGAGAAATTTTAAGAGATTGCTCCACTAAAATTCCAACTGAGTTAAAGAATCTACAGCAGATTAGTGTAACACTAGTTCTTAATTGAGTATATCGAATTTCCCCAAGTTTATTCTCAGACCATCATAAAAAAGATAGAAATCCCATAATTTAAAACTCTAGGAAATTTAAATGTAATTTTTTAACTCACTAAAAACATTAAAAAGAAATATATCTTCAAGATCTTCACTTTGAACCTCTATAGGATTTAATATCAATTATCTATGGACAACCATTGTAGGCCACTTAAGTAGAATACAAAAGGATCTATTCAGCTTAAAATATATTGAAACAAATTCAGATAGCAAAGCAAAAGCTACGGATTTTTAAAATAAAACAGGGGTGACCCGGCTAGGACAGTGAATGTCTCAGCCGGGTTGACAGCTTCTGGATTGAAAATGCATCAGTGACCCGGCTGAGCCAAGGTTGTCTCCACTGGGTTGATAGATTTCTCCCTGACTCTGCATAATAATATCCAGCCTAATTTACAACAATTCATCATATATGTTTAAGACACAACATCACAAGTGCTCAACCACAAATGTCCTAACATAGTTCAGGTTCTAGAATCATAAATTCATCCACTTTCAACTCTTTTACTTCCAGATGAACTCCAACCCAAGGCTGTTCAAAAACCAATAATGACCATGCATCTATTATTTTCATAATCTAGGAATTTTATCAAATTTTTACTAATTCCTTATTGGACAGATTTCTGCACTATACTCTTCCTAGGTCATTTCCAATTCTCAACGTAAAAGGAGTAATCTAACGGATTATTCAATATTAACTCATACAATCTTTAGGGAACTTGCAGAAGAATTATATGGCACCAATTCTTTTTTTGAATAAACTAAATTTCCAGTTCATTCTTAGTCACCAATCCCTTTAACAATTAAAATCCAATAGTATCAAACTTGGGTCAAGCACAAAAGTAATCATTTGCTTACCTGCTAAAAGAAAGCAATCCAACTTCTTCATCAAAACCTGCTCCTATCCCTTCGACTTTACCTTGTTCTTCAGCTTAACAAAGGAATTTCCATCAATTAACACTTCTAAAATCATTTTCAGTTCTCAATATATATATAAATTTGCAAAGTAGAAATATCTCGAGTGGCAGAATTCTATCTCACCTACAGATCAACCCTCTCTAATTCTTGAATTAACATCTCATACCTCTTGATAACTTCCAACAAAACTCAAAGCTCGAAACAAAAATAGAAGGAAAGAGGAAGAATACGATCGCTAGCAATGGTAGTTTTCCCTTTTTTTTCATGGCTGTACTCCTCTAAGAACAGATCTCTACCTTAACCACTCTTCATCGTTCCAGAAATCCAGGTGTTAAATCCCTATTGAATGCCATATATAAATCTTAACACAATACCTCTTTAGTCCTTAACAAATAATTTAACTGAAATTCACAATTAACTCTAAATCTTAGCTCAATTTAACCGTCAAATACTGATGTATATTTAATTTCCCAACTTTTACATTATCTTAACTACCCGAAACAAATTTATAAATTTTGATTATGTCCTCAAAATCTTCCAAAATATAATTTGGGCCATTACAATATTTTTCTTTCCTTTAAAGAAATTTTATCTTTGAAATTCATATCCATGGTATATATGTTATATTCTATCTTTTCAGATACAAGTTACAGTATCAGTAGATCAGAAACTAATTAAATTTTCTTATCACCTACAGACTCTACAGTCTTTTTCCTATAAGGCCTTGATTAACTTCATGATATTGCTTAGGTAAATAACTTTTGTCTTTAGCAATATCCAAGTAGAGCATACCTATATAGCAAACCAACACCTTATAATATATCCCATCTTCGACCAGGAATAACACATTGTTAAGCTAACAAATCCTTTTTACAATTAAATTACCTACTATAAGATTAAGAAAAGTCAAAATAGGGTCTATATCCACATTTTCATTTAAACTAAAATATCTCCTTCCATTAAACTAGACCAAATGTCCCAAGGAAGCAATTGGAATTTGAACCCCAAATTAATTTGAATAATCATAAACTCAAACTTGCAATTCGATTTTAAGATACTTTAAACCTTAATTTCAAAGGAAATTAAAACCTAAAGTGGAATTAAGAAAAATAGAACTACACAAATAATGCTTGAATAATCCAATTCTTGAAATAACTCAAAGCAAGAAAATTTACGTTGAAAATTCAAAACATGCATAAAGCTTTCATTCAATCAATAGTCATTATTTGTTACAGCAAGAATAATATCTTTTATATGCATAAAATTAACCTAAAGTGATAAGGATAAGTGGGCCAAGTTCCTTATTAAAATGGAAGTAGGAAATTGGCCTTTTCTTACCTAGAATTGGAAAACTTAAAACCAAATGAGTGGACTACCTCTAAGAACGTGAGGCCCACTTTAAACGCCTTAAAATTAATTTTACTTAATTAAATAAGGTCTTACATAAGGTCCAATTTAAGCCCAAATAAAAACAACCCCATAACTTAAGCCTTACACATGTAATGCACATGCTTTGTGATACGGATCCAAGAGGGCTATCCTATGCCATTGAAGAGGGGCAACCTTATGACTTTCAAATGGGTCTAAATGGAGTTCAAACACATAAATATAAGATCCAAATGTTATTGGGGCATGCTCCAATTTATAGGTGACAGATTTGGTGCTTTACTATCAATTTTGGGCTTATACAACTTTGGGCTTTAATTGTACAAGTCATGTGCCTCATTTAAAAAGTCACATGACTCATTTAAATTGTAAATGTGGGCTTAGGCATGTGGGATTTCTTTTAAAGGGATTATTTAGTTATTTGGGTTATTAGTTAGTCTTTTATTTTGGGCTTCAAATTCGTCATTTTACCTTAGTAGGGTTTTAAGTAGTTGTTTTAGCTTATTTTAGGTTAAATTTAGTGTTTTAAACATATTGGACTTATGTATACCCATTCCTTTAGGGTTTAGAGGCTATAAATAGGTTATTATAACTTGTAAAAGGAATAAAATCATTGAATCAAATCATAAACTTTTGAGAGTTTTTCTCTTGGCTTAGCCGAATTTCTTTAGAGAGATTGTGAGATTGCTTGCTTTCTTTTCTATTGCATCAAGAATTAGGATTACTTATCAATCATTTGATTGTGGCGTGTTCCTATTCTTATTATCCCGATTATTTGCATTTCCATTCACGTGTTGTTTGGGGGTTCAATAGGGAGGGTGTTTGTCTTCTTTGCGTTTTGAGATCAAAGTGTATGTTCAAGGGGTTTCGGGTTCTTTAACCTTGGGGTTCCGCATCATTTGATAATCAAGCTTATTACACCATTTGGCCTAGTGATAATTTGGCTCTAAATTGATTTTTTTTGCATGTTTTATACTTTATTTAGCTTTAATTGATATCTTGTTGATTTTCTTTCTTTGTTGGGTAGCATGTTTAGGTTCTATATTTGGTTTACTTTGTAGTGAATCAAATTCATTCATTTTATCCATATTGTTATTTTTTTTGATTCTTGTTGCTTATTTCTTTGTTTTAAGCTAGTCTTTGTTCCATTTACATTGTTAGAGTTTCTTTGCTTGTCCAATACTCTAATTTACTTATCATCAAGTGGTACACCACTCTTGTCCGTGTATCACTTTCATTGTGTCTAGAGTCTTCTTTTCTAGTTTTTGAGCTATCTTTTTGTTGTTAGTTATTATTTCCTTGCTTTCTTAAATGTGCTCAAGTTTTGATTTGTGATTTAAATTCTGAAGTGCAATTTTAAAGTTGCAAGCTTGAGAGGAAAAAGGCAAGAGAGTGAGAGGACATTAAGAGGGTAAAAGCCAAAATTTGAGTGAAACACGAGTGAATGTGAGGATGTCTTATTACAAGTCCAAGCGACATTTACATCAAGATGAAAGGAATGCGTTTAATGAAGATATAAAGTTGATAAGGCAAGACCTTAATAATCTAGAATTGTTGGTTAGACAATATTTCGAACCACTCATTAGGATGGAGGAGAGCAAAGCAAAGAGAAAGAAGGAGAAAGTTATCCTAGAAGAAATAATTTGTGAACCTGAAAAGGGTGATATAGATATAGGCTTTGATAGTGAAATTACTTAAGACCGTGAAGAGGAGGTTGTTGATGAGCTTGATGAGGAAAAAGAGGTTTTGGGTGAAGTTGAAGATGTGGAGAACTTGGTAAATGAGGTTGTTTTAGAGGTGGAAGAGGATAATGATGTTGTGCATAATGGAAAAATATTTGAAAGTGAAGATGTTGATTGTTTGAGTGCGAATGAAGAAGCTGGTTTAGTGGAGATGGAAGATCTGCATGTTACAATTTCTCCTCTACTGTATAAGGAGGATGAGGTGCACATGGAAAGTGACGAAGGTCAAAATCATATCACTGTATTAAATACTAACCATGTTTTGCATAGTTCTTTTGTTTATAACTTGCAGGATCATAATGAGTTCTTTAATGAAGAAGCATTCATACTATTTCCACCAATGCCAAAGATCATTTATGAAGATGAATGTATTCCTCAAGTGCCAATTCCCAACTATTGCAAGACGAAGATTTGAGGACGAATCTTTTCTAAAGAGGGAGGGAATGATACGGATCTAAGAGGGCTATCCTATGCCATTGAAGAGGGGCAACCTTATGACTTTCAAATGGGTCTAAATGGAGTTCAAACACATAAATATAAGATCCAAATGTTATTGGGGCATGCTCCAATTTATAGGAGGCAGATTTGGTGCTTTACTATCAATTTTTGGCTTATACAACTTTGGGCTTTAATTGTACAAGTCATGTGCCTCATTTAAAAAGTCACATGACTCATTTAAGTTGTAAATGTGGGCTTAGGCATGTGGACTTTCTTTTAAAGGATTATTTAGTTATTTGGGTTATTAGTTAATCTTTTATTTTGGGCTTCAAATTCGTCACTTTACCTTAGTAGGGTTTTAAGTAGTTGTTTTAGCTTATTTTAGGTTAAATTTAGTGTTTTAAAGCTATTGGACTTATGTATACCCATTCCTTTAGGGTTTGGAGGCTATAAATAGGTTATTATAACTTGTAAAGGGAATAAAATCATTGAATCAAATCATAAACTTTTGAGAGTTTTTCTCTTGGCTTAGCCGAATTTCTTTAGAGAGATTGTGAGATTGCTTGCTTTCTTTTCTATTGCATCAAGAATTAGGATTACTTATCAATCATTTGATTGTGGCGTGTTCCTATTCTTATTATCCCGATTATTTGCGTTTTCATTCACGTGTTGTTTGGGGGTTCAATAGGGAGGGTAGTTGTCTTCTTTTCGTTTTGAGATCAAAGTGTATGTTCAAGGGGTTTCAGGTTCTTTAACCTTGGGGTTTCGCATCACTTTGTGTCATATAATGTGCACATGCATATGGCACATGCTTAGCACATGACTTGCACATGTTTGGCATATGTCAATGTCACATGTTTAGCACATGACTTGCACATGCAAATTTACTTCTTCATGAAATTCAGCCTAAGGTTCTTCTTCATAGTCCACCTTTGTTCTAAGCATGTGAACTATCTTCAATCCCTTTTGAGCACCTCCAATTTTGGTCTCCATGAATCCAAATTCAGCCCATTGACAATTCTACCCTTGAAGCTTCATTTCTTCATCAATGAATAATTGCATAAAGATTTGTAACTTTTTCTTGAGCTTCTTAGCTTTACTCCTTGTAATTGATCCATCTGGAAACTATAATGGATCCTTCTTTTTGTCTGTGGGTTCAAGCCTATCTACATCAACAAACAAAGTGTACAATACTTAATTCGATCTTATTATACTACATGAACCCTTATTGTCTGATGCGAGAACAATTAAGGGACATCAAGCCAGGAATAAGCACAAAGATGAGTTAGCTCTGCTGGATGGACCTGT
Organism: Excoecaria agallocha; assembly: GCA_037975025.1. Lineage (NCBI taxonomy): Eukaryota > Viridiplantae > Streptophyta > Magnoliopsida > Malpighiales > Euphorbiaceae > Excoecaria > Excoecaria agallocha. Next base: position 25,454,382 of record CM075817.1, read on the forward strand.
GATAAGACCGAGAGCTAAAATGTTCAAGGAGGCACTAAACACTTATATGGAACAAATGGTGGAAATTATGGAGAGCTAAGTGAAAAAGAGCAGATCAATTTTTGTCATACCCACGACATTCATCACGCTCGAGGCAGAGGGTGATATGATAAAGGCTTGACTTATTTTAGGTTTAAGTTAATTTGTAGAAGGCCCATCTTTAGTTAGGATTTTTATTTGTTATTTGTTATTTAGGTTTATTATAATAAATAGGCTACATGCCACTTGTGGGAGGGCCCATTCATTTGGTTTTATTTAGTTGTCTTAAGTAAAAAATTAGGTTTAATTGTCAATCCTAATAGGAATAGGAATTTTAACCTAATAGTCATTCAATTAGGTTTAGTTTTTTTTTAAGTGGCTATAAATACCATATTAAACTTATTGTATGGGAGATTTGATTGATTTTAATTAAATTGAGAGTTTTCTCTTTGCTTGGTCAAAATTTACTTTAGAGAGGATTACTTGTCTTCTTCCATTGCATCAAGAACTTTAATTCTTATCAAAGTATTTATTTTGTGGCGAATTCTATTCTTGTTTTTAAATCAACCTAATTATTTGTGTTTCCTTTCATATATTGATTGGGGGTTCAATAGGGTTGAGGATTCAGTCTTATTCATGTTCATACCATATTATGTGTTTTAAGGATTTCAAATTCTTTAGTCTTAGGGTTCTGCATCATTTGGTATCAGCTTGGACTAGGATAAATTCTTATTTATCTTGTTTAATTTTCTATTCTATTATTTAATTTTCATTAGATATAAAAAAATTGTTATTACTGTTCATAATTACTATTCACATTACTATTCACAATACTGTTTATTTAAAAAAATAAATATTTGTTATTATTGTTCACATATTGTTCATCTGAAAAAATGAAAAATTGCAAAAAGAAGTGTTTCATTTGAAAATTGGCTCTAATTGGTGTGAATCAGTAAGAATATAACTCTTTGGGTTAAACTTATCCCTAATACATCTTAACCTAATTTAAACATTGTGTTTTCCACCTCTAGTCATACTCGCAAGAGGTGTCACACTCACGAAAGTAAGTTTTATTGCCTACAAGTCAAATTTTGGGTATCTTTAGCTTTTATCTTAGTGTCATAACATATTTCAGATTGAGTTGAATTTTCCATTAAGGAAATTTCAATATCTGCATTTTTGCATTAGTTTTGTCATTTTCTTCATTCTAAGTTGCTTTTTTGTGTCTTTACATCCTTTGATTCCATGTATACCATAGTTAACAAATTAATTCTTGTTAATTATAATTATATAACTCAGATAATGTACATATCTTCATCTTGTATGCTCATTTCAACTTTTTTCATTTTGGTATTTTTGCTTCAAGTATTGAGCCTATCTTTGTTGTTAAGTAATTTCATTACATTTCGTATTTTATTTGCTGCTCATAAATCACTTTGACTTGAGTTTGAGTTCTAAAGTGCAATTGAGGACAACAAGTTTGAGTGGTAAAAGGCTTGAGTGTGTGAGCTTAAAAGAGAGTAAAAGCCAAATTTGAGTGGAACATAAGTGGAGTGTCAGTTTTCTTGAGTGTAAATATGTAAGGGAGTGTTGTGAGACTATTTTATTTAACATCCTTTGCAAGTTTACATAATGATTAAGGAATCTACGAAGAAGGGAATGTCTCTTAAGGAGCTAGCTTCTGCAATACAAGCCATGCATGGCACATTTGAAAGGTTTATGAGGGATCTAGGAAATATCAATGAAAGGTTAGAGAAATTAAAAGTGAGTGCATCCAATGCTTCTAAGAGGATAGCCAGGAAAGGTAGATGGATTAATAAAGTGGCTGATTTAGGTGATTAGGAAGATGACGATGAAGTAAAATTCGTGAGGGGTAGAGTGAGAAGAGAAGAAAGAATGAAGAGGAGAGATAATAATCTTAGTTCCATAAAAATGAATATTCCATCTTTTAAAGGTACTGTTGATGCTGAAGTGCATTTAGAGTAGGAAAGAAAGGTAGATATGATCTTTGATTGCCATAATTATGCTGAAGAGAAAAAAGGTGAAATTAGTTGTAGTAGAATTTAGTGATTATGCTTTAGTTTGGTGGAATGAGTTAGTGAAGAGTAGAAGAAGGAATAGAGTTCCACCTATATCTACTTATGATGAAATGAAAAGGGTGATGAAAAGAAGGTTTGTGCCATCTTATTACTATAGAGAATTGCACCAACAATCACATAGACGTCAAGGAGCTAGATCAGTAGAGGATTATCATACAAAGATGGAGATGCTATTGATCAAAGCAAATATTTAAAAAGAAAAAGAGGTGACTATGGCTTGGTTCATTGGAGGTCTAAATAGGGAAATCGCTGATGTAGTGAAATTACAACACTATAGAGAGATGGAGGACTTAGTGAATATTGCTATGAAGGTGGAGAAGCAATAAAAACAAAGGAAGGCAGCAAGATCACTTCCAAATTTTGCAATAAATGAAATTCAAAATGGAGTAAGAATGAAGAAAAGAAGAAGGAACACCATTTGGCTTCCAAAGAGAAAGGCCTTGAGATAAATAAAGATAAGAAAAAGAGTACTTTAATCCAAAAAGGTACTACCGATCATTCAAACTTAAATTTTCTAAACATAGGAATATTAAATATTTTAAGTGTCAAGGACATGGTTATTATGCATCTAAATGTGCTGATAGAAAAATTATGTTTATTAAGGGGGGAGAAATTATTTCTTAGTCTGATAATGGGAATGAGTTTGATGATAATAAATTAAATATGCCACCTTTAGAAGATTGTTTTGATAATGATAAATGTGTTGAATATCCTATTAAGGGGGAAGCCTTAGTCACTAGACGTGTTTTGAATATGAATGTGAAGGAAAAAGGCCTAGAACAAAGGGAACATATATTTCACATAACATATTTATAGGTGGAAAAGTATGTAGTTTAATCATAGATGGGGGTAGTTACACTAATGTAGCTAGTACTACTTTAGTAGAGAAATTGGGGCTTAAATGTAATAGGCATCCTATGATGGAATATGACATGGTATGTACATAAAGATCACATAGCGGAAAACAATAAAATTTGATCATACATGCATACAATTCCATGACAAGAATCGAAACATGCAATTTTAGGGTTTTAAAACTTACAACTTTACATGCCTTTAAAACTTGATTTTGATGATGACCAGTAACCAAGGAGGATATCTTAGCCTTAGACCTTCACCACCAATGCCAAGGAATAGCCTTTACACCACTCCTCTCTATTCTCACACACACACTTGCAAAGATAGCTTAAAACCGAGATTGCTAGCTCTCAAATTAAGTATTGTGTAATGGCTATGGTTTGAAGCTACAAGACTTGATCTTGTACTTCTTTTAGGTGATATTAGCCCAAAAACACAAAAAAGCAAGAAAGAGTTATTCCCCTTGTGTGTTTCGGCCAAGAGAGAAATGTGAGTGAGAGAGAAACAATTCATGCCAAAACCTAGAAATAAGGGTTTCACGTTTTTTCCTTTACCAATATATATCACCTAATTATGTAAGTGATTAATCTAAAATCCACTACCTTAAGATAATTTATTTTAGCGTTAATCACTTCCTTAAAATAAGTAATATATATTGATTCAAAATCTTTTGATTTAATCCAAGATAAAACATAAGACATTATAATCAAATTAATCACTTAATTTGGAAATTCACATGTGCCGAAATTCCCTTACTATTTAATCTTGGAATTTCGGCTATGTCATCTCTTAATTAGGTGTTTTAATTTGATTTAAATATCATTAGGATTTAATACTCAACTAACTTAATTAATACAATATAATTAATTAATTAAAATTAAACCATGTGGGCTGAATTTTTCTCTCCCATGGACCAAGGTCCAATAGCATTTATAATGCCCATTACATATATTAATTTGACTTTAATTAAAAGCCTAACTTAATGCCCAATACTTTATTTAAATATTTTAAGCCCAATGCTTTGTGTGCGATCCTATAGGTCCATTTAATGTTGGCAATGAATTAATTCAAAGGCTATATATATTCTCTAGCAAGATATTATAGCATTCCAAATTAAATGAAAATGTATATGGCATTTAGTGACCTAATGCAATTTTGCATAGTCTCTTACCCATAAATATCAGAATTAATATAAGGCATAAAACTAGTCATCCTTATATATATTAATTCCTTTCTTGATATTCCAATGACACTGAGCTCTCAGATAAATAATGATTACTCATTATTTCATCTCGGTATGCCCATACACTTCTCAATTCATTGATCAAGTGGCCGATGATATTTTCTCTCTTATAGAGAGGGGTAATCCCTTCACTTCTCTCATGCTCTCTAACATGAATCAATGTATACCCAAGCATACCCGTACTTGTCACTCTGTTACGAGCACGTTAGGTGTATGTCAAAGCACACAGTAATTTATAAAGAGTTTCATAGAGATTTTAGGTCTAAGAACTCCGATACAAAACTTGCATATGAGAAACACTTATGACTTGTACCATGTAGTGTTCTCATGAACGGATCGAATCCAGATGCCATGTTCTTTAACGTGTATCTATGGTCTCTGATTGACACTCTTGTCCTAATGATCCGTAAGATAGAACTCATAATATCAGAGAGAGCATACTAGTCTTAATTCATTTGTTATTCCCATAACAATGATTGACTAGGGATATTTAGAATGAAGTCTCATTTGTTTCAAGGTCTTACAACCATGTGCCTCACACATGATAACTTAAACTGAAACAACATTCTTGGATAGTTCTATCAATTGATATGCACAGGAATACAAAAGATAAAACAAATGCCTCACTTTATTAATTCAAAGTGTTTTATTATAATGCATTGGGGCTAGGGCTTACACTAACATCCTAATCTATATAGACTACAATGGTTAAATGATAATGCTGAAGTACAAGTGACCAAGTAGGTTGTAGTTGCATTTTTTATTGGTAGACATGCAGATGAGATATATGTGATGTAGTGCCAATGCAAGTTGGTCATATTTTATTGGATAGGCCTTGGCAATTTGATAGGCATATTGTGCATGATGGGTATAAGAATAGGTATTCTTTTATGCATAATGGGTGTAAAATCATTCTAGCACCTTTGTCACTTAAAGAAACTTACCTTGAACAATTGAGACTTCAACAAAATTTGAGTGGAAATTCAGGTAGTGAGGTGAAAAAAAAAGAAAGAAAAAGGCCATGAGAGAAAAGAATAAAAATAAAGGTCCAATGGTGAGTGACTGTACAAGTGAGAAAAATAAAGTGGGATGTGCAAGAGAAAAGAAGTTAGTGAGTGAATCTTCTATTGCAAGTGCAACATCTATCAAGGGCGCGACCAAGATAAAAAGAAAAGAAAATGGGAGGAGTGAAAAAGTTAAGAAATAATAATTTTTTATGCAAAAGAAAGAGAAATAAAAAGTTCATATTTAGGCAAGAGAGCACTAGTTTTGATTCAGTTTAAAAAAACTTTGTTTACTGACACTAACCTTAACCCCGATTTACCTAGTGTTTTTGTTACCTTATTGTAGGAATATGAAGATATCTTTCCAGAAGAAATCTCATGTGGATTACCACCATTGAGAGGGATTGAACATCAAATTGACTTCATATCTAGATCTCAAATACCTAACCATCCAGCTTACTGAAGCAAGCCCGAGGAGACAAAGGAGTTACAAAAATAAGTGGATGAATTGCTACAAAAAAGGTATATGAGGGAATGCATGAGTCCGTGTGTTGTATCGATCTTATTGGAGCCTAAGAAGGATGGACCATGGAGAATGAGTGTGGATTATAGAATGGTTAACAAAATCATTGTAAAGTATTGCCACCATATTCCTAGATTAGATGTATGCTAGATGAATTAAATGGTGCATGTTTCTTTACAAAATTGATTTGAAAAGTGGCTATCATCAAATTAGGATGAAAGAGGGAGATGAGTGGAAAACCACATTTAAGACTAATATAGATTGTATGAGTGGTTAGTAATGCCTTTTGGTTTATCTAATGCTCATAGTACTTTCTTGTGTTTAGCGAATCATGTCTTACATGAGTTCCTAGGAAAATTTATGGTTGTTTATTTTGATGATATCTTAATTTACAGCAAGAACTTGATGAACATATCATGTATGTTAAAGCTATTATGGATGTGTTGAGAAAGGACAAATTGTATGAAAACCTTAAGAAGTGTTCATTTTGCATGGATAAAGTTGTCTTTTTAGGTTTTATAGTGAGTGCTAAAGGAGTGGAAGTTGATTCTAAAAAGGTGAAGGCTATTCGGGAATGGCCAACACCTAAGAATGTGAGTGAAGTAAGGAGTTTCATGGCTTAGCTAGTTTCTATAGGCGATTTGTTAGAGATTTCTCTACTATTGCCACACCACTAAATGAAGTAGTTAAAAATAATGTCAAGTTTAAATGGAAAAAAGAGCAAGAAAATGCATTTAATACTTTGAAAGATAAATTATATACTGCTCTAATTTTGCGTTTACCTAATTTTTCTTAAACTTTTGAGATTGAATTTGATGCTTATGGGATTGGTATAGGTGCTATTTTGATGCAGGAAAGTCATCCCATAGAAGTTAAGCAGGCTATTGTTGAATTATTCTACCTATGATAAAGAGCTATATGCATTAGTGAGAGCTCTTGAGCTGTGGGAGCACTACCTGCTACCTAAGGAGTTCATGATACATAGTGATCACCAATCTCTCAAGTATTTGAAGGGACAGGGTAAGTGGAGCTAGAGGCATGCAGGTTGGGTAGAATTTTTAGAGACATTTTTATGTGATTAAATACAAGCAAGGTAAGGAAAATATAGTGGCTAATGCATTTTCTAGAAGGTATGATTTAATTTCTATGCTTACATCTAAATTACTTGGATTTGAGCATTTAAAGGAAATGTCGGTGATGCTGATTTTGCTATTGTGTATCATGCCTGTGAATATGCTGCATTTGAAAAGTACTATAGACATGAAGGATATCTTTTTAGGGGAAAACAACTTTGTATTCTTAAATGTTCTATTAGGGAGTTTCTTATTAAGGAGTCACATAGTGGAGGATTAATAGGGCATTTTGGTGTGAAAAAGAGGCATGCTTAGTGAACATTTCTATTGGCCAAAAATGAGAAAAGATATGGAGAGAATACTTGCCAAGTGTATTACATGTAAGAAAGCTAAGTCTAGATCTATGCCTCATGGATTGTATACATCATTACCTATACCTAATGAACCTTTAACTGACATTTCCATGGATTTTATTTTTGGTTTACAGGACTAGGAAAGGTAGGGGTAGTATATTTGTTGTAGTGGATAGATTTAGTTGATGGAATATAACATGGCATATACATGATGATCACGCAACGGAAAAATATTAAAATTGATCATACATACTGTTAGTGTAAGCCCTAGCCCCAATGCATTGTAATAAAACACTTTGAATTAATAAAGTGAGGCATTTGTTTTATCTTTTGTATTCTTGTGCATATCAATTGATAGAACTATCTAAGAATGTTGTTTCAGTTTAAGTTATCATGTGTGAGGCACATGGTTGTAAGACCTTGAAACAAATGAGACTTCATTCTAAATATCCCTAGTTAGTCATTGTTATGGGAATAACAAATGAATTAAGACTAGTATGCTCTCTCCGATATTATGAGTTCTGTCTTATGGATCATTAGGACAAGAGTGTCAATCAGAGACCATAGATACATGTTAAAAAACATGATATCTGGATTCGATCCGTTCATGAGAATACTACATGGTACAAGTCATAAGTGTTTCTCATATGCAAGTTTTGTACTGGAGTTCTTAGACCTAAAACTCTATGAAAATCTTTATGAATTACTATGTACTTTGACATACACCTAACGTGCTCGTAACAGAGTGACAAGTATGGGTATGATTGGGTATGCATTGATTCATGTTAGAGAGCATGAGAGAAGTGAAGGGATTACCCCTCTCTATAAGAGAGAAAATATCATCGGCCACTTGATCAGTGAACTGAGAAATGTATGGCCATACCGAGATAAAATAATGAGTAATCATTATTTATTTGAGAGTTCAGTGTCACTGGAATATCAAGAAAGGAATTAATATATATATAAGGATGACTAGTTCCATGCCTTATATTAATTCTGATATTTATGGGTAAGGGACTATGCAAAATTGCATTAGGTCACTAAATGCCATATGCATTTTCATTTAATTTGGAATGCTATAATATCTTGCTAGAGAATATATATAGCCTTTGAATTAATTCATTGACAACATTAAATGGACCTATAGGATCGCACACAAAGCATTGGGCTTAAAATATTTAAATAAAGTATTGGGCATTAATTTGGGCTTTTAATTAAAGTCAAATTAATGTGTGTAATGCGTTTTAAAATTGCTATTGGACCTTGGTCCATGAGAGAGAGAAATTCAGCCCACAAGGTTTAATTTCAATTAATTAAATGTCTTGTATTAATTTAATTAATTGAGTATTAATACCTAAAAGAATTATAATCAAATTAAAACACTTAAATGGAAATAGCCTTGGCCGAAATTCCTAGATAAATACCAAGGAATTTCGGCACATGCTTATTTAATTAAGTGATTTATTTGATTAATATGTCTTATGTTTTTATCTTGGATTAAATCAAAAAGAATTTGAATCAATATATATCTCTTATTTTAAAGAAGTGATAAAGACTAAAATTAATTATCTTTAAGTAGTGGATTTTAAATTTATCACTTAAAAATAAAATGATATATATTGAATGAGAGAGAAAAGAAAAAAAACCCTAGTTTTTCTTTTTGTTTTTGGCGTGAATTTCTTCTCTCACTCACAAAATTTCTTTTGGCCGAATTTCTCAAGGAGAAATATACTTCTTCATTCTCTTGTGTTCTTGGATGTCAATAGCATCTAAAGGAAGTACAAGATTAGATCTTGTAGCTTAAAACCATTACCATTACACAATACCTTAAAAGTGAGCTAGCAATCTCGATTTTAAGCTGTTGGTGCAATTGTGTGTGTGAGAATAGAGGGAGTGGCGTAAAGGTTGTTCCTTGGCATTGGTGATCAAGGTCTAAGGCGGATAAAGTCATCTTAGTTGTTGGTCATCACCAAATTCAAGATTTAAAAGGCATCAAAAGTTGTAAGTTTTAAAAAACCCTAAAATTGCATGTTTCGATTCTTGTCATGGAATTGTTTGGCATGTATGATCATTTTTATTGTTTTTCTACTGCACGATTACCATGAAAATATCATGTCATATTCCATCAGTGGTATCAAATCCTACATGCTTATTTTAGTGCTTAAGATGCATGGAAAAATTAATTAAAAATCGTTATTTTGAAAACATGCAATGCTGAAATTTTCTGTTTTGAGTTTTTTGCATTGTTTTGGTGTAAAAACGATTTTAATTGATTAGATAGGTATTATAATTAATATGACATGTTAATATACTGTCCTAATATGTTCTAGGAGCTGTTAATGGTTGGATTTAATTGATAATACCTGATGGTACATGTTAATATTAAAACTAGGTGCTATTTGGCATGTTAATTGTTAGTTTAACTAGTTTTAAATATTAAATGTAAAAACGATTTTGGCATGTTTGTAAGTGATTTTTAAAGATTAAATATCAGGTCTGGACATATTTTAAATTTGGTTTTAATTCTGGTCCATGACAATTTAATTGATTAACTTTAAAATCACTTAAAACTATGACTAGTTTGTATTTGTTACATGTTTAATCAACATTGTTTGTTTTGTTTTGATTAAAATGGTAAAAACACATTTAGATCAAATTGGTACAGAATATTAAATCAATATTTATGACCTTATTTTAATTATTAAATGACTCATAAAATTGATTTAAGTATTTGTGCATTTTGTGGCATCACATAAGCATTAAACAACTAGTTTTGTTGTTTATTTGTTTTTATATGCATGCCGTGTATCATATATATGTTCTTCATGATTTTGTGTTTTAATTCATGTTGGTACATATTATATGTATTTTTAATATTTATGGGCTGTATGACATAAAATTAAAAATGGCAAAATTGGAAATTATACTAGAGTTGATTTATAGCACAAATCTAACTAGTTTGTGTTTTGGGCTTTTAAGAGAACTTATTCAATAAGAGGATTTAGTCCATTGGGCTTCGGGCCAGGCCCATCACGGGGTCATCTCTTAAAGGTTCAAATACACAATTTCCATTAATGGGCTTGGCTAAATTAATTAAAATTGGACTTTGTTTGATCCATAAATGTTATGTATATTTATTTGCTTGTTTGGTGTGATGAATGGATATGCATGGTGCATTCATGGGCCCTGGGTTTTTGTAATTAAATATGGCTTGCGAGCCATTATGTATTATTGTAAAAGTTTCATTTATTTCTTAGGATAGAATTTACTTGAAGACTTTGTAAATCAAGACGAAGCCCACTGGAGTGGAGAAGCCCAACTCGAAGATTCTTATGTAATAGTATAGAATCTTAGTTGTAGGTTTTTGGGCCCATGTTTGTCACGCTTTACTTTACGCAATTATTTATATATGCATGCTATAAATGGATGACAAAGCGTATGCCATAATAAAATGAATCCCTAAAAATAGTAAGTCACAAAGTTGCCTTCCTAATTCGAAACATGTCAAGGCATCGATCATCGGTCACGTAGACTAGGAGTCCTAGATGCGCCCGATTATCTTTGTGAGGCATGGGTTGTGAATGTAGGTTGGACTTAACATGGAAAGGGATGCTCGGACCTAGGCAACTAATAAATGGGTTTGTGCTATAACATATTAAGATGTTAGCCCATTTGATCCAAGAGTCATGTACGAGACATGATTGGAGTTTTTCCTACCTAAGTAACTTAACTTGTTAGGTGTACAAGCTCAGCTTGACTAATAAGTTATTGTGAAAAGTGGATCTTGGCTCACATTAAATCACTAATGCGAATTATTTAAAGGGATATTAATTCAGTTTGTGGGATTATAAATAAGACCTCATTTAATCTTGCTAAATTTTATTGTAGATTGAAAATGGCATCTTCAAACAACAATTTCTCATTGCGATCGGTCCTTGAAAAGGAAAAATTGAATGGCACCAATTTCATAGACTGGTCTCGAAACTTAAGAATAGTTCTTAAGCAAGAGAAAAGGTTGTATGTTTTGGATGCACCCTTGCCTGAAGAACCTGCTAGGAACGTCTTTGCGATTCAAAAGGAAACTTTTGAGACCAAGAAGAGTGACTCCAATGATGTGACCTGTCTGATGCTGGCCACTATGGTGCCTTACTTGTAAAAGCAATTTATGGACCAAGAGGCTTATGCGATCATGGTGCACCTCAAGGAGATGTTCCAAGAGCAAGCTCGTCACGAGAGGTTCGTGACAACAAAGGCCTTGATTTCTTGTAAGATGGCTGCGGGTTCTCCTGTTAGTACCCATGTACTCAAGATGAAAGTGTATCTTGATACTCTTGAGAAGCTTGAGGTACAAGTGCCAATGGAATTGGCCACTGACTTGATCTTAGGATTATTGACTGATGATTATGATCCATTTGTAATGAATTATAATATGCATGCAATGAACAAGTCAGTCACTGAGCTCCATGGGATGCTTAAGAATGCTGAAGAGAACATTCGAAAGACCAATCCCGTATTAATGGTTCAAGGGGCATTAAAAAGGGACCCGCTAAGGGAAAGGGAAAGGGAAAGGCAAAACCTAAGAATGACCTGGGTCGGTTCAAGTTAAGTGGGAGTGCACCTCAGGCCCAATCCAAGCCCAAGGCCAGAAGGTCAAAGAGAGTGAGAGCACTTGCTTCCATTGCAACAAGATAGGGCATTGGAGGAAGAATTGTGCTCTCTTCAAGGAAGAACAAAAGAAGAATGGAGCCAAGGCATCCAGTTCTGGTATTTTTGTTGTTGAGATTAACCTTTCTATTTCTACCACTTGGGTATTGGATACCGATTGTGGTTCTCACATTTGTTCAAATGTGCAGGGGCTAAGAAATAGGTGGTTACTTGGGAAGAATGAAGTGGACCTCCTTATAGGGAATGGAGCCTGAGTTGCTGCCATGGAGATAGGCGACTATCAACTCACTTTACCTTCTGGACTTTGTTTAGTTTTGAAAAATTGTTATTATGTGCCTACTATAAGCAGAAACATTATTTCAGTTTCATGTTTGGATTTGGATGAATTTGATTTTGTTATTAAAAATGGCAATGTTCATATTCGTCGCCAAGGCATTTCTTATGGCAATGCCAAGTTGCAAAATGGCTTTTATATCCTTGATTTACAAAAAAAAAAAGAGTCCATATACAACATTAATACAAAGAGGGTTAAATCAAACAAATTAAACCCTACTTACTTCTGGCATTGTCATTTAGGACATGCAAACGAAAAATGCATTTCAAGACTCCACAAAACTGGAGTGCTTGGGTCATTTAACTTAGAGTCATATGATACATGCGAGCCATGTTTGCATGGAAAAATGACAAAGAGTCCTTTTAACAAGAAAGGTGAAAGGACTAATGGCTTATTGGAACTAATACATACCGATGTATGTGGACCATTAAGTACACAAGCTAGAGGTGGTTTTAGCTACTTTGTGACGTTCACAGATGACTTCAGTAGATATGGCTATGTCTATCTAATGAAGTACAAATTTGAAACTTTTGAGAAATTCAAGGAGTTTAAGAACAAAGTAGAAAAACAACTTGGCAAAAGTATAAAATCCATTCGATCAGATCAAGGTGGCGAATACTTAAGCCAAGAGTTTGACAGTCATCTAAAGGAGTGTGGTATTATTTCACAGCTCACTCCTCCCGGAATGCCATAATGGAATGGTGTGTCCGAAAGGAGAAATCGAACTCTGTTGGACATGGTTCGATCTATGATGAGTCAAGCTAATCTTCCTATCTCCTTTTGGGATTATGAATTAGAAACTGCTGCATTTCTACTAAACCGTACTCGAACTAAAGCAGTTGAGAAGACACCATACAAGGTATGGACTAGGAAAGAAACCAATATGTCGTTTCTCAGGATTTGGGGCTGTGAAGCACATGTTAAGAAATTAACATTTGATAAACTAGAGTCCAAATCCACTGTCTGCTTGTTTGTGGGTTATCCCAAAGAAACAAAGGGATACTACTTTTACTCATAAGCTGAGAACAAAGTTTTTGTTGTTTGCAAGGTTGTTTTCTTGGAAAAAGAGTTCCTTCTCAAGAAAGACAGTGGGAGTAAAGTAGAACTTGGAGAAATTTAAGTGCCACAAGCTCCTATAAAGGATGAGTTGGAAGTGGGATCAAGTTCACAACCAACAAGAACCCATTACACAAGTACCTAGAAGGTCCGGTAGGGTACGTCGGGAGATTAAGAGATATGGATTTCTAATCACCGATAGTGACACTATTAAGTTAGTAGATCGTGAGGATCCTACTACCTATTGAGAAGCTATTGAAAGCCCATACTCAAAAAATTGGCTTGAAGCCATGAAATTCGAGATACAATCAATGTATGATAACCAGGTTTGGACCTTGGTTGATCCACCGGAAGGTGCTAGGGTAATTGAATGCAAGTGGCTATTTAAACTCAAAGCTGATAAGACCTACAAAGGTAGACTAGTAGCAAAAGGTTTTTGACAAACTCATGGTGTAGACTATGACGAGACCTTTTCGCCTGTAGTCATGCTCAAGTTCATTAGGATCTTGCTTGCCATAGCTACATATCATGATTATGAGATATGGTAAATGGATGTCAAAACTGCTTTCCTCAATGGAAATTTACTTGAGGATGTGTATATGACACAGCCTGATGGTTTTGTCAATCCCAAGCATCCTAAGTGTAGCACCCTTATTCTATAATCTATACATATCACTTTATTCATCTCATTACACATGTTCTACTGTGCAACATAAACATATATCAACTTTATAGAGAACTGATATTCATAATTAATCCATAAGAGTGCTAAACTATTAAAACTTCACAATATATATACATTAGAGTCTCTGTACAAAAATATAACCGCTAATAACATCTTACAAAATAGTTGTACTTATACAAGATTTCCAACACAACATAAAACCTTTGAAATACAAAAAGGAACAAAAAGACAACTATATACTTTATAATATTCAAAGACTTGTGTTGGCCAGCCAGCTACAGATATCAATCCTGAGAGAAAGTCTTAACCTTGCAACCTACACGGATGAAACACTCGTGCTAAGCTATAAAGCTTAGTGGGGAACCAAAATCATGATAGACGACCACTCACAGTGATCGTCAACAAGCATCCAACATGCTTCAAATGTAACAATGATTTATTTCAAGAAATGAAAGAAATTAAACATTTAAATTCACTTATAGAAATCATACAATGTAATACATATAAGAATAAAGGACACATATATATAGAGAGCATTGAGCAATTAACATGCAATTTGTTTTTGTACTAGCAGTATAGATACATATGTATATTGAGCATTCTTTTAGACTTGGGTTTTGTATGCAACAAAAGGAATTTCATATGTAGAATAGTATAAAGTCAACTAAGAATTTGCATGCCTTATTAAACTTTTCTTAACCTTGATAATAAAGCATGTACTATTCTAAAGAGTGGATAACGGGTTATACGGTGGTACCCGAAGGTACTAGGTCACCCGAAGGCACCAAAGAGATACCCGGAGGTATTAAATGATGATCCCTTGTAGGGATAAAACTGTATGATAAATCGGTGGACCCAAACAAGGTCGAATAAATAACATGGACCCAAACGGGGTCAATCAAATAACATGGACCCAAATGGGGTCAATCAAATAACATGGACCCAAACGGGGTCAATCAAATAACATGGACCGGTTAAGCGGACCCAAACGGGGTCGGCTACAACCCACACGAGGGTTGTTAAATTAACTTTAACTTTTAAACCCAAACAGGGTCACTATACTTTTAAATTCAAGTGGACCTAAAGAGGTCAAAATGTTCAAAAGCAGCTGCAAGTTACCCTTATAGGCATGCCTATCTATCCACTACCTAGACTCAAAGCAGGCAGAACAATCTCTTTAATTTATCTTTTCTTTATTCATTCATATTCTTATATGAACATGAATACTCTGGTATAACTGTAATCAATGTATTCATATACACAATCATGTGTAACTTTTCTGCATGTCAAGACTATACTTATATAATACCATTATATGCTTTAATAAGATTTTTATAATTGAGTCTATAGCACTGTAGATTTGTATTTTCGCATGCCAACATGTGATAACACATATGCTTAATTATGTCATTTCAATTAAGCAAAGACATAGTTATACATTTCACTTTAAAAATATTATTTGAATCATTACTCTAAAATAGTTTTCAAGCTTTGAACCCAACCATGTAAGATCATACATATGCATATATGTTTATATGCACACATATATTCTACTAATCACATTACTTCTTCATACAAGCAAAGTTAACATTTCAAACTATATGTACTATAGTAATTTTGAAGAAATCCATAGGAATCATGTAGAATCATCTAGACTTATATATATATATATATCAACCAATTAAAGGCCAGTCATACAACTAGATTTAGTAGCCTTAGGTTCATCGGTATGTATACAACTAGGTACCATCATCTTTACACATAAATACTTATAACATGACATGTTTTTATTTTCTTAGTTCATAAACCCCAGCACCAAATGAACATTCATAGATAGCATTTTTAATATTAACTATCATTCATGTATTTATATTCACATTTGAACTCTATTGCAGGCAACACTATATTCATGTTCATTTCATACTTCAAAGCTGTAATTATAGTATACCATTTGTACATGTATATAATCTCACCTATTAAGTGACATTTAATCATTTTCTATCTCATAGGACAATTACATGCTCATGCACTCATAAATGTAATCATAGATTGTACATACCTGTAGTACATTCACATCTAATAAGCTTGTTCCGATAAGCATGATTATCAATATATATACCTTAATCACTCATCAATCATATGCTATTAATATGTTTCCATATGGCACATACATTAAACTTTCATCATGAACTTATACTTAAACATATGATCTTTAAACAACACATCATATCACAATCATATTATCATACACATATATGATTAACAATAATTTCATAATTATTCATGGTGCTATAAATTAACTATTAATGTACAATTTCCATGATGCATAGGTATACATTCATAGACAATTTTCAATGTAAAAGATACAAATCATGCAAATCCATATATATATCCTTTGATACAAATCTATATACACATGAGTTTATAGCTCTCGAATACTTGCATTCAAGGCCTATTTTGTTCAGTCATATGTGCAACACATAGGGGTAGCATAATATACTGATAAAGGGGAATAAAAAGCATAGTTATGGGCCAAAATCATGATGTCGCGCTCGCGGCAAGTGTCGCGCTCGCGACAGTATGCTTGGCCATACGAGTTTTTCACCCTGTTTCCAAAATCCTGCAAACTGCTTAATAACTTAATCTTGTACTTCATTTTTGACATAGTAAAAGGCCTTTTTAGAAAAAGTTTCCTTCTACAAAGTTGTAGATATACCTTTCTAGTTTCTATAACATCAAAAATATTTGCAATATCCTTTCTATAACTCGAGATATATTGAAATTACTAAAGACTGTTCATCATAGTAGTCAACATAGAATTTCCGATTTTCAAGTGAAAATTAGGCAATGTTCTAGGCATTATTTGACTTTGGTTTCTTCATATAAATTGTAGGTTTTAAGTCTATTTTAAGTAGGAATTGACCTCATGTCATTATGATCATTGTACAATCAATTATGAAGTTTTTACCCCAAGCTATTCAAAATCGGAATCAAAGATGCATCTAATATTCAATCAATGTAGGGATAAATTAGGGGCCAAATTAATGCCATTTTTCAACTACACTTTTATACCTATATTTCATATGGAACAATCAAGATTATTATAGCTTCAAATTAAGGTCCCTAACTCATTTTTATAGATAAAATTACAGTCAATAATTCCAGCAATCTTCATGTAACACCTATTGTAACAAATTCTAAAATCATATCTCATCCCATTTATTCCATCTAACACACATATGCACCTTGATGATATAATCAACATTCACATGCATGCAAGGTAAGTACCATCCCATACCTTAGCCGACCCCTATCAAACCCAAGCTTTCAAGCCCTTGTAATGTCTTTCCCTTTATCCTTTCTATCTCCTCCTTCTTTAACTACAACAACACAAATCATCCCCAATCCACCATTTCCAGCACTTGTTCATCATTTATCTCCACCAATATGAGAAGAAGAAGAAGAAGAAGAAGAAGAAGAAGAAGATAAAATTCAATAGAAACCACTTACCTTAGAGTTATGCACTTAATTGCCTTAATTAACCATCAAGAATTGTCACTTAAATTACTTGAAGATTCAAAGACCTTCAAAGGAAATGAATGGAATTAATTTCTTGTTTTTCTCCTCTCACACATGCCGACCACACCACTCTCCACCATCTCAATTTTCCCTTTCCAGCCACTAAGATTATTCTATATATAATACTATGGTAAATGTCCTCTTTAATCCCTCAAGAATTTGCATGTCACATTGATAACATCCAATTCTTTGCATGTTATATTTTGTCTCCACCATTTAATCTATTCCATAAATTAACCCCACCATTTATTCCTTTCCTTAAATTGGCCTCTCAATTATTTATTTATTCACATTTTCCACTAAAGATGCCGTAATTACAAATTTACCCCAGATTAATACTTTTTACTTCAATTACGCCCTTGAATATTATTAAACCAACAATAATAATTTAATTATGACCTTATAAAATTTATACCATATAATTTACACATTTATCACATAATTATTGATAACTTAATAATATTTTTGCCTCAATTAATATATTAACTCTTAATAATTCATCAAATAATGCTCAATTAGACTTTAATAATATGTAATTGCCCTTGAATTCTACTAGGGCCTATTTTGGGTCCTTACACTAAGAAGGTTTGCAAGCTTCAAAAATCCATTTATGGATTAAAGCAAGTATCCCGAAGTTGGAATCTTCGTTTTGATGAGGCAGTCAAAGAATTTGACTTCATCAAGAACGAAGATGAGCCTTGTGTGTACAAGAAGGTTAATAGGAGCATAGTAGTATTTCTGGTCCTATATGTGGATGACATCCTTCTCATTGGGAATGACATTCCAACATTACAAAAGGTTAAGCAATGGTCAGGAAAACGTTTCTCAATGAAAGACTTAAGTGAAGCCAAGACAATACTTGTTATTCGAATCTATAGAGATAGATCGAATCGGCTTTTGGGACTAAGTCAAGAAAAGTACATAGACAAAGTACTAAAGCATTTTAGTAAGGGAGACTCAAAGAAAGGGTACATACCTTTGGCTTTGGGAGTTCCTTTGACTAAAGAACAGTGCCCTAAAACCAAAGAGGAAAGGGACAACATGAGTAGAATCCCATATGCATCTACTATTGGATCTATCATGTACGCTATGTTATGTACTAGGTTGGATGTTGCTCATGCACTGAGTATAACCAGTAGGTTTTAGCAAAACCCTGGTAAGAAGCACCAGTCTACTGTAAAAGGGATTCTAAAGTACCTGCGAAGGACTAAGAATCACTTCTTGGTGTATGGTGGTCAAGAAGAGCTCATCATACAAGGTTATGCCGATGCTGCTTTTTAGACCAGCACTCAGGATTCTAGATCGCAATCTGGGTTTGTTTTTGTTTTGAATGGTGGTGCTGTCAGCTGGAGAAGCTCGAAGAAAGAGACCATTGCCGATTCAACTACATAATCTGAGTATATTGCAGCAAGTGAGGCTACAAAAGAGGCTGTTTGGATTAAAAATTTTATTTCTGGATTAGGAGTGGTCCCAAGCATCCTAAATCCATTAGAAATTTTCTATGACAACAATAGGGCCATCGCGCAGTCCAAGGAGCCCCGATCACACCAGAAATCCAAACACATACTCAGGAGGTACCACCTGATTAGAGAAATCATTGATCGTGGGGACGTCAAGGTTAGCAAGATAGCAAGTGAAGATAATGTAGCAGATCCTTTGACGAAACAGTTGCGTCCAAATCTGCACGAAGCTCATTTGAGAGCATTCGGTCTTAGGGCTATGCCTAATTGGGACTAGTGCTAGTGGGAGATTGTTAGTGTAAGCCCTAGCCCCAATACATTGTAATAAAAAACTTTGAATTAATAAAGTGAGGCATTTGTTTTATCTTTTATATTCCTGTGCATATCAATTGATAGAACTATCCAAGAATGTTGTTTCAGTTTAAGTTATCATGTGTGAGGCACATGGTTGTAAGACCTTGAAACAAATGAGACTTCATTCTAAATATCCCTAGTCAGTCATTGTTATGGGAATAAAAAATGAATTAAGACTAGTATGCTCTCTCTGATATTATGAGTTCTGTCTTACAGATCATCAGGACAAGAGTGTCAATTAGAGACCATAGATACATGTTAAAGAACATGGTATCTGGATTCGATCTGTTCATGAGAACACTACATGGTACAAGTCATAAGTGTTTCTCATATGCAAGTTTTGTATCGGAGTTCTTAGACCTAAAATCTCTATGAAACTCTTTATGAATTACTGTGTACTTTGACATAAACCTAACGTGCTCGTAACAGAGTGACAAGTACGGGTATGATTGGGTATGCATTGATTCATGTTAGAGAGCATGAGAGAAGTGAAGGGATTACCCCTCTCTATAAGAGAGAAAATATCATCGGCACTTTATCAGTGAACTGAGAAGTTTATAGCCATACCGAGATGAAATAATGAGTAATCATTATTTATCTGAAAGTTCAATGTCACTGGAATATCAAGAAAGGAATTAATATATATATATAAGGATGACTAGTTCCATGCCTTATATTAATTCTGATATTTATGGGTAAGGGACTATGCAAAATTGCGTTAGGTCACTAAATGCCACATGCATTTTCATTTAATTTGGAATGCTATAATACCTTGCTAGAGAATATATATAGCCTTTGAATTAATTTATTAATTCATTGCCAATATTAAATGGACCTATAGGATCGCACACAAAGCATTGGGCTTAAAATATTTAAATAAAGTATTGGGCATTAATTGAGATTTTAATTAAAGTCAAATTAATGTGTGTAATAGGTTTTAAAATTGCTATTAGACCTTGGTCCATGAGAGAGAGAAATTCAGCCTACAAGGTTTAATTTCAATTAATTTAATGTCTTGTATTAATTTAATTAATTGAGTATTAATACCTAAAAGAATTATAATCAAATTAAAACACTTAAATGGAAATAGACTTGGCCGAAATTCCTAGATAAATACCAAGGAATTTCGGCACATGCTTATTTAATTAAGTGATTTATTTGATTAATATGTCTTATGTTTTTATCTTGGATTAAATCAAAAAGAATTTGAATCAATATATATCTCTTATTTTAAAGAAGTGATAAAGACTAAAATTAATTATCTTTAAGTAGTGGATTTTAGATTTATCACTTAAAAATAAAATGATATATATTGAATGAGAGAGAAAAGAAAAAAAACCCTAGTTTTTCTTTTTGTTTTTGGCGTGAATTTCTTCTCTCACTCACAAAATTTCTTTTAGCCGAATTTCTCAAGGAGAATTATACTTCTTCATTCTCTTGTGTTCTTGGATGTCAATAGCATCTAAAGGAAGTACAAGATTAGATCTTGTAGCTTAAAACCATTACCATTGCACAATACCTTAAAAGAGAGCTAGCAATCTCGATTTTAAGTTGTCGTTGTAATTGTGTGTGTGAGAATAGAGGGAGTGGCATAAAAGGTTGTTCCTTAGGATTGGTGATAAAGGTATAAAGTGGATAAAGTCATCTTAGTTGCTGGTCATCACCAAATTCAAGATTTAAAAGGCATCAAAAGTTGTAAGTTTTAAAAAACCCTAAAATTGCATGTTTCGATTCTTGTCATAGAATTGTTTGGCATGTATGATCATTTTTATCATTTTTTCGCTGCACGATTACCATGAATATATCATGTCATATTCCATCACATACCACAAAAATCCATAACAAGAATAAAAAACTTGCAATTTTAGGGTTTTTTAAACTTACAAGCTTGGATGCTCTTCAAAATTTTATTTTGATGACAACAAATATATAAGATGAACTTATATGCTTTAGATCTGTAACACCAATGCCAAGGAGCTGCCTTTATGCTACTCCTCTCTATGCTCACACACACACTTGCAAGGAAGCCTTAAAACTAGAGTTCTAGCTTTAATCTTTGAGTATTTGGCAATGGGTGTTAAACTAATGACACAAGACCTAATCTTGTTCTTTCTAAGGTTCACCAATGGCTGCCCAAAATCCAAAAGAAGAAGGAAGAGTCCTTTTCCTTTGAGAGTGGCAGCTTAGAGAGAGAAAAAACCTAAATGGCAAAGTTACTTATTATCTATATATATCACTTAGCTTAGGGTTTTGTGTGTGCCAAAATTTACTATTATTTAGGGAGTAAAATCAGCCTCCATCACTTCCTAATTAAGTGGTATATATTGATTCAAAGACATATAGGAATTTAAATTTAATTAACTTAATTATTTAAAGATAAATAACCATTATCTAAAGATAAATAAATAATTAATTTATTCACTCCTTTTGCCGTGTTTTTCAATCTCCATGTTCCAAAGTCCACTTAGCAATTTAATACCCATTATCCACATTAATTTGACTTTAAATAAAAGCCCAAATTAATGCCAGTACTCTATTTAAATATTTTAAGCCCAATGCTTTGTGTGCGATCCTATAGGTCCATTTAATTTTGGCAATGAATTAATGAATTAATTTAAGGGCTATTTATATTCTCTAGCAAGATATTATAGAATTCCAAATTAAATGAAAATGCAAATGGCATTTAATGACCTAATGTAATTTTGCATAGTCCCTTACCCTTAAATATCAAAATTAATATAAGGCATGAAATTAGTCATCCTTATATATATTAATTCTTTTCTTGATATTCCAGTGACATTGAACTCTCAGATAAATAATGATTACTCATTATTTCATCTCGGTATGCCCATACACTCCTCAGTTCACTAATCAAGTAGCCGGTGATATTTTCTCTCTTATCGAGAGGGGTAATCCCTTCACTTCTCTCATGCTCTCTAACATGGATTAGTGTATACCCAAGCATACCAATACTTGTCACCCTGTTACGAACACGTTAGGTGTATGTCAAAGTACACAGTAATTCATAAAGAGTTTTATAGAGATTTTAGGTCTAAAAACTCTGATGCAAAACTTGCACAAGAGAAACAATTATGACTTGTAACATGTAGTGTTTTCATGAACGGATCAAATCCAGATACCATGTTCTAAACATGTACCTATGATCTTTGATTGACACTCTTGTCCTTATGATCTGTAAGATAGAACTCAACTTATCAGAGAGAGCATACTATTCTTAATTCATTTGTTATTCCCATAACAATGACTGACTAGGGATATTTAGAATGAAGTCTCATTTGTTTCAATGTCTTACAACCATGTGCCTCACACATGATAACTTAAACTGAAATAATATTCTTGGATAGTTCTATCAATTGATATGCACAGGAATACAATAGATAAAACAAATGCCTCATTTATTAAATTAAATGTTTTATAATAATGTATTAGGGCTAGGGCTTACACTAACAATCTCCCACTAGCACTAGTCCCAATTGGGCATAGCCCTAAGACCGAATGCTCTCAAATGAGCTTCGTGCAGATTTGGATGCAATTGTTTCGTCAAAGGATTTGCTACATTGTCTTCATTTGCTATATTGCTAACCTTGACGTCCCCACGATTAATGATTTCTCTGATCAGGTGGCACCTCCTGAGTATGTGTTTGGATTTTTGGTGTGACCAGGGCTCCTTAGCCTGTGCGATGGCCCCGTTGTTGTCACAGAAAATTTCTAATGGATCTAGCATCCTTGGAACCACTGCTAATCCAAAAATGAAATTTCTAATCCAAACAGCCTCTTTTGTAGCCTCGCTCGCTGCAATATACTCATATTCTGTAGTTGAGTCAGCAATTGTATCTTGCTTAGAGCTTCTCCAACTGACAGCACCACCGTTCAAAATAAAAACAAACCCAGATTGCAATATTGAATCCTGAGTACTATTCTAAAAAGCAGCATCGGCATAAACCTTGTATGACGAGCTCTTCTTGACCACCATACACCAAGAAGTGATCCTTAATCCTTTGTATGTACTTTAGAATCCCCTTTACAGTAGACTAGTGCTTCTCACCAGGGTCTTGCTGAAACCTACTGGTACCCTTTCTTTGAGTCTCCCATGCTAAAATGCTTTAGTACTTTGTTTATGTACTTTTCTTGACTTAGTCCCAAAAGTCGATTCAATCTATCTCTATAGATCCGAATACCAAGTATTGTCTCGGCTTCACCTAAGTCTTTCATTGAAAAACACTTCCCCAACCATTGCTTAACCTTTTTTAATGTTGGAATGTCATTCCCAATGAGAAGGATGTCGTCCACATATAGGACCAGAAATACTATTATGCTTCCACTAACCTTCTTGTACACACAAGGCTTATCTTCGTTCTTGATGAAGTCAAATTCTTTGACTGCTTCATCAAAATGGAGATTTCAACTTCGGGATGCTTGCTTTAATCTATAAATGGATTTTTGAAGCTTGCAAACTTTCTTAGGATGCTTGGGATTGACAAAACATTCAGGTTGTGTCATGTACACATCCTCAAGTAGATTTCCATTAAGGAAAGTAGTTTTGACATCCATTTGCCATATCTCATAGTCATGATATGCTGCTATGGCAAGCAAGATCCTAATGGACTTGAGCATGACTACAGGTGAAAAGGTCTCATCATAGTCTACACCATGAGTTTGCTGAAAACCTTTTGCTACTAGTCTACCTTTGTAGGTCTTATCAACTTTGAGTTTAAATAGCCACTTACATTCAATTACCTTAGCACCTTCTAGTGGATCAACCAAGGTCTAAACCTGGTTATCGTACATTGATTGCATCTCGAATTTCATGGCTTCAAGCCAATTTTTTGAGTTTGGGCTCTCAATAGCTTTTCGATGGTAGTAGGATCCTTATGGTCTACTAACTCAATAGTGTTACTGTCGGTGATTAGAAATCCGTATCTCTCAAACTCCCGACGTACCCTACCGAACCTTCTAGGTTCTTGTGTAATGGGTTCTTGTTCTGCAACTGGTTGTGAACTTGATCTCATTTCCAACCCATCCTCTATAGGAGTTTGTGACGCTTGAATTTCTCCAAGTTTTACTTTACTCCCACTGTCTTTCTTGAGAAGTAACTCCTTTTCCAAGAAAACAGCCTTGAGAGCAATAAATACTTTGTTCTCAGCTTGTGAGTAAAAGTAGTATCTCTTTGTTTCTTTGGCATAACCCACAACAAGCGGACAGTGGATTTGGACATTAGTTTATCAGATGTTAATTTCTTAACATGTGCTTCACAGGTCCAAATCCTGAGAAATGACATATTGGGTTCTTTCCCAATCCATACTTCATATGGTGTCTTCTCAACTGCTTTAGTTGGAGTACGATTTAGTAGAAATGCAGTAGTTTCTAATGCATAACCCCAAAAAGAGATAGTAAGATTTGCTTGACTCATCATTGATCGAACCATGTCCAATAGAGTTCGATTTCTCCTTTCGAATACACCATTCCATTGAGGTGTTCTAGGAGGAGTGAGCTATGAAATAATACCACACTCCTTCAGATGACTATCAAACTCTTGGCTTAATTATTTACCACCTCGATCTGATCGAATGGCTTTTATACTTTTGACAAGTTATTTTTCTACTTCATTCTTAAACTCTTTGAATTTCTCAAAAGTTTCAGACTTGTACTTCATTAGATAGACGTAGCCATATCTACTGAAGCATATGTGAACGTCACGAAGTAGCTAAAACCACCTCTAGCTTGTGTACTTAATGGTCCATATACATCGATATGCATTAGTTCCAATAAGTCATTAGTCCTCTCAACTTTCTTGTTAAAAGAACTTTTTGTCATTTTACCATGCAAACAGGGCTCCCATGTGTCATAAGATTCCAAATCGAATGACCAAAGCACTCCAAATTTATGGAGTCTTGAAATGCATTTTTCGTTTGCATGCCCTAAACGACAATGCCAGAAGTAAGTAGGGTTCAATTTGTTTGATTTAATCCTCTTTGTATTAATGTTGTATATGGACTATTTGTTTTGTAGATCAAGGATATAAAGGCCATTTTGCAATATGGCATTGCCATATGAAATGCCTTGGCGATGAATATGAACATTGCCATTATTAACAACAAAATCAAATCCATCCAAATCCAGACAAGAAACTGAAATAATGTTTCTACTCATAGAAGGGACATAATAACAATTTTTCAAATCTAAACAAAGTTCGGAAGGTAAAATGAGTTGATAGTCGCCTATCTCTATGGCAGCAACTCTTGCTCCATTCCCCACACGGAGGTCCACTTTATTCTTCCCAAGTAACCGCCTATTTCTTAGCCCCTGCACATTTGAACAAATGTGAGAACCACAATCGGTATCCAATACCCAAGTGGTAGAAATAGAAAGGTTAATTTCAACAACAAAAATATCAGAACTGGATGCCTTGGCTATATTCTTCTTTTGTTCTTCCTTGAAGAGAGCGTAATTCTTCCTCCAATACCCTATCTTGTTGCATTGGAAGCATATGCTCTCGCTTTCCTTGAGCTTTTGTGCCTTGGGCTTGGGTTGGGCCTAAGGTGCACTCCCATTTGACTTGAGCCGAGCCAGGTCATACTTGGGTTTTGCCTTTCCCTTAGCAAGTCCCTTTTTAATGCCCCCTTGAACCATAAGTACCGGATTAGTCTTTCGAATGTTCTCTTCAGCATTCTTAAGCATCCCATAAAGCTCGGTGACTATCTTGTTCATTGCATGCATGTTATAATTCATAACAAATGGATCATAATCGTCAGTCAATGAACCCAAGATAAAGTTAGTGGCCAAATCCTTCGGGACTTGTACCTTAAGCTTCTCAAGAGTATCAAGATACCCTTTCATCTTGAGTACATGGGTACTGACAGGAGTACCCACAGTCATCTTACAAGAAATTAAGGTCTTTGTTGTCATGAATCTCTCGTGACGAGCTTGCTCTTGGAACATCTCCTTGAGGTGCACCATGATTGCATAAGCCTCTTGGTCCATGAATTACTTTTACAAGTTAGGCACCATAGTGGCCAGCATCAGACATGTCACATCATTGGAGTCTCTCTTTTTGGTCTCAAAAGTTTCCTTTTGAACTGCAGAGACGTTCCTAGCAGGTTCTTCGGGCAAGGGTGCATCCAAAACATACGACTTCTTTTCTTGGTTAAGAACAAATCTCAAGTTTCGAGACCAATCTGTGAAATTTGTACCATTTAGTTTGTCCTTTTCTAGGACCGATTGCAATGAAAAGTTGTTGTTTGAAGAAGCCATTTTCAATCTACAATAAAAACTTAGCAAGATTAAATGAGGTCTTATTTATAATCCCACAAACCGAATTAAAATCCCTTTAAATAATTCGCGTTAGTGATTTAATGTGGGCCAAGATCCACTTTTCACAACAACTTATTAGTCAAGCTGAGCTTGTACACCTAACAAGTTAAGTTACTTAGGTAGGAAAACTCCAATCATGTCTTGTACATGCTTATTGGATCAAATGGGCTAACATCTTAAGATGTTATAGCATAAACCCATTTATTTGTTGCCCTTTCCATGTTAAGTCCAACCTACATTCACAAACCATGCCTCACAAAGATAATCGGCCACATCTAGGACTCTTAGTCTACATGACCGATGATCGATGCCTTGACATGTTTCTAATTAGGAAGGCAACTTTGAGACTTACTATTTTAGGGATTCATTTTATTACGGCTTACATGGCATACGCTTTGTCATCCATTCATAGCATACATATATATATAATTTCATAAAGTAAAGTGTGACAAACATGGGCCCAAAAACCTACAACTAAGATTCTATAATATTACATAAAAATCTTCGAGTTGGGCTTCTCCACTCTGGTGGGCTTCGTCTTGATTTACTAAGTCTTTAAATAAATTCTATTATAAGAAATAAATGAAACTTTTACAATAATACATAATGGCTTGTAGACCATATTTAATTACAAAAACCCAGGGCCCATGAATGCACCATGAATATCCATTCATCACACAAAACAAGCAAATAAATATACATAACATTCATCGATAAAACAAAGTCCAATTTTAATTAATTTAGCCAAGCCCATTAATGGAAATTGTATACTTGAACTTTTAAGAGGAGACCCCATGATGGGCCTGGGCCGAAGCCCAATGGACTAAATTTTCTTATTGAATAAGTTCTCTTAAAAGCCCAAAACACTAACTAGTTAGATTTGTGCCATAAATCAACTCTAGTATAATTTCCAATTTTGCCATTTTTAATTTTATGTCATACAACCCATAAACATTAAAAATATATATAATATGTATCAACATGAATTAAAACATAAAATCATGAAGAACATATATCATACATGGCGTTCATACTAAAACAAACAAACAACAATGAAACTAGTTGTTTAATGCTCATATAATGCCATAAAAAATACACAAACACTTAAAACGATTTTATGAGCAATTTAATAATTTAAATAAGGTCATAAAAATTGATTTAAGGTTTTTTTCAGATCTGATCTAAATGTGTTTTTGCCATTTTAATCAAAACAACACAAACAATGTTGATTAAACATATAACAAACACAAACTAGTCATAGTTTTAAGTGATTTTAAAATTAATCAATTAAATTGTCATGGAGCAGAATTAAAATTACATTTAAAATATTTCCAAACCTATTATTAATCTTTAAAAATCACTTACAAACATGCCAAACACATTTATACATTTAACTTTGAAAACTAGTTGTTAAATAAACACATATCATGCAAACTAGCACCTAGTTTCAAGATTAATATGTACCATCAGGTATTTATAATTAAATCCGACCATGAACAGCTCTAAGAACATCTTAGGATAGTATATTAACATGTCATAATAATTATAATAGCTATCTAATCATTTAAAATCATTTTTACAGCAAAAAAATGTAAAAAACTCAAAACAAAAAATTTCAACATTGCATGTTTTAAACGAACGATTTTTGAATAATTATTTAATGAATCTAAAGCACTAAAATAAGCATGTTTAGGCTCTGATACCACTGATGGAATATAACATGGCATATACATGATGCTCATGTAGAGAAAAAATAAAAAAATTGATCATACATACCACGACAATCCATAACAAGAATCGAAAACATGCAATTTTAGGGTTTTTTAAACTTACAAGCTTGGATGCTCTTCAAAATTTAATTTTGATGATGAAAAATATATAATATGAACTTATATAATTCAGATTTGTAACACCAATGCCAAAGAGTTGCCTTTACGCCACTCCTTTCTATGCTCACACACACACTTGCAAAGAAGGCTTAAAACTAGAGTGCTAGCTCTAATCTTTGAGTATTTGTCAATGGGTATTAAACTAAAGACACAAGACCTGGTATTGTTCTTTCTAAGGTTCACCAATGGCTAGCCAAAATCCAAGAGAAGAAGGAAGAGTCTTTTTCCCTTGAGAGTGGGCTTAGAGAGAGAAAAACCTAAATGGCAAAGTTACTTATTATCTATATATATCACTTAGCTTAGGGTTTGGTGTGTGCCGAAATTTACTATTATTTAGGTAGTAAAATCAGCCTCCATCACTTCCTAATTAAGTGGTATATATTGATTCAAAGACATATAGGAATTTAAATTTAATTAACTTAATTATCTAAAGATAAATAACCAATTATCTAAAGATAAATAAATAATTAATTTATTCACTCCTTTTGCCATGTTTTTCAATCTCCATGGGCCAAGTCCACTTAGCAATTTAATACCCATTATCCATATTAATTTGACTTTAAATAAAAGCCCAAATTAATGCCCAATACTCTATTTAAATATTTTAAGCCCAATGCTTTGTGTGCGATCCTATAGGTCCATTTAATTTTGGCAATGAATTAATTCAAAGGCTATATATATTCTCTAGCAAGATATTATAGCATTCCAAATTAAATGAAAATGTAAATGGCATTTAGTGACCTAATGCAATTTTGTATAGTCACTTACCCTTAAATATCAGAATTAATATAAGGCATGGAATTAGTCATCCTTATATATATTAATTCCTTTCTTGATATTCCAGTGACACTGAACTCTCAGATAAATAATGATTACTCATTATTTCATCTCGGTATGGTCATACACTTCTCAGTTCACTGATCAAGTGGCCGGTGATATTTTCTCTCTTATCGAGAGGGGTAATCCCTTCACTTCTCTCATGCTCTCTAACATGGATCAGTGCATACCCAAGCATACCCATACTTGTCACCCTGTTATGAGCATGTTAGGTGTATGTCAAAGTACATAGTAATTTATAAAGAGTTTCATAGAGATTTTAGGTCTAAGAACTCCGATGCAAAACTTGCACATGAGAAACAATTATGACTTGTACCATGTAGTGTTCTTATGAACAGATCTTATCTAGATACCATGTTCTAAACATGTATCTATGATCTCTAATTGACACTCTTGTCCTTATGATCCGTAAGACAGAACTCAACTTATCAGAGAGAGCATACTAGTCTTAATTCATTTGTTATTCCCATAACAATGACTGACTAGGGATATTTAGAATGAAGTCTCATTTGTTTCAAGGTCTTACAACCATGTGCCTCACACATGATAACTTTAACTGAAACAACATTCTTGGATAGTTCTATCAATTGATATGTACAGGAATAAAATAGATAAAATAAATGCCTCATTTATTAAATTAAATGTTTTATAACAATGTATTGGGGCTAGGGCTTACACTAACATTAGTAACATGGCTCATTTCATTTCTTGCCATAAAATAGATGATGCAACAAACATTGCTGATCTTTTCTTTAGGAATGTAGTCCGACTTTATGGTGTACCAAGAATTATTATGTCTAATAGAGATGTGAAGTTCCTAAGTCACTTTTGGAGAGTTTTGTGGGGGAATTTAGGTACTAAAATTTTATTTTCCACTACATGTCACCCACAAATTGATGGACAAGCTAAGGTAGTCAATAGGACTTTGGGAAGCATGTTGAATGCTATTATTGGAAAGAATTTAAGTACTTGTAAAGATTGTTTGCCATTTATTGAATTTGCATATTATCGTACTATACATTCTTCTACATGTTATTCTTCATTTGAAATTATATATGGTTTTAATCCATTAACTATTTTGTTTTGATGCCTTTACCATTGAATTAGCTTGCTAGCTTAGATGGCAAAAAGAAGGTTGAATTGGTTAAAACAATATATGAGAAGGCACGTGAACAAATCGAGGAAGAGGAGTTGTATATATGCACAAAAGGCTAATAAAGGAAGAAAACAAGTTATCTTTGAACTAGGTGATTGAGTTTAGGTTCATATGCAAAAAAGAAAGGTTTCCACAACAAAGGAAGTTAAAAATTGATGCAAGGGGTGATGGACCATTTCAAGTGTTGGAATGCATCAATGACAAGGCATATAAGGTTGACTTACTAGGTGAGCATAATGTTAGTGCTACTTTTAATATTTCTAATTTATCTCCTTTTAATTTTGATTCAGATTCAAGGATGAATCCTTTTGATGATGGAAAGGATGATGCAAGCACAGTAAAGGGATATCAAGCTAGGAATAAGCACAAGGATGAGTTAGCTCTGACAAGATCGAGAGCCAAAAAGTTTAAGGAGGCACTAAACACTTATTTGGAACAAATGGTGGAAACTATGGAGAGCCAAGTGAAAGAGAGCAGATCAATTTCTATCGTACCCGTAATATTCATCGTGCTCGCGGCAGAGGGCAGGATGATGAAAGCTTGACTTATTTTGGGTTTAAGTTTATTTGTAGAAGGCCCACTTTAGTTAGGATTTTTATTTGTTATTTTTATTTGGGTTTATCATAATAAATAAGCCTTATTTAAATGGGCTACAGACCACTTGTAGGAGGGCCCATTCATTTGGTCTTGTTTAGTTATCTTAAGTAGGAAATTAGATTTAATTGTCAATCCTAATAAGAATAGGAATTTTGAGCTAATAGTAATTCAATTAGGTTTAGGTTTCTCTTTAAGTGGCTATAAATACCACATTAAACTTATTGTATGGGAGATTTGATTGATTTTAATAAAATTGAGAGTTTTCTCTTTGGCTTGGCTAAAATTTACTTTGGAGAGGAGTGCTTGTCTTCTTCTATTACATCAACAACTTTAATTCTTATCAAGGTATTTATTTTGTGGCGAATTCTGTTCTTATGTTTAAATCAACCTAATTATTTACGTTTCCTTTCATATATTGATTGGGGGTTTAATAGGGTTAGGGATTTAGTCTTCTTCATGTTCATGCCATATTGTATGTTTTAGGCGTTTCGTGTTCTTTATTCTTAGGCTTCGCATCATTGTTTGATGGGTGTCAAAGCTAACAAAAATCAATCCTATCTTTTCCTAAGCAAATAAATTGTAAATAGGGTAAGAAATGGTCGAATCCACAAAGACTAGCACTAATTTAATTCTAAACAACCAGAATTTTAGCAAATAAAAATAAAAGGAGGATTTTTATAGACTAAGAACTAAAAATAATGAACTAAATCGAATAAATAAAAATAAAAAAATTAATTTAGATAAATTCAATGGATGGTAAATTCCAGTTAAAAATATTCGCAGTGTAGCATTCAATTTACCGATCATAGATGAAGAAATAATTTTAAAATCATACAACAGACTGGTTATAGTTGTCGGCTTCGCGCTCTCAACCAATCTTTTAATATTAATGAATTAACCTAGTAAGACTACAATTAATCCCTAAGCAATAAATAACCTTTTAATGAGCAAAAAAAAAATAATTTATTGACAGTATTACGGTTTAGAAAGACCCGACCTAAGCCAACCAACCTATAAGAAAGATTAATTTAGACCAAATCATGCATTTACTTAATATAATAGCCCTTATGAGAGAAGCTATACTAATTGTTACTTGTATTGACTTCACTAAATAATTATAGAGTTAGTAAATTCAATTAGCAATATACTATTTAATTAAATTCACAAAGAGCGCTATTTACACACCTAATAATAATCAGGATATGGTTTCCTACATCACAGTAAATAACGTGAACATGGCAAGAATTTAAAAATAAAAATTAAAGTGGACCAATCTCACAGCATAAGGAATCCTGGCTTTGATTAATCTTTAACTTAAATAAAGAGTTTAGCTACACATGGCCATCGAGAAAATTAACAAGATGAAATTAAAGCTACCATTTTAGATCTATAGAGCAAAAATGCAGGAAGGAAGAAGAGAGACTAAACCTCTCATTTTTCCTTTAAAATTCCTCCAAAATAGGAAAAGTAATAAAATCTTATCTTAGACACCATGACTCGAGGCAGCCTAGATCAGGATTACCCGATGATGAGGAGATAACATATTACTTATAATAAGTGTGGATCTCAAAGCTCTGATTGTAAATTTCTCTTATTTTTCTCAAAAGATTTCATGGTTTTTCAAGTGTTTTTATAAAAGAGCACAAAAAACCTCAATTTTGGGCCTTCAATAGTGATGGATGCCTGTCTGTCGTATGGGGGGACAGCCGTCTATGGCTCTCTCTTTCATGTTTAGGTCAGATCAGGGGTATTTTGGAAGTTTTGGTCCTTTTTGCCTGAGAGATGCCTATCCCTCAATGGGGGACGTCCGTCTGTGGGTTTTTTTCCAGAATTTTCACATTTTTGGAAATTCAAAAATAGAAAGATAACTCCTATAGGAAATTATCCAAATTTCAGGGGGATAATCCCTTTAGATTAGAATAGATAGACTTGGATTCAACTCCAATTCTATTCTAGGTGTAAAAGAAAGATATTTAGGGTTTCAAAAGGGGAAGGAATCAGTTTTTTACAGAGCCAAAAATACTTAGAGAAGAGAAAAATCAATTTCTTCTTTCTCGAAGAGATTACTTTGCTCTAACAATCTTTTTGATCCAAACACACACACATTGAATTCATTCAATTTTCTTGAAAATAAAGAGCGTAATCGAAATGGAGAATCTGGACTAAAAGAATTTTAGATTCAGAATATCTCCTCATGGTAATATTCTAAGCTTTCTTGCTATTTTCTCTCTCTAAAATTACCATGTACAATCATGCTAATATTTCTTTAAATAAGTATCTTAAAATATGTGTTTATGTGATTTGCATGCCCATAGTGTGTTAAGATATAAACCTGGATTGATATGTATGCTAGAGGCATGATTAGAGATTCCTTTATCGTTGTATAATTTCAAGCATTTATTTTATTCTGTAATCCTATAATTGAATTGATTTTTTTTTGTGTTTTATGTATGATTTAATATTACAATATTGTTCTGGCATATCCTAAGCTTTGATTGTTAGGTTTCGACAAAGGAAATATGAAACAAAAATGCAATGGATATATGAAACCCACCAGGATCCATGCGATCTAATTGACTTAATGAAGAGAAAGTAGCAATTACTAACCTCTTGAAGCGTAAAATCATCTTGTAGGTATGCCTCATACAAAACGAACCCCCTTTATCGGTATGCACACTCGAACATAACGAATGGATTCGCCCGAAGTGCTAACTCCCTTCCTTCTTGGTGGCTAGGGTAATATAGAAAAATGATTTTCTCTTTTTCACTCTCTCAAGGGTGACGACTCACCTTTTTAATATGTCTGTTTAGAGTTTTTAAACCATACATATCATATATATATAGGTGACCTAACCCTAATTAAAAGAGAGAGAGATTTCGGGCCCACATTTCTTATTAAAATAAGAAATACTTAACTTCTTATTTGACATAAGAATTATAATATTAATCTTAATTAATAGTTATTTATTTTATACATTTATTTTGAATTTTAATTTGTCACAAAATAAAATTTGAAATGCCCGAATTAACCCTTAGTCCATTCATCACATTTTATGCGTGCAATCCAATAGGTTCATATTATGTTGGTCGTGGGCCCCAATCCCATCACGGGCCCACAAGTTATAAGCAGCCTCTAGCAAGATATTACGACTATCAAAATAATATGAATATCGATACTTCGATTTTAACCTAATATGTAACGTCCCCAAATTTGCATTTGTCATGCATAACATGTTGTGGAGTGTGAATAGTTACCCTAGGATAGATATCGAAGTGATCGGGGTTGAATAGGATAGAAAACTTGCAAATTATGTAAGGTTAAATGTGCCCGAGCCAAAAAAATCCAAGGATGGATGATCTAGCAGGCAGGGCGAGGTAAGGGTAGATTATGAAAGTACATGTTAAACGAAGTCTAATGGTACAATTTAAGAAGAAATTAAGGTCAAATAGGGCTCTAAAAGGGCAAACAAAGAAAAAATTCACTTGTTAGTGTAGGTTTGACCATAGCTTTGACCACATATTTGGGCATCCTAATGACCTCCAATGGGCTTCATATTTCACATACATGTTATAAATAGTATAAGTACCCCCAAGGAACTGAAAAATAGCAATTCTGCTAGTTTTGAAATTTTGGATTTCGGATCGGCTGCATGAGTCGCCAAAGCTAAAAGTATACATATATAATGTCGGAATAAGCTGAAATTTTTATTACATGTTGAATATATAGTGACACTCGGGTAAAATTTTAGAGCAATCTGATATCATGAATGAAAATTCATATTTCGGGGTGTAAATTCAATATCAGATCATTTGGAGGGCCAAATCCAAGAATTTGACCATAAAATTTCACATGAGTCACTAATTTGAAGCCATGATTAGGTTTGAATGAGCTTAGATTAGTAGGGTAAGCCCAAGTGCATGGATGAGTGATAAGTGGCTAAATTTAAAGCCTTTAGATTCAATAGTAAATGAGTGAATTATTTTCGCATATATATAGGCCATCAGATAAAGGTTAGAGACATCTATAAGTCTCTCAAAAACTACAGCATTTTCCCTTCTCTTTCTTCAAAGATCCGAACCACCCCTTAAAGCATACCTCTCCATCATTTTCTCTCACTAAAGCTTTCTCTCTCCTAATCTTACACCCTAATTCCAGCCACATACTTAGAAATTCACTCTCTTTCACTTAGAGAAGGGCTTGCATCAAGAAGATGCCAAGAAACTAAGGATTTAAAGTAAAAACCCTAAGGTGAACTTTTGGAATTTTATGAGTTTTAGGTAGAATTTGAAGAGAAAATTGCATAAGAATTTAGAATAGGACTAGAGAATTATAGTAGTGACTTTAAATTGCTTGAAATGATGATTAACATTGTGTTTTGTTTCCTTTCAAATTCGGCCATAAGAAGAAAACCAAGAGAAAAAGGAAAGGAAGGAAGGAAAGGGAAAATAAAAAGAAACATAGGTGTCTTGTAAGCTTAATTGAGATTAGTGGATGTGTTTTACATTTAATTTTACCATTTTTAGTTGAAATTCCTTAAGTTTCCTATTATGTAACTATGCTATATGGCTTTAAATGATGAAATAATTTAGTATGACTTGATATAATAGTAAATTAAGTTATTATAAGCATAAATTAGTGAAGAAATTAAAATGGAAGTAATTGATTCTTTGGTGGCTGAATGGAACATCTTAAGAAACTTTTAGTGTGTTTGATGTTTAATTGAGTAATTAGTGATAATTAAGTATAATAAGGCATAAGGAAGATAATGGTAGTGATTAAAATGAAAATTTAGAATATATACTTATTTATGTAATAGTCACATAATGTACAAAGTTAATGAAACTTAAGAATTCTCACCTAAATTTAGTATGTATTACTATATTATGGCAAATGATTATAAAACTAATTATGATATGAATTTGGAAGAGGAAATAAATTGTAGATGTAACTATGTTAAGTGGCCGAATGGTAACATGTGTGATAAAGGTGATGTTTTGTTGAATTGTTTTTATATTAAATGTATGTGTGAAGAATTGATGCTTAACAAGCCTATACTAATGTATATAAGAGCATAAGATGACTATTACAACGCCATTAATATGAATAACAATGGAAAAATACAAAATATAATAAATTTTGATGTTGCCTTTAGTGTTTAGCGGGTAACCAGGATTTTAAGATAGTATGGCTAGCCATAGAGGCACTTACCCCGCGGTATACTATTATTGTTATTGTCTCTGTCATTGTTATTGCTAGTGCATTGGATTTACTATTTAGCCGGCTCATTATGATACTGTACTGGAGCATGGTATCGTACCCCAGTAGTATGGTCCTTCCAGCTCATTGGAATACTATTCCATTTATCCAGTTTATGGTGTCCCATTGTTGACTACTAGGGGCAAAAGTGTAATTTCACAATTAAACTTGGTAAAAATGGTAATTACAATAATAAAAATGTCATTAGTGTGAATAAATTTGAGAATGAATGAAAAATGAGGTTAAAAGAGTGAATAAGGGCATAAATATAATTACACGATTAATTTGGAGTAAAATGGTCAAATAATGTGGAAAATATGATTGAAAAAAGAGGTAAAATAGTCATTTTGACCAAAAAGGGTAAAACTATAAATAAAAAAAGTTCGAGGACTGAACTGTAAATTGCCACCTCAAGAAGAACTTTTAGAGACTAAAATATAATTTAAGCAATTAAAGTGAAATAAAAGTCAAGAAAAATCAATTAGGTCAAAATTGAGATTTAATTAGGTTAAACTGAAGAAAAGTCAAGCTAAAGTCAAAATTTGTAAAATTTTTGGAAATGTCAAACTTTAGGGGTAAAATCATAATTGTACACTTAAACTTGGGAATTATTGAAATTAAATTAGAAAAATGAATTTTGAAATAATTAGGCAAAAATTTTAATGCAAGGAGAATAAATTTGAAATTTATTAAGTATGTAGATTTAATGGATTTAATAATAAATTTAAGTAATTTTAGGTGGACAATTGATTTGAGTGAAATTTTTTGTAATTGCATCCACCACTAAGTGACTATGTTGCTTAGCGTATAGTTTATTGTGACTGTGCGCAGGGACAGGAGTAGCAGGCCCAACTAAGAAGACTGAATTATGGCATGTACTTAGGAAAAATCTTTTTGGATTTTTTTTGGGTTGTATAAATATGTATAAATTATGAGAATTTACCTGTAATGGCCTATAATGTTAATGTTATGTGAAATTGTGGCATCGTGTGAATGGATTATGCATGATTTGTATGCGATTGGTTATGAATTTATTTTGGTGATGAAATGAAATTATAGAAGTGTTGCGTTGTTGATTGGAGTTTTGGAGTTGGAGGAATTATATTTGGGAGTGTAAATTGAATTTTTACAGGTTCGGGTAGCATGAATATTAAGCTCTCATGTTGTCGAATTTTTGTTTAATTAAGAAATAAATTAATACGGATTTAGAAATTGTATAGAGGGTGTTACATTAATTGGTATCAGAGCGTGGTTTAGGTGATCCTAAGATCGGAGTTAATATGTGTGAAATTGATTGGGGAAGGATGAATGCATATATAATATGTGTACATGCCAAGTTATTGTGATATAAATATTGGGATTTAAATCTTACCTATCCCATTGGTATTTCAGTATTGATCATGGCTTACGGCTCCAAGCAGCTTGCGGAGTTAGCGAGTGATGCTGAGAGTGAGGCTTCTACGAGCCCAGAAATGTAAGAATCAGTACCAAGTACTAGATCGCAGCTGCCCTCCCAGTACACTCCTACACAAGTGCCTTAGGCTCCTCCACCTCCTGCATCGGCTGATTTTATACAGATAATTGCAAAGTTTTTCTAAAAGTTTTAGCCTCAGCAGCAGGCACCACCCCAGTCATCCAGAAGATCTATACTGGAGTAGTTAAAAAGATTGGGTGCGAAAGATTTTTATGGCCGAAAGCCGATCACAGCCCCAGAAGCAGAAGAATGGCTTATGAAAATTGTAAGAAAGTTTGAGATCACTCATAGCCCGCCAAAGGAAAAGCTTGAGGGAGTAATAACACTATTTCAAGGACCAGCTTATATATGGTAGGACACAGTTAGATGTCATGAGCCACCAGAGCAGGTCACATGGGATTATTTTTATCAACAATTTTCTGATGAATATGTAGGCATAGAGTACCTGAGATCTATGGAGGAGGCTTTTTGGCGATTATGCCAGGGCAATCGGATAGTCCAGAAGTATGACCGGGAGTTTGAGAGGCTTAGTTTTTATATGAAAAATTATAGATTTCCTCCATAAAAGTTATGTTAGTTGTTTGAGAGAGGCTTCCATAATGACTTGAGAAAGATTTTGGCAATCCGAGAGTACACAAATAGAAAGGAGTTGGTCGATGCAGCTATTAAAATGAAGACTGTTTAGTAGGAAGAATTGAGCAGATGGCTAGATTTCAGCAGAGAAGAAGGCCGGCTTCAGGGTCATCGGGCAGTGGATCTAGTAAAAAAACTAGGAGTTCTATTGCAGCTCCCAATAGGATTCTTCGATTACACCAGTGACTAGTCAGCGTACCACTGCATGGGCACCCTCTTCTACAGCATTAGTGGGTAATACTTATTGGGGTTCAGGTTCTGCTACGTATGAGGTACCGATCTATGAGCATTATAGGAGATGACATCCAGATGAGTGTTAGAGGTTAACAGGGGCTTGCTTGAGGTATGGGTCATACCATGAATATTTAACATAAACAAGATAATAAACCCCCAATCTAAAGAACCCCCAAACAAGATTGATTGGAAATGCTTATAATAGATTAATTTAGAAAACAAGAAGAAGAAGAATCAAGCATACATTAATCATGCAAATAGCCTCAGTCTAATTCTTCATGCAATAGTAAGAATCAATAATAAATTAAACTCTCACAAATTTGGCCAAGCCGAAGAAAATTCTCATTAATAAAAAATCAAGTGTGTTACAAATGAAGAATTCAGCCCTTTATATAGGCTAGGCAGCCACCCCTCCCTATATGAATTAAAATAAAACACTAACTCTAAGAGATAAAAATGAAATAAATAACAAAGATAATTCCTAACCTTTATCTAAATGTATTTGGTTACAATATGGACTAAGTACATGAAGAAATAAAGATAAATACAATCTGAAAATAATCCTAAAAGCTCGTGATAAATATGCATAATTATCCTAAGAAAATAAAAGAATGAATATAAACACAATCTTGGCTATAAGTGGATTTTGGCCAACCCTTTAGAGATATGGTCAAGCTATTATTTCTCTCTCAAACTCTTTTTAATAATATCCTAAAATAATAAGTTTTTATCAAGAAAAATCAACTCCTAAAATTTAGGACTCTAAGGCCATGTTTGGTTCTATGTATTAGATACAGGACTGTATAATATAATATAGTATAATACAATATATAGTGTTTGGTAATTTTTTTAAAAATAATACATGGATTAAATTATATAGAATCAGGCATTTTATCCCTCATATACGGGATAAAATAATACCTCAATATCCCTTGAATTTATATAATACGGTGTAAATGGCATCAATTTCGGCATCACTGTTGCCTTTGATCCTCCTGATCTTCGGCCACCTTTATCTCCAATAGATTTCATTTTTTTAAGAAAAAATAACAAAACCAAAAGCCCTAAATCTCTATTGTTCGATTTTTGTTCTTCTCTCACTCAACCACCATTATTGAAGCTTTCATGGCTGGCCAGTGATCATATCATCCATCATCGATTAGATTTCTTATTTTTGGTATGTATAATATTTTTTAAAATTTTTTATCTCTTATTTTCTGGTATTTGTTTCTTTGGTTCTTTTTCCTTTCTATTTCAAATTCAAGCCAATGATTAAAAAATAGAGGAAAAGAAGAAACAATTTAATTCCCTCTTTGCCTTTCCAATCTCCACCAAAATCTCATCTAATTCACTTTGGGCAAAACTGGGAACAATTGGAGATCTACATATTTTAGGAAGTCATTTGTATTTTTTTAGGAGATCTCGTTTTCCAGCTACAAGTTCTCTCTTTCTCTATTTTTTTATTTTTTAAATATAATAGTTGCTTTGCTTTTATGTGTTTTATTGCTTATTTTATTTATATTTTGCAAATTTATGGTTGATAGGCTTCTTCATTTTTGTTGTCTTGTAGAAACAACAGCTATATTAGAAATTCATATTTTTTTATTCATCAACCTTCCTTCAATCATCAAAGTATGTTCTTTTTTACTTTCTAAAATCTTATAATGCTATATGGGATGTCTATTATTTTTGCTATATTATAGTTGGATTGGTTTTAATCTGAGAATTAATTGAATTTTCATGAAATCATGTGATTTAGATTTACATTTGGGTTCTCTGTGGGAAAGTTTTTTTTTATTGTGTTGCCAACCATTTTGATCCTTTGCTCCCTTTAATTGCAAATCTCCTTGCTTTGTTAGCTCAAACATGCACTTATTGATACCCGAAATGTGAATAGCATGCCTCCAAGCATTGCAGTTAAATCCCTTAAAAACCATTGTGACATCCTCTTTTAAGTTTTAACTAACTGAGGATAGTGGCTATAATGAAACCATTCTTAAAACGGAACATAATCTCAAGTCACACTGCTTGGAAACCTTGCAATTCCACAAATATAAGAAAAATAAACAACTAATATTTGAAATTGAACTTTCAAACCCAAAACAACAATAAAATATGCATTTCATTCATTTAAAACTACAAGAAAAATATAAAGCTAGGTAGTGGACGTTGTTTATTTAAGACCCAATCCTGTATAAGTGGCATACAAATTTCCATTTGTATGGCAACAATTATCAACTTATTCTGTCATTTTAGCTCGATTCTTCATTCAAAGTTTGTCAAACTTCTGGAATGAGGATATTCTAAGTACCTTTATAGATATTCTTCAAATTGTTGCATTCAAAAG
Source organism: Excoecaria agallocha (assembly GCA_037975025.1). Lineage (NCBI taxonomy): Eukaryota > Viridiplantae > Streptophyta > Magnoliopsida > Malpighiales > Euphorbiaceae > Excoecaria > Excoecaria agallocha. The sequence goes on from CM075817.1 coordinate 25,495,442, forward strand.
TTATATAAATTATAAAATAATGATTAACTATAAAATGCTTTATATGATATATATATATATATATATATATATATATATATATATATATATATATATATATATATATATATATATATATATATATATATATAATGTTTTTGTCATTAAGACTCTTACAATTTATTAGAAATAATAAATAATGCCTAAAGAGTGCAACCTGATATTAGAGAGCATGTATTAACATAAGCAATCCTTATATAATTAATAATAGTATTTTTCTTATATAATTAACCACTACTGCAGTTATGAAAACATTACATATGTTTTTACCTACTGTGTTCGGTGTTTCTTCTGTTTTGAATATGGAACTATCAGTTTTCAACTTTGTTCTCTTAGAGCTATAATCTATAATATTGTTTCATTGAAATTGCAATAAATTTCAGCTTATCTAGAAGAAGACAATGTGATCCTATTTTTAGTTTATGTTGCTAACAATTATGCTGTAAATCATATTATTATACTAGTAGGGAATCTTCCAATGAAGCATATAGATATCTATATAGGTCCCAGCTAAAGAAACCAACAAAAATCGCAACTATAACTACAGGCAAATTAGTGTTGGAGGATATTAACTAATGCCACATTCATTATGTATATAATAAATTAGGTGTTGTACATATACATATGTGTATGAAACATTATTGGCTTTTATTATTTTTTGAAATGAATAAATCATTTCTCTGTGCTGAATGCCTACACAAGTTGATCAATCCATTTGATCAGTTGTATTCTTAGTTTTGCCTAAAAAAATTGACAATGACAGGAAAAATTAAGCTATTATAACAACTAATAATTATTAATGACTCAGAGGATAAAATGTCACTTTATTTACTAAAATTGCCCTAAAATTAAATTAATGATCAAAGTTCCAGGAGATTAATTACATTAGTAGCTATAAAAGTATATGGCCTTGTTAAGAACTAATTTCTTGCTAACATGAAGTAGGAATGTAGTGACAAACTCCAAAGTCATATAGTTTACAGTAGGAAGCCAGGATGTTCTTCAATGCATGTATGTTAGAATGAGCACCTTTAATCTCATTATAGTGCTCAAATGTTATTAGCGGTTCAAGAAGGCTTGCTAGGTAACATTTGATCGAAATTGCCACATCAACTGGATTCACACCTTTTGGTAATAAAGCATTGGGATCTATAACATATTTATACACCAACATATTATCCTATTGCCATAATAAAGCAGTACCAGTAAACCTAAGCATAGTATAGTCAAGTTACCTTGGTTGTATATCTAAACCAGTTCTTGAATAACCTTTTTATCTCCCTCAACTTTAAACAAGTACATAGAGTTTAATCCTGACAATAAAAGTAATAAATGATTACACCCAGTCAGAATGATCGTTGAAGTGGATGAATACTAATATATTGTCTCATCTGATATCAACTCACCTGATAATATGAGATAATCTGGACATCTGACAAAAATTTGGGGAACAAACCTGTTGAATTGTTGCCTTTGTATTGTGACCTCAATTGGAACTCCAAATACTAAATATACAAAGTTATGCAGTTGTTAATCTATCTTTTAACATATATAAATAAATTCAGTGTGCAGATCAGTTTACCTTTACTATAGTGTAACAAAACCAAGCTTACTCCCTTTAAAGCCCCAAAACCTGTAAGTTGCTTCTTCCATTATAGGTGCATTTAAAATGCATTTCTTTATTTAAATTATCTGCGCATTGATTTTTTTTCTAATTTATTTATTATGTCTAATGCTTTTCATTTTTTAATTATTTGAGTAGATATGGATCAAAGAAATGTTATGTTTTACATAATCATAAGGACGTGGCATTTGTACATGATGTAGTTGCTATTGATGATTATGATTCATATGGAAAATATGAAGAAAAGGCAAATTAGGAGCAAAATGCTAAGAGATAAAAGCATTGATAGGGATCAAGTTCATTTTATTTATGTGAATAGCATAATTGGCAACAATGACTTACATTGTATTAATCAATTAATAATGGATAGAAGAACATTTTGAATACTATGTGATCTTCGAACTCATGGAAAGATTAAAGATGATGGACCGGTACGATTAGCAGAGAAAGTATGTATGTTTTTACATATTCTTGCCCACCATGTGAAAAATCATACAATTATCTCTAGATTTTTGAGGTCACATGAAACTATTAGTAGACATTTTAATTGTATTTTAAATGGAAATTTATGACTACAAAGCATTTTTCTTCATATTCAGAACCTATCCAAGATGATTGTATTGATGATAGGTGGAACTGGTTCAATGTTAGTTAATAAAAATTAACTACATACAATAATTTATAACTCAAGATTTTTTGTTATCATCACTAATAGTTGGAATTTATTTGTTGATTGTTCAATATAAAAAAATAAAATTATTTAGGAGTATTAGATGGAACTTATATTAAGGTTTGCATGGGTGAAGACAAACCTAGATATCGTACTAGAAATAGAGAGATTGCAACTAATGTACTCAGTGTTTGTTCATGTGATATAAATTTTATATTTGTTTTATCTGGCTGGGAAGGATCTGTATCTGATTCTAAAGTGCTTCGAGATGCATTAAGTAGATAAAATGGATTTAAGGTTCCTACAGGTAAATAAAAATTCATATTTAAATTATATTAAATATATATTAAGAAAAATTTTATATAATTATATATTTTTTTATTTAGGAAATTATTATCTTGTTGATGGCAGGTACACAAATGGAGAGGGATTTCTTGTTCCGTATAGGGGTACCCATTATCATTTTTCAAAGTGGAGAGAAGGAAGTCAGCTTGTTAATTATGAATAATTTTTTAATATGAAACATGCCTCGGCCAGAAATGTAATAGAAAGATGTTTTGGCTTGCTTAAGATGTGGTGGGCTATGTTAAGAAGTCTATCTTTTTATCCTATTAAGATACAATGTTGAATCATTATTGCTTGTTGTTAACTGCATAACCTTATTATAGGTGAAATGAATGTTGATCCGTTAGAGCAAACAATAGAAAATTTAGGTAATGATGAAGAAAATTATGAAATTATTTCTTAAATACAACCAAATCATCTGATCAATGGATTACTTGGAGGGCTAATTTAGCTATGAGGATGTATGATGAGTGGAGAGCATATAGACGACATTAGTTATAGCACCCTTATTCTATAATCTAAACATATCACTTTATTCGTCTCATTACACATGTTCTACTGTGTAACATAAACATATATCAACTATATAGAGAACTGATATTCATACTTAATCCATAAAAGTACTAAACTATTAAAACTTCACAATATACATTAGAGTCTCTGTACAAAAATATAACCGCTAATAACATCTTACAAAATAGTTGTACTTTTACAAAATTTCCAACACAACATAAAACCTTTGAAATACAAAAAGGAATAAAAAGACAACTATATACTTTATAATCTTCAAAGACTTGTGTTGGCCAGCCAGCTACAGATATCAATCCTGAGAGAAAGTCTTAACCTTGCAACCTACACGGATGAAACACCCGTGCTAAGCTATAAAGCTTAGTGGGGAACTAAATCATGATAGACGACCACTCACAGTGATCGTCAACAAGCATCCAACATGCTTCAAATATAACAATGATTTATTTCAAGAAATGAAAGAAATTAAACATTTAAATTCACTTATAGAAATCATACAATGTAATACATATAAGAATAAAGGACTCATATATATAGAGAGCATTTAGCAATTAACATGCAATTTGTTTTTGTACTAGCAGTATAGATACATATGTATATTGAGCATTCTTTTAGACTTGGATTTTGTATGCAACAAAAGGAATTTCATATGTAGAATAGTATAAAGTCAACTAAGAATTTGCATGCCTTATTAAACTTTTCTTAACCTTGATAATAAAGCCTGCATTATTCTAAAGAGTGGATAACGGGTTATACGGTGGTACCCGAAGGTACTAGGTCACCCGAAGGCACCAAAGAGATAATAGGTCACCCGAAGGCACCAAGGAGATACCCGGAGGTATTAAACGATGATCCTTTGTAGGGATAAAACTATATGATAAATCGGTGGACCCAAACAAGGTCAATCAAATAACATGGACCCAAACGGGGTCAATCAAATAACATGGACCCAAACGGGGTCAATCAAATAACATGGACCGGTCAAGCGGACCCAAACGGGGTCGGCTACAACCCACACGAGGGTTGTTTAAATTAACTTTAACTTTTAAACCCAAACAGGGTCACTATCTTTTAAATTCAAATGGACCTAAAGAGGTCAAAATGTTCAAAAGCAGCTGCAAGTTACCCTTATAGGCATGCCTATCTATCCACTTCCTAGACTCAACGCAGGCAATAAAATCTATTTACTTTATCTTTCATTTATTCATTCATATTCATATATGCACACGTATACTCTTGGGTAACTATAAACAATGTACTCGTACACATGCTCATGTAACTTTCTGTAAACTTATAAATATACTCACTGTTAGGTATTACTACTTTATACTTTATAATCTTATTCGATCATGTAATCTATTTCGTATGTCAAAACCCATGTATAATGATGTTCAAGGTAATCATATTCATGTTCATGTAATACTTTCTTTAAACATATGATCATACACATTATTGAGTATTGCTATTTTCTACTTGAAATTAGTTCAAGGAAAGATCCCTTTTCAATCATGCATTTATATACATAGTAGTATAAATCTATTTATGGCTATGAGCAGTATAATCATAATCATATGCATGAATACGAGTATAATCAGCACAATACAATTATCTGTGAATGAACATATGTCACTGTCTTCATATACTCTTTGCATAGTGGCGTATAAGTTCAACATATAAGTATATACATGTAAGCATAATTTCATGTAATAAATCATGTACATATGTTTGAATTTATGTGATTATACCTATCTTTATTGTCAATCATATTACATGCTATTTATAATTCAATTTGTAATCATATATACACATATTTAACATAACTATATTTAAACCAAATATAGAAAACAAATTAAAATTCTTCCTACACAAATCTGCACAGGGGCAGCTTTCTGGATCAAAATTAGGTGCCCTTTTTGGTCTAGTAAATGTTGTTTTTAGGCCATGTGACCTTCTACAATTTCATTTCCCTGTATTTCTTGTTTCTAAAACATCAAAATTTGTCACAATATCTCATCTATATTCAAGATATTCAAGAAAAACCATTAGCTGTTCATAAATTCAGAAACAGTTATTGTAACCACTTGTAAAATTTTTAGAATAAAATGGGAAGTGAATCAGCCTAACTTTCCTTCAAAACAATCCTGCTCTTAGTTGTCTAGTTTATCCAGAATTTTACAGCATAGCTTTTTGACTCCCCTACTAAGATTTATGTCCAAAATACCACAATCTGTTCCTTAACAGTATATCCAGTTTTCAAGAATTTCAAGCGAACATTAGGAACTCATAAAAACATAATTAAAAAAGTTTCCTTCATAAAAAATGTTAATTTATAAGTCTATTTTGCATGTGATTCGACCTCATAGCATTCTGAGCAATACACACAAAAATACATCATTTTTACTTCAGCCTGTTCTGAAACCGAAATTAACAACTCACTACAATTTCAAGTGAACATTTGAATAGCTTACAAGCATATTTAGCCCTTGGTATCTCCTACAAAGTTATAGGTATGTTTCTCATGTAAAATATAAAATTTGAATTAACTAAATTGAGATTTTATAACCCAAATTATGCTGTAATTACAGCAACTAGTTCATGATACTAACATATTTCTCTTTATTAAAGATTCATAAAACTTATTCTCATTACATTTGTTCAACATATCCTACAAAAATATTCATGTTACTTCTCTATTTATTTACATGAAAGTATGAGAATACTAATCCCCTGTGTTTCTAATTTCCAAAACATCAAGAATTACCTTAATATCACATTTATAACTCAAGATATTGAAGAAAACTATAAGCTGTTCATAACACCAAAACAGTTTTTGTCACCAATTAGAAAATTCATAAAATAAATGGGCACATAATTAGACCAACTTCCCTTCATCAAAGTTGTGCTCCTATGTATCTAGTTGACCCATAATTTTATATCATAACGTTTTGACTTTTCTACTGATAATTATGCCAAAAATACTAAGATCTATTCTTTGACAGTGAACAACTGTTTCTACGAGATTCAAGCTAATTTTAAGAGAAGTTAGAGGCCGATCTAGAAATGATTTCCTTCTACAAAAATATACATTAATGTCTTAATAAAACATACCAACTTGAATCATTCAATTTCCTTTTCTAGAACTCAAGTTATTAACAAACTAATACAGCTAGGTCAAATGAACTTAACCCAGAATTTCAAATTCATTAACTTTTCTTCTTTCAAAGGCTACTGTTTTGGGCATTTTTGAGGACCTTAGAGGAAACATTTCATTATTGTTATTTCTATAACATTTGTAGGCACAGAAGTCCCGGTTCTAACCCAACTAATTAGATCAAATTCGGAGTTCAAAAATTCAACTTATGATCAAATTAGTCATTGGAGGTCAATCCGAATTTCTGGACAGCATTTTTACATTAATGTCTAATATCTTAATATAAGTCAATATATTTATAAAATCCATAATCAACACAATATTAATGCATGCAAGAAATAATAGTTCCCAAACCTGGACATGTAATTCAAATCTTCTTTAAATTTTCCTTTCACTCTTAGTCCTTTGCAAGCCCTTTTCCTTGTCTCTTCTACCTTCTTTTTATCCTTTGCATCAATTCATTCATTCAACAACAATCTTCCATCATTTATCTTAATCCATCATCAATCAAAATAAGAAGGAGATGAAGATGAAGAGATAAACTATCAAGTTAAAATATTTACCTTATAGTTTTATACTAATGATCTAGATTGAACAACATGCAATTATTTCCTCTTCAAGAAGACCTTGAGAAATCATCTATGGCTTTAAGAAATGAGAAGGATAAAGGAAATTTCTGTAACTCTCTCTAGAATTTCGTCCACCACCATCTCTTATTAAGTTTCCCTTTCATTCCACTAGCAAAAAGACTATTTATAATAGTTAGGAAAATTCCCTTTTTGGTCCCTCAACAAGTTGCATGTCCGTTAATTAACCCACACCTTTTTGCATGTTATAAAGTGATCCCTCCATTTCTTGCATGTTATAAATTAACCTATTCATTTATTCTTTCTCTGCAATTAACCTCTCAATTATTCATTTATTCACATTTGCCCCTAAAGATGCCGTAATTATAAATTTACCCCAGATTAATACTTTTTACTTCCATTACGCCCTTGAATATTATTAAACAAACAATAATAATTTAATTATGACCTTATAAAATTTATACCATATAATTTACACATTTATCACATAATTATTGATAACTTAATAATATTTTTTTGCCCCAATTAATAGCTTAGCTCTTAATAATTCATCAAATAATGCTCAATTAGACTTTAATAACATGTAATTGCCTTTGAATTCTACTAAGGCCTATTTTGGGTCCTTACATTAGTGGTGCTTATAAATTTATTACATTGATTCATGTACTATCATTTTGTAATTTTGGTGATTAAAATATATATTTTTATTAAATGGATTATGTTTCTATTTAATTGAATATTTATTATATGTTTATATTAGAATATTTGACTCCTAGTTTTGTTTATGCATGCATTATATATGAATAATATTTTATAGATTTAAAATTTTCATTTAGGAATGGATATTAGACAAAGTTCTTAATATAAAGGAACCAGATGAACGTGGAGTAAGAATGAAGAAGAGTCACTATTAAAAATTCTTGAAGAAATAGTTGCTAATGGTGGTAAATGTGAAAATAGTACCTTCAGATCTGGAACCATGAAAGCCATTGAAAAAAAGATGCAAGAGTTACTTCTAGATTTTGGATTAAAAGTTAATCCCCATATAGATTCAAGGATGAGAAAATGAAAAAAAAATGCAATAGTCTATGACATAATGAACAAAAGTGGTTTTTCTTGGAACGACGTAACCAAATGTATTGAGGTTGATAGTGATGAGGCATAGCAAGCTTATATCCAGGTTTAAATTTTATTATTTGTGTATTTAATTTTTTCATATAACTTAAATCTAATTTATTATGCTTTTTGAATTTTTGTAGCACAATACTGATGCAGTGGAATGGAAATGAAAACATTTCACTATATTTGATTGCCTTGCTAATATATATGGGAATGATAAAGCAACTGATAAAGGAGTTGAAACACTAGCTAATATGGCAAATGCAGTTGACCTTGAAGATGAAAATTGAGGTAATATTAATGACGATAGTATGCAAGGGATTGATATTAATGAGACTTCACCACTATTAGTTTCAAATGTATCTACTAATGCATCTCAAATTGGTAAGAGAAAGAAAAACAAGGTAAGTGATGAATCTGATCCCAATAGTATGGAATTATTTAAAGAAATATTCAAAGAAAGTGTTGGTCAAATTGTTACTATTATTGAAATTTTTATTAGAGCAAACGATGACCATTCTGACATTTCTAATGAGCTGGAGGCAATGGATATTTCTCCTGAAGATCATCTTAACATTTTACAAGCAATAATAGATAAACTTCAGCATGTGACAATATTCAGGTCACTAAAATTTGAAATTAGGAAGATATTTGTTTAAATTTTACTTAGACAAATAAAGGATATTTAACAGAATATTCAATGCATTAGTTATGTCTTTAATTAGGTACATTTTTCACAAAGATATATGAACTTTTTGTATTCATTGATTATTTGGATTATGTCTAAAATAATAATGATGAAGTTTATTTATTTCGATTTGTTATCGGACTATGTATAAAATTATTAATATTAGCACCTTTGTTAATATATTTCAGCTATATAATTAAATGTTATTATTTGTTTAATTATTAATTTATCTACTAATATACATTTGTATTTCAAGAAATTTGTGCCTTTTTTTTAAAAGAAATTGATTAATGTACAAAAATTTGTAATTTATAATTAATACTTTTGCCTAAATTGGTAAATTACATAATTTTTTATTTTTTAAAAAATAATACTGTATGATATTATACACCAAATACAGTCTAAAATAGTATAGACTTATACAATTATATACCAAACACTGTATAATATAATATAGGCTAATACTATACAGACTAATACTGTACAGGCTAATACTATACAAGCTAATACAATATAGTGAACCAAATGTAGCCTAAGTTCACCAATGTAGGCTTAAACCTAAATCTGATCCAAGCCCATTAAAATTCAGCTTTACCATGTAAAATTTGGCCCCCTTAGATATTCTAAGCCTCAAACAGTTATTTCGATCCAACTCTTCATAAGAGATAAGACCAATTTTAGCCTACCCACTTAAACTATCCAAAACAATCAAATAAGCACAAAATAAAACAAATCTAAACTAAACTGGCCCAATTCATTTTCTTAGGTTCTAGGCTGCCCAAATATACTTAATTAAATATTACATAAAGAATAAAAACTAAATAAAGTAACTTGAAGGCCCATTGCACCATTTGGTCTAAACTTGTCTTCATAGTCCAATTTAGCTTCTTTCTCTTTTTGAACTTTCATTTTCTCTACATAAGGTCTCATGCATGCTCGTAGGACTTCTTTAAGATTTTTTGATATTGCTCTTATTATTGGTCCTTAGGAAAGTGCTAGTTTATCTCTCTTATTATCGGTGTGATTGGTCATGCTCATATCATGTTATTCTAATTATTGGACGATTTGCTTCTGTAATAATTTAAGTAGTTGATTCATTTATTTATTGCTTTCCATGTTTGCTTGGGATGTTCATTTAATTTTTAAGCTTTGCATTATGTGAGAGAGGAGAGGTAATTAAATATAAAACTCAATTATAAAATAACACCTAACCAAGATGCCTAATAAAAGTAACACCAATCTCTATTTGAAATCAAAAGGTTAAGATTTATTTCTCGATACTTTATTGGGTGGCGACTCTATGATACTTACCTTTTTTAGGTCCATTAGTAGACACGTTCATGGGTTGACTACCAATAATAATTTAGGTTGGATCCCTTTTATTATGAAGTACCAATTTATGAGTTAAAGCGAGCTTCATTTGGTCTTGGATCCTGAAAATGGGCTTCCAAAAATCCAATCAAAATTGAGAGATGGCTTCGATACGTATCATAGTGGTGACTCCACTAGGGACTAGAGAGACCTTACACTTAAAAATATCTTGGTTAAGTTCTTTATAATTGGATTTTATTTATTAATCTTATCTTTTTTTTTAAATTGCATTTCTTGCATACATCTTAAAGGCTTAGAATTAAGTTAGGCATCCCCTTTTAGCCCTGATGCTATCTTGAAGCATATCCTATATTCACTCAATGTGAAGAGGTGTCAAGGAGACCTACCAAACTAAGTCTAGTACCAAATGGTATATAAAATAGTGATCCATTAGTCATTATGCTCATGATGAGTTACACCTATTGGTAGGGACCATGCTTGGGTAGCCCTAAAGTTCCATCAAACTTGACTCAAGCCTATGTAATGACAATAGCAACTTTCCCTAGGTTGTATAACCATAATAACTTTTACTTGCAATATGGAGCTTTGTGTATTGACCAAACTTAAATAAATTAAGAAGGTACCAATCAAAGACAGCCATGCTTTGATAGGCCCAATTCGATCTGTGTGAGTTAGACAAAATATATAATGGTCAAAATCCATACACCTGCACTTTCAATTAGAGAGGTTATACTGTCGATTTTTCATCATTCACCATTTGCATCCATTAGGTACCCTGTTGACCCATGGGCTAAGCCTACTTAGGAAAGAGATAACATAACCTCTTATAGGGGAGCAATAAGGTTGGAAGGTTTTTATCTATGCTTGTATGTGGTTGTTATTTGATGCCTAACAAAAGTATACATTGCATTCCTACATTATTTATGTACCATATTCACGCATAATGTATCATACATCACTCCTAACATATGATTCTTGTAACCATCATAGACTCATCTTGGTGGTTTAGAGGATTGATGATTGCCTGGTTCAAAGATCTATATCCAGGCTATTGAGATCAAGTTCGGGTTTGGAGTTAGGTTCAGAGGTTGGTTTTGAGTTGGGTTTAAGTCAATTGTCAGGAAGTAATCAAGAAATAAGATAAAAAATGAAAGATGATCAATTGAATGAGACTAGAAGGGTAAATAAATTGGAAAAGTGACTAATGACATAACAATGAGGTTTTCATTCTTAAAGGAACCTCTATTGGGCTTTTAATAATGTAGGATATCTAGATCAGAGTTAGATAGAAGGTTTCAGGATTTTGAAGAGAGGCTTATGGTCATGATTGGAGGGATAGTGACTTCTATAGAACCAAATATTATAACTCAACCTGTAGCATGTGCTCGTAAGATAACAGAGCCAATGCATGTTGGGAACACTACCACAACTGATGCTACCATGCCTCGAGACCTATCTAGGAGAGAACAGAGGTATGATCTTAAAGATGATGTCATAGAAGAGAAAGATAAATAATATGTTCCTTTATTAATGAACATGAGGATTAGGGATCTTAGACTGAGGATCTGGCCTTTAAGAAGATAAAGGAGAAAATTAAGGCCATGTTTAGGTTGTTATCTGGGGGTAAGAGAACAAATCCTAATGATAGGGACTTAGATATAGATGAACCATTACTTTAAAGGTTTAAAATGCCTGATTAGCCAAGGTTTAATGTCTCTTTAGATCCTTTAACGCATGTCAAATAATACACATTGATCATGAAGGGGAATATGTTGGCAAGAAGCATAAGGTGGAGTACTTTTGTCTAAGTTTAATAGGGCCTGTAATAAATTGGTATCACTGGTTGGATATGCATATTAAAGAGGATTGGGATCTGTTAATTGAGGAGTTCCTTAATCGGTATAATTGTAGTACTAGGATAAAGGTTACTTTAAAAGACTTCAAGTTACTTTAGCAAAAGTATGATGAATCCTTTCATAAGTACCTCACTAGGTGAAGAAATAGGGTAATGGAGATGAAGAGGAAGACTAACACAGTTGATTAGATTAGGTTATTCATCAGGAATGTAAGCCTATATTTGAGGGATAACTTGAAAATGAAGGGTTTGAAGGACTGGGAGTCTTTAAAGGATATAGCCATAAAAGCTAAAGGAGAGCACTTAGCCAAAAGGGTAAGTAGTGAGAGTGCAAGGAAGAATTTTGTCATAACAAGGTAGTGGAGAACAATAGTGGTTTGAATAGAATTCGAAAGACTACAGAGGTGTCTACCATATAAGCTATTCGGAGATATTATTCCAATTTAGGTAAGTCACTATCTTAGGTGTTGGATCGCTTGAGCAAAAAAGGGAAGCTTTAACCACTCCCCTCAAGCCTTATAAAAAATTAAGGGCTACCCCCTCATAGAGAGGACTAGTATTGTGCATACCATCAGCATAGCTGAATAGCCTTTCTGTGGATTTCATGTGTCCACCATCAATGATGAAGAAAGTGAGGGTAGTTTTGCTGATTGCCTATAAATGGTTAACATGATGAAGAAGATGAACTTCCGACTAGGTGTTGGGTTAGGTAAGAACTCCCAAGGGTCTCAGACTACTATAGCTGCTAAGGGTCAGAAGGATAAAAAGGGTTTAGGCTTTACTGTTTCCAATCAGAAGGATAAGGGGAAAGGAGCAGTAAAAGAGATTTCCCACATTTCACATAGATTTATGCTAGCTTCAAGTATTTGCCTTTATTACGGAGAGAATGAACCTCAAATAGTAGGGGAGAGAGCTAGTGCTAGGAATTGAGCTGTTCAATGATGTGTTTGATTAGGAGCAAGGGATTATCAAGCCATTTGAGGGTTTTTAGGATGAATAGATTCTTCTACACCATTTAGCTTGGGACAAGGAAGTGCCTGAAGAGGTCTTGATAGAGAAGTTGTTTTTTATTTAGCTAATAGGTATAAGAAAGTTTTAGGTTGAAGATCCACCAGAGGCTAAGGATAGAGAGACATATAATGCTGCTAAGACTGAAGAGGATACTTTCATTGATATTGTTTATGTTCTAACCTTTTTGATGAGAAAATTGATTTTTTTATTATATTAATAAGATGAACAATTATGCTTACTTATGTGATGTTTCTTCTGATTTCAATATGTATAAACATGATTATGAACCATTCATATTTAACATTAGCTCAACAAACACATGTTCATTTAATCTCGAAACTAAAGAAAATCCAAAAGAAATTTTATTGGCATCAAATATAACTACTGAAAAGAGAGAAATTTGAGAGAATATTGAAAAAATGCAAAAAAGTTTTTGCCTAAACCTATGAAGACATGTCGGGAATAGATCGGGAAATTACTGAATATGCCATCCTAATATATTCAGGATATAACCAAGTCAAGCAAAAACTTAAGAGGCTTAGACTAGAGTGAGTTAAAAAGGTTAAAGAAGAGATCAAGAAACAAATAAAGGCTAATTTCCTAGTGGAAGTTCAATACCCCATGTGGCTGGACAAATGTAGTTTCTATAGCAAAAAAGGATGGAAGAGTTAGAGTTTATATAGATTATAGGGATTTAAACAAAGCTTATGCTAAGGATGATTTCCCTCTACCTCACATAGATGCCCTGGTCGATAGTACAGTTGCCTGTGCCATGTACAGTTTTGTAGATGGGTATGTAAGGTATAATTAGATTTGAACAAGATAGTTGATCAGATTAAGATAACTTTCATAACTGAATGAGGTATGTATGCCTACCAAGTTATACCTTTTGGGCTTAAAAATGTAGGTGCTACCTATTAGAGGATGGAAACTAGGATACTAGATGATTTGATTTACAAGGAAGTGGAGGTATATGTGGATGATATGATGATCAAGTCAGTGTTGGGAATCAACGGTTACATGCATCTCATACATAAGCGGAATTTAAAATTTTTAACCAATATATCTGATCTTGCCATGAACTTAAAATATACATATTAATGAGAATAAAAAAAATCACCTTTTATTTTTTGTTGTACAGTTGATTTTCCTTCGCACTAGGTTGCTGCAAACCACAGTGTTCAAAATCGAACACCTCCAATGAGTAATCCACACTAGAGATTGATAGAATGAACCAACAATTGGTAGAAAACAAGGGCTGGCCAAAAATCCTAGAAGCTAGCTTTGGGAGTGGTGGCTAGGGTAGAGAGAAAAAGAGAAGAAACTTTTCTTAAGTGTTCACACAGTCTTAACCCTAATTCCCATCACTTGGATTTTTATAGTTAGGTTAAAAATCCAAATTCATAATGGGATTGGGCTCTTTAAAATTGCTGGAGAATTATTAATTGGGCTTCTGGAATTATTTATAATTATTTGGGCTCAATTAAATCCAATTTAAGCCATTTCATAAAAGACTATGCATAAAACCCACAAACTAGGCCCTTTGTACATATACTTGGATTTAATTACCCAAATGAATTCCAAATCCAACCAAATTAAATATGTAGGCTCCATAACACTTATGTAACATATTTAATTTATTTTGGTCCAAGAAATAGGCCTCCAAGGCCTTCTATTTGGAGTTCGTATGTGGCCCTTCTTTTAGAGGGTTTTTACGCCAACTTCACTTCTCTGGGCCTCTGTAATTCCTCCAATGGATATTAATTATTATATCAGCCCTATAACACTTAAAGTCCAATAATAATTAATTATGAAATACATTATTTCAATTAGGTCCAATTTTACAGAACATTTCTCAAAAGTTCTGCGAACAATTTTACTTGATCATAATTAATTAAACTCTTTAATTAATTATTATCTTATTCACTTCTCTATCCCCATAATAATATCAAATGTGTGTGACCTATTGGGTTCCTATCCATATTAGCAATATAATATGTAATTGTGAGTTCTATTCAAAACTCACATGATTTAAACTCCTTTAAATCATTTTATCAATCCCCATTGATATTCTTGATACATTATTATACAAGTCATGATTGGCCTCTAGCTAGGCATCATGACTACCTAAATGTCAGGAAAGTTAAGTGGTTTGACTATACCCTTCCATAGAAACAGTTACCGTGCAATTACTCCTTTCACCACTCTTATCTTAATTAGATTCTGAGTATGGATTGCTGTCAACTCATATAAATCTAATTATGTATGTTCTATTAATTTAACCATTGTTCCCAAAATGCCCTCCATAGATCTCTATCCATCTTGGCATATTACTTTGGCCAGAGATTCTCTGAACAAGGCAATTATAAAATCATGCGAGATAACTTCCCTTATTAAATTAGGATGGTGAATCCTTTGTCAATCACTCAACTATCTTCAAGTAGGTCATGATATATCCAATCTCCTAACTATGTTCACTCCCAGTTGGAAGTAATCAGTTATGGAGTTAAAATATACCACTTGTTACTTAAGATAACTTTGGTGATCTCAAGTCTAAGGATACTTGCACAACCACTATGAAGAGATTCCTCAATGACATAGATTTAATATCCATGTAAGGATTCTCTATACAGGTCTCCAATGAACTTGTTCTTCTAACAAGCATCCACATGTTAGCTTTGATTATCTTCCATAATCACAGTTATGAGAACCACTGCTTGAACCATTCAAGAAGCATAACATGTGCTAGTCTATCCGAATTAACAATGTCCTATCTTGTTAATTCTATGACTAGGGATATTTAGATATTAACACATTTGCATGCAATAGACACCTCATGTCATGAACACTTTCATGATTGTCTTTGCACTGTGTTTATAATATCAAGGACTTCATTTATTAATTTAAGATTTACAAAATCATGTATTTAAACATAGCATTAATAAATGAATAATGCCTTTTATTAAGAATATAAATTCATATATATGAAATTCATCCCTTTTACATGGGCTTTAGGGCATACTCTCTAACAGTCAGTCACCCGAGAAGGTCATTTTAAGGCATTAGAGAGGTTCTTCTAGGGAATTGACAAGTACAACATAGGCCTTAGCTCGAAGAAGTATATCTTTGGGGTCACCCTAGGTAAGCTTTTGGGACATATAGTGTGTATTAGCCCAAATATCGAGTTGGTCGAAAATAGTATTTTTTAATAATGAACAGTGACATAGGGTGAATAGTGTCTCCTGAAGTTGAAAAATATTTTATTAGACCATTGAAAAGAATAGATTAGCAGGAGTCCAAGAATGTAATTTAGACTGAAAATGAGGTCATATGGGTCATCAAAAGTAAAAAAATATGGAAAAAGTCACAGTTTTGGTTCAAATAGTCCCCGGGTTGACTAAGGTTTCATCGAAACTTTAAAAATAGCAAATTACCTTTAAAAATCACAAGAATTTTCATATTTACATTGAATGAGATGCAAAATCATATAGTAAAGAAAAAGTAATTTTTTAGCTACATTAAAAATCGAGCTATCAAATTGGTAAATATGGACCAAATCAAAAAATAGTATTCAATTTACCTGAAAATATTCATGAAGCCTAATTAACATATTTTAAGAATTTTAAAAGTATTTTTAGGAAGGTTTGAACTTAAGAAGTAAGAGAAAAATGATGATTTTGGTTTAAATAGTAATCGATAGACAGTGAATTTGATTGAGACTTTAAAAACAGTAAAGGATCTTTAAAAATTACATGAATTTTTAGTTAGGCTCTAATTGGTATTTAGAATTATCTGGTAGTGAAAAAGTAATTTTACGAAAACATCGAAAATTGGCTAATCGGACCGGTTTAAGTGAATTGGATCAGAAATAGATTTTGATTGAGTCAAATTTTTTTATGAAGGCTACATTATATATTTTAAGAATTATATAATTGATTTGAAGTGAAATTGAGCTTTGAAAGTGAGAGAAATAATTTTTGGAGGCAAAATGGACTTAAAATGGATTTTAGGCTTGAATTAAGCCCAACCACTTTGGTTGGACTAGCCCAGCCTAAAAATTAGGGTATATATACCCCAAAATATCAATATTTTAAGGATAACTATAGAAATTTTTCAGCTGCTATCCCTTCTCTCTTGGCCAAATGGTGTTCCTCACCATTTTCTTTTGATTTCTTAATCTCTCTCCTAACCTCTTCTTAAATTCAATCTTATAAAGTAAATTCCAGCCTCCCATTTCATTGATAATAATCCCAAAAGATCAATTAAGGTTGAAGAAGTGTGAGAAATCAAGAGGGAAAGCTTATGTCTCAAAATTAAGGTATGTAAAATTGAGATTTTTAATTTAGTTCAAAGGTTCTAATAGGTAAATTGGGATAAAATGAATAAAAGGGTATTTTAGTAATTTATGAATGAAACAAAGTTTAGGGACTAAGCCATAATTTTTCAAATGAATATTGAATTAATAAGTGTAAAATGTATAATTAGTGTCAAAATTATGAATAAAATGAATAAAAGGGTATTTTAGTAATTTATGAATGAAACAAGGTTTAGGGACTAAGCCATAATTTTTCAAATGAATATTGAATTAATAAGTGTAAAATGTATAATTAGTGTCAAAATTATGAATAAAATGAATAAAAGGGTATTTTAGTAATTTATAAAACAAAGAGAGAAGAAGAAAGATGTATTTAAAATGAAAGAAATTAAAAGTTCAAGGGTAAAATTGAAATTTTGTAAAATATTGAGGAAAGAGGATAAAAATGGTAAATTAGGTATCTTAAAGGTTAATTAATTGAAATGAATAATTAATTGAATATTAAATGCAAATTTGTATAATAAATGAAATCAAGGGAATAAACCAAACTTTTACAAAAAAAATAGTGAATTAATGATGCAAAATGTATAACAATAGAAAATTCATAAATAAAATGAACTAAAGGGGTAATTTAGTAATTTATTAAAAAATGAGTATTGTATGGTAACTTTATGAGTGATTATTGAGATAATGGTATTAATTGAATAAATAATGGCATTGTGCTAAATTGTTCATAATAATGTTAATTGACAACTAAATGGTAATTTGTCTGGCATAAAGGATTAAAGTGTAAAAAGATATTAATGTGATTAGTTTAAGGATTATATTGTAATTAAAAATTCTTATGTAAGTCATTAAAGTAATTGTTAGGAGTGAAAAGTAAATGATCAAATAGTAACAAATAGCAAGGTTAAAAAGATTGGTCTAATAATAATGAAGAAAACTATAAATTTATAATAAACAAAATATTTGATTGTATTGGATGTAAATAAACAATATATATATATATATATATATATATATATATATATATATATATATATATATATATATATATATATATATATATATATATGATAAAATAGTTAAATGAATTTTAAGTTGTATATATATTGTTTAAAGTGAATACTATGGAAATGTCAAGGCAAGTGGAAAAGAAAATGATATATTTCAAACTGAAAGAAAATAAGTATTATAGAATGAATGAATGCCTAATTAATCGAATGTATAAAAACTATTTGAAAGTTTTAAATAAGTACTGAATGATTGGAGTAGAACATGCCAGTAATTAAATTAAAAATAAAAAAATGATCAATAAAGTGTATGGAAATTAATTGAATATTGTCCTTAGTAGTAATCTAGAAGTTAAATCTAGTGCAGGATATAGTTGGCTAGCCATAGGGATATTAAATGTATAGCTGCAGTATGGATTATGGCGACTCGCTTTAGTAGGCCAACGACGGTCTACTGACTGAATGAACTGTTGAAATGTGAAATATGAATGGAATGTAATGTTCGAGTGGTTTTTTGGAGTCACTCTAAATGTACTGATCTCGTGAATCCGATTCAAAGATTCTTACCAGATTTATACTAGGGGCAAACCAAAGAAAGAAATTGAATTAAATTATTCATAAAAGAATGAAAAATAACAAAGCAGAATGAAAATCAATCGTAAAATATAAATGTTATATTGGAATGTCTAATAAAGTACTGAATAGCTAATTACCAAAGTAAAAGTACAAGAACAGTGATGTGATTGTAAAATGAATAGTAGATAACTAATCGAAAATGGTGCCTACAAATAATGAATTAAAATGGAAATGAATGAAAAAAATACTGACTAACGAAAATGTATATATAATATTGGTATAAGAATTTAATTAAAATAGTATTCATATGGTTAGGCACAAATTTAATATAAGAACTGAATTGTCCAAACTATACTAAAGTGACTAAACGAAATGGGATAATAAAACCAGCTAGGTAATGTTATGGCTGCCAATATTGAAGTGAAAACTAAACCAAAATGTAATCTAATGAAACTTCATGGATTAAACCATAAATAAACCTTAATTAAGAGATTGAAATGTAGAGTAAAATGAAAGTAAGAAAGTATTGGGTATAATACAAACATAAAGAATAAAATAAAGAGACACTGAGTAACGTAACTGTAAAACTAAAGATTAATGTTTAAATATATAAGTAATGATGAAATTGACAACGAAAATAGTATATGATTGTAAATTAAGAAATGAACAGAAGAATTGTAAATGGCTTAAGTATTGTAGCATAAAAGAAGAACAAAGGCACGCATACTGTAAATTGTTTAATGGTCCAAAGAAAGATGAATACCGAAGGGAATATAAAGAGAATGAAAGTAAATTAAGGTAAAAAGTGTAACTAATTTAAAGAATATAATTTAATTGAAAAAAAGTTACTGCTTCTATTATCATAATGAATGTAATGTATTAAGTGTAATCAAAATAAAGTAAAAATAAATACAACCGAGTATATAAAATTAATGTAAAATGATCCAAGTGTAACAACTAATTGAATTAACAAGAAAAGTAATAACTACTAAAAGTATTATGAAAACCAACTGAAATGTAAAGTAAGATAAAAGCCAATATATTTAATGATAGATTAAAAATACAAAGTAAAAAGGAAGGTTAAGTAACTATTAAATAAAAAATTAGTAAAACAGAAAGTTAAAGAAAGGGGTAAACAAAATGTTAAATGAATAAGGTTACAAAATAAAAATGTAATGTGTGCACTTGTGTGTGCATGAATGAATCTATTATTGGAAAGGCTGGGATTTGTATCCACCACTGGGCATTTTTAATGCAGTTTATGGAAGTAGAAAGTTGAAGTTGATCAAGGACAATGGTGCCAGGCAAGAGTAACAGTATAGACATGGCATGTGTGTGTGTATATATATTCAAGCGATGTAACTAACTTAGGTATAGATAGTTATGTGCTGTAGTGTAAGCATTGGTACTATTCTATACATAGTATCTTTAAATTTTTATTGTTACTATTAACTGATGTTACTGATATGATATTAATTAATGTTTTAGAAATTTTTTTTACTGTACTGTTTACTATAGCAATTGTAACTATCATAGTGTGTTAACATTTGATCACTGTACATATAGTACAATGGTATAAAGGTGTTACATAGCAAGCCAAAAAGATAAAGAAGTAAACCATGATAAGGTGAGAGCCATTAGAGAGATGCTAGTACCCCAGAAGGAAAAATAGGTGAGGATTCTTGTCGAGAATTTAGTACATAAGTAGGTTCATAGCCAAGTTAACTTTGATTTGCGAGCCAATAATAAAGCTACTTAAGAAAGATAAGCTAGTGGTTTGGAACAAAGATTGTCAAAAGGCATTTGATACCATCAAGGAATATCTACTACATCCACCAGTGTTGTGATCATCTCAGGTAGGTAAGCCTATGATTTTGTATTTGGCCATAGAGGATAGTTTGGTAGGAGCAATGATGGCTCAAGAGGATGATTTTAGGATTAAGTATGCAGTATACTACCCTATAAGAAGTTTCTCCTTTATGAGGCAAAGTATATAGAAGTAGAAAAGATTTATCTGGTAGTCATATGGGCATTGAAGAAACTGAGACACTACTTCCATTCCTATAGAATACAAGTTGTGGCTAAATAAAGTCCTCTCAGGTATTTGCAAGAAACACCATCGCTTTTAGGGAAAATGGGAAGGTGGTTGATTCTCTTATAAGAATTTGATGTGGAATACGTTACTAAGAAGACTATTAAGGGGAGAGCAATAATTGAGTTCTTAGCTGATCAATCATTAAAAGGTGGAAAGATGATTTATTCTTTTTTTTCCTCGATATTCCTAGTTATAAGAAGCTAATTCATTTGCAACCTTATCCACACTCTAAAAAACATGTTTATATGTACATTCTCTCTACCTTAGTTGTTGAGGACCATTTGCCTAACTACTCGTCTAAATTTGCATTCAACCTTCCCTATTTTATATTTTTTTTATTATGTAATTGGTTGTTATCTCAGCATATATCCTTAATTGAATTCAAACTTTCATTATAAAACTTTATGTCTTATAATACTAAATTAACTAATTAAGTTTCAATTTATCACCTAATTTCACTACTTTAACTAAAAGGTCCAATTAATTGATTTTTATTACTTTTTTTTTTCAATTGATCAAAATTCATTCAGCATTTTATTTCTCCCATCTTCAATAATTACAAGAATTTCAATATGCTCAATTAACATTTCTTTATCATTTGAATAGAGATGAGAGAAGTTAAATGCTGACTGGACTATTATTATGTCAAAAAAATTAAATTAAATTAAAGTAAATCATTCTCATCATCAGTCAACTGAAAAAGTATCTAGACTTTTTAGCTACCGTACAATAATTTTAATATTATAGGGTATAAAAGTTAAAGAATTTATTGTGTAATAACCCGTAAATTCCCCTATACATGCAGTCCAAATTAAGCAACTGACAGTGTTAGAAGAGATTTGGGTTTTTGGACAAAAGGTGTAATAAAAATACATTATATTTAACTGACAAAAGTATAATAAGGATTTGTAAATTTTAGAAAAATAAGGATTTGAAAATTTCAATATTGAAATGCAACTAGCTGAAAAAAATCAATTAAACTTGGCTTAACTCTTCCTTTTATGCAACAAATGTCTGTAGCATGTGCAAGAATTACATAAACATGTATTGATCTTGTATACATAAACCACAAAGAACAAACAAGCAGAATATCATCTGTTGAAAATAGAGAATTTCACAATATCATGCTTGCAGTTTCCCAAGTCAACCACACAACAATACTTACAGTTGTAAAGATGCTGTAGAATGGAAATACACAATAGCATAAGGCTTCTGTATCAAGGGCACTCAAATTCCTGAAATATAGCAATTACGACATAATTTAGTGGCTAACAAGTTAGTGCTTTATAAACAAATAACCCATTACTGATAAATTATCAATAGATATTATTTATCGCTATAACAAATAATAAAAATAATATATATACAATCTCAAGGGAAAGGAAACGAATAGCTATAGCAGGATAATAGTTATAAATGAAAATAGTGCAGTAACTAGTTAGCTAGAAAATATATAGCTTTGATAGTTTAGATGTCAAGTAAGCTTTATAATCCATTTTAATGGTATGGGAATAGTGAGACATATTTAAAATCTCTCAAAAATAATTGACCTTCGATGCAGGTAAAGGTCAATGGTATTTGAACTCTAATAATCCCTCAAAGTAAGCATGCAAATGTTTGTACTTGAAGAAAAAATAATGTGCAAAATCCAATACAAGGTGCCAAAAATGCAAGCAATTACATACTATAGATAATATACCTTTCACCGGACACCAAATTCCTCACATCTAAAATCACAAAACCTTAAAATTAACTCCAAAGAAAAAACATACCAGAAATAAATTAAACAACAAAATCACAAAAAAACATAAACTAACATAACACAAAAAGGATAGCAAAATGAGAAAATCAAGAGAACTCACCATGGTTGAACAAGTATAGGTCGGCGATGAGATTGGGTGCCGACAGGTGGAGGTCAGTGATGACATTAAATTAGAAATTGTTGAATCAGCTGCTCCTTTATAATGGTTGGTAATACTACTTAAAGGCAGATAAACCGATGACTAGAGCTTCACCGAAGGCTCGTTGAAGGTGCACCAGCGCTGCCGCCATGGAGGTTAGAACCCCAGATTCCCATTTTCGGTGATTGTGCACCCAAACACCTCACAATTTGATCGGGATCTACTCTGAAAATCATCAGTTCTCCCTTCTCCGATCTGTTCACTGCCGGTGAGTGAGACGATCGGTGGACACCAAGATGTTCACCTCGCCGCTAGGAGTTCTCCAGTGGTGTTTGTTTTGCCATTTGTCATTGTGGGTCACTGGAGAGAAAGGAGGAGTGTTTGGTACAGAGAGAAAAATGAAGAGGAAGAAGGCAGTTCTAATGGCAGACACATGATGGAAAATAGAAGGATGGCCAGCAATAAAATGAATGACAATGAGGGACCCTCCGATGGCTTGCACTGGTGTCCAGTTGATGGTGGCTTTCCATCTTTTTCACTTCTTCCATTCCCGATTTCTTCTTTACCCCCCTATTCTCTTTTTTTTGTAGCTATAATATGTGAAGGAATATAGTATAATAATATTAAGTTGGAAGAAATATGTTGTATTAAATTTAAGTATTAAAATTTTATATGTGAGTTCACCTGACATCTATTATTAAAATAGCTTAAGGGACCATCAAATTAGATATTTCATCCGCCTCTTCCTCAAAATGTAATTTGAAAAATAGTTAGATTTGTGTATATATTTATATGTAAATTATGTTTTGGTTCAAAATATTCTTGAATTATCAAATTAATTCAGATTTGTCTCTATAGTTATCAAATTTATTTACATTATATTCACTTTTTGTTAAAAGTGTTTTATTATTGCGCTCACTATTATAAATAAGAAAAATGTTAATCGTCTTGTGATGAAAGTGACATTTTTGAAAAAAAAAATTCAAAGAGTAATTTTGTACTATTTTATATAATTTAAAAATAAAGTTAACCCTTGTTAAAAAAATTGTACATGAATGTTAACGAATGTTAATGAAGATTATAGCTTTACCAGTTAGATTTTTCTCATTAGAAAATATAAAACATCTTGAAGTATTCTAACTAAGAAGTTAATCTTTCTATGTTGAGTTGGATAGAATCTCTCCTTTGCTTTTTCAGTAACAAATAATTAAGAAATAAAATTTTGATTGGTCAGCTTTAATATATTTATTCATTAATGACTTTGAAATACATCCAACTATTGTACATAGCATCATTTGTATCTTTTTAAAAATTCTCATACATTTATCCAAAAATATTTAACTAATTATAAAAATTGGGATTTTTTTAATAGAATAGTTAAATAGAATTAATAGAGTGATAAAAAATTAAGTATTCTTAATTTTTTCTTAATTATTTATGTAGATTACCTATGAAATTGAATTCTGTAGGGAAAATTACCTACGGAATGGCAATTTCGTAGGGAAAATACCGACAGAATATTTATTCCGTCGGTAAATTTTGTGTACAATTTTAACCATGCAATATTAGCGCTAATTTACCGACGGAATAAAATTTCGTTGGTAATTTCCCTACGGAATTCAATTTTCGTAGGGAATTTACCTACTAAATGGCAATTTCATAGGGGAAATATCGACGGAATATTTATTCCGTCAGTAAATTTTGTGTATAATTTTAATCACATAATATTGGCGCTAATTTACCGACGAAATAAACATTCTGTCGGTAATTTCCCTACAAAATTCAATTTAAGTAGGGAATTTACCTATGAAATGGTAATTTCGTAGGGAAATTTTCGACAGAATCTTTTATTTCATAGGTAAATTTTGTGTATAATTTTAGTCGCGTAATATTGATGCCAATTTAACGATGGTTTTTTCGATTCTGTTGCTAAATTCCATCGGTAAAGTTTGGTGGGAAAATTTCCCTCCATTATTTATGATGGATTTCTTATTCCATCGCAATAAATATTTTTTCCGACAATTTTCCCTAAGAATCGATAATTAGCGACGAAAATTTTTTCATTGGAAATTAGGATTTTTCTTGTAGTGTTGGGGATTCATCTTTAGTGGTATACCGAGTGAGGGGTGAATGGTTAGTGAAGGAAGAGCAATTATTGCCTTATCTCAAGTGTTTAAAATCTTTGAGCGGCCAATTCGAGCTTTGTACTTTCAGGTATGTGCCTAGAGAAGAGAACCAACTGGCAAATGTTTTAGCAACTTTGGTATCAATGTGGGATAATCCGAAAGAGGTGAGTATAAAGCCCATGCTGATTTTGAGTTTTGACAAACCATGCTTCGAAGACGAGTAGGTTATGGATGTCAAAGTGGATGATGGAAAGCCTTGGTACTATAACATTCGAAATTATTTATAAAGGCCAATGTTTCCTAAGGAGGCTACTAAAAAGGACCAAAGGACGATTTGTAAGCTATCTACCCAATTCATTACTATAGGAGAGATACTCTACAAGAGATAGCCTAATAGAATCCAATTAAGTTGCCTAGATAAAAATGAAGTAAGAAGGGTCATGAAAGAAGTGCATGTAGGAGTGTGTGGGGCCTATATGAACATATGAATGGTTTGGCTTTAGCTATGAAGATTATACGTCAAGGATTCTTTCGGTTTACAATGGATACTGATTATTCTAAGTATGTCGAGAGTGCCAACTGTGCCAACAGCATGTATACTTGAGACATCTATTGATTTTTATCTTATGCAACCTTACGTCATCATGGCTATTAACTACATGGGGTATAGACATCATGGATATGATCCATCCCCTGCTTCAAATGGGCATAAGTTCATAATAGTGGTCATTGACAACTTTACCAAATGGGTAAAAGCATAATTCTTCAAAAAGATAGATGCAAGGGACATGAATAAGTTCATTGAGAGGAATCTAATATGTAGATACAGTTTGCCTTATCATATAGTGTCAGATAATGGGTTATAATTTTTTAGTGAAACCAGACAGATGCTTCTCAAGAATGTAGTTTAGTACCATAAGTCCTATCCCTGTAGACCTCAAGCAAATGGAGCGATCGAGGTACCTAATAAGAATGCCAAAAGAATTCTAGCCAAGATGGTACGAACTTATAAAGACCGATCTGATAAGCTATCTTTCGTATTATTGGGTTACACGACCATAAATAGAACTTCAAAAGGTGTTACTCTATTTTATCTTATTTATGGGGTAGAAGCAGTATTGCAAGTAAAAATTAAGCATCAATCTTTGAGGGTGGTTTTGAAAGCTGAGATAACGAAAGCAGAATGGGCTAGATAGAGGCTATTATAGATTAACTTGATGGATGGGACAGAATGAGGCCATATTATCAAATCATGTCTACTAGAAGAGGCTAGCTCGCTCGTTTGGGAATAAAGTTAAGATGCATCATTTGAAAGAAGGTCATCTAGTGTTCAAATAGATGAGGCCAAGAATTCCAGACATTCGAGGCAAGTTGAGGCCCATATAGGAAAGACCTTTCATGCTACGGAAGTTATTATCTAAGGGAGCTACCATTTTATTGAACAGTGATGGCAATGAGTTCAAAAAGCCGGTGAACATAGATAGATTGAAAAGGTTCCATGGCTAAGACCAAAAAAAAGAAAAGGAAAAGAATAAATGCCCTACAGGTAAAAAATAAAAAATGGCAGCTTTGCTAAAATTGGTTGCTTCATGAGGGTGAAAACAAAAAAAAAAAAGACACCAGAGGTAAATATTAGAGGCTAAGAGAAAATAAATAATCAAGAAAATCTAAGAGAGCTGATTGATGATAGGAGTTATGATGCTTGTAAAGTTTCAATTTAAGATTAAATAATATATGTCTTTAGGGTAATATCAAATACTAATCATACAAGCTGAAATAAAAAAGAAATATTATGCATGTATTTGTTATGTCATCAATGTATCTAAAGTAGCATACTCTTTTTGCATATTCAAAATTAAAAGGTTCAATAAAAGCAAAGACATAATCCATGATGGTATATGATCTAGCCTATCTGTATCACCCCTCTCTCTCTATCTAGGTGCTTGAGAGATTAGAGTCTATTGTCGACTACTGGATTGGTGAACCCACTTGCTTATAGAAGGATGAAGTGGTGAAGTCACAAGCATAAATCTTTAAAATAGTAATCCTCATCGAAATTCGGGTCTAAATCCTCTAATGATACTCTGACACAAAGGGAAAAACAAGTGTACCACCATGAAAGCCCAATAGACACCTGACAATGTCCTATCAATCCTTGAATTAGCGAGTGCAACAAGCAACGATATAAAAAGTAACACGATACAATCCACACAAATGAACACATTTAGAGGCCTCATTTTAGATTATAGAGGTGATGGATAGCCAAGCACACCTGAAAATAATATCATTATCTATCAGTTGACCTATCTAGTCAACTCCCTCCTGGATTATCTCAAATAAAAGCTGTAAGTGTTAGATAATAACATAATTCATAGGCTACGCACCCGTAACCCTAAAATGAGAAGGAAGATCCAATAATAGCTTTAGCTTTTCATAAAGCCATATCTGAAAGAAAAGCTATTGGGGTGAGTTAGATTCATCTTAGGTAAAAATAAGGCAAGGAAATATGTAAAAATCTAAAATGATGCATTTTCAAATAAGAAATGCTAGTACAAAAATCCGTAAGGAGCATACTACCTTTTAAATAAGGACATACCCAAAGCAATATAGGACTGCTAATAAGATAGGAGCAAGGATCTTGATGGATGGCATCCAAACCGATGATGGTCTACACCAAAATCAGAGGAAAGGGATTGTGGCCCCTTCGCACACCATCCACAATGCTGAATAATGCATAATCTCCAATCATCAAGTCATCAGTATACATTAGCAGGCATTTAGCAAAGTAATAAAGTAGATTGAAAGGTGGGCATGTCATCAAAATCCTTCAAAACATAAACCAAAAGCTCCAAAGAAAAGGTCCTCCCATAGGGAACTAAATGCCTCGTAAGGAAGGATGCCAAGAGCGCAGATAGCCTTCCCAGGGTAACTGGGAATAATTGAAGGCAAACACGATCAAGTACCTAGAGCAAACCTAGCACCAATAATCTCAGTAAACTCTTTTAGAAAAGGGCATAACTCCTGATGGGTGGGTGAACCTAAACACATGGAGCCTCGGATCCTAATACCAGACAACAACAAATATCAAATTTCTATTGAAGGAAACTCTCCTCAAGAACCTTAGATTTGAGTATGGAGCAAAGAGGGGGTCTTCCCAGGTTCTCAAATCGTCCAATAAGCAATGACATTTGGCAAGTGTGGAAGTTATGGTAATAGAAATCTCAGATAATCTAAGTGCAAAAATGATAGAGGAAAATAAATAATTGAAAGAGAAATAACTAAGAAAGAAAGGAAAAGAAAAGGGAAGAAAGAGAAAATACATGGTAGAAGCTTCCTTAGGGAAAAGGAGAGGTTAAAGGCATAAAAACCAAGAAAATTTGAGCTTTATTTATAAAAGAAGTGATGACAGATGCCCATCCCTTGAGGAGCGAGACATGGGCAGCTCGTCTATCACCTCTAGAAGACAAAAATGCATTATTTTCTACATGCCCCATGCATTGTACATACATGTTGTTGTATTGTTTTTGTTTTCAACTTTTGTAGGGATTTTAAAGGTTCCATGACCAGGACAAATAAATTTAAAGGATTTTGGATGCAAAAAGTCAAAAAACTCAAAAGATATGATAAATTTCAAAGATATTTTAGGTTTCTAGTAAATACATGTAATTAAATTAAATAATGCATGTGAATACTGTATATAATGTAAAATAGAATGGTATATGTGTAACAAAGGGAAAATAACGTGTTTTTAGGTAAAAAGTATAAGAAAGAAATAAAAATTGAAAAAGTAAGAAAAGGATAGAATGGTCAAAAAGCCATCAGGGAAGGGACATCCTTTATACTCGTCTATTGCTAGCAAGCGACGGGCTTCCCATTCGTTGCTCAAAAATTTGAAAAATAAGGTCTTTCTTCTTCCTTTCTTCTGCATTTCTAATAACCACCATTTTTTCGATGCTTCAAAATTTTCTCTCAATTGTTTGAGTTTTCTTCCTTATTTATGGTCTGTTTTGCTAGTTGTTTGTGTCTAAAATCATTTGGGAGCAATGCGTACCTCAAGGAATGCTTTATTTTCATTTTGTTTTTGCATTTTCTTTCACCTCTTACCTGCTTCACAAGTAAGTGTTATTTAAGTTTTTTTTTATATTTTTTTATTTTATTCATTTAGTTAGTTTAATTTTCTTTAGACCTCTACTTATATTGTTAGGCTTAGGATTGTAATTTAAGTTATAAAACCTTTTACATAACACTATAGTTAAAAAATCCTTGTATATGAGCATGTAAACCTGTAAATTCCCTTTTTAACAAATAAAGTAGATAGTCTTTCTTTTATACCTTTAGAAACATGTTGAATCTTATGACTGCAATTGCATCGAAATAACATAAATTTAATTTTCATCACCAAATAGCATAGACTATGTTTCTTGGTGGCTAATGAATGGCCTGTGTGTTGCTTTGAATTTATTTGTGTGCAGGAGGTAGTCACATTCCTAGCCGGAATACTGCCAAAATTTTGTTAAAATTTTTGTAATATGTAAAATATGTATTATACCTCATTTGTCATACATGCTTGCTAGAGTGCTTGATAATGAACTTAAGATGTTGTATATTATGTTGTAGCACTTAGCACACACTTTTATATAGGTTGCTTGTGTCCATTTAAGTAGGCATGCTACCAAAAGTCTAACAAATTTTAACATACTAGTTTACTTGTGACCTAAGTTAGTCACGGGAATTAACATGTGATATTTTCTTGAAGGATGCCTTGTAAAACTGCACGCGTGAACTTGGCTCATCCTATATTGGCATACATAACACCCGAGTAGGCTGCCAAATATCGAGCCTTACTGCGAGTGTAGTTCAGATCCAGTTGCTTTATATCAAGATAGTTCTTGTAGGATGTCAGGCTGATGGAGGAGGTTGATAGACTTTTCACCACAGTAAAGTGGATAGATTTCTTTGCTTCAACTTTCTAGGCCTACCATGATGTCACCCAAGAGGTCCTGGCCGCACTACAATATGGTGGCTTTTAGAGGTCAAATACAGAGGAAGGGGTGGTTTAGTTCTAGGAATTAAGAATCCATTATAGTATCACACACCATAGGTTCATTCAGGCCATAGGCCTTCTAATTAGATTCGATATGGCCATACCCATTAGGTTGATGGATCAGACTTGATGGAGAGCAATGTCACTCCCAAAGGCTGTATATTGGTTGGATACAGTGAATAAAACTACATTGGCTATACAAGTTTTTTGGCACATTCAAAGAGTACTATCCACCTCCTATTTGGGGCGCATAAGTAGTCCAGGGTTATTAAACTCTATTGAAGTCACTATTCTTTAGGGATGATTTGCTCATGTAATAATTTTACATGGGATTTTATTCTAAGTATTTACTTATTGGTTTTTGCTTGATTAGGATGTTTTACTTAAATTTTATCACTTGCATCTTGTGAGAGAAGTGAGGGGATTAATTTTCAAAATCAATTATAAAATAATACCTAATCAAGATGCCTAATAAGAGTGATGTCCCAAAGACCAATCTCTATTTGGGCATCAAAAGGTTGAGATTAAATTCCAAAAGTTCTATCGGGTGGCAACTCCATTACAGCTACCTTTTTTGGCCCATTAGTAGATGCCTTCATGGGTTGACTAGCAACCATAAATTGGATTGGATCCCTCTTTATAGTGAAGTGGTCATTCATGATTAAAAGTGAGCCTTCTCCGATCCCGAACCCTAAAAGCGAGCCTCGGATAAAGACCTAAAAAATGAATGGTAGGCTCTGGCGTTCATTATAGTGCCAACTTTGCTAGGGACTAAAGAGACCTTTTTAGCCTCGGTGCTATCCTGAAGCACTTCCTACATTCAGTCAATATAAGGAGGTACCAAAGAGATCCATCAACCAAGTCTAATACCAAATGGTGTATAAAATGATGACCTATTGGTCATTATGCTCGTGATGAGCTAGATCTATTGGCAAGGACCATACTTGGGTAGCCTTAAAGTTTCATTACCCTCAAATCAAGCCCATATAATGACAATAGCAATTTCCCTTAGGTTGTATAGCCATAATAACTTTTGCTTGCTATATGGACCTTTATGTATTGACCGAACTCAAACAAATTAGGAAGGTACTAGTTAAAGGCTGCCATTCCTGATGGGCCCAACCCAATCTGTATGAGTTAGTCAAAATATATAATGGTCAAAACCCATATGCCTACTTTTTCAATTTAAAAGGTTATGTTGATTTTCCATCTTACACCATACAATCCATTGGGTACTTTGTTGACCCATGTGCAAAACCTACCTAGGAAAGAGACTGCACTATCTCCTTTGTGTAAGCAATAAGGTTGGAAGGTTATTTCTATACTTGTGTGTGGTTGTGATTGGTGTTTAACAAAATCATGCATTACATTCATGCATCAAGTATATACTATACCTATGCATCATTCCTAACCTCTGATGTTTGTAGCCCTCACAGACTCATTTAAGTAGTCTAGAGAGTCAAACGGGTACCTGGTTTGAAGATCTATATCCAAATTGCTAATATCAAATTTGGGTTCAAAAGTCAGTTCTGAGTTAGGTTTAAGTTAGTTATCAGAAAGTAGTCATTAAATAAGTGTAGAAATGGAAAATGATGAATTATATAAGATCGAAAGGGGAAATGAGACTGGGAGAGTAGTTGATGACACTACTATAAGGTTTCATTTTTTTAGGGAAAGGTTAAATGTTACTCCTATTAGGCTATCAACAGTGAGAGATGACCTGGATAAAAGACTAGATAGATGTCGGTAAGAGTTTGAGGAAAGGATGTTGGCTATGATCGTTCAGATGGTGGCTTTTGTAACACCTAATGTAAGAATTCAGCTTGTAGCACTTGCTTGCGAGATAGTAGAGCCAACATATGTTGGGAACACTACAGTAGCTGATGCTATTGTCTTAGTGACTTGCTTAGGAGAGAAAGGAGGTATGATCTTAAAGATGACTTTATAGAAGAGGAGAATAAAGCCTATATCCCTCCAATGATGAACACGAGGATTAAGGGTCTTAGTGCTGAGGATTCAGCTTTAAAAAAATGGAAGAGAATATTAAAGCCGTATCTAGGTTGTTGTTTAATGGTAGGGGTATGAACCCTAAAGATAGGGATTTAGATGGAGATAAACCATTCCTTAAATGTTTAATATGCCTGACTTACCGAGGTTTGATGGTACCTCAAACCCTTTATCGTATAATAAGTAGTACAATTTAATCATTAAGGGGACTACTTTGCCTAATAAATAGAAGGTGGAGTATTTTTGCTTGAGTTTGATTGGGCTTGTAATAGACTAGTACCATGGCTTACATAGGCGAACTAAAAAAGATTGGAATTTTCTGATAGAAGAGTTCCTCAAATAGTATGGCTATAGCACAAGGATAGAGGTCACCTTGAAAGACCTATAAATACTCCAATAGAAGAATAACGAGTCTTTCTATAAATACCTCACTAGATGCAGGAATAGGGTGATGGAAAAGAAAAGAAAATCTGACATAGTCGATCAGATCAGTTTATCAAGAATGCAAGTCCATATTTGAGATATGGCTTGAAGATGAAGGGTCTAAAATATTGGGAGTCCTTGAAGGATATAACTATAAAGGTAGAATGAGAGTACTTAGCTAAAAGAGCAATCAGTGAGAATGCAAAAAGGAATTTTAGCAGTAATAAGGCTGTTAGGAATAGTAGTGGGTAAAATAGAGCTAGAAAGACCATAGAAGTGTCTACTATAGAGGCTAGTCAGAAGCACTATCACTACAAAAAAAACTGCCAATTAGCGACAGCCTTATTTTTGTCGCAAATTTTGCGACGGATTCGCGACTGTTTTACAATTCCATCGTGGGGAGGATATTTTCTATTTTTTTCAGATGAAATAGTGATGGAATGAATAAATAGTCGCTAATTATTGGCGGGAAGTATACGCGCCATGTTTTGCGATGGAATTAGCGACGAATATTTCCGTCGCTAAATTTTATAAGTTTTTATTCATGAAATTAGTTCTAGAAACTTTAGCGACAAACATTTTAGTCGTTAATTGTGGAGGAAAAATATAGCGCCTTTTTTTGTGATGGTTTAGCGAAGGAAATTTTTCTGTCGCTAATAGTAATTTGTTACAGTAATACAATTAGCGACAGAATAATTTAGTCGCTAATCCATCGCAAATAAATTAAAAAATAATTTTTTTAAAATTTCACTCACATGATTTATGTATAGTTTCAAGTAATTTTAATATAGACCATATGAAATGAATATTTTATTTTGTAACGGAAAATTATAAATTATTTTATAAGTTGATAATAATTTTTTTATCAATTATGCCAAAATCTAAAGTTATTTATTTAGAAAATTTACATTTTTAATAATAATAATAAACTAATTGTTACTATTATTAAATATTTGCTTGTTTAAGATTAATAAAAATAAATATTTAAAAAATACTAATATAAAATTTATTATTTCATTTAAAATAATAATAAGAAAATTTATAATTAATTTTTATTTTATAAAATTTAAATCAAATATTAAATTATTAGGAATTCTATTGATTTCTTTATCAATTATCCTCAAATATAAACTTATTTATTTAAAAAATTACATTTTAATAATAATAATAATAATAAAGTAATTGTTATAATTATTATATAATCATATTATGAAAAATAATAAATATAAATATTTATATAATAATAATATAAAGTTTATTATTTCATTTAAAATAATTATGAAAAATTATAATTTATTTTTATTTTGTTAAAATTTTGAGCAAATTTTAAATTATTGAAAAATTTTAGTTATAAATATTTACAAAATTATCCTTGAATACAAGGATAAAATGATAAAATTTAGTAGGGGCATTTTAGTAATTTCAAAAATTTACCTTACATATTAAAATAATATTTTCTCTCCCCTCACCTCTCTCCACTGTTTCAATTTAATGCGTATATGATTTTAAGCTTAATTTATTATTTAATTGAATAGGAATTAATTAATTAAATTAACTTCAGTTTTTAATAATTGAATTGTCTAGTTCTATAATTAAATTATTTTTATTCAAACTTAATTGTAATGTCCCAAAAATTTGAAATCGTACGAGAGCACTTTTAATACGGGTGTAGAATGTTTTGAATTCTTTCTATTAACATTTCTAATTGGATGGGTATTATGATTCTCTTGTATAGTCAAAAATTCTTTATTATGGACATTATAATTCTCTTGTATAGTGAGAAATATGTAATTAAAAGTAAAGAAATTTTCAAATTGCATTCTTACTTTTGATAGCTCCCTTGTAAAAATAAATAGATAAACATTGGTTTATCCCTTATATATAAATACCTACTGTTAAATAATAATAAATAAGAAATTAACATAAATTAATTTAAGTGAAACAATAATAATAATAATAATAATAATAATAATAATAATAATAATAATAATAATAATAATAATAATTACAACGTATAGATCGAACCTCCCGGTGCCTTCTATCTTGTTTGGGGATTTATTTTAACCCTTAGTCTCACTAGACTGCGTATAGTAGGAGTAAGGTGTCGATCCAAAGGGAACGGGTAAATTTTATATTAAAATAACAACAAGTAAATGGATAGGTATCAATTTCATTTATAATCATGCAATTTATATAAACTCTAAACTACTTAAGGTAATTTAAGTTGATTTTGGATAATAGATTACTTAAAAGATAGGATGAATATACATTTTAACCAACAAGTTCATCTTTGAATGAATTAACAATTGTATGAATGGTATGAATGGAGAATTTAGCCAAGGTTCTTTAAAGCAACTCTCATTGTCAATAAAGAGTATTCTTACTTAGAGTCTATAAGCATTCTCATGTCATTATAGAGATAAATAAAAACCATGAAGCTCTATGCCAATTCTTTAACCCCTCAAAGTGAATCCCTTATCTCTAAGTGAATTCAATGCTTCAAGTAAATTTATTTGACTTTCCATCAAAGAATCCCAACTCTCATTGTGAATTAATTGACTAACATACTTAGTATGGTGATCAAGCATAATAAGTAAATTCAAGCACTCAAACAAACTTAAATCATAATTCATACATGAATAGAATTGATCATTCATAAGATAAAATTAAATAGATGAATAACAAACTTAATTGCATAGTTAAAATGTATCAAAAGAACATAACCACAACAATATTACAATAAAGATAGAATAAGAGTTAAGAAAACATCACACCCTAAGTGTTTACTTTCTAATTTGACCTTCTTATGAATCTCTTATTCCTTTGGCTTTGCTCTTTTGTCATCCTCTAATAATAAGTAAAAATAGAAAATCCAAAACAACTAAATGTTCTTAAGAGAAACACAGTCAAAAGAATACGTCCTTCTTCTATTCAAGTAACCATCATATAAATGTTGTTCTCCCATCTATTTATATGTATCTTCTCTACAGATATGTCCCTTAATTCTTCACGAAAGGATGTTTTTGAAAGGACATGTTGTTTGGCTGAAAAATCAGGTGCAGAAGACACATCGTTTTGCGAAGCAGTACAATTGTCCGACTCGTGAGCCTCCTCACGAGTCGTGAATCTCTTTTTTTCTTTTCTCTGGAGTCGTGATCCACATCACGAGTCGTGATTCATGTCCGACTCGTGACTTCTGTCTTCAATTTCTCAAATTCTTCTCCATTTGTCCCACACTTCACCAATTTCTTCCTAAAACAAACACAAACATATAAATTGAACATAAACACACGAAAATACAATTAACATTACATATTTAACTACATAAATATAAGGAAAACACACATAAAATAGTAGACATTTAACATGACATCAAATTGCCCCACACTTAAACCTTGCTTGTCCCCAAGCAAGAGAAAAGAATGAGAAAATCTAATTTCAAGTTTAAAACAAGTAAGTCAAATTATAAAGCATTGCTCAATTTTTACTTAAGATAAGATTGATATGAAGTCAAACACCTTAACACTCAAAATATTAGTAAATCAAGACTTAAAACATGCATCTTAAATCATCAAGTCATCAAAGTTTACTAAATTCAACATCAAGAATATAAAGTCTCAAGACTAACCATGTTCAAGAAAGAATAATGATCATAAAACCTAAGATTCAAAGACTATAGATGCCGTTTAGGACAATTAAGAAGCTCACATACCTTTAAACCCATCTCATGGCATTTTTAGACTATTTTTTCTTTCTTTTTTTTTCTTTCTTTTAGCATGGGTGCATTTTATGCTCCATCCCATGATTAGCAAAAGAATGTAGTATTGGGTGCATTTTACGCTCCATCCCATACCTTATTGAACTTTTAGATATGCATCTTGCTTTAATTTTTTACTTTCCTTATTTTTCTTTGTTTTTTTTTCTTTTTTTTAGTCCTCATCCATTATTGAAAGGCCTAAAGGTAAGCATTATGGCTATAGTTTCCATGAAGCAACTAAAATCCTAAAATCTTAAGCAAAATGATCATATTCTAACCTTGAAGCATAGTTAATGAAGAGACTAAATAACCTAAAATGTTAAAAAAAATAAAAAGAGATGACCTAAAAACAAAAAGATCTTGAAAAACTAATAAAATGAGTATAAAGGCTAATGAATATTCATAACAACCTATATGGCATACACTATGAGCAACACTCATAACAAAACTCACTATAAAAATAAACAAACAACAAAACACACAAAAGTGCTCCCCCACACTTAGAACACACATTGTCCTTAATGTGGAGAAACAAAACAAACATACAAACAAAAAAGAAAATCACAAAAATAAACTAAATCATAGAGGAAAGAAAAACTCCCCTCAAATCATGGTGAAGTGGGAGGCGAAACAACCACGTAGCCCGATTGGGCAATGAAAGCATCCACCTTGTGCTCAAGGCGGCGTTGATGTTGAAGTAATTGAGTGGTAGTTTGCTCCAAGGAAGCCAATTGACTTTGGATGGCGGATTGATTGTGGAGCAGTTGGTTGAACATTGAAGTGGTGATAGCAATCGAAGAAGAAGCAGCAGTGGGTGTGAAAATAGGTGTACCCTCCATTGGATCATCACTAGGCACTGGCTCCGTTGGTCTTGACTCCTCCGATGTACTTTCAATGTTAGCCACCTGCGGATTAGAAGTACCAGGAAGTTCCTTCCAACAAGATCGATAGACAGATGGTATGAATTGGAAGGAATTGTTAGTGACCTCTCCCCTCACAAATAAATACTTAGAAAAATACAAGCAGGGAAGCACACCATCATAAACATTTAAATCAATATCAATGCCCCTAGCAATAGCAGCAATAACATGACTATGGGTAACAGGAGACTCTGGGCGATTAACACAATTCAACAACAGCTTGAAAATCCAATAAGACCAACATACAGACTTATGGTTATGCACACACCACATTAGGAAAAGTTCATGACTTGAAACCCTATTAAATTCATGCTTGTTGAAAACAATGGATGCAAGAATCTTATGTAAAATCCAGTACTTCAAGTCAGATATAAACATGGATTTGGCATCTCTAGCCCTATAAGGAGTAGTCAAACCAGTAAGGAAGTTCCAAAACTCATTTGCCCTATAACTCTTAGGAGGGTTACATAAACCATGTGGGCTAAAACCAAAGATTCTATGCATCATGAAATAAGTAAGAGTATAATCAACACCATTCAAGCGAAAATCTACCAGCCTAGGATTATCAGCATTCTCTTTGAAATTTGTGTAAAACTCCAAAACCAAGTCAGTGTAAAACTGCTCATGCATGTTAACAAACCTCAAAAGGCCACATTCAGACAACATGTCATTTACCTCATCAAGAACACCCACACTTTCAAGCAAAGAATTAGGAAAATACTTACATTGGTAATGAGCTCTATCTTTTAAAACCAAGAATCGGTTACCTTCGTGAATGGAGGATAGGGGGAAAGGTGAACCAAAGTCTGTCTGCAAACTTGGAAGTGGTGGTTCATCTCCTCCTTGCTGACCCCTGGAGGCTGAAACATTCTTCGTCCTTACCATTGTGTTAAAGAGAAAATGAAACAAAGAAGAAAAAGAATACCGCGTGAACTGGGGTAACGACTCGTGAGTGTGTTGTGGAATGGGGCTGTAGCGTGAGTACAAGGAAAGGAAAAAAAAAACGAAGAAGAAGAAAAAAAAGGAAGAAGTTGCAGAGAGGAGAAAAACAAATAGACAAAAGACAATAGAAGTCACAGTAGAAGAAGAAGGAGTTGCGACAAGAGTGAAAGAAGAGAATGTAAAAACAGAAAAGGAAATGAGGGAAATCACGACAGTTTTTATAGAAGAGTGAGGGAAAAGTTGAAAAGGTATGTCGTTTAAAAACAAAACCCTAATTTTAAAATTATAACCGTTCCCCCCCACGAAATGGAAGTTAATTAAGGAAGTTAAGCAAATTTTAAACCGCTAATAAACCAAATTAGATGAAATAAAGGTAAAATAGAGAAATAAAAATGAAAGAGAAATGAAACCAGAAAGTTAAAATCGTGACTCGTAATTTTAGGAACCCGTTTTCACGAGTCGGCATGTTCCTCACGACTCGTGAAGATAAGGCAGGGTGTTGAGAAAACGATGGTCATGACTCGTAATGCATATCACGACTCGTGAAAAGAAAGAGGGATAGACAAAAATGAAAATCCTCACGAGTCGGTATATACTTCACGACTTGTGAGCCCTGTGCCTCTGTAACACTCGTGAAGATGTTCACGAGTCGTGAGTCTGATCACGACTGAAGGGAGGAAGCCTCTGTATGACACGTGAAGATGTTCACGACTAGTGAGCCTGGCTCACGACTCAATAAAGAAAGCTTCTGTAACACTCGTGAAGATGGCTTCACGACTAGTGATTGAGCTCACGAGTAACCAAAGAAAGCCTCTGGAACACACGTGAACACAGACACTACTCGTGAACCTCATGGATTTCTCTGCAAAAATTAAACATCTGGATCCAAAAATTAAAGCAATAAAGAAAAATAAAGAAAAAGAAGCTAAGGAACATAAAAACTATATAAATCACATAATATAGCCTACAATCAAACCATAAAGTATATAAATTTAATCTAAAAGAAAACTAAGGAAAAAAAATATCATATTAGGATTATGCAAAAGAAGAATTCATCAAAGAAACTTTGTGAGTAGGAACCAATGCATCACCAATGAAATAAGGCTTTAATCTATGTCCATTAACCTTAAAAACCTCCCCTTTATCATTAGCAATATCAACAGCCCCATAAGTAAAAACTTGAACAACCTTGAAAGGTCCCGACCATCTAGACTTTAATTTTCCAGCAAAAAGCTTCAATCTAGAATTATACAACAAAACCATGTCACCAACTTGAAATTCTTTCTTTAATATATGTTTATCATGCCATGATTTAGTTCGTTCTTTATATAACTTTGCATTTTCATAGGCATTCATACGAAGTTCCTTTAACTCTTGTAATTGAAGCAATCTCTTCCTACCTACTTGTTGTATATCAAAATTTAACACCCTAGTTGCCCAATAAGCTTTATGCTCAAGCTCAACCGGCAAATGACAAGACTTACCATATACCAATTGATAAGGTGTAAGTCCTATAGGAGTTTTGAAAGCTGTTCTATATGCCCAAAGAGCATCATCTAACTTAAGTGCCCAATCTTTTCTTGACCTAGAGACAGTTTTCTCTAAAATCCACTTAAGCTCTCTATTGCTAATCTCAACTTGTCCACTAGTTTGGGGATGATAAGGTGTAGCAATTTTATGAGTCACATTATATTTTTTCAATAATTGCTCTATAACTTTATTACAAAAATGAGACCCACCATCACTAATAATGGCCCTAGGTGTTCCAAATCTAGGAAATATAACTTTCTTAAGCATCTTTTTAACCACCTTGGCATCATTAGCAATGGTTGGAATTGCTTCCACCCACTTAGACACATAATCCACCATGACTAAAATATACCTATTCCCTAAAGAACTAGGAAATGGTCCCATAAAGTCCATAACCCAAACATCAAATAACTCAACTTCCAAAATACCTTGTAAAGGCATTTCATTCCTCCTAGACAAATTTCCCATTCTTTGACACTTATCACAACTAAGTACAAAGTCCTTAACATCCTTAAACAATGTAGGCCACCAAAATCCAGCTTGTAAAACCTTAGAAGCGGTCTTTGAAACCCCAAAGTGACCACCTACAGCATAAGAATGACAATGAGCTAAGACTTCACCAACTTCTTCATGAGGGAGACACCTCCTAATCAATCCATCAGCACATCTCCTATATAATAAAGGCTCTTCCCAATAGTAAAATTTCACATCATGAAGGAATTTCTTCCTTTGCCTATAATCTAAACCATAAGGAAGCATTCCACTCACTAGGTAGTTTTCTATATCAGCAAACCAAGGAGTTTCCTTGGAAACTATACTAAAAAGATGTTCCCCATGAAAAGCTTCATCAATAGGTATCCCATCATCATTATCTTGCAAAACACATTGGGTCAACCTAGATAAATGGTCCGCAACTAAATTCTCCTTCCCCTTTTTATCTCTTATCTCCCAATCAAACTCTTGCAACATTAAAATCCATCTTAATAACCTAGGCTTAGCATCTTTCTTACTCAAAAGGTACTTAAGGGCAGAATGATCAGAATAAACAATGACTTTTTGCCCTACAAGATAAGCTCTAAATTTATCAAAAGCATACACAATAGCCAAGAGTTCTTTTTCAGTTGTGGAGTAATTAATTTGGGCATTATCTAATAACTTGCTAGCATAATAAATAACAGAAGGTTTTCCATCAATTCTTTGGCCTAAAACAGCCCCAACCGCATAATTACTAGCATCACACATCAATTCAAAAGGTTGATCCCAATTTGGTGGTTGCAACACCGGTGAAGTGATAAGAGCATGTTTAAGAGTTTTAAAAGATTTAAGACAGGCCTCATCAAAATGAAAATCAACATCTTTACCTAGCAAGGTGCATAAGGGTTTAGCTATCTTAGAAAAATCTTTGATAAACCTCCTATAAAATCCAGCATGGCCTAGAAAGCTTCTAACATCTCTAACATTTTTAGGAGGAGGAAAATTAGCAATTATTTCAATTTTAGCTCTATCAACTTCAATCCCCCTATTAGAAACTAAATGTCCTAGAACAATGCCTTCTTGAGCTATAAAATGACACTTCTCCCAATTTAAAACCAAACCATGCTCCATACATCTATCAAGCACTTTAGAAAGATTAGATAAACAATTCTCATAAGTAGTGCCATACACACTAAAGTCATCCATGAAAACCTCTACACTTTGATCAATAAGATCACTAAAGATAGAAAACATGCATCTTTGAAATGTAGCTGGTGCATTACATAAACCAAAAGGCATTCGCCTAAATGCAAAAGTTCCATATGGGCATGTAAAAGTTGTCTTAGATTGGTCATGGGGATGAATAGGTATTTGATAAAAACCACTCAACCCATCTAAGTAGCAAAAGTAAGAAAAATTAGCCAATTTCTCAATAACTTGATCAATAAAGGGTAGAGGAAAATGGTCCTTTCTAGTAGCCTTATTTAACTTCCTATAGTCCACACACATATGCCAACCCGTGATAGTCCTAGTAGGAATTAAATCATTGTTATCATTACGAATTACAGTTAAACCACCCTTCTTAGGGACAACTTGAATTGGGCTCACCCACTTGCTATCACTTATAGAATAAATTATGCCATTATCAAGCAATTTAATTATTTCTTTCCTTACAACCTCTTTAAGAGTTGGATTAAGCCTTCTTTGACCTTCAATAGAGGGCTTAGAATCCTCCTCCAATAAAATTTTATGCATGCAAACCTTAGGTGCAATCCCTTTTAAATCATTAATTGAATATCCCATGGCATTTCGATGAGCAATTAAAATACCACGTAAAGCATCCACATCATGCTTAGCAATTGATGAATTAACAATGAAAGGCAATTTAGAATTTGCATCTAGAAATTCGTACCTTAAGCTTGTTGGTAGTGGCTTGAGTTCAAGCTTGATTTCCTCCTTAGATATCTTTGATGACATATCCTCTTCCTTTCTCAAAGACTCAAACTTTGAGAATTTTCCTTGGAAAGGATATGAGGCAACTTGCAAAACTTTATCACAACTCTCATTGAAAGAATAAGGTGCAATAGGGTTTTGACTCACACATTCATGCACAACACTATCAATACACTCATCAAGAATATCATAAGAATCAATTCTATTTACCACCTCTATTGGTGAAGATTTAATCATGCCAAAAACATTAAACTCAATCTTTTCACCATTAACCTCAAGAGATATTTTACCATTTTTCATATCAAAAACAGCCCCAGCAGTAATTAAGAAAGGCCTACCAAACAAAATAGGAATTTCAGGATCTTCATCCATTTCTAACACAACAAAATCAGCAAGAATCATAAATTTACCCACTTTGGTTGGAACATTTTCTAATATGCCTATAGGGTGTGAAATAGATTTATTTTCCATTGATAAGCACATATTAGTAGGCTTTAACTCACCTAAATCAAGCTTTTTATAAATTGAGAAAGGCATAAGACTCACACTAGCACCCATATCACATAGGGCCTTATCAAAATAAGTACCACCTATAACACAAGGAACCGTAAAACAACCCGGATCCTTTAGCTTAGGTGGATATTTAGAGAACATAGCCTTAGACTCTTCTACCAAAGAAACATAACCATAATCTTCAAGCTTACCCTTGTGACTCACAATTTCTTTTAAAAATTTTGCCCATGAAGGCATATCCTTAATGGCATCCACAAAAGGTATAGTTATAGTAAGTTCCTTCAAATAATTCAAAAACTTTCCAAATTGTTTATCAAGATTTCTTCTAATAAGTCTTTGAGGAAATGGCAAAACATTCAAATTAACTTTAGGTCCATCTTCCCTAGATGAGGTTATCTTTTCTTGAGGTTCATTAAGCTTATTATCATTTTCACTTGCATCCACAATATGATCATCATTCAAAATAAGATTCTCATCACTTTTACTATTACTCTCAATCTTTTTTCCACTCCTTAACATAATGGATTGAACCGATTCATGAGGCAAAAAGTCAGGTTGGCTTGGTAACTTGCCTAAAGGTTTAGCAATAGAAGTGGCTTGTTGAGCCAATTGGTTTTCAAGCATCTTATTATGAGTGACAAGTTGATCAATTTTAGTGTTTATTTGCCTAAATTGTTCCTCATTTTGCTTGTTAGTTGTCATTTGATGATTAACAAATTGCTCCATCAAATTCTCTAAATGGGATTTAGGTTGTTGGGAGTTAAAAGGTTGCTTATTTGGAAAAGGTGATGGGTTAGGTAACTTGTTCATAAGATTGTGATTATTATTAGTAGGAGGGTTCAATTGGGCATTTTGGTTAGACCAAGAAAAACCGGGATGGGTTCTCCATTGTGGGTTATAATAATTAGAATTTTGACCCATCCTTTGGTTATAGTTCCCTTGAACAAAACTTACATCTTCACTAGATCCCTCACTACAATTAACATACATATGAGGTCCACCACATTTCTCACATACATGACTCACATTTTCAACATTGGAGTGAGAATTACTTACCATTTTTGTCAAAGCTTCTACCTTAGCCGTCAAAAGATTAATGGAATCCAATTCCAAAAACCCCTTAGCCTTCGCCATAGTGGGTTCTTCTCCCATGTAACCTTGCGAGGCTAACTCTTCCAACAAGGTTTCAGCTTCCTTAGCAGTCTTCTCCAACCATTTTCCACCTGAAGCAGCATTAACAATATTTCGATTTTCCTCCATCAACCCATTGTAAAAGATTTGAGGAATCATCCAATCCGGCAAGCCATGATGAGGACATTGCCTTTGGAGTTCCTTAAACCTTTCCCAAGAGGTATAAATGGTTTCATTAGACAATTGTTTAAATGTAGATATTTGATTTCTAAATTTTGCCGTTTTATGTGGTGGAAAATACTTATGAAGAAAAGCTTGTTTTAATTGGTCCCATGTAGTAATTGTCTCACTAGGTATACTAGCAAGCCAAATTTGAGCCTTTTCTTTTAAAGAAAACGGAAATAACCTAAGTCTAATGGCATCA
This sequence comes from Excoecaria agallocha, assembly GCA_037975025.1. Lineage (NCBI taxonomy): Eukaryota > Viridiplantae > Streptophyta > Magnoliopsida > Malpighiales > Euphorbiaceae > Excoecaria > Excoecaria agallocha. The sequence goes on from CM075817.1 coordinate 25,539,535, forward strand.
TTACTTACTCCATTAATTTTAAATGTAGCACACACATTAAGAAAAGTAAGGATATGAGCATAAGGGTCTTCCCCTTGCAAACCTCCAAATTGGTTATTTTGCACCATTTGAATGACAGCCGGCTTGATCTCGAAATTGTTATTAGCAATAGCCGGTGCCACTATTCCTCTAAAACTCTCCGAAATATTTGGCATCGCAAAATCACCAAGAGTTCTCCTTTCTTCACCCGCCATAATTGAAAAATTATGACCTTCCTCCAATTTAACACTTTGTTCTCCTTCTACTTGCAAATTAAATTCCTCTTGTAGCTTCCTTCTAAGTTCCCTTCACAAATCAAAACAAAATACTTTTAGTCTAAAACGATTACCAAAAACTCTAATACTAAAACAAACAAAACACAATATAAGAATTCATACATCAAAATAACTAATATATAACATACAATCCTAAAACATCTACTCTTTTGTATCAATCAATAAAAATTCATTTTGAGCCGTTCCCCGGCAACGGCGCCAAAATCTGATTGGGGATTTATTTTAACCCTTAGTCTCACTAGACTGCGTATAGTAGGAGTAAGGTGTCGATCCAAAGGGAACGGGTAAATTTTATATTGAAATAACAACAAGTAAATGGATAGGTATCAATTTCATTTATAATCATGCAATTTATATAAACTCTAAACTACTTAAGGTAATTTAAGTTGATTTTGGATAATAGATTACTTAAAAGATAGGATGAATATACATTTTAACCAACAAGTTCATCTTTGAATGAATTAACAATTGTATGAATGGTATGAATGGAGAATTTAGCCAAGGTTCTTTAAAGCAACTCTCATTGTCAATAAAGAGTATTCTTACTTAGAGTCTATAAGCATTCTCATGTCATTATAGAGATAAATAAAAACCATGAAGCTCTATGCCAATTCTTTAACCCCTCAAAGTGAATCCCTTATCTCTAAGTGAATTCAATGCTTCAAGTAAATTTATTTGACTTTCCATCAAAGAATCCCAACTCTCATTGTGAATTAATTGACTAACATACTTAGTATGGTGATCAAGCATAATAAGTAAATTCAAGCACTCAAACAAACTTAAATCATAATTCATACATGAATAGAATTGATCATTCATAAGATAAAATTAAATAGATGAATAACAAACTTAATTGCATAGTTAAAATGTATCAAAAGAACATAACCACAACAATATTACAATAAAGATAGAATAAGAGTTAAGAAAACATCACTCCCTAAGTGTTTACTTTCTAATTTGACCTTCTTATGAATCTCTTATTCCTTTGGCTTTGCTCTTTTGTCATCCTCTAATAATAAGTAAAAATAGAAAATCCAAAACAACTAAATGTTCTTAAGAGAAACACAGTCAAAAGAATACGTCCTTCTTCTATTCAAGTAACCATCATATAAATGTTGTTCTCCCATCTATTTATATGTATCTTCTCTACAGATATGTCCCTTAATTCTTCACGAAAGGATGCTTTTGAAAGGACATGTTGTTTGGCTGAAAAATCAGGTGCAGAAGACACATCGTTTTGTGAAGCAGTACAATTGTCCGACTCGTGAGCCTCCTCACGAGTCGTGAATCTCTTTTTTTCTTTTCTCTGGAGTCGTGATCCACATCACGAGTCGTGATTCATGTCCGACTCGTGACTTCTGTCTTCAATTTCTCAAATTCTTCTCCATTTGTCCCACACTTCACCAATTTCTTCCTAAAACAAACACAAACATATAAATTGAACATAAACACACGAAAATACAATTAACATTACATATTTAACTACATAAATATAAGGAAAACACACATAAAATAGTAGACATTTAACATGACATCAAATTGCCCCACACTTAAACCTTGCTTGTCCCCAAGCAAGAGAAAAGAATGAGAAAATCTAATTTCAAGTTTAAAACAAGTAAGTCAAATTATAAAGCATTGCTCAATTTTTACTTAAGATAAGATTGATATGAAGTCAAACACCTTAACACTCAAAATATTAGTAAATCAAGACTTAAAACATGCATCTTAAATCATCAAGTCATCAAAGTTTACTAAATTCAACATCAAGAATATAAAGTCTCAAGACTAACCATGTTCAAGAAAGAATAATGATCATAAAACCTAAGATTCAAAGACTATAGATGCCGTTTAGGACAATTAAGAAGCTCACATACCTTTAATCCCATCTCATGGCATTTTTAGACTATTTTTTCTTTCTTTTTTTTTCTTTCTTTTAGCATGGGTGCATTTTATGCTCCATCCCATGATTAGCAAGAGAATGTAGTATTGGGTGCATTTTACTACTAATTAGCGATGGAATTAGCGATGGAAAATGTAGTTCCTAAATATTATTATTATTATTATAATTCGGTGACTAATTAGGAATATAAATTAGCGACGGAAAAAAAATTAGCGATGAAATTTTTCGTCACTAAATAGCGACTGATTTTGAATTTCGTCGCTAATATATTCGCAACTGGCCTTTTAGTGACTATTCTTCGTGGCGTCGCTAATTTAAATTAGTGACGGAATTTTGGTAAATAACAATGGAATTTGCCGTTGCTAATTAACAATTTTTTGTAGTGTATTCCGACTTAGAGAAATCATTGTTTTGGGTTTTAATTGGTTGGTGAAAAAAGGGAAGCTTTAGCCTTTACCATTATGGCCTACCAAGAGTCAGAGGTTGCCTTATCATAGGGATGATCAATACTATGCATATCATTAGCACAGGGGGTACTTGACCGATTATTACAGTAATCTAAGCAACAAGATTCAAGATCTGATAGATAATAAGTAAATGTCAAATCTTTAGAAGAGGGATAAGAAAACGAAGAGAGGTTACAATGTTATGGCCCCTTTAGTGTATATGATCGGGTCAAGTGTGCCAGAATGGTATATGATGAAGGACCTATATGGGAATGAGTACTTGGCCGTTACTTGCTTCATCCTAAAAGTAATAGAGTCAGTTGATGAAAATCGATCAGTTTCTATGATTATTTATTAGGATACTCCCATAAAAAGAGAAGATGAAGAGACTTAGTGCTTATTTATATTTGGAGTTTAGCTAGTATGTATAAGGAATAAGTGAAGGACGAGAAAAAAGTTAAAGTTGTCATAATGAGTGGAAGAGTGGTCTCAAAAATAGAAAGGTAGCCCACTTCTACTATAATGCCTACAGAAAAAGAAATTGAGAAAGATCAGATAATCAAATAGCCAAACAAGATAGGTTCAGATAGGGATTTGGGACTTATTGAGATAATTACCCTCGTATAAATGAAAGTTAGTGGAGGCTTTGAGTGAGTTTACTGTTGCTACCACTATATCACCCTCTGAGTTACTGAATTTGGCTAAAGGAGGAATTGGTGAGAATGTGGTGTACTTTAAGCTAACTTGCCTGCAGAAGGAAGGAACTATAATCTTCCCATTTACATCAAGGCTTAGGTTAATGGTAAGCACATTGCTTGTGTGATGGTGGATGATAGGTACTCCATTAATGTCTATCATTTGGTAGCGATTCCAGCTTTTTGATAGAATAAGAGCATGTTAAGTAAGTTTGACCTGACTATTTTTACCTATGATAACTCTAAAAGGCAGGCTACTGGGACACTTAAGGCTATGGTCAAGACAGAGCCCATTAAGACTAAAGTTGAGTTTGTAATGTTGCCTATTCCATTAAATTTCTTTATACTTTTTGGAAGACCATGGTTTCATAATCCAAGAGGAGCTCCATCTACATTACATCAGATGATTAATGTCCCTTATGATGGATAGGTAGTCACTATTAATGCAGTGAGGGAGAATAAGGTATCTGTGCTTGAAATAGCCAAATAGCCAGTTAGAAAATTTCATATGGTAGTTATTAGTGACAAAGAGAATGAGGGTAGCTTTCTTGATATCTATCAAGTGATCGATATGCTTAAGAAGATAAATTTCTACCTAGTTACTGGTTTGGACAAAAACTCTCAAGGACCTTATATCGTTATAGCTACTAAAGGTTAAAAGGACAAGAAGGGGTTAGGTTTTGCAGGTTCCAGTAAGATGGGTAAGGAGAAGGAAGCAGTGAAAGGGATTCCTTACATTTCTAAATGTTTTATGCTAGATTCGAGCTTGTATTTGTATTTTAGAGAGAATGAGCTAATGATAGGGGTGAGCTAATGCTAGGATTTGAGAAATTCAATGATGTTTTCAATTAGGAGTAGGGAATTATCAAGCCAATTGAGAGTTTTTGGAATGAAGAGATTCTGTTGCACTATTCAGCTTAGGACAAATAAGCATTAGAGGAAGTCATGATAGAGAAGCAACTTACTACTTAGCTGAAAGGCAAAGAAAAAATAAATCCTGAAGAATCATCCAAAGCTGGTCTAGAGGCAAGAGAGGCATTTGATGCCAACAAGAATAGAGAGGATACTTTTATAGATTTTGTTTTTATTCCTGAACTTTTTGATGAGAACAACATCTGCTCTTTTTATTACATTAATGATATGAACAATTTTTCATACTTGTGTGATGTTTCTTCTGATTTCAATATGCATGACCATGATCATAAAATATTTATATTTGATATTAACTTGACTAACATATGTTCATTTAGTCTCGAAACTAAAGAAAATCCAAAAGAAATTTTATTGGCATCAGACATAACTCCTGAATAGAGAAAAAAATTTAAGAGAATATTGAAAAAAAATGAAAAAGTCTTTGCCTGAACCTATGAAGACATGCTAGGAATTGTTTAAGAAATCACTGAGCATACCATCCCAACATATCCGGGGTATAAGCTAGTTAAGCATAAGCTTAGAAGACTTAGGCCAAAGTGGGCTGAGAAAGTTAAAGATGAAGTCAAGAAGCAAATATAGGCTAATTTTTTAGTGGAAGTTCAATACCCTATGTGGTTAGCTAACATAGTCCCTATAGCAAAGAAGGATGGAAGAGTAAGAGTCTCTGTTGATTATAGAGACTTGAACAAAGCTTGTCCTAAAGGATGATTTTCCTTTACCCCATATAGATGTTTTGGTTGATAATGCAACCTCTCGTGCCATGTATAGTTTTGTGGATGGGTAATGCTGAGTATAACTAGATTTTGAACAATATAATGGATCGGATCAAAATAGCTTTCACAACTGAGTGAGGAACATATGCCTACCGGGTCATGCCTTTTGAACTTAAAAATACTGGCACTATCTATTAGAGAATGGTTACTAGGATTTTAGATGACTTACTCCATAAGGAATTAAAGGTGTACATGGATGATATGATGATCAAGTTATTCAACAAAGAAGGTCTTTTAGAGGCATTAGAAAAGTTTTTTTAAAGGATCACCAAGTATAATCTTCACCTCAACCCAAGGAAGTTCATCTTTGGAGTTACTTCAAGCAAGCTTTTAGGTCATGTGGTGAGCCATAGAGCTATAAAAGTATATCCTAATAATGTGAGAGCCATTAGAGAAATGCTAGTGCCTTAGAAGGAAAAGGAAACTAGAGGGTTATTGGGTAAGATCTAGTAAATAAGTAGGTTTATCGGCAAGTTAACTTCTATTTGTTAGCCAATCTTCAAGCTGATTAAGAAGGATCAGCCAGTAGTTTGGAATGAAGATTATCAAAAGGCATTTGATACCACTTGAGAAATTTGTTACATCCACCGGTACTAAGACCGCCTTAAGCAGGTAAACCTCCAATTTTATACTTAGCAATAGAAGATAGTTCAATAACGGCTATAATGGCTTAAGAGAATGACTTTGGGATTGAGTATGCAATGCATTATCTGAGTAGGAAGTTTCACCCTTATGAGGTGAAGTATATAAAAGTTAAGAAGATCTATTTGGCAGTCATATATGCATCAAAAAAGCCAAGACACTACTTTTAGTCTTACAGGATACAAGTTATGGCTAATTAAAATCTCCTTAGGTACTTATAAGAAGTTGCTTTATTATTAGGAAAGATTGGAAGGTGGTTGATTCTCCTGTAGGAGTTTAATATAGAATACATTACTAGGAAGACCATTAAAAGAAGAGCAGTAATAGAGTTCCTAGCTAATCAACCTTTAGAAAGAGAGGAGGTGACTTATGAATTTCCTGATGAACACATCATAGCCATAATAACTCAGGGTTGACTTATGTACTTCGAAGGAGCTATGAACAACAATTCAGTAGGAGTAGGAGTGATCTTAGTTACCCTAGAGGGATAAAAAATGACATTGGCTACGAAGTTAAGATACAAAGCTACGAACAATAAAGCAGAGTACGAAGCTTGCATTTTTGGGTTAAAAGCTCTATTGGCTATAGGGGCATGTCTATAGAAGTGTTTGGAGATTCATCTCTAGTAATTTACCAAGTAATGTTAGTGGTTATGCCCTAGGCCATACATTTGGTTCTTTATGTAATTGTCACATTTCATTTTATAAAATTGGGTTTTCTTTAAGTTATTATATTTTGTCATGTTAGAATATAATAATGTTTGTAAATAACAATTTAATATTATTTTGACTATCCCTAGTTATTTATCATTAAAGGAATAATGATAAATAAAACTAGTACGAGTTTGATGGATAATCATGGGATGATAATATATGGTGATATAAATCAAACTAGTAGGTACTCATTGGAGAATAGAGTACTGGAATGACCCGCTATGAGATACTATATGGGTTAATGTCATTAGTGATCTTATAATAGTTAAGTTATTGATCCTTAGACCTAAAGCATCCTACATGAGGAACATTATGTTTTGACATAACTAAACATTATCTTTAATCGGATAATAATAAATGTTATGATTGGACATGATGATAATCATGTAAAGGATAGTGAATAATCAAGATGGAATTTGTCCTTCTTTTACGGAAGAGATATCTATTGGGCCCTTCGATAAGTAGGACTGAGAAATATATCGCCGTGCTTAAATGAATTAATGGAGCGATTAATGTCATTTGATATTATCAGTCTACTTAGTGATCGAGAAATTATATGTTTGAACTTTATAAGTTTGACATGGACCATGACTTATGTTCATACAAGATATCATATGACAGAGGGATTATAACATGTTCTATGAGGTTAAAATTGAATTATCGATATTCGTATTATTTAGGTAGTCATAATGACTTGCTAGAGGCCCCTTATGACTTATGGGCCCATGATACGATTGTGGCCCACAACCAATATAATATGAACCTATTGGGTCGTACACATAGAATGTGATGAATGGACTAAGGGTTAATTTGGGCATTTCGAATTTTATTTTATGACAAATTAAAATTCAAAATAAATAATGAAATAAAAAAATATTAATTAGGATTAATATTATAATTTTATTTTAAATAAGAAATAAAGGCCTAAAATTCTCTCTTAATTAGGGTTAGGCCAACTATATATATATATATTTGGTTGATAACCCTAACACACACATCAAAGAGAGTGAGCCATTACTTTGAGAAAGTGAAGAGAGAAATTTGTTTTCTATAACCCTAGCGACCAAAGAAGGGAGCTAGCACCCCAGGCGAATCCGTTCCTCATGTTCGAGTGTGGATACTGGTAAAGGGTGTTCGTTTCGTGTGAGGCAACACCTGTAACATTATTTTATGCTTCAAGAGATTAGTAATCGTTACTTTCTCTTTATTAAGTCAAGTGGATCGCATAGATCCTGATGGGTTTCATTATTTCCACTACATTTTATTTTTTTTTATTCCTATGTCAAAACCCAATAGTGGTATGAGAGCCATTTATGAATTCAATTGATTCAATAATCGTGTTTTATATATATGTGATGTATATAAAATCGATCATAATTGATATGAACAGTATGTATGTCGTTACATGATGAATCTATTACTTTTTTATCGTCTTAATAATTATATTTATATGTGATATGAACAAAATAATTCTGGTTGTATGTGATATAAAAAAAATAATTTTATTTATATGTGATAGGAACGAAATCAATTTGTTGATATGAGATACAACCATAATTGATTATTTGATAGTTATAATATTATGTTCTTTGGCTACAAAATTGATAGATGTTAATATGATTAACATGTGTGTGTCAATTCTATTTCAATAAGATTAAACAAATTAAAAAGAGACTATGGTGGTATTCTATATCTGTTGTGAACTTGTAATGTGATTAAATAATTGCTAATAAGATTGGCAGAATCATTTTTCATGGATGCAGAATAGAGTTTTAGGGTAGAAAATTGTTAATGAGATTAACATTGCCTCAAACCTTTAAGGGGAGCTACCCCTTCAAAACCCCATAAGGGGCACTACCCCTTAACCCCGCTCGCTAACCGGCTAGCGGAACCGCCGTGTTATCTAATCATAGTGCACGAAATATCATTATAGTTATTATCCGTTGATTATAATACATCAATTCTATGTGATCTATTAAGTTGATATGAGATTACTTGATTTTAATTGATGTATGTATGATGTCTTTGCATGCTACATAGCATGGCAAATTGAGACCCTTGTTATGGTGTATTCTTTATTTATATTATTTATTAATTTTATGGGTTTGTAATTTTAAATACAACTATGTGTTGTTCTTTCATTGTAATTTTATTTTACTAATAGTTTTAGTAGGATAGTTTATTTCATTATTGTATTGAAGATGAAGGAATTTCACAAAGGCCATGAAGGGGATCAATCTAATCCCATGATGATGAAGGTGCAAAGTGGAAGTTGCTGATCAAGACCAACTTATGTTATTCCACCTAGGATTGAACTTTGATCTTCATATTGGCTTATGAAGATCATATAGTTTTTTGCCATGCTTTGGTACATTTTATATATTATGCATATTATATCGGTATGTGATACGATGAATGATTATATATGTGTATAAGATGCCATGTATTAGATGATGTATGATATATAAATAAATATACATCATAAGTTAAAATTAAAATTCCCTCACCATAATTTTAAGTCATATGCCAACGCATAGTTATAACATTTGTCAATACTAAGATCACCAAAATGTAGGTTCTGCCAAAGCGAAGTATATTAGGCTATCATAGTAAGGCAAGATAGGTAATGGTGCTACCCATACGGTAAAATATGGTTAGACTTAATTAGGCTATCAAAATGGTTTTGGGCCTAAGGCATTAGATGGGATAATAATATGCCAGGACATATGATGTCAAAATCCCATAAAAAATCTAAGAGTTACATGAGATGTAAATGGTAAGGATTTATCTACCTAAATAACTTGATTTTAAGTGTTATGCAAAAGTTGACTTAGAATTAAGTGAAATATGGATCTTAGCCCACTAAAATCATTACAATTGTTGTAATCAATTTTAAGGGTGAATATTTTAGTGGGAGTTTTTAAGAAATACCCAAAAATGGAATTGGTACTAATATTTATTTTGCATATTTGTATATCAATGGGTTGAAATAACACTTCCACATTATCACTACGATCAATCTTTGAGAAGGACAAGCTAAAAGAAGATGGAACTAACTTCTTTGACTAGTTTAGGGACTTGAGAATTATACTTAAGCAAGAAAGGAAGCTATATGTGCTTGATGACCTTATTCCTCCTATCCCGCCTGCTGATGCCCAAAGGGCAGTGAAAGAAAAATAAAAGAAACATGCTGATGATTCGATTGATGTGGGATGTCTTATGTTAGCCATAATGTGTCTAAAACTTCAGAAGGATCTGGAGCATTTGGAGGCTTATGAGTTGAACAGTCATCTCAAGCTGACATTCCAACAACAAGTAGGGTAAGATAGGTGTGAGACTACCAAAGCTTTGCATTCTTATAAAATGGCAGAAGGTGCATCGGTGAGCTCTCATGTACTGAAAATGAAAGGCTAAATTGATCACCTTGAAAGGATTGGATTTCCCATCACTCCAGATCTGGCCATGATTTGATCCTTAATTCATTGCCAGATAGTTATAACTAGTTTTTTATGAACTATAATATAAATAATATGGAGAAATCCATTGTTGAGTTGTATGCGATGCTTAAAACAGCTGAGCAAAGCATTAAAAAAGGGTTGAATCATATTTTTATGGCTAATAAGGGAAAGGGGATGAAAAATAAGGGCAAGGGTAAGGATAAAGCAAAGGTTGTTGGCAAGTTTAAGGCACAAGCTAGACCCAAAAACCAAGGTAAAAGCTCCAAAGGAAGGAGTTTGCTTCCATTGCAATGAACCTAGTCATTGGAAGAGGAATTGCAAGCTTTAATTGGAAGAATTGAAGAAGTAGAAGAGTAGTGAGACTACATCTCAGGTATTTATGTTATAGAAATTAATTTATCTAGTTCTACTTCTTGGGTATTAGATATTGGATGTAGATCTCAAATTTGTACAAATGAGCAGGGACTCAAAAGTAGTTGACAACTAAAAAAGGGTGAAGTAGACCTACGAGTTGGAAATAGAGCAAGAGTTGCTGCCTTAGCCATAGGGACTTATGAATTGACTTTGCTCAATGGACTTTTGTTATATTTGAACTGTTAGACAGTATGCCCTAGAGCCCATGTAAAAGGGATGTATTTCATATGTATGAATTCATATTCTTAATAAAAGGCATCATTCATTTATTAATGCATTGTTTAAATACATGAGTTTGTAAATCTTAAATTAATAAATGAAGTGCTAGATATTATAAATACAGTGTAAAGACAATCATGAAAGTGTTCATGATATGAGATGTCTAATGCATGTAAATGTGTTAATATCTAGATATCCCTAGTCATAGAATTAACAAGATAGGACATTGTTAATTTGGACAGACTAGCACATGTTATGATTTTTGAATGGTTCAAGCAGTGGTTCTCATAACTGTGGTTATGGAAGATAATCAAAGCTAACATGTGGATGCTTGTTAGAAGAACAAGTTCATCGGAGACCTGCAAAGAGAATCCTGACATGGATATTAAATCTATGTCAGTGAGGAATCTCTTCATAGTGGTTGTGTAAGTATCTTAAGACTTGAGATCACCAAAGTTATCTTAAATAGCAAGTGGTATATTTTGACTCTATAAATGATTACTTCCAATTGGGGGTGAACATATTTAGGAGATTGGGTATATCATGACCTACTTGAAGATAGTTGAGTGATCGACAAAGGATTCACCATCCCAGATGTATTAAGGGAAGTTATCTCGTATGATTCTATAATTGCCTTGTTTAAAAAATCTCTGGCTAGAGTACTATGCCAAGATGGATAGAGATCCATGAAGGGCATTTTAGGAACAATGGATAAATTAATAGAATATGCATAATTAGATTTATATGAGTTGAGAGAAATCCATACATAGAATCTAATTAAGATAAGTGTGGTGAAATGAGTAATTGCACGGTAACTGTTTCTATGAAAGGGTATAGTCAAACCACTTGACTTTTCTAACATTTGGGTAGTCATGATGTCTAGCTAGTACCTATGCATGCTAGTCATATTTTGCTAGGAAGACCTTGGTAGTTTGATAGGCATGTAAACCACGATAGATTTCGAAATAGGTACACTTTTGAATTTAAGGGATGTAAACACTCACCTGCCCCTTTGGCACCTAAAAATGCATATGCAGATAAAGTAAAACTGCAACAATCTACAAAAGAGGAGAAGGTAAATAAGAAAGAAAAGAAGAGAGAGAGAAAAGAGGCCAGTAGTGAAAAGAATAAAAATAAAGGCCCATTGGTGTGTGACTGCACCAGTGAGAAGAAGAAAAAGAGGAGTGCAAGAGAGAAAAAAGTTAGTGAGTGTTGAGGTAAAAGGAGAGATGAGTGAGTTGAGTGAAAAAGTTAGTTAGTACTCCTTTTATTCAAATGAGAGAGAGTTGAAGTGTGCATACTTAGGTAAGAGAGCTTTAGTACTTTTGAGGTTTAAGGAAAATTATTTTTCTGAAGCTAACCTTGATCTAAATTTGCCGAGTTCTTTTTCTAAGATGTTGCAAGATTACAAGGATGTCTTCCCTGAGGAGATGCCCCCTAGATTGCCACCCATCAGAGGAATTGAACATCAAATAGATTTTGTTCCTAGTGTTCAAATTCCAACTATCCAGCTTATCGAAGTAACCAAGAGGAAAAAAAGGAGTTACAAAGACAAGTGGATGAGCCTTAAGCAAAGGACATGTGAGAGAGAGCTTATGTCCTTGTGTTGTACCTATTCTTTTGGTACCAAATAAAAGTGGAACAATACGTATGTGTGTTGATTGTCGAGCCATCAACAAAATCACTATAAAGTATATCCATCCCATTCCTAGGTTAGATGATATGCTTGAAGAGTTAAATGGTGTTGTAATATTCACTAAAATTGACTTGAAAAGTGGTTATCATCAAATTAGGATAAAGTTAGGTGATGAGTGGAAAACTGCCTTTAAAATAAAGTATAGTTTGTATGAGTGGCTGGTTATGCCTTTGGCTTAACTAATACACCTAGCATATTTATGAGACTTATGAATCATATTTTGCATGAATTCTTTGGTAAGTTTGATGTTGTGTATTTTGGTGATATTTTGATTTACAACAAAAACTTGTATGAACATTTAAGGCACGTTGAACTTGTGTTAAACGTTTTGAGAGAAAAATAACTATATGCTAATTTAAAGAAATGTACATTTTGTGTTGATAGTGTTATTTTCTTGGGATTTGTTATGAGTGCACGTGGAGCCGAGATCGATAATGAAAAAGTTAAGGCTATCCAAGAATGGCAAACACCTAAGAATGCAAGTGAAGTGAGGAGCTTTCATGGTTTAGCAAGTTCTTATAGGAGATTTATTAAAGAATTTTCTACCATTGATGCACCTCTTCATGAAGTCATTAAAAAGTCTTTGGTTTTAAGTGAGGTGAAGAACAGGAAGATGTTTTTAATACTTTAAAAGATAAATTGAGCACTGCACCTATTTTGAAATTACCTAATTTTTATAAGACTTTTAAGATTGAATGTGATGCTTCTAGGATTGGTGTAGGTACTATTTTGATGCAGGAAAATCGTCCAATAGCATACTTCAGTGAGAAGCTGAGTGGAGCACAACTGAATTACTCTACCTATGACAAAGAGTTCTATGCTTTGGTGGGAGCTCTTGAGGTTTGGGAACACTTTCTTTTGCCTAAAGAATCCGTGATACACATAGATCACTAGTCTCTCAAATATCTAAAGGGATAAGGTAAGTTGAATAGAAAGCATGGTAAGTGGTCGAGTATCATGACACTTTTACATACATGATTAAGTACAAGCAAGGTAAGGAAATTGTAGTTGTTGATGCACTTTCTAGGAGACATGCTTTAATTTATGAGCTTAGTTCTAAATTGTTAGGTTTTGAGCATTTGAAAGAGATGTATGAATAGGATTATGACTTTGGTGAAGTGTATAAAGCATGTGAACCTTATGCATTTAATAAATTCTATAGACATGATGGGTTTCTTTTTAAAGAAAAACAACTGTGTATACCTGCATGTTCTATTAGAGAATTTCTTGTGAAAGAATCACATAGTAGGGGATTGATGGGACATTTTGGTGTGTAAAAGATCTTAGACATGCGTAACAAACATTTTTATTGGCCTAATATGCGAAAATATATTGAAAAGGTGTGTGCCCAATCTTTTACATGTAAACATGCTAAGTATAAGTCTTTAAATCAAGGGTTGTATACTCCATTTCCTGTTCCTACTGAACCTTGGACATACATTTATATGGATTTCATAATAGGTTTACCTAGGACGAAAAAGTGTAGGGATAATGTGTTTGTTGTAGTAGATTGATTTATTAAAATGGCACATTTCATTGCTTGTCATAAAATTGATGATGCAACAAATATAGTTGATTTGTTTTTCAGGGAAATAGTTCGATTGCATGAGGACTATTATTTTTGATAGAGATTCCAAGTTCCTAAGTGATTCGTGGCATGTTCTATGCGGTAAACTTGGTACTAAACTTATATTTTCTACTACTTATCATCCACAAACTGATTGCCAAACTGAGGTTGTCAATATAACTTTAGGAACTATGTTGTGTGCTATAATTGGTAAGAATCTCAAAACTTGGGAAGAATTTTTTCCATTTATTGAGTTTGTTTATAATCGTGCAGTTCATACTTCTATAGGTTTTTCACCTTTTTGAAATTGTGTATGGTTTTAATCCACTAACAATTATGGATTTAATGCCTTTACCTTTGGGTGAACTTTATAATTTAGATGTCAAGGCTAAGTCTGAGTTAGTTAAATCAATACATAATAGGGTATGTGAGCATATTGAGAAGAAGAACAAGATGTATCCAAAGCATCCTAATAAGGGTTGTAAACAAGTGATATTTGAACCAGGAGATTGGGTTTTGATCCGTATGCATAAAGAGAGGTTTCCTAACCAAAGTAAATTTAAATTGGATGCAAGAGGAGATGGTCCATTTCAAGTGCTAGAAAGGATTAATGATAATGCCTACAAGATCGATTTGCCAAGTCAATATAATGTTAGTGCTACTTTAATGTTTCTGATTTATCTCCTTTTGACTTTGATTTAGATTCGAGGATTAATCCTTCTAAAGAGGGAGGGGATGATGTGAGCATAGCTAGTTTAATAAAGTACAATGGCAATAAAAAGGAGGACTTGGCTATTTCTCAAGGGCAAATTACAAGATCTAGGATAAAGAAGTTTAAAGAAGCTCTAAAAGCTTTTATGAAGCCTTTTGTGAAGAAAATGCAAATACAAGATATTAAAGAGGCAAATTTGAACTTTAAAGACCAATTTAATGCTTATTTTCTATATAATATATGTTTACTTAGAGAAGCATGTGATTGAGGAAGAAAGAAGAAGTTTAAGTGAAGAAAGAAGGAGTCCAGGAGGTCTTCACTTGGTGGAGTGGAAATCCACTCTACTAAGTCACCCCTCACTCGGTAGAGTGGATTTCCACTCCATCGACTCACTCGATGGAGTGGAAATCCACTCTACCGAGGCACCCATCGCTTGGTGGAGTGACTTTCCACTCTACAAAGTCAGTGTTCAACAAAGTTACAATTTTGTTATTTTTTTCCTGTTTTAATTGTTTAGGAAGTTCTGTTTTAGTAGGATTCCTCTATCTTTTCCTATTTAAATGTATTAATGTTACAGAAACAATAGCTCTTGATTAATATTGATTTATGAGATTATTCTCTTGGTTTTGCCACTTTTCCTTAAAATAGTTAATTGTTAATTGATTCTTGTTGTTGCATGAAGAAGTAGTTTTAGCAGGTTTCATGATATTTTATGCTAAATTTAATTCTTCTTGTGACTAATCGATCTATTATAAGCGTTTTGATTCATGCATTTTTTAAGGTTTTTTATATTAGGGATTAATTTCTTGTTTATGTTCAAATACCATGGTATATTGGCATCTTAGTTTGGCATATAGGCTGGGGTTTTTCATCAATATCTACTTTTTTCTTTTTATCTTCTCTAAATAAGTATAATTTAATTCTTTTATTTTTTATTTTAATTCTTTTTATTTTTTTCTCTTAAGTTAGGACATAATTTAGGTTAGAAAACTTTAGTTTTAGGCATAATGGATGCAAGCGCTTACTATTTTATCTATATTTATTGTTATGTTTATTTTCGAGTTTAAAAATAAACAATGCCTTGTAGTTTAAGTAACGTGGCATAAATACCAAACTTTCTTTGCATGACACTATAAATAATTAAAAGCCTCATGTATGAGCACGTAAACCAACAATTTTCTTCCTTTTAGCAATATATATGTTTGTGTCTTAAATGTGATTTTTATATTATAGCTTGAATTTTTTTTATTGGCAGCCCTGAGGGCCTGTGTTGTATTGTTCTACTTTAAATATGTCTTTTGTATGGGGAGCAATCACATTCCTAACAAGAATACTGTCGAATTTTTGTCAAAATTTCTTAAAAGCATGAAATATGATGCTGGGATTATATTGATGGCTATGACAATATGTGCGTTGGTTAAATACATTTGTATGTAGGAGGCAATCTCATTCCTAGTCTGACTGCTGCTAAAATTTAGTTTAATTTTTTTCGTAAGATGTGAATAATGCTAATAACTCAAATTTTGCATTGTTTGATGGCTTTAATGGCCTATGGCTTTTTGTTTTGTTTTAAATGTATTTCATTTAGGGGCAGTCTCATTCATAGCTAGAATGCTGCCAAGATTTCGTTTAAAATTCTTGTAAAACGTGTGATAAACTTTTACCTCTTTTTTCATGCATAATTGTTAAAATTATGTATGTGTCAAACACTCCTTGTGTAGATTAGCTTTAAATATTTAGTTTAATATGATATCAAAATTCTTACAAATTCTGAAATTTTAATTTGATTTCGATTTAAGGTAACCACAAACCAACATATAATATTTATACTGATGCCTCATAGGACAACATGTTCCCAGCCATCCCACCCAGTGCCAACTTATATGATGCCCAAGCAAGCTACGAGATATCGTCCTCAAGTACCTCCAGTATAGCCGCCTCAGCAGAAGGACTAGGTAGATGAGCCCTAGGAGTCATAGGAGCCACATGGGGTAGGCATCAACTAAAACTATGAGTTTGACATACAGTTTGATATATAGGACCTATTGGGTGGTTTTCCATAAACAACAGTATATCCCAGATCTCTTATCAGACACCAGAGGTCACCAGCTGTGAGGTTTTCTCCTTACAAACATTTAGGAGCATGTATTTTTTAACTCCTCCGCTCTATGGGCATCTACCTCGACTGTACCTCCACCTCCTATTTCACCATCTCAAGTACAGACACCTTCATCCCCTCCTTCTGAATATATATTTAACAGGCTGGTAGCATTAGAAGAGATGTAAAGACCATACTCACAATTATACAGTCCTTGCAGACATTATCGGTGTCTATATAGACATTACAGATAGAGGTATATGGCCTTTGAGCAAACATATGGGTCATAGGTTTGATGAATCCCTATATGTAATGGATGAATCCCTTACACAGGTTAGGGTTTCGGGTGACCGCATTGAGATAGAGGTTCCCAAAGCTAGAGAGAATATCATAGAAACTGATGAGTAATTGAGGAGGTACATTAGGTACTTGAGGGATGATCTAATGAGGTACCTCGAGTGACATTTCAGGGAAGTCATTGAGGTTAGACAGGAGTCAGAGCAGCTCATAGAGGTGATAGCATAGGTTTTGTAGCCTTTGATAGTAGTGATACCTGGATTCCACTTTAGGTTCAGAATAGAGGATGATTAACTCTCTTCAGCTCCTCAGGCTTTGGCACTGGCTAGAACTCTAGTTCTGAGACCACCATCAGGGCCAGCCTATCCCAGAAGACCAAGGGCACCTAGGCTAGGACCCTTACAGTGATCTATTTTCTTTTGTACTCGGAACCCACATAAGAGTATATATTTGCTCCCCCAAGTAAAAGATGCCACGGGAACTTACTTGAACAAAAGAGATGGACCACTAAAAAGAAGTGCAGATATTTTTAGATTTTTAGAGAATCTTCTTCATATTTTAAGAGGAACTATTCACCATAGATTGGGCCCACCTTCACCATCAATTAGAACATGAGATGTTTTGATCTGAACACGTCAAACGTTATAAGGCTGATGTTGACAACAAAAAACTATTGGATAAGAGGCAAAAGTTTGATGATAATGTCGATTTTGAAAAGATATAGAATGAGGGTCTGCCACCTTGATGATGTTCGTTTTCCTTATATTTGTGTCAATCTATAGAATGGTGACATAGTTATTGGGAAATTTGCTAAAATTGATTAAAGCATCTCAGTGACTCCTCACAGATGCATATTTGCTAGAATGACTTCTAGCATCTCAGTAATTCCCTAGTTGACAAATTTACATGTATGTGTCAGAAATCTCCCTATTGGATAGATATATATTTGCCAAAAATATCCCCAGTAGAGCATTGATTCATAAGGAAGCAAATAAATCTCTCAGAAAGAACAACTGGTAAGTTAGTTAATGAATGACAACAATCAAATACTACTTTAATTACCTCACTTAGTGTTATAGGTCTGCTCTATTTTCAATCAGATATAACAAGCCATCTTGATTCTATATGCCTCAGGCACTAATCTGATGCATTCAAATAACCTAACTTTGTATGTTGACAAACTAGCATTAGTTAAACCCTTTTTTGTAACTTGATTCTCCTTGCCCCAGGTGCTGATCAAAGAATACCTTATTTGTCTCAATTCTACATACCCCATATGAGAATTGGACAAGTGAAGACTCACCACATTCAAAAGAATTGGTCTCAAACCATCTCAATTCTGCATGCCTTTGGCACTAATTAGATGTATTCAAGTAACCTGATTTTGCATACCCCAGGTGTTAATAAAAGTTAATCAATTTATCCCATTTTTACATGCCCTAAGCACTAATTGGACAATCAATCCAAGGTTAATACATCAATAAATTGATGTTAACTACCCTAATTATGGTTAAAGCATTGATAAGCTGAACACAACAACCCAGTCAAGAGGTTTATTACCTTAGGAGGTACATTTTTTAATCAACCAAGAGATTCACTACCTTAGGTACGCATTTTTTCTTTGTACTCGGAATTTTATCTCACTTTGGCACCAGTATACCGATTTCCCAAAATTAGGGGTAGCTGTAGACACTATACTTGAGATAGCCTAGATTAGAGTCAGTCGATGATGATGAAATAGCATATTGCTAACAATAGGCTCGCATCTCAAAGCTTCGATCGTGAATTTCTCACTTTCTCTT
The DNA here is from genome assembly GCA_037975025.1 of Excoecaria agallocha. Taxonomy (NCBI): domain Eukaryota; kingdom Viridiplantae; phylum Streptophyta; class Magnoliopsida; order Malpighiales; family Euphorbiaceae; genus Excoecaria; species Excoecaria agallocha. Next base: position 25,558,214 of record CM075817.1, read on the forward strand.
AAATATTTTCATGATTTTCTAAGTATTTCAAATATTGTCACGTGTTTTGACAAAGTATGCATAAAAACCTTAACTTAAGCCTTCAGTAGTGGAAGACGGTTGTCTATCACTTAAGGGGTGCCATTCTGTGGGTCCTTCCCTCCTGTACATGCCAAACTAGGGGTATTTTTGGAAATTTAGGGTTTAGTGACGAGGGACGACTGCCCCTTATTGAGGGATGGCCATCCCTAGCTAGAAATCCAGATTTTCCACATTTTTTTTTGATTTTTTAAAAAGAAGAGTTTTATCTCTTAAGATCTTCTTCCAGATTTGGGAGATTTTTATCTCAAAATTTAGAGAGATTAAAGTTGTATTTTGACTAAAATTATTCCTTAAGTATAAAAACTCAAATCTAGGGTTTTCTTAAGGAGGAATGATTATTTTTAAGAGCCATATTTAGAGAAGAAGAAAATCCAATTTCTCTCCCTCTCTAAGATTTTTGCTTTATTATTCTTTGTTAAACACATACACCACATACAAACAAATTTCATATCTTCTTTTGAGAATAAAGGAATATGATTCAGAGTAAAGATCTAGATTACAGAATTCATAGAGTTAAAATATCGCCTAAGGGTAATATACTTGGCTCACTTTTTTTTTTCTCTCTGGAACTTAATTTTCATAATCATGTGATTCTTTAATGCATAGTGATATGTTTTAATTGTTATACTTGAGTAATATGCATGTTTATGTGAGGTATTCTTCATTTTTGGATTGTTTAATATAGTAGAGGCATGATAGGTCCTTTGAGATTCCTCTATTGTTGTACATGTGAAGCTTTTATTTTGCTCTTTTAATCCTGTAAATATGTGCCTTTTATGTATTTTATGCATGATTCATTAATATAAACTATTTATGGCATGATTTGGATTCAACAAATGCATATTTGAGGCTTGGAATACATGTTGTATGATTTTATCGCATTTTTTTTGTATTTTTCTGGTTTTTTGTTCTATCCAGAGGTGACAAAAGGGAAGATAGAACGATGGACGGCCATCTATAACTCAACAAATGGGACATCCTCAGTCTGTCTCTCCATCCCATCCCTCTTTTCTTTTATGGTTGTCCATCACCTTTTTTGGCCATCACTAAGTGTATTTTGAGGTATTTTTTACATGTATTTTATGGCTTTTTATATATTTTTGCAACATTTATTTGTTCCTTATTATATTTATGCATTATTGGATGTAATTTTACTTCTATACAATATATTTATATTCCTGAATCTATTATGTTTATGTAAATAAGTTTGTGATTATTTTCTATTGTGAATACTAATTCTTTTATTTTATGTAATTTTCTTCGAGTAATTGACAACTTTAAGGCCTTGGAGGATTTTTTATTTTTTTTTGTATGGAAACACTATAAGAAAATGTTAAAATAAAAATAGATAAATAGCAACTAATTTTTTTTTGCTAATTTAGCAACAAAAAAAAATTCTATTGCTAATTAGCAATGAAAATCAAATTTCGTTGCTAAAATTAGTTGAAGTTTTTAGATTTAGCAATGAAAATAAAAATTGCTATCTTCCATCGCTAAAATGGAGGAATAGTTAGTGCTAAAATATGGCAACAAAAATTTGCAATGGAATGCATATACCATTGCTAATTTTCCAATAGAAGGCATATACTATTGGAAAAAATTTTCATTACTAATTCGAAACAAAGGTTGGTTATTTAGCAACAAAACATTTTCCATTGCTAAAAGCAACAAAAAACACATTCCATTGCTAATTTAGTAATAAAATAAAATTCCGTTGCAAAATAAACAAACTTAATGCAATTTAATTTTGAAATAGCAACGGGATACAAATTTCATTGCTATTTTAGCAAGGAAAATAAATTGCCATTGCTATTTCATTTTTTGCCCTAGGTATAAATAGTTTCCTTTGGCCAGTGTTTTTCCTTCTCTCTCAGCCTTTGCTTCTTCCTCCCTATCCCTGTCCCTCTCGCTTTCCCTCTCCCATTCCCTCGCTTTCCTTTAATTTGCTCTTTCTATGTCTTCTTATCATTGATTCTAATGTTAGTGCCCCCACCACCTCCCTTCCCTCTCCATGCTTTTTCTTTCTTTTAAGTTAATTTTTCCTTTTATTTCTTCTTTGGATCTCATTTCAACCCTAATTTCCTCTTTTAGGTGTTGGGAATTATCGGTTACATATATCACATACATAAGCGAAATTTAAAATTTTTAAGCAATAGATTTGATCTTGCCATGAATTTATAATATAAATATTAATGAGAATAAGAAAAATCACCTTTGATGTTTGTTGAACAGTTAATTTTCCTTCTCACCAGGTTGTCGTAAACCACAATGTCTGAAATTGAACACCTCTAATGAGTAATCCACACTAAAGAAGGATTGAATGAACCAAGAAAGATGGAACACAAGGGCTGGCCGAATTCCCCTTGATGCTAGCAAGAGAGTGGCGGCTGGGGTTTTTTGAGACAGAGAAATTCTTTTCTCTTAATTTTTCACTTAACCCTAAAATCCCTATCACTTGGATTTTTATAGTTAGGTTAAAAATCCAACTTCATAATAGGATTGGGCTCTTTAAAATCGCAAGAGAAATATTAAATGGTCTTCTAAAATTATTAATAATTTATTTGGACTCAATTAAATCTAATTTAAGTCCATTCATAAAGGACTATGCACAAAACCCATAAACTAGGCTCTTTATACATACATTTGGATTTAATCGCCCAAATGAATTTCAAATCCATCCTTATTAAATATGTAGGCTGCATAACACTTATGAAATATATTTAATTTATTTTGGTCCAATAATTAGGCCTTTAAGGCCTTCTATTAGAAGTTGGCATGAAACCCTTCCTCTGGAGGGTTTCTGCGCCAAAATCAATTCTTTGGGCCTCTTTTAATTTCTCCAACGGATCTATTAATTATTATATCATCCCTATAACACTTATATTCCAATAATAATTAATTATGAAATATAATATTTTAATTAGGTCCATTTTGCAGAACATTTCTAAAAAGTTATGCGAACAATTCTACTTGATCATAATTAATTAAACTCTTTAATTAATTATTCTCTTATTCATCTCTCTTATCCCATAATAATATCAAATATTATTATCCTTGTAATTTTACCATTTTATCCTTTACTCTATATGTGTGTGACCTATTGGGTTTCTATCCATATTGTAGTATAATATGTAATTATGAGTTCTATTCAAAACTCACATGATTTAAACTTCATTAAATCATTTTATCAATTCCTATTGATATTTATGATACACTATTATACAAATCATGAGTGGCCTCTAGCTAGGCATCATGACTACCCAAATGTCAAGAAAGTCAAGTGGTTTGACTATACCTTTCTATAGAAATAGTTACCCTGCAATTACTCCTTTCACCATTTTTATCTCAATTAGATTCTGAGTATGGATTTCTATCAACTCACATAAATCTACTTATGTATGTTCTATTAATTTAACCATTGTTCCCAAAATGCTCTTCATGGATCCCTATCCATCTTGGCATATTACTCTGGCCAAAGATTCTCTGAACAAGACAATTATAGAATCATGCTAGATAACTTCCCTTAATAAATCTGGGATGGTGAATCCTTTATCGATCATTTAACTAACTTCAAGTAGGTCATGATATACCCAATCTCCCAACTATGTTCACCCCTAGTTGGAAGTAATCAATTAAGGAGTCAAAGTATACCACTTGCTACTTAAGATAACTTTGGTGATCTCAAGTCTAAGGATACTTGCACAACCGCCATGAAGAGATTCCTCACTAACATAGATTTAATATCCATGTGGGGATTCTCTTTATAGGTCTCCAATGAACTTGTTCTTCTAACAAGCATCCACATATTAGCTTTGATTATCTTCCATAATCATAGTTATGAGAACCACTGCTTGAACCATTCAGGAAGCATAACATGTGCTAGTATGTCCGAATTAACAATGTCCTATCTTGTTAATTCTATGACTAGGGATATTGAGATATTAACACATTTACATGCAATCGACATCTCATATCATGAACAATTTCATGATTGCCTTTGCACTATGTTTATAATATCTAGGACTTCATTTATTAATTTAAGATTTACAAACTCATGTATTTAAACATAGCATTAATAAATGAATGATGCCTTTTGTTAAGAATATTAATTCATACATATGAAATACATCCCTTTTACATGGCCTCTAGGGTATACTCTCTAACATTAGGATCCCACTACCTCTCCATTCTCACCTTCTTCTTTACTATGCTCTTTCCCTAATCGTCAATTGCCAAAACATTAAAAATGAAAAGAATGGATGATTCAAGTGAGTTGGACCTACCTAATTAAATTATCATAGTAAGAACAACAATTGTTTGAAGGGAAAACTAAAAGAAGGAAAAGAGAGCATAAAAATTGTTGGGATTGCTCACAACAAGGTCTTTTTTTTAAAAAAAAATCTAGTGCTTCAGGTAATATCCAGATTTAGTTTATTTATCTTCTAAATTGATTATTATGACTGGTTTATTATTATAGGTATTGATAGTAGCTGGTGTATCAGCAGCGATTGGTTAACTCTCTAAGCCATTCAGCTATGGTCTTTTGCAACTGGTGGTTTCCTTTCTACCCATTCTTTTGTATGTTTTTTGGATTCAATTTATCTTTGTATCTCCTATTTTGTTTTAATTCTCTTTCTTTAAGTTATATATACATTTTTTTTTATATTTTATAATTGACTTATAGTTAATTGATTGATTGCAAATAGGTTGTCATTGCTTTTGCTACTTATCTTCCCCTGGGGAGTTAATATGCTTCTAATTTGTATTTGTTTATGTTTTTGCTTCCTCCTTAGTTTTGAAATTTCATATTAAAAGCTATTATTTCATTTCAAGGGTTTGTCGGATTCAATTTTTGGTCTTACACTAGTTTATGCAGGTCTTGTCATGTACGATTTAAGGCCATTTAGATAAGAAAAAAATATGTTATTATCAAATTCTCTATTTCTTTCCACTGCTATATATTAACAATTAAATAATTAAGCAAATGACTACTTTGTGTTGCTTTCTAAAAATTCTCAAAGTAGATGGTGTTCATCAGTCTAAGTAGATCTTTAAAATGGAAATAAAAAAGTTCTAAAGCTTTGATTAATAGTTTTTTGTGTTAAAATGGAAAGAAAAAAGTTCTAAAGCTTCTTTATTTTTTATTATTTTTCTTCATTGTAAAACTTCAACTTTGAAATTTTTTTATTCCATGATGTATCACCTCTCTCCCACTTTTCTTTATGGGACAAGGTAATATCTATAGCTGTTTAATGATTTTACTTTATGTTTTTTAATTATGTTTTCAACTATAGTAAGGGATGCTCTCTTTGGTGTAGGTAAAAGAATTTGTAAAGTTAAGCAATGTATACTATGCTAGAAGCCAAAAAGAAAATATAATTCTTCTATTAACTAATATGCCATGTTCAATTTGGTAGGGGAATGAAGTTTTGTTTCAACATGCTAAGAAATTTTTTCCTACAATTTAAAAGTTAAGCTTGCTTTTGATTGAGGCAAGTCTTTATTAGAATATAATCCCTCTAATTAAGAATTCCTAATAGTGTAACTTAATAAAACAAATATATATATATATATATATATATATATATATATTGCATTATGTCATGGTTGCTCAATAAGAAGAATCATATGTGTTTGTTACAGATAATGACAGCATTAAAGGAGCAAGTCATGAAAGTACAAGGTATAAGAATAGAAGATAATAGGTTGTGCTTATCTGTACATTTCTCACAGGTTAAGAAAGAGGTAATATGTTTTGGCTTTCAATTAAATTTAAATTAGGATAATTTTTATGATACTCTGTGTCTAATTAGATTTGATTTCTCTAATTAGTTGAAACATGATAGAGTTAAATTATTACATTTCAATTGCATATGGTTAAATCAATTTGAATGCAACTTAATTGATTTTATATTTTCACAAGTTTATGACACTTTGTATTTAATCAAGTTCATAACTCACAATTGACCTTGTTAATAAAGTGCATGTCTTAATATAGCCAGAATTATGAGATTTATTGATTTAATTATATGATTAGGTGGTCACTGGATTGTACATTATGATTTTTATATACTTCATTGCTTGGTCAGTCACTTATTTTATATTAAAGTACAAAAAGGGGGCCTATAATAATCTTGTGAGCTTTGCATAACATAGTCATATTTTTAGATAATCTCTTTCAGTTTATATGCATGTGGGGATATATGTGAAGCAATGCATGTGTGTAATTGGACTACTCATGGGCTATATGTTAATATGCTTGCTTACTTTTCAATATGGTGTTAAGGGATGTTTAAATGAAAAATTTGCTGATGCAATACAATATATTGTCAATGATAATGTAAGGCAGAACTTTCTCCTAATTACAATTTCTCACTTTTATTTTTAATATATTATCTCATTAAATCAAAAGGGTTATTGAATGTTACAAATATTTGTACTTTGATTTCCACAACATCTAAAGGCATATTCACTTTGAGTGCATATTTCTCATTTATGATCAAATTGTTGATTTCCTTGACAAAAGCGAGTATGGTTTTGTAATGATATTTGAAAGTCTTATATTTGATTTTCACTTGGATGTTTTTTTTTTTGCATTTAGTTATAATGAATATAGAGGTCATCTCTTCTCTAGAATTGACAATACTTCACTAACCAATTTTTCCTTTTTTGGCATACATGTGTCTTTGGAATTTATTTGTGCATTAATAAAACTTACAACGTGGAGCTTATGAAAATGTCAAATGTGTACCAAATGCTATATTTCATATTTGAGCATATTGGTATAATTAATTCACTAGGATGTATTTGCAAAATTAACTACTTGTTACCAAAATAGTCTTTTAAACTTTGTTTGACATTATTTTCCAATGTTAATTTAAATGGATACAAGATTGTCATGTTTGTATTATTATTAATTTAATCTACTTTCCATTGCATAAATTAATAACCTCAACCTCTAATCTCACATTTCCTTTGCAGTCTTTTCCACTAGCTTTGTCTCTGGTCTTGATTGGTTTTCTCTTTGCCATGATTTCACTTCGCCAAGGTGAGGAGTTTGACTAAGACTAATTAAGTAAATATATGTAACTTTCCACTGTGATTTATATAGGATAATGAAGGCAATATAGAGACCTTAATAGGAGTTTTTTTCTATAAGTACTTAACTATAAGCATTACTAATAGAAACAAAAGGTTAATAACCGTCTTTACTAAATCTATTTATTTATATTCTTGGAAGTCCTTTTTTATAGCTTCTAGAAGCTTTATGATAGCTTGTCATTGGACAAAATAGTTTTTTGGTGACATTTGAGTTGGAGGCTATCGTTCATCTGCAAATATGAATGGCCTAGATGCCCCCAAAGTGTAGTATTAGCATTTGTCTCCTCCAATAAAATATCTAATATAACATGGTTATTATGGTAGAGGATATTTAGGGAACAGGAGCGAATAAACAAAAGAAGGAAAGAAAACTGCTTGTACATTATATATCTTTAGCTATGATTTCTTTCCTTTTTCTTGTTAAATTAATGCTTTCGTTAAACAATCATGAAAATAATTTGCAAAAATTTATCCTATCTATTGGTGTGATAATTATTACAAGGTAGATTACCACTCCAACATGATCTAATTCAGAAAGATGGGGCTTAATTGTTCAAAATTTTGTTTATTTTCAAATTAAAACCTCATTAGCAACACAATGTATATATATTTCATGTATAGATATTTATCTAACATAATTGTACATGAATTTGTCAAAATATAGATCAACTACTTGATGACATGCATAAACTACATAAGAAAGTGCACTCAGATTGTTGACAACTAATATATATTGGGACTAATAAATGATGAGTCATTTGATTTACTCTAAACTTTACTGTTAACATGAAAATTACCTGTGATATAATCTAATTGTTCTTGTTACCATGTTAATTACTAGTTATATTTGGTTACTGAGACTTTAAAGTTAGCAAGTAATAGAAAGCACCAATGAGATAGTGTATTGTTTTGTTTTCTTAGATGCTCAATTTGGATGCAAATATGAAATTATGATTAATTTAATTTTGATAAGGATTTTGATAATTGTTGTTATCAATATTAATTTGTAAAAGGAAGCGCAATGAAAATGTTATTCCATTGGTAAATTTGACCAATTCACCGTATCTTATATTGGTTGGATTTAGTAATGAAAATTTAATTCTGTTGCTAAATTTAGCAACGAAAAAATTTTTTGTTGCTTAAAAATAGCAATTGTCAAATTTGCAACCACCGATTCCGTTGCTAATTTCCATTGCTATCTTTTATTAACAACGGAAAATTGACATTTTTCATTGCTAATTTTCGTTGCTAAATGGCTATTTTCTTATAGTGAAAGTCGTGCTCTCGAATTGGTCACCATCTTCATTCCCTAGTTACCTTATTTATTTTATTTAGTTTACTTAGTTATTATGATTTTGTTTATTTATTTTTTCCATCATTTTTGTTTAATTTTGGATGTATTATTTTTTTCGGGGATGTAATAGTTAGTAGAAAATGAGTTTTTTTGTGCATGATAAAATAAAAGACATTAAAATATATTTTATCAAATAAATTGGGTTTTCTTCTAAAATATAGACCAATGTCTATTTTTTTTACCCAGATCCACACAATACAATGAAAGATATTTTTGTAAATATGCTTGAGGGAACCAACATTCCTAAACTAATTAATAGCCCATTTTATGCATGATATATCCTTATCTTTCTTTTGTATATTATTATTTTGGTGTAATAATTTTAAGTCGGATTTTATTCTAATTATTTACTTATTGGTTTTTGCTTGATTAGGATGTTTTACTTAAATTGCATCAGCATCATGTGAGAGAGGAGAGGGGATTAATTTTAAAACTCATTTATAAAACAACACCCAACCAAGATGCCTAATAAGAGTGATGTCTCGAACATTAATCTTTGTTTGGACATCAAAAGGTTGCGATTAACTTTTTGATGTTCTATTGGGTGGTGACTCTATAATATCTACCTTTTTAGGCCTATTAGTAGATACCTTCATGGGTTGACTACCAGCTATAAATTTGTTTAGATCCCTCTTTATGGAGAAGTGGCCAATTCATGATTAAAAGTAAGCCTCCTCCAATCTCGGACCCTAAAAGTGGGCCTTAAAAAAAGACCCAAAAAATGAGCGATAGGTTTTGATGTGTATCACACTAGTCACTAATCAGAACCAATCAAGTCATCCAAATTTTACATGCCCTAGGCGCTAATCAGACACATTCAAACAACCTGATTTTGCATGCCCTATTTTAGATACGATCTAATCAAGTCATCTTAATTCTACATACCTAGACGCTAGTTAGATACATCCAAATAACCTAATTTTGCATACCCCATGTGCTAATCAAATCCAATTGAGTCATCTTGATTCTGCATGCCCCAGGCACTAATCAGACACTTAAATAACCTAATTTTGTATGCCCTAGGCATTAATCAGATTTAATCAACTCATCTCAATTTTGCATTCCCTAGGTGATAATCAGACAATCAATTTAGGGTAAACACATCAATAAATTGATGTTAATTACCTAAACTAGGGTTAATAGATTGACCAGCTAATAAGAAATACACAACTAAGAGACGCACTACCTTAGAAGTTATGTATTTTAATTAACCAAGAGACTTATTACCTTAGAAGGTACATATTTTAATCAACCAATGGGGGATGCATGTTTGTGGGTCTTTTTCCGAAATTCTTGCATTTTTGGGAATTCAAAAATAGGAAGATAACCTTAAAGGAAATGATCCAGATTTTAGAGGGATAATCCCTCCAGATTAGAAGAGGTAGAGTTGGATTCAACTCAAACTCTATCCTAGGTATACAAGTAAGATTTTTTAGGTTTCAAAAGGGGAAGGAATCATTTTTTTTACAGATCCAAAAAAACTTAGAAAAGAAGAAAACTATCTTTCTCTCTCTAAAGGACTGCTCTAACAATCTTTTTGATCCAAACACACATACACACTGAATTCATTTGATTTTCTTAAAAATAAAGAATGCAATCGGAGTGGAGAATTTAGACTATAGTAATTTCAGAGTCAAAATATCTCCTGAGGGTAATATTTTAATATTTTTTTGTTTTCCCTCTCTAAATTTGTCATGTACAATCATGCTAATATTTCATTAAATAAGTATCTTTAAATGCTATGTTCTTGTGATTTGCATGCCTAAAATGTGTTGAGATATAAACCTGGATTGATATGTATGTTAGAGGCATGATTAGAAATTCCTCCATTTTTTTACAATTTCAAGCATTTATTTTATACTGTAATCCTATAATTGAATGGATTTTGTTGCATTTTATGTATGATTTTATATTACAATACTATTTTGGCATATCCTAGGCTTTGATATCAATGTATCTAGTGTTACAAGTCATTTTACATGCTTTTGGATTCAAAGTTATGCACCTTGTTTTACCCAGCAACTGACGAATGGGAAAAAGACTTGATGGATACCCGTCTATCAAAGTGATAGATGAAATTTTGCAAGGTTTCTTCTCATCCCATCCCTCATCTGGCTATGGGTTCCTGTCACCTTTCCAAAGGCATTCGTGGCTAGTTTTTAGGCATTTTTTTTATCTTATGGTATTTGCTTGATTTATTGGATTTCAATGACATTTAAATATTATCCTATATTATTTAATTCTACATGTAATTTTATTATATACTATAAGCTAGCAAACATCTCCTCAAGGTTCAATTTCTTATCTTGTGTTGGGTTTATCTAAGTTGGAACCTGGGAGGTTAGAAGTGTGTTTGGTGGGCTTGAGGTGCTTGGAAATGAGTATTTACTATTAAAGGTTGGTATTGTTGATAATAAGTATGGTTATGGCTACCTTAGGCATGTGTGGGTACATTGAATAAGATTTTAGGTTGAGTGTTTGAAGAAGAAGCTTGATTACCATCTCTCTATGAAAAATTATGATGGTTCCTCCACCTGGGATTGTAGTGATTACTAAACATATCATTCCTCTTATAATCATGCAAGGCATCCAGTTCTCTCATTCCTTAAGTGTAAGGTTCAATTGCCTTTGAATCACTTCCCAAGTTAACTCTTTTAAATGCACTCCCATTATGGTTTATCGCTGAACATTTTGAATTCTCAACCTATTAAGCTTTTTCTTTAATAGCTTTATTTAAGCTTTCAACATTGCAACTTTATCTATACTGTGAAATCCTTGTCTCTTGGTCAATGCCCTTATACTGGCCTATTAAGCTTGATTCATCGCCATCTCATCAAAAAGTAAAAATGCCTCTTTAGGTATATTTTTCATGAAGCTCCCTCCGGATGCTACATCCAATAAAGATTTGGTGGTTTGATTACACGTTCTATAGAAATGTTGATGTTAATTGGTGCACTACAATCTTATGTTGTGGATAGCTTTTCAAAAATCTCCTAAACCTCTCCTAAGCTTTATGGAAAGATTCTTCACTTAACTATTGGAAATTGTATATGTTGTTCCTTATACTAGCTATCTTTGTAGGTGTGAAAAATCTAACTAGAAAATTTTCTTGCATTTGCTCCTATGATTGGATGGATTGACTTGAAAGCATGGATAAACAATCTCTTACTCTCCTTATGAGTGTAAAGGGAAAAAGCTTTAGCTATATTTCATCAATTGACACCCTTTGTATTTGGACCATGTTGCTTATCTGTAAGAAGATATCTAAGTGTTGCACTAGATCCTTAATCTTTGATCCTAAAAGTTAGTTCCTTTGAACCATGGTGAACATTGTTGGTTTTAGCTCAAAATATTATTGTTGAGGTAGCACTACTATCCTATACTCCTCACTCCACCTTGGAGTAGCATAATCTCGAATGATCCTTGGTTTTTGACCATCTTGCCTTTTTTCTTCTTTATTCTTAAGAAGTACATCAGGATTTGGTGGATCATCCATATTTTCAATTTAATTTTATCTCATTCTCTGATGCAAAGTCCTATCAATTTTAAGCACAATCTATTCATACACCAAATTCACTTGAAAAGAATAGGCAAACAAAAGTAAATAAAAGATTAAGACATAAAACAACAAATCAAATATACAAATAAGCATGCCAAAATCCCCAACAATGGTGCCAAAAACTTTTTTACAACCTTAGCAAATGTATTGAATTGACAAGTACTATAATAGAGTATAATGAAGACCCCAAAAAATATCGAACCCAAGGGAATGACATTACACAAAGTTACTTGATTTGTTAAGATTATGTGCTAAAGAATGTATCAGGTGTATGTTGGGATGGGTTATATCTAGCAATTTTTAACAATTAAAAATAAAAGTAAGTTAAATAAAAAGCATTATTTAAACAAATTTAGTAAAATAGAGTATGAATGTAGAGATAATGGTAATTAAAATGTTGTTCAAGAATCAAATTATCCTTATACCCAATGTAAGATTCATTTTTACATAAAATTTATATATTTAAAATGTGGACAAACTATCTAAACCTTTAGTTTCCCATTTCGGAGCCAACTACTTTAACTACCTGCTTTCCCATTGTGGAGCCAATCGAGTAGTTAGCCTAAGCATGGGTCCAAAGACCTATATACGATTAATTTCCCATTATGGAGCTAACCAATCCAATATCCATTCATTTTCCTCACTATTTTCAGATCTACAGCACATTAACTATAGGTCTAACAGCCCCATTTCCGAAATTGCCATAAAATATATAGAAAATGTATGTAAAAATAGAGCATACATGATATTTATTCTAAACAAGCATAAATCCATTAACTTGAATAAGAATAACAACATGAATACTTGAATAACATCCATATCAAGATAAGCACAAGAGAAAAGAAACATTTGTAAATATATTGAAGCAAATGAGTTCATAATATTACATAGGTAAGGGGATTCAAAGATTCGTAAACAATAAAGAGACTACTCACTATACATAATGTACAAAGCAAGGAAAAAGAAAGAAGAAACTCTTAAACCCATGTTAAATGGTAGATCTAAAGGTAAAACTGATTTTAATCTTCTTTTCTAAGCTGAATTTGATTGAAACTAAACTATATCTCTATAACTAAGTTATAACTATGGTATTTTTGTGTTGTAAGTGTAAACCCTAGTAAAAATGTGATTTTTACAAGTATGAACTAAGTATAAAACTTTAAAAATTTGCAAATAAAATGAAGAACTATGTACTAAAACTAAAGAAAAAAATGAAAGAACTTAAAAAAACTCTTTTTTAAACAAACAAAACATAGCTTTTATAGTATTTACAAAAGCACACAGTGGAGACACTTTGGTCTCAGCCATGTGCAATCTTTTAAAAAAGTATTGTAGCATTGGTACACAGTAGAGAAACTTTAGTCTTAGCTTTGTGCACCCTTATAGGCTGAACAGCTTTAAATTTTGCCTAGTACATGGCAGAGACCAATGGTCTCAGCCATGTACCTTAGGGAAACGGTGCAGATGGTCTCTGCCATGAACCTTAGTGAAACGGTGTAGATTGGTGGTTCTACAAGGCACACGGCTGAGACACTTTGGTCTCTACCATGTGCAAGTCAATTTTCTACACAAAAGTAAAAATTGCACCATTAAACACACCAAAACTTCATAAATCTCAATATTATCCTATTTGGCACAAAAAAAGAAATTTAATTCCTAAAACACATAAAATGAGACATAAATACTAACAAAAATACACTATAATTAAACACTAAATTGGAGTTATCAATAGGGCCTCTCTTTAAAGTCTTTGGTTAGGCATTGTTGAAGTTTATTCCTTTCTCCAGGCACTGCTAACTGGGATTCCACATTGCCTTAAGCTAAAAATCCTTCATGGCTTTAATTGGTGCCCACCTTAAAAATATTTCCATTCTTTAGACTCGTAATCTTTACTGTACCATGAACAAAAACATTAGTAATCACAAAAGGTCTTATCCATCTAGACCTTTATTGTGAGGGCCTAATCTTAACCCTAGCAGGGAATAGGTTTAATCGTTTGATGCTATATATACAATTAATTTTTTTATGGTTATAGCCATATTGGAATAAAGCTTATTGAAGGACAATATGGTAATTCCAGGGAATTTATGAATAAAAAGGGTTTTTGGATAATAAAAAGGATAGAGGGGTTATTTTGGGGAAGGAAATGGAGAATGGAGGTTAAAAGAGTAAATTGGTGCTCTTCCCACATGACTCCAGTGATAAATATCACTGTCGGTGTCAAGGGAAAACCATCTCTCTCTTTATCTTTCTCTTTCTCTCATTTTTCTTTCTGTGTTAGAAACTAAGGTTTGGTAAAAGGAATTTCTCCCTCTTATCTCCTTTATTTAATGAAAGATTTTGTGAAGCAATAAGGAAATTTAGTATTTTGTTTGTGAATTGTTATAGCAGAGTCAAGTAAGGGCAAGGGCAAGGAGATCGTGAAGGAGTGAGGAAAATCACGGTGTTCAGGTATGGGATACTATTGGTTTGGTGAATCCTTAGAAACTAGGGTTTAGGTTAGGCTATCTGGACTCGTTAATCAGGAGTTTGAGATGAGTCGTGAATGATTGCTTCCTTTAAGATGTGTTTTGAAAGATTGTTGGCATATTAGATTGTTTGTATTTTTGTGTTTTCTGGTGTGGTTAAGAGGTATCCGTCATTGCCGAGTCGTGAGGCTCTTCACGAGTCATGCACCTTCTGTCTGTGCATCACTCGTAAACCTCTTCACGACTCATGAATGCTTTTCCTTGGCTGCCGAGTCGTGACCTCTTCACGAGTCATGCACCTGTTGCCTCTGCATCACTCATGAAGTCCTTCACGACTCGTGAAGGTCTCCCTTGGTTGTCTACTCGTGAACCTCTTCACGAGTCGTGACATCCTCCCTTCACAAGTCCCACATATCCTCACGAGTCAAAACATTTCTTGCATTCCATTTTGAGTCAAACCTTAATGAAGGAAAATAAAATTTAGATCGTTTCATTACTCTTCACTTCCTTGTTTGGCATTAATATTTGAATCATCTAACAAAACATTTCCATATGAATATTAATTAAGCCAACACTCTTTATAACGATAATCAACCCTTTTAAGGCAACCTAATGGGCATATTTAGTGAGTATGTTCGCTAAAGGTAATATGCGATTGTTTTATGCTATGCTCTTATTGTCAAGCCATAACGATTAAGGTAAAGTGATCATGGTAAATTTATTAAGTAGTGTTAATTACAACTTACTTTGATATGTGACCGTAATAATAGTAATGTTATGATTGCATGAAATTACTATGAAAATATGTATTTTTATGTGAGGTAGGATGATAATTGTCCTTAAATGAAAGTGAACATGTAGAATATGAGTTATAAGTTGAGGTGACAAATATTGGTACCATCACATATGTATGAAATGTAAATTCAGATGTGAATTGTGGCTTGAGAAATATTGTAATATATAAGAAGGAATATGATGAATCAAAGATTCTTTCGATTAAGTAGTTAAGCCTGTGGGTCGTAGTTCAGTTTTGGATTAGATAGGCATGCCTAAAGGAATATACTTGCAACTGTCATAGTTGACCCCGTTTGGGTCCATTGTTTATTCCTTTGATGGAACCATAGTTCGACCCTTTGGGTTCATTGTTTGATATCCTCGAGATATCCATTATTTGATACCTTCGAGTATCCATTGCTCCCATTATCCACCCCTTGTGAACTAGTTCTTGGGCAGGCTATTAAGTTTAAGAGAATTGTTAAAATAATAAATACATGTATCAATTTCTTCATCTATATAATGTCAGCATGTAATGATTGATTACCATGTTTTATCTTCGTTTCTTTTGGCTATATTGTTAGTTTGAGATTAAATCATGATACAAGTATGTTGATGTTCTTATTGAAATGTTGTGTGAAGATATTTATATTCGATTGAAACTATTGATCGATCATATTATTATTATTATTATTATTGTATGTTATCTCCCTGCTAAGCTTTATAGCTTAGCACGGTTGCTTTACATCCGTGTAGGTTTGACTGGTTGTCATTTAGGGACTTAATTTTGCATCATTTGGCAAACAAGAGTCGGTTCATTCTTTTAGATGTAGGATATGTTGTGGATAGTTCACTTTTGTCTAGTCTTATATTGTGTCATGATTCAGTGGGGGAAATGTTATATGAAGGACTGTAAAATTTAATTTAAATTACCTTGTTTGCTTGCCCTTCCAAGTTGTTGTGGCATATATGTATATGATAATATGTTGATGAATGATTGCTGTGAGTTATGGTTGCTGAATGATTGCTGTGAGTTATGGTTGCTGAAGGCATGATAGATGTTTTGGTTTGAAGTCGGTATTAGGGTATGACATTAATTTTCCTAGAAATAATTTCAACCGTGAATGAAAAATTGAAAATTTTTGTCCAATTTGAAATTATTTCCTAGAAACCATTTTGACATGGCATTTTTTTATTTTATCTTTATAAATTTTAAACTCACATGCGTTTCATTCCTCAATTCTTTCAGCTCCAGCAACTCTAATTTACAGTTTTTACCTACTACATCTAATGCCATATTGCATCATTTAATTGTCCAAAATGTTATGTGCTCTAACTCTACTAGTAAGTGGCATGGCTTTTCATACACCAGTCAATATAGGGATATACCGATAGGTGTTTTGTAAGCTATTCTAAAAGCCCAAAGATCATCCTTCAATTTTAAACTCTAGTCCTTTTGGGTTAGATTCACTGTCTTTTCTAAGATGGAATTGACCTTTCTATTGGAAAATTTAGCCTGGCCACTGGTTTAGGGGTGATAAGTAATAGAAAAGTGGTGGGTTACACCATACTTCTTCAATAGCCTATATAATTTTATTACAAAAATGCATCCCTCTATCACTTATAAGCATCGTTGATGTACCAAACCTACAAAAGATATTATTCTTAACAAAATTCATAATAGTTTTAACATCATAAGTCCTTGTGGCCTTTGCCTTAACTCATTTAGAAATGTAAGAATTGGCAAAAGAAGATGGTACCTATGAAATCAATACCCCATATGTCAAATATTTCAAAAGCTAAGATAGACGTGTGTGGCATTTGATCTCTATGTCCCAAATTGCTTATTCTTTGACAACTATCACAAGACTTACAGAGCAAATAATCATCACAAAATAAATTAGGCCAAAACAAACCACATTCCAACATTTTACTGGTTGTTCTCTTTAGACCAAAATAGCCTTCACATGCCTCCAGTTGACAGAATTGCAATATGGACTGCAGTTCATCTTTTATAATGCAACATCTAATAATTTGGTTAGGACAATACTTCCATAAATAAAGTTCATCTCATGCAAAGTATTTGGCATCTCTCTTCAATTTATCCTTCTCAAACCTGGATAATTCATCTCGAACAACACCTGTAATCAAGAAATTCACTATGTTAGAATACCAAGGGTTGCTTGTATTTACAGCAAATAAATGTTCATCCAAAAATTCATCATTTAAAGGCAATGCTTTCTCATTTAATAGCAATTGACTAAGGTGATCCGCTATTAAATTTTTATACCCCTTTTTATCTCTAATCTTAATATCAAATTTGTAAAGTAAGAGAATCCATCGAATTAAATGGGGTTTGGCTTTTTTTCTTCAATAAATAACATAATGTTGTATGATTAGAAAAAATAATTACTTTAGGGCCTAATAAATGTTAATGGAATTTTAATAAAGAAAAAACAACTACTAAATGTATTTTTCCATTGTGGAATAATTGCTTTGGGCACTATCTAGCTTTCTTAAAGCATAATAAATCACTTGTGAATTTTTTCCAATTCTTTGATCGAGAACAACCCCCATAGCATGGTTCCTAGGATCACACATATTTTTAAATAGGAAATCTCAATTAGGTAGCTGGATTATAGGTACAAATATCAACCTCTCCTTTAATTCATCTAATGCATCTTTGCAAGCTTGATTGAACTTAAATGCCACTTCTTTTTGAAACCAATTTGCACAATTGTTGGATGATTTTGGAAAAATCTTTAATAAAACACCTATAAAAACTTGCATGTCCAAGAAATGAACTAACTTTTCGCACACTTATGGGGTGAGGTAAAGATTGAATAAAATCTATTTTAGCTTTGTCTTCTTCAATTCTTATCGAAGACATAATATGCCATAAAATCAACCCTTGATCTACCATAAAGTGACATTTTTCATAATTTAAAACCAAGTTAGACTATAGACATCTCTTCAATATTTTGCCTAAATTAGATAGACATTCATGGAAAGAGTTACCATAAACCATAAAATTATCCATAATTACCTCTATAATTTTCTCCATATAATCTGAAAAATGCTAACTATACACCTTTAAAAGGTAGATTTAGTATTGTAAAGTTTAAACAACATCCTCCTATATGCAAATGTGCCAAAAGGCAAGTGAAGGTAGTCACTTTTAATCTTTCGGTGCAACCGATAATTGATAAAAACCTGTATAGCCATCAAGACAATAATAGTAAGAATTTTTAGCAAGCCTTTCCATCATTTGATGAATAAAGGAAGTGGAAAATGGTATTTTCTAGTTAAAGCATTCAACTTCCTATAATCTATACAAAGACTCCATCCATTTTTAACCTGGGTGGGTATCAATTCACCATGTTCATTCTCCATCACTGTGATACTCATCTTCTTTTGTACAACCTGAATTGGGCTTACCTATTTGATGTTTAAGATGGGATAGATCACTCCTACATTTAGAATATTTGGAATTTCCTTTTTTACAACTTTCATAATTGGTGGGTTTAAATGCCTTTGAGATTGTCTACTTGGCTTGATGTTTTCTTACAAGTGGATTTTATGCATGCATGTGGATGGACTTATTCCTTTAATATCAACAATGGTCCATCCAATTGTCTCTTTATGCTTTCTTAAAGCTTGAATCAACAAATTTTCTTCCCTTGCATTTAACTTATTGGAAATAATTACCGGAAGTGTTTACTCTTCACCCAAATAGGTGTATTTCAAATGGTCAGAAAACACATTCAACTCTAATTTCGATGGCTGCAAAATAGATGGCAAAAGTTTTTTATTAGTACTAGGCATCTTTAAGGGATTGGGTTCACCTACCATTGGCTTTAAGGCTGCCAATTCAAACACCACTTCTGAAATTCTTCTTTTAAATTCAACTCCTCTTTAAATGCATCAATTTTGTCCATGTGAACATCTTCATCTAATGCAACTTACGGCTTATCTTTCCATTTCAAGCACTTTTTTGGTTAAAGGATGAATGATATCAATCCCATATATAGTAGACACGTCACATGGATATTTCATGGCATCATAAACATTTAATTGCACTACTTTACCATCAAATTTCATAGCAAAAGTATCTTTTTGTACATCAAATTTTTTCCTAGCTGTTTGAAGGAAATGTCTTCCTAATAAAGTATCAAATGTTCCAAAGATTTCTTATCATCTTCAATGTCAATAACATAAAAATTAGCTAGGAAAATTAAGCCATTAACCTAAATTAAGACATCCTTCAATAATCCCTCAAGATAAACAATTTACCAGTTAGCAAGTTGAATTACTACTCCTATTTCTTTTAAAGGTCTAGCATTGAGGAAGAATAAATGGACTTAGGCATAACATTTATAGATGCACCTAAATCACACATAGCTCTCTTAATGCTTAAATTGCAAATTTTACAGGAAATAGCAAACATACCTTTATCTCTACATTTTTTAGGTATTTTTCTTTAAAGCACAGCTAAAACATTCTCACCCACGGTTATTTTTTCATACCAAACAAGTTTTAGCATATCAAAGTATCTATTTAATAGCATCAAGCAAAAGAATATTTACCTCAACCTTGCGAAAAGTCTTAAAGGGGCTATTCTAAATTTTTGACACTAGACTATTTTTTTTCTTCAATTTATACATATTTTCTGCTTCTTTTGTTAATTTTTTGTTATCCTTCTAGTGCTAGGGCTATTGTAGCTCCTTTCCACTCCTTAAAACAATTGTACTCGCATTTTTCCCTAGCTTTTCAATGGTTTGTAAGGGCAATCTTCCTTGGGACTCTATTCTCCTTTAGGATAACACTATTTATCTCAATTAGTTTTCCAAATTTTGGACTGTGGCATCTATCTTCTCTATTATTTATTAGAGTTGTACAATTTCCTTAACAGATATACCTAATTTAGGAGCCATATGTAGGGGTTGTTATGGTGGCCTTGGATGAAATTGTTACTGTTGATTTCATTGTCTCTCATCATAACTGAAATTTGGATAATCATGCCACCCTGAATTATAGGTGTTGGAATGTAAATCATACTTCCTAGGGGGTTATCTAGCAAATCCACCTAGTGTATTTACTTGTTCTTATGAATCATCTTGTACAGTGGGGCATATATCAGTCATTTGTCTAGCATAAGCATAAATCCCACACACTTATGCTTGGGGGGTTTACCTATAACCATATTTTGAGCAAAAAGAGTTATATTATTAAGTTTTTCTTCAATGGAAGAAGATTTTATATCATTTACTCTTTTTGGAAGGTCTTGACATCTCCTAAATTGTTGGGATGTGGCTACCATATTTTGAATCAACTCCTGAGCTTATGTTGGTTTTGTTGTTAAGGCTTCCCCCACTTACTGCATCAATCATTTTCCTTTTAATGCATAACATTCCCTTATAAAAATACTGAATGAGGGACTAATCTATATACCATGTTAGGGATAGCATCACAAAACTTTTTAAACCTATCCCAATAATCATGAAGTGATTATACATCTCTTTATCTGATTTCACTTATTTTGTTTCGAATTATAGTAGCTCCAAATGTTGGAAAAATTATATCCAAGAATAGAAAGGCAAATTTAACAATTAGTCCTTTACTGAATTAGCCAATGAGAATGGAAGGGTCCTTAACTTTATTTTATCCTCTGTAACTCCATATGGCTTCATTTTGGAGTAAACTACATAGAATTCCTTTAAATGTTTGTAAGGATCCTCATTTTCTAAACCATAAAAAGTAGGCAACAAATGAATCAACCCTGATTTTAGTTCAAAAAAAGTGTCCAAGGCTGGATAAGTGATGACAAAGGTTGCTAGTCTAGTGGTGGTGTATGTAACTCTCTGTAGTCCTTTTCACCATCTTTTTTTCTTTTATTTCAGTTGGAAATTTAGAAACATTAGTTACAACTTCATATTTCTATTCTTTAGAAGAAGTTTCAGCATCAAATAAAATTTTGTCTTTTTCTATTCTTTAGAAAAAGTTACAATTTCATATTTCTTTTATTTCAGTTGGAAGCTTAGAAACATTAGTTTCAACTTCATATCTCTTTTTCTTCTTTCTCTTTCCTCAATCTCCTAGCTATTTTCTCAATTTTAGCATTAAATAGAATTTCTCTCGAAATTTCAGAGCTAGTAATTAACAAACTAAATTAAGTTAGACTAGTCCTCGACAATGGCATCAAATTTTGATTGGTGTTAAAGCCAAAAAAAATAAATCCTATCTTTTCCTAAGCAAATAAATTGTAAATAGGGTAAAAAATGATCAAATCCATAGAAATTAACACTAAATTAATTCTAAACAACCAAAATTTTAGCAAATAAAAATAAAAGGGGGATTTTTATAGACTAAAAACTAAAAATAATAAACTAAATCAAATAAATAAAAATATAAAAATTTAATTTAGATAAATTTAATGCATGGTAAATTCCAGTTAAAGACATTCACAGCACATGATTCAATTTATTGATCATAAATGAAGAAATAATTTTAAAATCACACAATAGACCAATTAAGTCATCAGCTTTATGCTCTCAACCAGTCCTTCTATGTTAATGAATTAACCAAGTAAGACTATAATTAATGCCTAGCCAATAAACAACCCTCTAGTAAGAAAAAGAATTAATTTATTGATAACATTACGGTTTAGAAAGACCTAACCTACAAGCGAACTAACTTACAAGCGAGATTGATTAAGACCCAATCATGTATTTACTTAATATAACAGTCCTTGTGAATGAAGTTATACTAATTGCTACTTGTTATTGACTTCAGTAAACAATTATAGATTTAACAAATTCAATTAGCAATGTATTATTTAATTAAATGCACAACAAGTGCTTTTTGTACACCTAACAAATAATGATGGGGATATGGTTTCCCTAAATCATTGTAAATAACAAAAAACATTGCAATAATTTAAAAATAAAAATTAAAGTGGAACAATCTCACAGCATAAGGAATCCTGGCTTTGAATTAATCTTTAACTAAAAAAAAGAGTTTATCTATGCATGGCTATGGAGAAAATTAACAAAATGAAATTAAATCTATTATTTCAAATCTATAGAGCAAAATGTAGGAAGGAAGAAAAGAGACCGAACCTCTCTTTTTTCCTTTAAAATTCCTCCAAATTAGGAAGAGTAAAAAAATCCTACCCAAAATTAAAATAAAAATATCTAATGTAATTTTAAGTTCCTAATAATACTGGCTTTTATCTCTTAAATTAAAGCCTAAATATCCCTAAATATTAGCAAGAGCAGAGGTGGTGGCTACTCCAACTCATGCACAAATCAAACTTTAAGCAATATTATGCATTATCGACATTTCTTTAACCTTGGGCAAGACTAAGCCTCATCCTTGCCTTACTGCCTTAGGCAAAGCTAAATGATAAATTTTGTCTATAGTCAGCTCTTTACACCAAAATTGCTCCAAAAATCTAATGCTTCTCCAGATTAGCTCCAATCAGCCTTAAAAACATATCTTTTAAAAAAAATTTATTCCTACAATTAGCAAAATCAAGAAACAAGTAAAAAGTCTCTAAAATTGGCTAAAAAGAATGCAAAATAACAAGCACAAATTAGCTAAAAACATGTAATTTTGGTAAATTAACATCATCTAAATTTAGTTATCCAAAATGGACAACAGGTATAGAAGATACAATTCAAGTATTATAAAGGAAATACTAAGCATTCATTAACCAATACTTTCACACATTGCACATACTCATTCTTCTATTTAAAAGATGGCATAAGCTTAAATTTTTCCTTTTATAGTCTATTAGATCACCTTCATTGATTACTTTTTAATTTTTCGCATAAGCATACCACATCTGCTTTAAAAGTCATATTATATCTTAATAACCACACCAACATGTCTTTTCCATTTACTATTCACATATAGATAGTTTGATCCCTTACAGATAATATGAAATCTAGATTATTAAGGGTAGTGCAGTTAAAATAAAAGAATAAAATAATAGTATTTACCTATAATTTATTAGTTTTATCCCCTAGTGCCAAAATAATATACTAAACAAATGCGTAAGCACAAACACATAGTTCACTTAACTCAGATCATAAGCATAAAAGATAGTCTTCATCTAAGTAATTCTAGTAATTTTATCCAATGTGATCTACTTCCTCTTAAAGTTTAAATATAATCTTAATACAAAGTAACTACTACACATAACTTGTAATATGATCAATAATTTAAGATTTCATTAAAGGATAAAACCTATTTGTAAAATGCCTTCATTAATGAATGAATTTCACCAAATAATTTCAATAGAATAATTTATATTGCTAAATCTAAAAATTTTAACCAATCTTAAAAACATAATTTAATTTTTGTTGCTAAATTAGCAACAAAAATTATTCTATTGCTATTTTTTCGTTGTTATTTTGACATTTTCTTGTAGTGTTGAACTCTCTCTTACATTATTCTTTTACATATCGACTGAGTTAAAAAACTTCAAATTCATCTCACCTCACAACTATTTATAGGTGAATAATGAAAGAAACTTCTTTCAACCCGTATATATGAATTTAGGATTAATAATAATCTTTAATTAGTTTCCACTTAGCCTCTTTAATTTCAAATTCTTAGATCAGTCATAACATGTGTTTTAAATCTAACTCACTAACATAAAGTAACAAAGACCAAGGTAGTATCATATTATGATAATTCTTAGATAGATAGCTAGCAACTATTTTATCATAACTGATTTTCTTTGGATATAAGGTATTTACACAGTAAACCAGTACTAAAATGGTTTAAATTTTCTATTTTTTCCATTAGGCTTTATATAACTCAAAAGTTTCTATTAGAATCACTAGAAAGCCCCATTATTTCCCATACAAATCAGTTTGCTATCTTACTCATTTAATAACCTTATTTAATAGATAGGACTTATTTTAATTTATCAAATCCATCAATTCTTGCTTAGATTTCATTATTTTTAAGAATAAGCATAACCAAAAACTAAAGCTATAACCTTATTTTTCCATATTCACCGGAGCATCTAACTTAAATGTAATTAATCAAATAAATGGTGGAATCCAATTTAAATGGTTATATTACATAAAATGCTCACTCAGGAATTCCTACAATGAGACATAAAACCTTTAATTCTCTTAACTCAACTAGCATTCTTCACTACAGTGCTATATATTCAATAAGGTTTGCAAAATGTCCTTAGGGAATGATCAGATAATTTGCCAGGAAACATATTAAGCCTTTCATTCTACCTAACTAGGATTTAGTGCAAAGCTAATAGGGTTATGTACCTCTTCATGGTAACTTACAGTTTCACAATGCTAAGATTACACTAACTAGTAATCTAGAAAAAGTTCCATAAGATAATAAACCTATAAAATTTGAACTCCATAATTAAATAGCTTAGAAAAAACATGATCCTTAACAATAAAATACACATCAACCCAATCCATAATTGAAATTAAATTATTTTCATAGGCCATTAGTTCGGGAAATTCATCTTTGACTACATACTTCTTACTTAATTTCTTAATAAGAAATCTTCGTATATCTAGCCATAATATATATCAAGAAATAGGATGCCAATTCCACAATCCCTTTTATTTCCTAATCTCGTATTCCTTAATCAAGTTAAAATCATTAGAAATAAATACATCATTATTAAATATACGTAGGTATTGTTAGCAACATCTAAGACATCTCACTTCCTCTGAGCTTACATCGTATATCCCCAATTTCTAAATCAGATTAGTCAATTTTAGGCATCATCAAGGACATATATTATATAAGAAATACTATTTCTATACTATAAATCATCTTAAGCAAAATTTATCCCTAGAGAATGAGAAATACAATTTCTCAAAAATATAAGGAAACATATCATAATTAAAGAATAGGATTCAATTCAATTTAATTAATAGCAACTACAAACTCAACTACTACTATAATATAATTAGGACAATGACAGAAGGGAGAATTGAGACAAACTACAGTTAGCCAACCTAATAACACGCAACCGATGCACATAGATATGGATCGTTGAAGCTCTAGTTAGGCCAGAATCATCTAAACCTAAACTCTAATATCACTAAATTGATAAGCCCTAATACCCCTCAAGAGGGAATAGGATGTAAAAACCAAACTAATGGCACAAAAACTATCAAACAACTTTATTATTTAGTAAATAATAATTACTGAATATTTTTACAAAATATACTGGACAAATACAAGAAGAAATAACATAAGCTTGCATCCTAAACTCCTAAGTTGGCCAACCATTAATGTCCTAACTCTAGTTTGCCTCAACAAAATTTACCTGCATAGATATAAAGCCCAAGCTAAGAGTAAAGCTTAATGAGGAATAACTTATAAGAAATTATCATCATCCATAATATATAATACAATAGGTAACTGAAAGTAGTTTTATTATCATTAACGAAATGTTAACAGATATTGATAGATAAGCATCATGATAAAACTTTATCAGGTACCTGTTATTGTCCGAGGTGGTAATTAAAAGAATATTATGACAAAGCTATCACACATGTTAAGGTAAAAGCTACAAGCTAGAAATTTTAAGTGTATATGCACACAATTTAACTAGTTATATATAGATTATATATATATATATATACACACACACACACTCAAAAAATTGGCACAGAGAAGAAGACACCTTCAAAAAGTGTCGAATAGAAAGAGTTTTAAACCCAAAATTTATAGTTCAGAAGGTTTTATACACCAAATTCAAAAGACACTAATGTGTCATGAAAAATAGCTATAATAGGACTTAAGCATGCCTAACTTGTTTAGCAGCAAAACTTGCAAGTTCAGACCCAACCACCTAACTATCATACCTTTAAGCTATCACAATCAAGATATAGTTGATATTTATTTTTATATGTATATTTGCTTACAAACTTATAAAGGGCATAGAGCATTCAATTAAACTTTCACAAATACTTTTTGAATTCCAGGTTGAGATTTATATAACTAATATGCCATGTATTATGATTAAGTTCTAGCATGTGAATTCAATATAGGTAATATCTATTTAAATGATGGAATTAAACATAAAAATTAAAGCTATACTACTTAAAGTAGCTAGAGATCTCAACTGGATTATAAGGTATCCTTGCCAGGATTTCTTCATATAACAAAAATATATAACCAATCCATAACTATGATATAAGTATAATAATTATCCCAATGACATCTATTAGTATAATTTAGGTCCTAGAGCATGGCTTTATTATTCTCATTTAATTCCCTCAAGAAAAATACATTGCCATACCTTCATCTATTAAGATTAACTAAAGAATTATACATCAAGTTTCAGGTTAACACCCTTCTAAAAAGAGTTTCCAGCATTCATATCCTCCTTATTTTAATTTTGGTTTGCAGCATAAGAGGACCAATTTTAAAAGATTGCTCCTATGATATGCATCAGAGCCCGCTCGATTCTGGTTCGGTTTTTAGAGGTTTGCTTTTATTCAAGATCAGATATGGGTCACTATTAATCATTAGTTGGTCACTTCATAATGGAAAGGATTTTAAGCCCAGTTTATTGTTGATGGTCAACCTATAAAGGCATCTAATATGGGCTCAAAGAGGTAGGTGTCATAGAGTCGCTACATAATAGAATCTTGGAAAATTAATCTCAACCTTTTGATGCCTAAATAGAAAATGGTGTTTTAGACATCACTCTTACTTGGCACCTCAGTTAAGTGTTTTCTTATAATTGAGTTTTAAATATTAATCCACTACCTCCCTTCTGATACAATGCATTGTAATAAATAAACACTTTAATCACATAAGAAAGCGATAAATAAATAAAAGTTCTACTTAAATTATTACATAAGTAAATTATCCCAAAAAGGAGAATAACATACAAAATGAAATAGCATACATGAAATAGGGAATTAATTAAATTTTGTGGAACATTGGTTCCCTTATATATGATTTTTACAAGAAGGATAAAGAGCCTTTGCTTGATGTTAATGAAAATGCGAGATGAGTAATCCCATTTCTGCAGAAAATGAGGCACCTTTTTTGGTGTGATTTTAGGTTAAAATTTGACATTGGTCCATTTTATTAGGAAAGAATAAATTAATTAATAAAAATAACTTAAGTGAGATTTTCATTTAACATGTTAAAAAATCATTTTATTACTACCTATTACATCCATAAAAGGTATATACATCCAAAATGATCACAATAAGCAAAAATACAAAAATTAAATATGTAAAACAAAACTAAATAAAATAAACCCAAACGCAAATAATAAAAAAATAGAGGGAAAATCGATTGGGCCATGACTCCTGATACATGATCACCCTTCGAGAATTCCAAAAGTATATAAAATAATTTGCTCACACAAAATAAAGAAAACCAATTAATTAGCATGTTAAAAGTAAATGAATATAAAAAAAATCAAAATAATGAATAGAGCAACCATAATAAAACAAAAAAAAAGATATAGAATAGAATATGCATAAGCAAAAATACAAAAAGTAAACTAAAATAGAAAATACTAAAAGACTGAATTAAATGCAAAATAAGGCTTTAAAATACAATAAAAATAAAAAAAATAAAGCCATAGATATATGCCTCTGAGAGGCGATAGACGCTCGAAGTAAGAGAAGGGATGGTACAAGAAGCAAGTGTTGTGAGGTCTGTTTGTTGCATTGATAGATGGGCATTTGTGATGCTTTCTTCCCTTCTATTATCCAAAAATAGATACATAAAATAGATTTAAGGTAACAAAATATAAAAAAGATTTAAATAGGCCCTAACTACATAATTCTATGGTCCTAAAGCATGCCAAATCTAAATACAATCCCTAAATAATACTTTTTAACTTAGTGATGACAACAAATAATATTTAAAAATTTAACATAAGATATAAAAGTATGCATTCATGGGCAAAAATAAACTCAAATATATTATTCTAGCATATTGAACATCTTTAGATCATCATGACATCATGAAATTAAATATATTCAAATAGAACAACATAAAAAACATGCATTACAATACCATAAACATATTTGTACATTCACATGAATGTGAAGGTGAACTAGAGAGAGAAAGAGAGGAACCTAGAATATTACCCTCAAGATGTTTTGATTCTGTAGGATTAGAAACATTTGTCTCTACTCTAATCTTCGAATTTCATGTTCAAGAAAAAAAAGATTTTTTTGTGTCCTTTCTTTGATTTAAACGCCTAAATTGAACTTTTTGGTTTTCTAAGAGAAGAGAAATAGTTTTTCTCTCTAAAAAAACTATTCTCTTTTTCCAAATCTCCAATTTTTTTGTAAAAACCTTAATTTTGGCCTTTTATACGTGGATGAGAGTTGGAAATCCATTCTAAGTCTAATTCCCTAGATATGGAAGGATTAAATGCCTATAAATATAGAATCAAAATCAAAATAAAATCTTATCCTCTATCTTTTAAAACTGGAAAATGTGGGAAATTTAAAAATAACCCCACTAACGGGCGTCATTATAAAAAGACGGTTGTCCCTCATATGATTCTTTTAAAATTACAAAGATGCCCCTAGTTTAACCTAAATTGGAGGGAAGTGGCCATAAATAATCATCCATCTTATGACAGACATTTGTTTTCATAGCTGAAAGCCTAAGTCAAGGTTTTTGATGCTAAAATCTTTCAAAAAACCACTTAAAATACCATAAAGTTTATATGAAAATGTGAAATTCATGGTCAGAGTTTCGAGATTTATGTTCTTTATAAAAAATATACTATTTTCTCATCATCAAGTAACCTTGGTCTAGGCTATATAGGACCACAGAGTCTACAATTACCCCCAATTTTGTGGAATTGATGTACTGGTGCCAAGTGAGCAAAAATTTTGAGTGAATGAAAAAATCATACACAATGTATCAAATCTCTTATCGATAACTATGAAACAAGTACCATTTGAGGTAAAAAGTCTCTTAGTTAGATAGTTATCGTCAGCTTATCGATGTGTTAATCCTTATTTCGCTAGTTACCATAAGTTTGTCAATGTGTTAATCCTTTGTTGGGTAGTTACCATAAGTTTGTCAATGTTTTATCCCTTAGAGTAACTATCTAATTAGCGCTACCTTATCTATATGCAAAATTGAGATAAGTTGATTGTATCTAATTAGCTTTAGCTTATCGACATACAAAACTAGATAAGACTTTTGTATTTGATTAGCACTAGTTTATCGACATGCAAAATGAAATTAGACCATAGAATGGCAGGTTGGTGCCATCTGTAGGTATACTAACCTTGTAGTTGTGGTGGTTGACACCATCTGTAGGTGTTTCTGCCCCATTTGATTCAATATTCTTATTGAAGAATTTCTAGCAAATATGCATTTATGAGGAGTCATTGATAGTATATGCTCATGGGTTTGCTCCATATGTGTAGGTCTATTTTGGAGATATTACAACATAATTCTTTCCCTTATTATTGGAAGTTAAAACAACCTTCTAGATTAGTAGGTCTAGCTTGGAGACACTATAATATAATTCTTTCCCTCATCATTGGAAGTTAAAATAACCTTTTAGATTAGTCGGTCTAGCTTGAAGACACTACAACATAATTCTTTCCTTCATCATTAGAAGTTAAAATAACCTTCTGGATTAGTAGGTCTAGCTTGAAGACACTATAGCATAACTTTTTCCCTCATCATTGGAAGTTAAAATAACCTTCTGGAACATCCCTCTTTCAATGTGCCTCAATTCTATACTATGATCTTGGCTTCGACCATATGGATAAATTTTTGGTGGGGTTTTCCCCTTTTTTCTTTAGCCATGAGAACTTACTATTGGTGAAGTCTCCCATTAGTTCAATAATTCCCTTGTCCAAGTGGAATAGGGATGACTTTTGATCATCTCAAAATTAAAAAATATCCACACTTTTCTTTATTATGCATCTCTTTTGATTTTAGCTTATTCAGGTGACTTCTTATGGCTTTATGAGTATCTCTTTTGCTTTTAACCTGCTCGAGTAGCTTTTTATAGCCTTATGAGTATCTCTTTTGATTTCAACCTACTCAAATGGCTTTTTGTAGCCTTATGGGCATCTTGGAATCATGACAAAATCTAAGGACCATCACAGGTTCCTATCCATTCCTCATTCACGAATACTTTATCTTTCTGATAAAATTTAGTGTGGGTCACTACAAGAAAATTGACTTTTAACAACCAAAATTTAGCGAAGGGATGAAAATCAGGTCGTAAAAATATTCAAATTACGAAGGAAAATTAAACCGGTTGTTAGTTGTTAACTTTTATTATTATTTAGCAAGAGGTTAAAAATTCAATGGTTGAAGAGCAGTAAATCCAGTCATTAATGTATTAAAAAAATTGGCGAGATCTTACTAAAGTTTACCTCCAAAATAAATTCCATTTATTTTATTTTATAAAAATAAAACACAAAATAACAACACCCACGAGAAAAACTAAAAAAGATGAAAATAAAAAGCAGATAAACCTAACTAAAAAAAAGCAAATCCCGCAAAAACAAACCCTAAATCCTTTTACTTGGTTCTCTCCTTCGAAACCTCTGTAAACTTTGTTTGGGTCTCCTTGATTTTCTGCTTTTTGCTCTCATCCAGCCACCATCAATGATTTTTCCTTGGCCAGCCACCGATCAAGACTCTGTTGCCAACAACTTCATTGATTTCAGTATGTATGCTTTTTCTAAAGTCTTATAGTAATCCCCTCTTTATTTTTCTCAATATATCTGTGGGTATATCTCTATTCTATGTGGGTGTTTAATTGCCTAGTTAATATTATTTGATTTAAAAGGAAGCCAATGCAATTAAGCTATTTTATGTTGAAATCTTTTTAATTCTTAATTGGAATTAATCGATTTAAAGAACAAATTAATTGATCTATGAAGCAATATTATCATATGAGTGCATCTAAGCAGAAGCATTTAAGCAATCATCTTGAAACGAGCAAAAAAAAAGGAGAAAAAACTGCTACTTTACCTTATTTCCATTGGAACCTGGTGATGCAACATAATGGTAGAAAGAAGGCATAGGTGTCACTTTGAAATTATGGCTTCTTCGGAATTGTTTGATCTTGGCCTCTGTCTTTTCCTACAAAATGAAAATCCATTAAATTGACTTGAACTAATTATCAAATAAAGAATTCCTGAAGCACATATGTATTACTAGATGATTTAAGCACACCTACAAATTGCACTTGAACTTTTGCATTTAAAAGTATCAACAGTTGTACCAACTCCGTTGAAAAAATGAAATTTAAATTTAAAAATTACAAAATTAATGTATAGGTTAAATTATATATTCTGAATCATCTTTTTTTGTATGTAATCTTTGTATGGGCTTATTCTTTTATCCTGTCACTTTTCCCATTTTTATTTCATGCTATCTGACTTGGGATGCCAAAATAATCATCATGCAGTCAAAAAGAATTTATGTTAAGTTGGATATTTTATAGGAAGTTTCAAATGCACTAGTCGGGGCGGTGATAACTTCTGTTGCTTGGATAGCATATGAGGTATGATCAGTGGCAATCTCTTGGAAAAGTACTTTGCCTTTGTGAAAATTTATTAGATTTACTTTCATGATTTTTCCCTTTAGCATTAGTAGAATCATACGTGGTAAGAAAATGCCAATAAAGCTATATAAATTGAATAAAGGATGGATGAAAGTATCATCTAACTACCATCAAATGATGAAAGTATACTCTGATTGAAACATAATACAGCAAGCATCTAAATTCTATTTGGCAAAAGTTGAAAGATGTAATGCATTCTATTACTGTTGAATATGGATACAAGATTTTATTCACTGGCTTTCATATGCTGACTGAGCATATCTTAGGCTAGTATACCTTATGTAGAGCACTGGCACACATTAGAGATCTAGGTGGGTAGCAACCTTAGATATTGGCATCTAAGGCAAAGGCCTTAATTTATTATTCCTCTATTAGGAAGCGTCTCTGTTTTCTCACCTTATATATGGAGGGGGTTATGTTTATAGATTAAGATCGATTTTATTCCATCCAAGGAAAGGTTTCATGCCAAATATTTTGCCTCTACTGAAGATGTGAGGAGATTGTTAGATTCATTTGATAACTGATTTCTTCAGAAGCAAATCATATTATTAGCTGCTTATAATACAAACTTCTTTCTATTATTTTCATTTTCTTTTCCAATTGAGTGTTATTTTCTTTTAAAAATGCAAATTAATTTGCCCTTCAATTTGGTGTATCTGCATGCATGCATAGTGAGAATATTTATACATTATTAGATCGAGGGAGAGCATATAATACAACAGTAAATTCACAAGCAAAATAGTAAAAATAACAGTAATAGTAAGAGTCATACAATGTATCTAGAAAATAAATTTTTTAAATTATAAGAGATTTTAAAAGAGTGTTAAGGGTTAAGGCTTCAACTTGAGGTTTAACCTTGTCATTTTTTTATGACGAAAATGACTTTTGAAAGGGTAATCCATCCCTTAATTTATAGGACTCTTTCTTCTTTTTACCCCTTTCAGACAATACAACGGCAAAAATGATCAATATATATATTCTATTTATTTTTTGCCAAAATTAGATTTTATTGTTGTTGATATATTTTGCTTTTTTCCCCCAGTTCTGCTCTGAGTTTGAAGATCTTATAATCATAAAATACGATTAGCTATTGTTATTAAACTAAAATTTATATTATTATTTCCGTATTTTCTAAGTTGTTTAAGGTTACGTTGCTCCATGCTAATTCCACTTGCTAGATTTATAGTTTAATAACTGATCAAGTCTTGTTTTATTTTCATTTCAATGATGATGACATTATGCTATTGCTTAAATAAGGAATTATTACAAAAAAAAGTTAGTTTATTTACTGCATTTATCTTAGTTGGTTTTGTTTTCTATTTTACAATTTTTTCCAATTGTCAGCTAGCCAAAATTATTGCTATTATCTTCAAAAAAGCATTATAGAAAAATTTTGAGTTCTAATTTCGGTTAATTCTTTTTATCTATATAAAAATCTATTTTTTTTAACGTAATCAAAGTTTAAATCCTTAGAAAATAGTATATACATAATTTTATAAGGTGAATGGGGTCATAACTTGATATGCAATAAATTCACACCTGAGAGAAAAATGGTACAAGAAGTTGGTAAAATATCTCGATGCACAAACCTAGAAAAGAGAAAAAAAATTTTGTAAAATGCCAGAATTTTGATTAGTCCAATGAATTAGGATTAATGGTAATATAACCCTAGTGGTTATTATGATATAATAGATAGGTGCATTTCATATAAATAATAATACAAGTGAATTTTCGTCATCTTGGTCGTCATTACAAAATTATATTTAATATACAATTAGGGCATAGATTGTGTATTTTAATGATTTTTAAGTGGTAATGTGGTTTCCCTTTATTATTATTTTATGCATAGATGACACGACTCCTATCTCGTTACCGCGTGAATTCTAATTTTTTAATTATTAATTGTGCTCTTCGACATTCTCTACAGGATAGAGAATTTATTATTCATTAACTAAAAAAGTTTCATTTGATATGTTTATACTTGTTTTGAAGGGAGGCAAAGATGATAATTCACCAAATTTGGCTACTGTTCTTTGAGACTCGCAAAAAGGACAATAAGCTTGTTGAAACTACCACTCATGACAGATATGTGTGTATGATTGATTTAATTTTTATTATGATACCTTTTATACAATATATTGATACATTTTAAATTATTTTCATATTATAGACTCAAATTCAAGAATTGGTGGAAAAAAAACCTTCTCTTTCTAACATAGAAATAGCAGAAAAAAATCTTTGGACCTCAACGAAAAGGTCATGTTCCTGGATTTGGGGCTGGTGTAACTGCAACACAATTGAAAGCGCCTAGTTCATCAAAAGAGGCATTGTCATCTAAGCTAAAGAAAGTTGAAGAAGAAAATCTAGAATTGAAAAGAAAGATCGAAGCTTATGGTAGTAAATTCACATGACTTGAAGCTGCAATTTTTGGTAAACAATCTAATATGCATCCTCCATCACCATCTTCAAGTGAATCATAAACAGAGTGAATTGTTTAATAGGTAAGTAAATATGTTCCAGAGTATAAATTCTATAATATTTTTTAAGTATATGGCAGCATATATATTGTTCTTTGAAATATTAATAATTTCTTCTTTTATGATTGTGATTGCATTTTACATGTATTTCCCGTTGTCTTTCTACACAAATTTTCATCCTGTTTGATTTCTAATATGATAATATGTTGTTAATATATTATTAAACTTATTATTATTTTTTACTTTCTTAGCCATTTGATCTATGCCTTTATAAATGAATATTAATTATAAATTTATGTTTCCAGGTTTTTCGATCAATGGACAACGAAGATTTGATGCTCATTATTCTTGTTTTTGAAAATTCTAGCTAGATAGATGTTATAGCAATGGGCTATTTTTCTAAACAAATTTATATGTGACAAATAGAATGTTAAATAATTTTGAAATATTGCTATACTTTGTAATTAATTTTTTACAATTTATGAAAAGAGTATTTATTATATTTTCGGATATGTATGTGTCGGAGTGTCAATGGGGTGTACATGAAATATTTAAATAAAATTGTTTATATTAATTATCGGATGTACATTTAGTGATGGAAAATCCGAATACCATTTGTAATTATTAACGACCAGATTTTCTTTTGTTAAAAGATATAAACAATCCGCAAAGGGAACTTTTGGTCGTTATAAGTTAATTTTTACGACCAGATTTCCCTTTGCTAAAAGTGGTAAACAATTAATGAAGGGAGAAACCGACCGTTAAAAGGGCTTTTTTAACGATCGGAATTCCCTTCGTTAAAAGCATAACACAATTAGCGAAGGGAAATTCAGTCGCTAAAAATTTATATTTAACGTCCGAATTTGTTCCGGTGATTTATAACTTAGCATGGGTTTATTTATCCATGTAGGTTTCAGGATAAGCTCCAATATAATAGCTTTAGTGGCTAGTCAACCCTTGAAGAGAGGATCTGGCAGATTGCAATTGTCTAAGGATTTCGATTTATTGTTGGCCACTTATGTTAGGCCTTCTTATTTATAAGTTTGATTTAATTTATTCTGGCATGTAATTATGGCATGTGTTGTTGTTGTTGTTATTATTATTATTATTATTATTATTATTTATTGATGGAATATGACATGGTATGAAACTCATGATGGCACAGCGGAAAACAAAAATTTTTAATCATACATACCATACATATCCAAAGCTAGAATCGAAACATGCAATTTTAGGGTTTTAAACTTACAACTTTAGATGCCTTTAAAACTTGATTTTGATGATGATCAGCAACCAAGAAGGATATGTCCACCTTAAATCTTCACCACCAATGCCAAGGAACAGCCTTTACGCCACTCCCTCTATTCTCACACACACACTTGCAAAGATGGCTTAAAATCAAGAGTGCTAGCTCTATGATTGTGTATTCGGCAATGGGAATGATTTTAAGCCACAAGATCTGATCTTGTTCTTCCTTTAGGTTACTATTTCAGCCCGAGAACACAAGAGAACAAGAAAGATTTCTTTCCCCTTAAGTATTTCGGCCAAGAGAGAAAAATAGCAAAATGGCATTCCTTTTATTCATTTAATTCATTAATATATATCACTCAATTTAGGTCAAGTGTGAGTGCCGAAAATTAAGTGTTAATTTCAGCCTCCATCACTTCCTAATTAAGAGATATATCCTAATTTAAATTCCATTAGAATTTAAATTCAAATGGCATTAGTCATTTAATCAAAACAAACTTACTTATTTAAGGTAAAATAAGTTGCCGAATTCAACTAGTATTTTAGTTTGAATTTTGGCTACTTTAATTCCCTCTCAAGTATTATATTTTGATTAAATACAAATTAGGATTTAATACTCAATTAACTTAATTATACATAGATAATTAATCAATTGAAATTAAACCTAGCACATGCCAACAAATTTCTCTCGTGACCAATATATTTGCCTAAAACAGCTAGCTGTTTTAGGCAAAAAACTCGTTTCACAGATTTGCTAGCTGTTTTAGGCAAAAAAATTGTTTTTACAGATTTGCCTAAAACAGCTAGCTTTTTTAGGCAAAAATCTATTTACCTATTTTATGCATTAATTTGACTTTAAATAAAATTCCAAATTAATTCCCAATATACAATTTAAATACTTTTAGCCCAATGCTTTGTGTGCGATCCTATAGGTCCATTTAATGTTGGCAATGAATTAATAAATTAATTCAAAGGCTATATATATTCTCTAGCAAGATATTATAGCATTCCAAATTAAATGAAAATGCATATGGCATTTAGTGACCTAATGCAATTTTGTATAGTCCCTTACCCATAAATATCAGAATTAATATAAGGCATGGAACTAGTCATCCTTATATATATTAATTCCTTTCTTGATATTCCAGTGACACTGAACTCTCAGATAAATAATGATTACTCATTATTTCATCTCGGTATGGCCATACACTTCTCAGTTCACTGATCAAGTGGCCGATGATATTTTCTCTCTTATTGAGAGGGGTAATCCCTTCACTTCTCTCATGCTCTCTAACATGAACTAATGCATACCCAATCATACCCGTACTTGTCACTCTGTTACGAGCACGTTAGGTGTATGTCAAAGTACACAGTAATTCATAAAGAGTTTCATAGAGATTTCAGGTCTAAGAACTCCGATACAAAACTTGCATATGAGAAACACTTATGACTTGTACCATGTAGTGTTCTCATGAGCGGATCGTATCCAGATACCATGTTCTTTAACATGTATCTATGATCTCTGATTGACACTCTTGTCCTAATGATCCGTAAGACAGAACTCATAATATCAGAGAGAGCATACTAGTCTTAATTCATTGTTATTCCCATAACAATGACTGACTAGGGATATTTAGAATGAAGTCTCATTTGTTTCAAGGTCTTACAACCATGTGCCTCACACATGATAACTTAAACCGAAACGACATTCTTAGATAGTTTTATCAATTGATATGCACAGGAATACAAAAGATAAAACTAATGCCTCATTTTATTAATTTCAAGTGTTTCATTACAATGCATTGGGGCTAGGGCTTACACTAACAATCTCCCACTAGCACTAGTCCCAATTGGGCATAGCCCTAAGACCGAACGCTCTCAAATGAGCTTCGTGCAGATTTGGACGTAACTATTTCGTCAAAGGATCTGCTACATTGTCTTCACTTGCTATCTTGCTAACCTTGACGTCCCCACGATCAATGATTTCTCTGATCAAGTGGTACCTCCTGAGTATGTGTTTGGATTTCTGGTGTGACCGGGGCTCCTTGGCCTGTGCTATGGCCCCGTTGTTGTCACAGAAAATTTCTAATGGATCTAGGATGCTTGGGACCACTCCTAATCCAGTAATGAAATTTTTAATCCAAACAGCCTCTTTTGCAGCCTCACTTGCTGCAATATACTCAGATTCTGTAGTTGATTCGGCAACGGTTTCTTGCTTCGAGCTTCTCCAGCTGACAGCACCACCTTTCAAAACAAAAACAAACCCAGATTGCGATCTAGAATCCTGAGTGCTGGTTTGAAAAGCAGCATCGGCATAACCTTGTATGACGAGCTCTTCTTGACCACCATACACCAAGAAGTGATCCTTAGTCCTTCGCAGGTACTTCAGAATCCCTTTTACAGCAGACCAGTGCTTCTCACTAGGGTCTTGCTGAAACCTACTGGTTATACTCAGTGCATGAGCAACATCCAATCTAGTACATAACATAGCGTACATGATAGATCCAATAGCAGATGCATATGGGATTCTACTCATGTTGTCCCTTTCCTCTTTGGTTTTAGGGCACTGGTCTTTAGTCAAAGGAACTCCCAAAGCCAAAGGTATGTACCCTTTCTTTGAGTCTCCCATACTAAAATGCTTTAGTACTTTGTCTATGTACTTTTCTTGACTTAGTCCCAAAAGCCGATTCGATCTATCTCTATAGATTCGAATACCAAGTATTGTCTCGGCTTCACCTAAGTCTTTCATTGAGAAACATTTTCCCAACCATTGCTTAACCCTTTGCAATGTTGGAATGTCATTCCCAATGAGAAGGATGTCATCCACATATAGGACTAGAAATACTACTATGCTCCCACTAACCTTCTTGTACACACAAGGCTCATCTTCATTCTTGATGAAGTCCAATTCTTTGACTGCCTCATCAAAACGAAGATTCCAACTTCGGGATGCTTGCTTTAATCCATAAATGGATTTTTGAAGCTTGCAAACCTTCTTAGGATGCTTGGGATTGACAAAACCTTCAGGCTATGTCATATACACATCCTCAAGTAAATTTCCGTTAAGGAAAGCAATTTTGACATCCATTGCCATATCTCATAATCATGATATGCAGCTATGGCAAGCAAGATCCTAATGGAATTGAGCATGACTACAGGCGAAAAGGTCTCGTCATAGTCTACACAATGAGTTTGTCGAAAACCTTTTGCTACTAGTCTACCTTTGTAGGTCTTATTAGCTTTGAGTTTGAATAGCCACTTGCATTCAATTACCTTAGCACCTTTCGGTGGATCAACCAAGGTCCAAACCTGGTTATCGTACATTGATTGCATCTCGGATTTCATGGCTTCAAGCCAATTTTCCGAATCTGGGCTCTCAATAGCTTCTCGGTAGGTAGTAGGATCCTCACGATCTACTAACTCAATAGTGTCACTGTCAGTGATTAGAAATCCATATCTCTCAATCTCCTGACGTACCCTACCGGACCTTCTAGGTTCTTGTGTAATGGGTTCTTGTTCCACAACTGGTTGTGAACTTGATCCCATTTCCAAACCATCCTCTATAGGAGTTTGTGGTGCTTGAATTTCTCCAAGTTCTACTTTACTCCCACTGTCTTTCTTAAGAAGGAACTCCTTTTCCAAGAAAACAGCCTTGCGAGCAACAAATACTTTGTTCTCGGCTTGTGAGTAAAAGTAGTATCCCTTTGTTTCTTTAGGATAACCTACAAACAAGCAGACAGTGGATTTGGACTCTAGTTTTTCAGATGTTAATTTCTTAACATGTGCTTCACAGCCCCAAATCCTGAGAAAAGACATATTGGGTTTTTTCCCAGTCCATACCTCGTATGGTGTCTTCTCTACTGCTTTAGTTGGAGTACGGTTCAATAGAAACGCAGCAGTTTCTAATGCATAACCCCAAAAAGAGATAGGAAGATTAGCTTGACTCATCATAGATCGAACCATATCCAACAGAGTTTGATTTCTCCTTTCGGACACACCATTCCATTGAGGTGTTCCAGGAGGAGTGAGCTGTGAAATAATACCACACTCCTTTAAATGACTGTCAAACTCTTGGCTTAAGTATTCGCCACCTCGATCTGATCGAATGGCTTTTATACTTTTGCCAAGTTGGTTTTCTACTTCATTCTTAAACTCTTTGAATTTCTCAAAAGTTTCAGACTTGTACTTCATTAGATAGACATAGCCATATCTACTGAAGTATTCTGTGAATGTCACGAAGTAGCTAAAACCACCTCTAGCATGTGTACTTAAAGGTCCACATACATCGGTATGTATTAGTTCCAATAAGCCATTAGTCCTCTCGCCTTTTTTATTAAAAGGACTCTTTGTCATTTTTCCATGCAAACATGGCTCGCATGTATCATAAGACTTTAAGTCGAATGACCCAAGCACTCCAGTTTTGTGGAGTCTTGAAATGCATTTTTCGTTTGCATGTCCTAAGCGACAATGCCAGAAATAAGTAGGGTTCAATTCATTTGATTTAACCCTCTTTGTATTAATGTTGTATATGGACTCTTTGTTTTGTAAATCAAGGATATAAAGGCCATTTTGCAACATGGCATTGCCATAAGAAATGCCTTGGCGACGAATATGAGCATTGCCATTTTTAATAACAAAATCAAATTCATCATTATCCAAACATGAAACTGAAATAATGTTTCTGCTTAAAGCAGGCACATAATAACAATTATTCAAAACAATACAAAGTCCGGAAGGTAAAGTGAGGTGATAGTTGCCTATCTCCATGGCAGCAACTCGTGCTCTATTCCCCACACGGAGGTCCACTTCATTCTTCCCAAGTAACCGCCTATTTCTTAACCCCTGCACATTTGAACAAATATGAGAACCACAACTGGTATCCAATACCCAAGTGGTAGAAATAGAAAGGTTAATTTCAACAACAAAAAATACCAGAACTGGATGCCTTGGCTCCATTCTTCTTTTGTTCTTCCTTAAAGAGAGCGCAATTCTTCCTCCAATGCCCTATCTTGTTGCAATGGAAGCAAGTGCTCTCACTCTCTTTGAGTTTTGACGCCTTGGGCTTGGATTGGGCCTGAGGTGCACTCCCAACTGACTTGGGTTTTCCCTTTCCCTTTCCCTTTCCCTTAGCAGGTCCCTTCTTAATTCACTTTTGAACCATTAGTATGGGATTGGTCTTTTGAATGTTTTCTTCAGCATTCTTAAGCATCCCATTAAGCTCAGTGACTGACTTGTTCATTGCATGCATGTTATAATTCATCACAAATGGATCATAAGCAGCAGGCAATGATCCTAAGATCAAGTCAGTGGCCAATTCCTTTGGCACTAGTACCTCAAGCTTCTCAAGAGTATCAAGATACCCTTTCATCTTGAGTACATGGGTACTAACAGGAGTACCCTCAGCCATCTTGCAAGAAATTAAAGCCTTTGTTGTCACGAACCTCTCGTGACGAGCTTGCTCTTGGAACATCTCCTTGAGGTGCACCATGATCGCATAGGCCTCTTGGTCCATAAATTGCTTTTGCAATTTAGGCACCATAGTGGCCAGCATCAGATAGGTCACATCATTGGAGTCGCTCCTTTTGGTCTCAAAAGTTTCCTTTTGAACCGCAGAGGCATTCCTTCTTGGTTCATCAGGCAAGGGTGCATCCAAAACATATGACTTCTTCTCTTGCTTAAGAACTATTCTTAAGTTTCGAGACCAGTCTATGAAATTGGTGCCATTCAATTTGTCCTTTTCAAGGACGGATTGCAATGAAAAATTGTTGTTTGAAGATGCCATTTTCAATCTACAATAAAATTTAGCAAGATTAAATGAGGTCTTATTTATGATCCCACAAACCGAATTAATATCCCTTTAAATAATTCGCGTTAGTGATTTAATGTGGGCCAAGATCCACTTTTCACAACAAACTTATTAGTCAAGCTGAGCTTGTACACCTAAAAAGTTAAGTTACTTAGGTAGGAAAACTCCAATCATGTCTCGTACATGAGTCTTGGATCAAATGGGCTAACATCTTAAGATGTTATAGCACAACCCATTTATTAGTTGCCTAGGTCCGGGCATCCCTTTCCATGTTAAGTCCAACCTACATTCACAACCCATGCCTCACAAAGATAATCGGGCGCATCTAGGACTCCTAGTCTACGTGACCGATGATCGATGCCTTGACATGTTTCGAATTAGGAAGGCAACTTTGTGACTTACTATTTTTAGGGATTCATTTTATTATGGCTTACATGGCATACGCTTTGTCATCCATACATAGCATGCATATATATATAATTGCATAAAGTAAAGCGTGACAAACATGGGCCCAAAAACCTACAACTAAGATTCTATACTATTACATAAGAATCTTCGAGTTGGGCTTCTCCACTCCGGTGGGCTTCGTCTTGATTTACAAAGTCTTCAAATATATTCTATTCTAAGAAATAAATGAAAAACTTTTACAATAAAATATAATGGCTCGCAGGCCATATTTAATTACAAAACCCAGGGCCCATGAATGCACCATGCATATCCATTCATCACACCAAATTAGCAAATAAATATACATAGCATTCATGGATAAAACAAAGTCCAATTTTAATTAATTTAGCCAAGCCCATTAATGGAAATTGTGTACTTGAACCTTTAAGAGAAGACCCCATGATGGGCCTGGGCCAAAGCCCAAATGGACTAAATCCTCTTATTGAATAAGTTCTCTTAAAAGCCCAAAACACTAACTAGTTAGACTTGTGCTATAAATCAACTCTAGTATAATTTCCAATTATGCCATTTTTAATTTTATGACATACAGCCCATAAACATTAAAAATACATATAATATGTGCTAACATGAATTAAAAATAAAATCATGAAGAACACATATATAGTACACGGCATTCATGCAAAAACAAACAAACAACAAAAACTAGTTGTTTAATGCTTATGTAATGCCATAAAATGCACAAACATTTAAATCAATTTTATGAGTCATTTAATAATCTAAATAAGTCCATAAACATTGATTTAATATTCTGTACCAATCTGAACTAAATGTGTTTTTACCATTTTAATCAAAACAAAACAAACAATCTTGATTAAACATGTAACAAACACAAACTAGACATAGTTTTAAGTGATTTTAAAATTAATCAATTAAATTGTCATGGACCAGAATTAAAACCAAATTTAAAACATGTCCAGACCTGATATTTAATCTTTAAAAATCACTTACATTTAATTTTGAAAACTAGTTGTTTAAAATAGCAATTAACATGCCAACAAGCACCTAGTTTCATAATTAACATGTACCATCAGGTATAAATAATTAAATCCGACCATTACCAGCCCTAATAACATCTTAGGACAGTATATTAACATGTCATATTAATTATAATACCTATCTAATCAATTAAAATCGTTTTTACACCAAAAAAATGCAAAAAACTAAAAACATAAAATTTCAGATTTGCATGTTTTCATAATGACGATTTTTAATTAATTTTTTCATGCATCTAAAGCACTAAAATAAGCATGTTTAGGCTCTAATACCACTGATGGAATATGACATGGTATGAAACTCATGATGGCACAGCGGAAAACAAAAATTTTTAATCATACATACCATACATATCCAAAGCTAGAATCGAAACATGCAATTTTAGGATTTTAAACTTACAACTTTAGATGCCTTTAAAACTTGATTTTGATGATGATCAGTAACCAAGAAGGATATGTCCACCTTAGATCTTCACCACCAATGCCAAGGAACAGCCTTTACGCCACTTCCTCTATTCTCACACACACACTTGCAAAGATGGCTTAAAATCAAGAGTGCTAGCTCTATGATTGTGTATTCGGCAATGGGAATGATTTGAAGCCACAAGATCTGATCTTGTTCTTCCTTTAGGTTACTGTTTCAGCCCGAGAATACAAGAGAACAAGAAAGTTTTCTTTCCCCTTGAGTATTTCGGC
This sequence comes from Excoecaria agallocha, assembly GCA_037975025.1. Taxonomy (NCBI): domain Eukaryota; kingdom Viridiplantae; phylum Streptophyta; class Magnoliopsida; order Malpighiales; family Euphorbiaceae; genus Excoecaria; species Excoecaria agallocha. Next base: position 25,601,832 of record CM075817.1, read on the forward strand.
CAAGAGAGAAAAATAGCAAAATGGCATTCCTTTTATTCATTTAATTCATTAATATATATCACTCAATTTAGGTCAAGTGTGAGTGCCGAAAATTAAGTGTTAATTTCAGCCTCCATCACTTCCTAATTAAGAGATATATCCTAATTTAAATTCCATTAGAATTTAAATTCAAATGGCATTAGTCATTTAATCAAAACAAACTTACTTATTTAAGGTAAAATAAGTTGCCGAATTCAACTAGTATTTTAGTTTGAATTTTGGCTACTTTAATTCCCTCTCAAGTATTATATTTTGATTAAATACAAATTAGGATTTAATACTCAATTAACTTAATTATACATAGATAATTAATCAATTGAAATTAAACCTAGCACATGCCAACAAATTTCTCTCGTGACCAACATATTTGCCTAAAACAGCTAGCTGTTTTAGGTAAAAAACTCGTTTCACAGATTTGCCTAAAACAGCTAGCTATTTTAGGCAAAAAAATTGTTTTTATAGATTTGCCTAAAACAGCTAGCTATTTTAGGCAAAAATCTATTTACCTATTTTATGCATTAATTTGACTTTAAATAAAATTCCAAATTAATTCCCAATATACAATTTAAATATTTTTAGCCCAATGCTTTGTGTGCGATCCTATAGGTCCATTTAATGTTGGCAATGAATTAATAAATTAATCAAAGGCTATATATATTCTCTAGCAAGATATTATAGCATTACAAATTAAATGAAAATGCATATGGCATTTAGTGACCTAATGCAATTTTGTATAGTCCCTTACCCATAAATATCAGAATTAATATAAGGCATGGAACTAGTCATCCTTATATATATTAATTCCTTTCTTGATATTCCAGTGACACTGAACTCTCAGATAAATAATGATTACTCATTATTTCATCTCGGTATGGCCATACACTTCTCAGTTCACTGATCAAGTGGCCGATGATATTTTCTCTCTTATTGAGAGGGGTAATCCCTTCACTTCTCTCATGCTCTCTAACATGAACTAATGCATACCCAATCATACCCGTACTTGTCACTCTGTTACGAGCACGTTAGGTGTATGTCAAAGTACACATTAATTCATAAAGAGTTTCATAGAGATTTCAGGTCTAAGAACTCCGATACAAAACTTGCATATGAGAAACACTTATGACTTGTACCATGTAGTGTTCTCATGAGCGGATCGTATCCAGATACCATGTTCTTTAACATGTATCTATGATCTCTGATTGACACTCCTGTCCTAATGATCCGTAAGACAGAACTCATAATATCAGAGAGAGCATACTAGTCTTAATTCATTGTTATTCCCATAACAATGACTGACTAGGGATATTTAGAATGAAGTCTCATTTGTTTCAAGGTCTTACAACCATGTGCCTCACACATGATAACTTAAACCGAAATGACATTCTTGGATAGTTTTATCAATTGATATGCACAGGAATACAAAAGATAAAACTAATGCCTCATTTTATTAATTTCAAGTGTTTCGTTACAATGCATTGGGGCTAGGGCTTACACTAACATTTATGTCTGATCTCTATTAGGTATAATGATGATTGATGATTATCCATTGTTAATTGATTAGGATGTTACAGTTAGTGGAATCAGAGTACCTAAGTTTAGTCTTTTCTAGGCAATAAGGAATTAAGAAATTGTTCTAAAAGGTTGAGATGAATTGGTCTAGACCCAAATACCCATATTTGGTGTTATTTCCATTATGATACAGATTTTGATTATTGCAATAAATGATTGACCTAAGATTGATATATATACTAGAGCGCTAATAGGATTTTGATTCAGAGATTATGAGATGATATCTAAGGAATCATCAGTATCTCTCACTTCCTATTTTTGGAAGTACTTAAAAGCCTTGATGTTTTATGATTGAAGTATGCCATGTGTTTGATTATAAGTATGTCTGGATTGAATATTAATTTGTTTGAGGAAAGGTTATATGATAAGAAGCAAATTTGAGTTTTGGCATTACTGAGCATGCTAGATGTTGAGGTTATTAAGATGCTCGATATATGATTATCAAGATTTTCATAATCAGCTTCAGCAATTGAGCATGTTTCATTATATCGGGATGGGATAAGACATGTACAGTTTATGAGAATACCCACTGGTATTTTATTTGCATACATAAAGTCAATAACGCAATGCATAACATCCCATGTCATATGAAAAGCATTGCATCACATTTTTGGCCCAACTAAAAGGGAAAATTGATAGGAAATATAATATGCATAAGAGTATTTGAAAATCAGAGATAGATACTAATCATAAAGATGGATGAGTTTGTTATGGTTATAGTTGCTTATAACTAAAGCACAGTTAAGAATTTCTAGCAATAAAGATAAAGATTACCAATTTCGAATTTCAAGGATGAATTCTTTTAAGGGGGAGGGAATTGTGAGGCCCCAATCACGACCTTGATATGATTATTGTTGATTAATGAGGATTATCGTTAATTAAGGAAAAATTGCATTTTTTTGTAATTATTGAGGTTAAGTCCCAAGAGGGGTATTTTGGTAATTTTAGCATGTAAGTATATGAGTTGAGTTAAATTATAATTAAAGAAAATGATACAATTGAAGTAAATTAGAAGTTTTGGGGTTAAATTGAAAGGAATTTCCTTGGAAGATATTTACCCCACTCACTTATTTAGGGTTCCTGGAAATTAAGGACATTGGCATAAAGAGATCTCTCTCTCTCTCTCTTTTTCTCTTTTCTCTCAGTTACAAGTTGAAGAAGAGGAACTTAGGGTTTTGTTATTTGGCTTAATAAATGAGAAGAAAGGAACCATTAAAAAGCTAGATCTTGAAGATTAAAGGAGTTGAAGCTTTAATATCAGGTATGAGAACTAAGTTTACTGCATTGTTCATATGATTGATTTTGGGTATCTTCCATTTCTTCTTGTTTGTGTGTCATCCTTGATAAGGTTAAATGCTAAATCTAGTAATGTAGATGAGTTTATAATGATTTACAACTTTAATGATCATCTCTGTAAGTGGTGAGGTAAGATCTAGGATTTAAGTTCTTGTAATGCATAATTGGGTTTCTGTATAATTTGGTTTTTGGGGTTTCCATATTGCTGAAATCCCTTACATGGTCACTCAACCTTTTTCTTCTTACCTTGCATAGCCACTTATGGCTTTGTTCTTTGATTTGCACGGCCACTTAGCCTTTTTTCCCATGAAATGCATGGCCACTTGGCCTTTCTTCACATAAAATGCACGGTAACTTGGCCTTTCTTTCCATGAAATGCATAACAACTTATGCATTTTGTTCTTTGAGATGCATGGCTACTTAAGGTATTTCCTCTTGTCATGCACGACCACTTGGCTTTTACCTCTTTGATATGCATGGCCACTTTTGGCTTTTATTCTCTACATGCACGGCCACTTATGCACTTTGTTCCTTGGATGCACGGCCAAGCATGCTATTTTCCCCTCCACAGTATGGTCAAATGTACTTTTTTCACTCATTTGAGTATGCTCTCAGCCCAAGATTAAGCCATGTATTTAGATATTGATCACAACGTTATATGGTCCATAAGATTATTAAGAGAACAAGAGTGGAGGTGAATTAACTATTGGTAAGTAAAATCGATGATAAATGGTTATTAAGTGTTAATTGTTACGCTAGTCGATATCAATGGATTAATAGACTAAGAAACTCTCTCTTTAGTGCTAAAGTCTATAAAGATATGGTTTAGAAAGGCATGGAAATAAGATGAAGTGTTATAGAAGTTTAAAAGACATAAATGCTAATAATTAGGTTGCTAAAATGTGTTGAGTGCCTAATAGCCCAAAACTAAGAAGAGTAAGAAGAAATATAGTAATCACAAGATTATATACTATTTAATATGCCCTATATAGTATGTATAAGGTATGTACTATGCGAAAGCAAATTGTTTTACCCCAAATGCTATACATTGATAATCTTTTGCAATAGCATAAAAATACTATGATTTAACCTAGTGTTAATAAGAAGATAGTTGCAATGTTACATGTTTACGATAAAAGAAATGCAATATTAATTGACACTTAATTGTGAAACTATAGACTTTGGTTATACTTTAAGTCATAATAGGAATTAATGATAAACTTTGATGTAAGGAAACCCACTTACTTATCTGTTCATGCCCTATGACATAATATGAAAATCGCAAGTCTGCAAGTAGTGTGCTAATGATTGCGATGAAATAATCTTATATAAACTTACCTGGGTTTAAAATGTTATAAGATAGAAAGTACAAGTAAGATGATCAATGTATATGTGATAATATTAAGGAAGATCACCTTTTTGTCTATAATCTAATAGACAATAAAAGTTAGCTAAAAGGCTTAAAGATGCACAACTGACGACCTTAATCTAAAAATACCCTACTCATACTCTTATATGGATTATAAATGCATGAGTATTGTTTAAAGTAGTTATATGTTGATGGGAGTTATGATGCTGTATGGAAGCTGCTCATGGAAACAATAACAAGGTACGCCATTAAGAACTATCGATGAGTTAAATAAGTCCAATATCTTATAAATGATCTAACTATGCTAGGATAAGTAGTCTAATTCAGTATGTGAATAAGTATGCATAATAAAAGCATGTATTGCCATGATTTAAGCTGCATATATATGTATATATGTATATGGACACGCACAATGCTTATTACAAAAAGATTACATGTTATTATTGTTTGCATAAAAATGAAACTATTATGACATGAACAAATGAAAGTTGATGCAATTACATGATCATGTGATAGCATCCATGTGTATTAGAGCTTAGTGCTCAATATTGAAGTATAATAAGAATAATATGCATTCTATTATGAATGATGGCATTAAGAAAATATGCTTTATTAAGTAAAGAAAGATATGTTGGATCAAAATATGTTTAAGAACGGTTAAACCTATGGGTCTTTGTTCAATCATGGATTAGATAGGCATGCCTAGAGGGATACAGTCGCAGCTGCCATAGTTGACCCCGATTGGGTCTTGTTCCTTAGTGGAACCATTGTTCGGCCCCATTTAGGTCGATAGTTTTTTTGCTGGAACTAGTGCTCGGCCCCATTAAGGTCTATTGTTTGATATCTTCGGATATCCATATTTGATACCTTCGGGTATCCAATGCTCCCGTTATCCACCTTTTGAACTAGTACTTAGGTAGGCTAGTAAAGATAGTAAAAATGTACATAAAATCAAGCAATACATTTATTGATTGCTTCACTTTTGAAATGTACGCATGATGAATGGATTATTATATTATTTGTCTTAACTTCCTTTTTACTATGACATGAAATAAAATACGATGATCACTATGACATGATTATGATATATATAACATCTATTATGAGAAAGGTTTCCTTGTGAGTGACGGTGCGAGTTAGTTCCACCAATGGGTTCCATGATGTATAGATGGGCATATGGGCCACAAGCTTACAATATTGCATTAAAAGTTGTACAAATCGAAACATAAATAATAATCTTTATGTAAGTGGAAGTTATGAAATGTTTGCATGTGGTATGGAGACTTTATCGGTTAATCATGATGTGTCATATCTATTCTTTGAAATGACATGCAAATCCATTAGTATGTATACAAACATTTACACATGTATGTGCATATGCATAATTCTAGCATAAACCAAAGTGCAATGCATGAGATGAAATGATGTTGTATGATGTTTAGTTGGCCATGCTAAGAGAGCTCTGAGGCAATACATGACTATAACCTGTAAGTATGAAGTAAGCATGCCTAATAATATCTCATCTGATGCTATATGACTTGAGCACTCCCTTATGCTTTAATTTAATATCGAATACAAATCCTGTGTAACTAATATAAGGGAATACTTTAACTGAAGTGTTATCCTATTAAAAGCATTATGTCGAGAGCTTATGAATAAAAAGGGTGTTGTGGTGTCTATATTATACTAGTTTAATAGAAAGAAAAGATGATGGTGATAGTGTAATTGATAAGTTCGGTTATTAGATGATTTATGCAATGCTCTAAACTTTATTAAAGATGGTAGTTATGGTTAAGGATAAGAACTCCCCAGTATATATACATTATGGAATGATTAATATTGTAAGCCCATTTGTATTTTTATGTTATTGTGATTGTTGCCTATGATATGAGGAAAAAGAATAAATTGTAAGTGGTGGTCTATAGAGATTTGTTCCCCACTAAGCTTTATAGCTTAGCATGAGTTTGTTTATCCATGTAGGTTTTAGGATAAGCTCCAATGGATTCGATAGCTTTAGTGGCTAGTCAACTCTTGAATAGAGGACCTGGTAGATTGTAGTTGTCTGAGGATTTCAATTTATTATTGGCCACTTATGTTAGGCCTTCTTATTTATAAGTTTAATTTAATTTATTGTGGCATGTAATTGTGGCTTGTGTTGTTGTTATTATTATTATTATTATTATTATTATTATTATTATTTATGCCTGATCTCTATTTGGTATGATGATGATTGATGATTATCCATTATTAATGGATTAGGGTGTTATAGTGCTACTGCAAGTTTCTCATCAAATCATCCCTCAAGTCCTTATTGTACATCCTGAGTTGCTCATCTATCTCAACTATAGCCTGCATTCCTTTGGAGTGGGTGAATGGCCCTAGAGAATGAAAAACAACCAGCCCTTACTTTACTGCCTATAGAAAAGGAAGTTGATGGTGACCAGATAATTAAATAGTTGAAAAAGACACAAGCATAGATTTTTATCTAGGATCTACTAAGATAATCTCCCTCGTATAGACAAAAAGTAATGAAAGCCTGAAGTGAATCTACTATTGCCACTACTATTTCACCATTTGAGCTATTAGATTTAGTTAAGGGAGTGATGGGAGAAAATGTTCTGTACTCTGATGTTGACCTACCTACTGAAGGAAGGAATCATAATTGCCCTCTACACATTAAGGCTCAGGTGAATGGGAAGCACACGGCCTGTGTGATGGTTGATGATTGTTCTTCTATTAATGTTTGTCCTTTGGTAGCAATTCTAGCTTTTGGGTTAAATTAAAATGTGCTGAGTAAGTTCGACTTAACCATTTTTGCTTATGAAAATTCTAAAAGGCAAGCTACTGGGACATTTAAAGCTTTAGTGAAGGTGGGGTCTATCGATACAGAAGCCAAATTTTTGGTATTGCTTATTCCAGCCAACTTCTCTATGCTGTTAGGAAGGCCATAGTTTCACAAGTTAGGTGGGATGCCTTCCATATTACATAAAATGATCAAGATTACCCACAATGGTCAGGTGGTGACTATTATGCCCACAAGCGAGAACCACGTGTCTGTACTTGAGATAGCCAAATAGCCTTTCAGTGGGTTCCATGTATCAATTATCAGTGCTGAAGAAGGTAAGTGCACTTTTACTGATAGCCCCCAAGTGATCAACATGCTGAATAAAATGAACTTCCTACTAGGTGTTGGGTTCGATAAGAACTCCCAAGGGCCTCAGACTGTTATAGCTGCTAAAGGTCAAAAAGAAAAAAAAAAGAGTTAGGCTTTACTGGTCCCAATTAGAAGGGCAAGAAGAATGATTCAGTGAAAGGTGATGGAATATAACATGGCATATACATGATGATCACGCAGCAAAAAATAATAAAAATTGATCATACATACCAAGCAATCCACAACAAGAATTGAAAACATGCAATTTTAGGGTTTTGAAACTTACAATCTTAGATGCACTTTAAATCTTGATTTTGATGATGACCAGCAAATATGATGAACTTATATACTTCAGGTATTGGTCACCAATGCCAAAGAAACAACCTTTATGCCACTTATCTCTATTCTCACACACACAATTGAAAGGAGGGCTTAAAAATTAGAGTGCTAGCTCTATGTTTAAATATTTGGCAATGGTAATGGATTAATGCAACAAGATCTGATCTTGTTCTTCTTTTAGGTTGCTATTGATGACCAAGAACACAAGAGAATAAGAAAGAATTCTTTCCCCTTGTGTATTTTGGCCAAGAGAGTGAGAGAGAGCAAAAAACACCTAGGGTTTCTTTCTTTTAGTTTACGAATATATATCACTTGTTTAGGTCAATTGTGAATGCCAAAATTCACTCTCTTTTGGTAGTGAATTAATAAATTAATTTAAAGGCTATATATATTCTCTAGCAAGATATTTAAGCATTCCAAATTACATGAAAATGCAAATGGCATTTAGTGACCTAATGCAATTTTGCATAGTCCTTTACCCTTAAACATTAAAATAAATATAAAACATGGAATTAGTCATCCTTATATATATTAATTCCTTTCTTGATATTCCAGTGACACTGAACTCTCAGATAAATAATGATTACTCATTATTTCATCTGGTATGGCCATACACTTCTCAGTGTACTGATCTAGTGGCCGGTGATTTTTTCTCTCTTATCGAGAGGGGTAATCCATTCACTTCTCTCATGCTCTCTAACATGGATCAATACATACCCAAGCATACCCATACTTGTCACCCTGTTACGAGCACATTAGGTGTATGTCAAAGTACACAGTAATTCATAAAGAGTTTCATAGAGATTTTAGGTCTAAGAACTCCAATGCAAAACTTGTACATGAGAAACACTTATGACTTGTACCATGTGGTGTTCTCATGAATGAATCAAATCTAGATACCATGTTCTAAACATGTATCTATGATCTCTGATTGACACTTTTGTCCTTATGATCCATAACACAGAACTTAACTTATCAGAGAGAGCATACTAGCCCTAATTCATTTGTTATTCCCATAACAATGACTGACTAGGGATATTCAGAATGAAGTCTCTATTGTTTCAAGGTCTTACAACCATGTGCCTCACACATAATAACTTAAACTAAAATAACATTCTTGGATAGTTCTATCAATTGATATGCACATGAATACAATAGATAAAACAAATGCCTCATTTATTAAATTAAATGCTTTATAACAATGTATTAGGGCTAGGGCTTACACTAACAATCTCCCACTAGCACTAGTCCCAATTGGGCATAGCCCTAAGACCGAATGCTCTCAAATGAGCTTTGTACAGATTTGGGGGCAACTATTTCGTGAAAGGATCTGCTACATTGTCTTCACTTGCTATCTTGCTAACCTTGATGTCCCCATGATCAATGATCTCTCTGATCAGGTGGTACCACCTGAGTATGTGTTTGGATTTTTGGTGTGATCGGGCCTCCTTGGCCTGTACGATGGCCCTGTTGTTGTCATAGAAATTTTTTAATGGATCTAGGATGCTTGGGACCACTCCTAATCAAGAAATGAAATTTCTAATCCAAACGGCCTTTTTTGCAGCCTCGCTCGCTGTAATATACTCAGATTCTTTAGTTGAATTGGCAACGGTCTCTTGCTTCGAGCTTCTCCAGCTGATAGCACCACTGTTTAAAACAAAAACAAACCCAGATTGTGATCTTGAACTTGAGTTTTGGTCTAAAAAGCAGCATCAACATAACCTTGTATGACGAGCTCTTCTTGACCACCATACACCAAGAAGTGATCCTTAGTCCTTCGCAGGTACTTTAGAATCCCCTTTACAGCAGACCAGTGCTTCTTGTTAGGGTCTTGCTGAAACCTACTGGTTATACTCAGTGCATGAGCAACATCCAACCTAGTACATAACATAGCATACATGATAGATCCAATAGCAGATGCATATGGGATTCTACTCATGTTGTCCCTTTCCTCTTTTGTTTTAGGGCACTGCTCTTTAGTTAAAGGAACTCCCAAAGTCAAAGGTATGTACCCTTTCTTTGAGTCTCCCATGCTACAATGCTTTAGCACTTTGTCTATGTACTTTCCTTGACTTAGTCCCAAAAGTTGATTTGATCTATCTCTATAGATCCGAATACCAAGTAGTGTCTCGGCTTCACCTAAGTCTTTCATTGAGAAACACTTCCCCAATGATTGCTTAACCTTTTACAATGTTGGAATGTCATTCTCAATGAGAAGGGTGCGTCCACATATAGGACTAGAAATACTATTATGCTCCCACTAACCTTCTTGTACACACAAGGCTCATCTTCGTTCTTGATGAAGTCAAATTCTTTGACTGCCTCATCAAAATGAAGATTCCAACTTCGGGATAATTGCTTTAATCCATAAATGGATTTTTGAAGCCTGCAAACCTTCTTAGGATGCTTGGGATTGACAAAACCCTTAGGTTGTGTCATATACACATCCTCAAGTAAATTTTCGTTGAGGAAAGCAGTTTTGACATCCATTTGCCATATCTCATAATCATGATGTGCAGCTATGGCAAGCAAGATCCTAATGGACTTGAGCATGACTATAGGTGAAAAGGTCTCATCATAGTCTACACCATGAGTTTGGCAAAAATCTTTTGCTACTAGTCTACCTTTGTAGGTCTTATAAGCTTCGAGTTTAAATAGCCACTTGCATTCAATTACCTTAGCACCTTCCAGTGGATCAACCAAGGTCTAAACCTGGTTATCGTACATCGATTGCATCTCGTATTTCATGGCTTCAAGCCAATTTTCTGAGTCTGGGCTCTCAATAGCTTCACGGTAGGTAGTAGGAACCTCACGATCTACTAACTCAATAGTGTCATTGTTGGTGATTAGAAATCTGTATCTCTCAATCTCTTGATGAACTCTATCGCACCTTCTAAGTTCTTATGTAATGGGTTATTGTTCCACAATTGGTTGTGAACTTGATCCCATTTCTGACTCATCCTCTATAGGAGTTTGTGGCACTTGAATTTCTCCAAGTTCTACTTTACTCCCACTGTCTTTCTTGAGAAGGAACTCCTTTTCCAAGAAAACAGCCTTGCGAGCAACAAAAACTTTGTTCTCTACTTGTGAGTAAAAGTAGTATCCCTTTGTTTCTTTGGGATAACCCACAAACAAGCAGACAGTGGATTTGGACTCTAGTTTATCAGATGTTAATTTCTTAACATGTGCTTCACAACCCCAAATCCTGAGAAATGACATATTGGGTTCTTTCCCACTCCATACTTCATATGGTATCTTCTCAACAGCTTTAGTTGGAGTATGGTTTAGTAAAAATGCAGCAGTTTCTAATGCATAACCCCAAAAAGAGACAGGAAGATTTGGTTGACTCATCATTGATCAAACCATGTCCAACAGAGTTTAATTTGTCCTTTCGGATACACCATTCCATTGTGGTGTTCCAGGAGGAGTGAGCTATGAAATAATACCACACTCCTTCATACGATTGTCAAACTCTTGGCTTAAGTATTTGCCACCTCGATCTGATCGAATGGCTTTTATACTTTTTCCAAGTTGTTTCTCTACTTCGTTCTTAAACTGTTTGAATTTCTCAAAAGTTTCAGACTTATACTTCATTATATAGACGTAGCCATATCTACTAAAATCATCTGTGAATGTCACAAAGCAGCTAAAACCACCTCTAGCTTGTGTACTTAATGGTCCGCATACATCGATATGTATTAGTTCCAATAAGTCATTAGTCCTCTCACCTTTCTTGTTAAAAAGAAATTTTTGTCATTTTTTCATGAAAACATGGCTCGCATGTGTCATAAGATTCTAAGTCGAATGACCCAAGCACTCTAAATTTGTGGAGTCTTGAAATGCATTTTTTGTTTGCATGCCCTAAATGACAATGCCAGAAGTAAGTACGGTTTAATTCGTTTGATTTAACCCTCTTTGTATTAATGTTGTATATGGACTCTTTGTTTTATAGATTAAGGAAATAAAGGCCATTTTGTAACATGGAATTGCCATATGAAATGCCTTGGCGACGAATATGAACATTGCCATTCTTAATAACAAAATCAAATCCATCCAAATCCAAACAAGAAACTGAAATAATGTTTATGCTCATAGCAAGCACATAATAACAATTTTTCAAATCTAAAAAAAGTTTGGAAGTTAAAGTGAGTTGATAGTCGACTATCTCTATGGTAGCAACTCATGCTCCATTCCCCACACGGAGGTCCACTTCATTCTTTCCAAGTATCCGCCTATTTCTTAGCCCCTGCACATTTGAACAAATGTGAGAACCACAACCGGTATCTAATACCCAAGCCCATTAATGGAAATTGTGTACTTGAAATTTTAAGAGAAGACCCTATGATGGGCCTGGGCCGGAGCCCAATGGACTAAATCCTCTTATTGAATAAGTTCTCTTAAAAGCCCAAAACACAAACTAGTTAGATTTGTGCCATAAATCAACTCTAGTATAATTTCCAATTTTTACCATTTTTAATTTTATGTCATACAGCCCATAAACATTAAAAATACATATAATATGTTCTAACATGAGTTAAAACATAAAACAGGAAGAACATATATCATACACGGCATTCATACAAAAACAAATAAACAACATTGAAACTAGTTGTTTAATGCTCATATAATGCCATAAAAATGCACAAACACTTAAAAAAATTTTATGAGCCATTTAATAATTTAAATAAGGTCATAAACATTGAGTTAAGGTTCTGTTAAAATATGATCTAAATGTTTTTTTTTTCCATTTTAATCAAAATAAAACAAACAATGTTGATTAAACATGCAACAAATACAAACTAGTCATAGTTTTAAGTGATTTGAAAATTAATCAATTAAATTGTCATGGACCAGAATTAAAATAAATTTTAAAATATGTCCAAACCTATTATTAATCTTTAAAAATCACTTACAAACATTCCAAACACGTTTATACATTTAATTTTGAAAACTAGTTGTTAAATAAACATATATCATGCAAACTAGTACCTAGTTTCAAGATGAACATGTACCATCAGGTATTTATAATTAAATCCAATCATGAACAGCTATAAGAACATCTTAGGAAAGTATATTAACATGTCATAATAATTATAATACCTATCTAATCATTTAAAATCATTTTTACACCAAAACAATGCAAAAAACTCAAAACAGAAAATTTCAGCATTGCATGTTTTTAAACGAACGATTTTTGAATAATTATTTCATGCATCTAAAGCACTAAAATAAGCAGGTTTAGGATCTGATACCACTGATGGAATATAACATGGCATATACATGATGATCACGTAGCATAAAATAATAAAAATTGATCATACATACCATGCAATCCACAACAATAATCGAAAACATGCAATTTTAGGGTTTTGAAACTTACAATCTTAGATGAACTTTAAATATTGATTTTGATGATGACCAGCAAATAGGATGAACTTATATGCTTTATTTCTTGGTCACTAATTCCAAATAAACAACTTTTACACCACTCCTCTCTATTCTCACACACACAATTGCAAGGAAGGCTCTATGTTTAAATATTTGGCAATGGTAATGGAATGAAACAACAAGATTTGATCTATTTATTCTTTTAGGTTGCTATTGCTAACCAAGAACACAAGAGAATAAGAAATAATTCTTTTCCCTTGTGTATTTCGGCCAAGAGAGTGAGAGAGAGCAAAAAACGCCTAGGGTTTCTTTCTTTTAGCTTAAAAATATATATCACTTGTTTAGGTCAAGTGTGACTGCAAAAATTCACTCTTTTTTGGTAGTGATTTCAACCTCTATCACTTTATAATTAAGTGAAATATATATTAACTCAAATTCCTTTAAATTTTAAATTCAAATTAATTTAAAATAAGCATAAGACATTTAATCAAAACAAATCACTTAATTAGGGATATAGTTGTCGAAATTCATTAGGATTTTATTTTGAATTTTCGGTCACTCTCTCTCCTATTTAAGTGTTTTGTTTTGATTCAAATGCTATTAGGATTTAATACTCAATTAGCTTAATTAATCCAAGATAATTAATTAATTAAAATTAATCCTATTGGGCCGAATTTCTCTCTCATGGACCAAGGTCCAATTAGCAATTTTAATACCCATTACATACATTAATTTGAATTTAATTAAAAGCCCAAATTAATGTCCAATACTCTATTTAAATATTTTAAGCCCAATGCTTTATGTACGATCCTATAGGTCCATTTAATATTGGCAATGAATTAATGAATTAATTTAAAGGCTATATATATTCTCTAGCAAGATATTATAGCATTCCAAATTAAATGAAAATGCAAATGGCATCTAGTGACCTAATGCAATTTTGCATAGTCCCTTACCCTTAAATATCAGAATTAATATAAGGCATGTAATTAGTCATCCTTATATATATATATTAATTTCTTTCTTGATATTCCAGTGACACTGAACTCTTAGATAAATAATGTTACTCATTATTTCATCTCAGTATGGCCATACACTTCTCAGTTCACTGATCTAGTGGCCTTTGATATTTTCTCTCTTATCGAGAGGGGTAATCCCTTCACTTCTCTCATGCTCTCTAACATGGATCAGTGTATACCTAAGCATACCCATGCTTGTCACCCTGTTACGAGCACGTTAAGTGTATGTTAAAGTACACAGTAATTCATAAAGAGTTTCATAGAGATTTTAGGTCTAAGAATTCCGACGCAAAACTTGCACATGAGAAACACTTATGACTTATACCATGTAGTGTTCTCATGAACGGATCGAATCCAGATACCATGTTCTAAACATGTATCTATGATCTCTGATTGACACTATTGTCCTTATGATCCATAAGACATAACTCAACTTATTAGAGAGAGCATACTAGCCCTAATTCATTTGTTATTCCCATAACAATGACTGACTAGGGATATTCAGAATGAAGTCTCTATTGTTTCAAGATCTTACAACCATGTGCCTCACATATGATAACTTAAACCGAAACAACATTCTTAGATAGTTCTATTAATTGATATGCACAAGAATACAATAGATAAAATAAATGCCTCATTTATTAAATTAAATGCTTTATAACAATGTATTGGGGCTAAGGCTTACACTAACAAAAGGAATCCCTCACATCTTCTAGAGCTTTATGCTAGCTTCAAGTATTTTCCTTTACTATAGGGAAAATGAACCTTAGTTGATAGGGTGGAAGTAGTGCTAGGATTTAAGCTATTTAATGATGTCTTTAACTAAAAGTAAGGGATCTTTAAGTCGGTTAACAGTTTATGAGATAAAGAGATTCTTCTCCACCATTCAGCATGGCACAAGAAAGTGGTTGAAGAGGTCATGACATAGAAGTTGCTTGCTGCTCAGCTGAAAGGCAAAGGGAAGGTAGAAGTTGAGGATCCACCTAAGGCCGAGGTTGGAGAGACATCTGATGTTGTCCAAACTAAAGAAGATATATCTTCATTGATATTGTTTATATTCCTAAACTTTTTTACTAGAACAATGATTACTTTTTTAATTATGTTAATAAGATGAACAATTTTGCTTACTTGTGTAATATTTTTTTTTGATTTCAATATGCATAATTATGATCATAAGCCATTCATATTTGACTTTAACTTAACAAACACATGTTCATTTAATCTCGAAATAAAAGAACATCCAAAAGCAATTTTATTGGCATAAGATATATTCCTGAAGAGAGAAAAATTTGACAGAATATCGAAAAAACATAAAAAAATTCTTTGCTTGGACCTATGAAAATATGTCGGGAATAGATTGAAAAATTGCTAAACATGCCATCCTAATATATCCAGGGTATAAGCTAGTTAAGCAAAAGAGGCTAAGGGGGATAAAAAGGTTTTCCAATCTTAGGCCAAAGTAAGCTGAAAAGGTTAAAGACGAGAATAGGAAATAGATAGAGGCTAAGTTCTTAGTTGAAGTCTAATACCCGATATGGCTGGAAAATGTAGTTCCCATGGCCTAAAAGGATGGAAAATTTAGGGTCTATATGGATTATAGGGAACTAAACAAAGCTTACCCTAATGATGATTTTCATCTACCTCACATAGATGTTCTGCTTGATAGTGCAGCCGCCTGTGCAATGTACAGTTTTTTTTATGGATATGCAGGATATTGACAAATTTTGAACAAAATAATATATCGGATTAAAACAACCTTTATAACTTAATAAGGTATATATACCTACGAGGTCATGCCTTTTGGACTTAAAAATGTAGGTGCCACCTATCAAAGGATGGCTACTGGGATACTTTATAATCTGATTCACAAGGAAGTGGAGGTGTATGTTGATGATATGATGATCAAGTCAGTTAATCAAGAAGGTTATTTTAAGGCATTGAAAAAGTTCTTCCAGAGGATCGACAAGTATAACCTTCACCTTAACCCAAAGAAGTGTATCTTATGAGTCACTTTAGGTAGACTTTTAGGGCATGTGGTGAGCTAGAGAGGTATAGAGGTAGATCTTGATAAAATAAGGGCCATTAAGGAGATGCTAGTACCTGAACGGAAAAAGAGGTTAAAGGGTTCTTAGGGAGAATTCAGTATATAAGTAGGTTCATAGCCATGTTAATCTCAATTTACGAGCCAATATTTAATCTACGTAATAAGGATCAATCGATGGCTTGGAATGAGAATACCATCAGAGAAAATCTATTGCATCCATCAATATTAAGACCACATTAGGTAGGGAAGCCACTGATTTTGTATTTGGCCATAGAAGATAACTTCGTAGGGAAAATAATGAAGATAACTCAGTAAGGAAAATGATGGCTTTAGAAGATGACTTTAGGATTGAGTATGCAGTATACTACCTTAGCAAAAAGTTTTCCCTTATAAAGTAAAGTACATAAAAGTTGAAAAGAAATGTCTAGCGGTCATTCGGGTATTAAATAAATTGAGACACTACTTTCATTCCTATAGGATACAAGCTATGGCTAAGCAGAACCCTCTTAGGTATTTACAAAAAGTACCTTCACTCTTAGCAAAAAATGGGAATGTGGTTGATTTTCTTATAAGAGTTTGATACAGAATACATCACTAGAAAGACTATTAAGGGGAGAGTAGCAGCGGAGGTCCTCGCTAATCAACCACTAGAAGGCAAAGAGATAACTTACGAATTCCTTTATGAGAACATTACGACCATAACTGCCCAAGGTTGGTATATGTATTTTTATGGGGCTGTGAACCATAAAGGAGTAGGAGTAGGGGTGTTCTTAGTCACCCCAGAAGGAGAGAAAATGCCATTAGCCAAGAAATTAAGATATAAGGCCACAAATAATAAACCTAAATATGAAGCTTGCATCTTCAAGTTGGAAGCCTTGTTAACTATATGGGTGAAGTCTATAGATGTTTTTGGAGACTCATATACGGTAGTCTATCAAGTGAAAGGTGAATGGTCAGTTAAGGAATAGCGATTATTGCCTTAATGATTATTGTCCTATCTCAAGTGCCTAAAAGCCTTAAGTAACCAGTTTAAGGTTTGTAATTTTCAGTATATGCCTAAAGAAGAAAACCAATTAGTGAATGCTTTGGCTACCTTAGTATCAATGTGAGATAATCCAAAAAGGGTGAGTATAAAACCTATGCTAATTTCAAGTTTTGATAATCTATGTTTTAAAAATGAACATATTGTAGATATTGAGGTGGATGATGGAAAGGCTAAGTATTATCACATTTAAAACTATTTGAAAAGATCTATATTTCTTGAGGAAGCTATAGAAGAGGAGTAGAGGATGATTCATAAGCTGTCAACCCAATTCATTATAGTAAGAGGAATACTCTATAAGAAGTAGCCAGATGGAATCCAATTAAGGTGTCTGGATGAAAATGAGGTAAAAAGGGTAATGAAAGAAGTGCATGCAGAAGTATGTGCAGCTTACATGGATGGTATAGCCTTAGCCAAGAAAATAATGCATCAGGGGTTCTTTTGGCTCACAATAGGCACTGACTATTCTAAATATGTTAGAGAATACCAATTATGCCAACAGTATGCAATTTGAAGCATTTACCTATTTTTGAGTTATGCAACCTCACATCACCATGGCCATTTACCGTATGGGGTATAGACATCATGGGTATGATCCATCTACATACTTCAAATGAGCACAGGTTCATCATAGTTACCATTGATTACTTTACCAAGTGGGTAAAAGCAGAATGCTTTAAAAAGATAGACACAAGAGACATGCTAAGTTCATCGAAAGAAATTTGATATGTAGATATAGTTTACCTAATGATATAGTGTCTGATAATGGGCTACAATTCTCCGATGAAACCATATAGATGCTCATTAAGTATGGGGTTCAACATCATAAGTCTTCTCCCTATAGACCTCAGGCGAATTGAGCAATTGAGGTGGCTAATAAGAATGTTAAAAGAATCTTGGACAAGATGGTTCGACCTTATAAAGACTGGGATAATAAGTGACCTTTCACATTATAGGGTTGTAAAACCACAGCCAGAACTTTAACAGGAGACACTTTATTTTCCTTGGTTTACGGGACAGAAGTAGTATTGCCAGTAAATATTGACATCTATCTTGGAGTGTGGTTTTAAAAGTTGAGATAACAAAAGTAGAATAGGTTAGATAGAGGTTATCATAGCTCAACCTACTAGATAGTTATTGAATGCGAGCATAACCTCACAATTAGATTTATCAAAAGAGACTAGGTCATTTGTTTTGAAAAAAGGTTAAGAAGCATCCTTTAAAGGAGGGAGATCTGGTGTTCAAATAGATAAGGCTGGAAATTCCAAACATCCAAGGTAAGTTTAGGCCCACATGGGATGACTTTTTTGTGCTCAAAAAGTTATTGTCAAAGGGAGCAGCCATTCTATTAGACAGTGATGATAATAAGTTTAAAGAATTGATGAACATAGACATATTAAAAAGGTTCCATAGCTAAGTCTAAAAAAAGAGAAAAAAAAAGAGAATAAATGCCCTATGGCTCAAAAACTAGAAGAAATGGTGGCCTTCCAAAAATTAGGCACCTCGTTAGGGTGAAAATAAAAAAAGGCAGCCTGGGGCAAAAATTAGAGGTCGAGATAAAATAAAATATCAAGAAAACCTAGGTGGGTTGATTAATGATAGGAATCATGATGCTTTAAATTTTCATTTTGAGATTAAATAATCTGTGTCATTGGGATAATATTAAATGCTAATCATGTGCACTGAAATCAGAAAGAAATGTCATGTAAGTATTCATAACATCATCAATGTAGCTAAAAGTAGCATATTTTTTTCACATGTTCAAATTTAAAAAGTTCAATAAAAGCAAAAACATAATATATGATTGTATCTGATATAATATATCTATATCACATCTCTCTCTGCCCAAGTGCTTAAGATATGATAGACTATTGTTAAACACTGGACTGCTGGCCCATTGCAATCTTAGGAATAGTAGTCCTCATAGGGAGTTGGGTTCAAATCCACCGATGGTACTCAAAACAAAAGGCAAAATGAGGATGCCACCTTAAAATCCCAGTGGACACCTAAAAATATCTTGATGATCCCCAAACTAATGAGTACATTGGGCAATGACATAAAAAGTAGCCTAATATAGTCCACAAAGAAAGGCATATCCAGATGCTCCATCTCGAACCATGAAAGTAATGGGTAACCAGGTGCATCTAAACACAATGATGTCATCTATCAAATGGGTAGCAAGTTAACTCAATCTTGGATCAGCAAAAACTTGCACTATAAATGCCTAGTATAACATATCTCATAGGGTAAGTGCCTGTGGGTTTGACTCAAAGAGGAGGCTCCACCTGTAGGTTCAAGTTCTTATAAAGCCATATCTAAAAAAAGCAACTGGGGTGAGTTGGATCCATCTCTAAAAAAATAAGGTAAGGAAATATGTAAAAATTTGAAAAGATTTGTTTTACAATTAGAAAAGCTAGTATGAAAACCCACAAGGGGTGTACTACCTTTAAAATAAGGACATGCCTAAAGCATCATAGGACTACCAGTGAAATGGTAGCGAGGATCGTGATGAATAGCATCTAAACCAATGATGGTCTCTGCTAAAATTAGAGGAAAGGGGTTATGCCCTCTCTGCACCCTATCCTTAATACTAAATAGTGCATAGTTCTCAATCATCAAGTCATTAGTATGCATCGATAGGCACCGACCAATGCAATAGAGTAAAATGACAGCAGAATGAAAAGTGGGCATGTCATCAACGTCATCCAGTAAATCCATTAAGGGATCCAAAGAAAAGGTGCTTCCATAAGGTACTAAATATCTAGCATCTAAAGGAAGAATACCTAGGGTACTATCCACCTCCTTAGGATAACTAGGAACAATAAAAGGCAGACATGGCTGGGTACCGCAGGCAAAACTAGCACTAACTATTATAGCAAATTTTGTTGTAAAGGGCATAACTCTTTGTGTGTAAACCTAAACACATGAAACATAGGGTCCCAATATCGAGCAGCAGTAAAAATTAAATTTTTGTCAAAAGATACTCTCCTCAGGAACCTTGGATTCAATTGTAGAGGCAGAAGGGGGTTTGTAACACCCTAATCCACTAACCATGCATAAACATCAATCATCATCAAAACCTAGTAAAGATAAGGCAAGGATAATAATAAACAGCATAGGCCATAATTATTACATGCCACAATAACTTAAAAAAATTTATAATTAAATAGGCCTAACATAATGCCAAAGAAAATACATAATAAAATCCTCAAGCAACTGCACCCAGTCAGATCTTCCCTTCAAAGGCTGACTAGCCACCAGCTATCGATCCACTAGAACTTAACCAGTACCTACACGGATAACAAACCCATGCTAAGCTATAAAGCTTAGTGGGGAACCCAGCTCTAAGGATAAATTTTAATAAAATATCATTAAATCATTGTCCCCTTTTTAATTTAAGGAAAACATATAAGTCAACAATATTAACGATCTCACCTTTGCTATACCAAAAGAACTCACAATCCTAAACATGAACATTATTCTTACAATAATCTAAACCTCCTAGTAATTGATAATACCACTTTCATCGTAAGCATTTAATCACATTTATCATGTATGATATGTCTTCAATGTTCAATCCAAGCATAAGGGAGTGCAGATATCATACATCATCTATAAGAGATATTTTAGGCATCAATACTACACATATGTCATGTAACCTTAGATATATGGTACAAAGGAAAGAACTACATTTCATTTATATCATTCTAGCCAACAAGGCATTCAATTAAACAGTATAGTAGGCCAGTTATCATATTAACATTACATAGGTGAAGCAATTGTTATATATATATATATATATATATATCCTTATTTAATAGTACATGGTTGAATCTTTTAACTTTTAATAGCCTACCTAAGTGCTAGTTCAAAGGGTGGATAATGGGAACAATGGATACCGAAGGTATCAAATAATGGACCCAAAGGGCTGAACTATGGTTCCATAAAGGAACAAAGCAATAGACCCAAATGGGGTCGACAATGATTCCAGCAAGGAACAAGAAATAGACCCAAACGGGGTCAAACGATGGTTCCATAAGGAACAAGACCCAAATGGGGTCAACTATGGCAGCTGCTGAATCCCTTAAGGCATGCATATCTAATCCACAACTGAACTAAGACCCGTAGACTTTATCACTTTAAGAACATCTTGAATTCATCATATTCTTCCTTATTTAATATAACATTTTCTTAGATCATTTTCCACAAATGAACTCCTATCATTCATTTACATAGCAATATTGGCTTAAAGCCTTGATATTTAAATACATATCATTGTTTATACTTGCATAGCTATAGGTAACTTATATCTTGCACTAAAAAGCTTTAGCATAATGATAACTGAGTATCATGCAACACTAGCTCGAAATTGATGTTTTAAGAATATAATGCAATACACATCATTGAGCATAAGATCATGAAATAACAACATGATTTGAATTTCAAGATTGTCTTTGGTAATACCCACATGATAGTTCATGAGAATGAAACCATACATGTAGTCATATAAACCATGAGCACATAACTCCACACAAAAAACATATCCAATAAAGAAGAACGTACATGAGTGGTTCCTCAATACCATTTCTCTTTGCGTCATTATACTTAATTTAGTCATCACACATTCATTTTATCCAATACATCCTATACATGCATTCTAAGTAATGAATGTAATCAAATGTGAGATTAACGTTTACCTATGTCCTTTATAATGCCTTGGAAAGACTTCACTGTTCAATTATCTCATTTAGAAATCATATGACTTATTAACCACCACTATGATTAACATAATCATCATGTACATTACTTATGGTTCATTTAATTCTCTGCAATTATATTTTATAATACGGGATTCATGACTCATGAAGAATTTATACCTTAGAGTGTGTAGTAGAACCATTAAAAGAAAACATGTGAGTGGCCATGCCAAATAAGGAAAAGTAGGCATACACGGCCACTCAAAGAGAACAAAGGCCAAACACGTGGCCAAGCAGAAAAGGAAACAAGCCATTCATGTGGTCACATAAGGAGAAAGGCAGCCATTCACGTGGCCATACAAGGAACTAAAGGCCAAACACAAGGCCACGTAGAAGAAGAAATAAAAATTCACGTGGCCATGTAATGAAAAAGGCCATGCAATGTATGGATACGCAGGGAGAGGAATAAGCCATCACGTGGCCATGCATAGAGAACCAAAGGGAACACGTTGCCACGCATAGAAATCTAAAGAAAATCACGTGGCCATGCATAGATAACCAATAGGAGGCACACAACCATGCAAGGAAGAAACAAAAAGGAGGCACGGCCACGCACTAAAGAAGCAAGAAAGCATGGGTATGCATGGCCACACAAGGAAAAGAGGAACAAGTCATATGGCCACGTAAGTGACCTCGACAGCCATCAACAAAACCCAAATTTTTCAGCTTGAAACTCAAATCCCAGATCCCATCTTAAGTACTTAGTTTTAATTTGTTACAAATTCATCTAAATCTCTACAATTTAACCCTTAAATTATACTAAGGTTACACATACAAAAACATAGGAAGAAAATCATCAATTAAACATCTACATAAAGTTCCCGTACCTCAAATACTGGCTTAATTTCCTTAGAAAGTCCACTGATCTAGCTCTTTCTTCCTTCTCCTATCCTTGATCTATCTGCTTCTCCCCTTTCTCCTTACACACAGGGATAATAATAGGATATTGTAATCCATCATAACCAAAAATCATAAATGAAAAAGAGAAGAAGAAGAAGAAGAAGAAGAAGAGATCTTCAATTGAAGACATTACCTTTAATCTTCACTCACAAACCCTAGCTCCATTCTCCAACCCGTAACCAGCAGAGAGAGAGAAAGAGAGAGCTGTCTCTCCCAAAATGCCTATCCCCTCAATCTCAAATCCCCCTTGTTTTCCTTCTCCAAGAAGCTATTGAAATATCTCATCATGAAATTCCAAAATTGCCCTTATTCATCTTAACCCCAACAACTTATTTTTCTTAACATCTAACACTCAAACTTCTTATTTGCTTCAACTATATCCTCTTATCTTAATTTTAACCATAAACAATTTACATTCATGTTGAAATTACTAAAATACCCCTCATGTGACTTAACCTTAACAATGCAAAATAATTCAATATTTGCCTGAATTAACCATAGTTCTCGTCACTTTACTATAATTCGGTTAGGGTCATGATTGGGTCCTTACAATTCTCTCCTCCTTAAAAGAATTTCGTCCTCGAAATTCAAACATATCATCTTTATCTTTAAGGCTATAAATTTTTAAACTTAATCTTATCTACAAACAACTATGGCAATAACAAACTCATCTATCTCTATCATTAGCATCTGCCTCTAATTTTCAGATACTCCTATGCTCATTACATTTCCTATCAGTTTTTCCTTTTCAGCTGGGCCAGATATGTGATGCAATGCTTTTCGTATGAAAAGGGATGTTATGTAATGCGTTAATGACTTCATGTATGTAATAGAATACCAATGGGTATTCTCATAAATTGTACATGTCTTATCCCCTCCTGATATAATGAAACATGCTCAATTTCCCTAGCTAATTAGGAAAATCCTAACAATCATATATAGAGCATATATAGAGCATCTTATTAACCTCAATATCTTGCATGCTTAGCAATGCCAGAACTCAATTATCTTTTTATCATATAAACTTTTTCCACAAACATCTTAATAAACAATCTAGATATACTTATAATCAACTCATGCTATACTTCAATCATAGATTATCAAGGCTTTTATGCACTTCCAATATCAGGGAGTGAGAGATACCGATAATTCCTTAGATGTCTTCTCACAATTTTTTTTTAATTAACATCCTATTAGTACTCCAATATCCATCAATCTTAAGTTAATCATTCCTCGTAATCATCAAAATTTACATCTAATTGACAATAACGTCTAGTACAAGTATTTGGTCTAGACCAATATCATCTCAACCTCCAAGAACCATTAGTAATTTTGTATTGCAAAGAAAATACTAAACACGGGCTCTGATACCACTAATTGTAACACCCTAATCCACTAACAATGCATAAACATCAATCATCATCATAACCTAGCAAAGATAAGGCAAGGATAATAATAATAAACAACATAGGCCATAATCATTACATGCCATAATAACTTAAAATGAATTTATAATTAAATAGGCCTAACATTATGCCGAAGAAAATACATAATAAAATCCTCGAGCAACTGCACCCAGTCAGATCTTCTCTTCAAAGGCTGACTAGCCACCAGCTATCGATCCACTAGAGCTTAACTAGTACCTACACGGATAACAAACCCGTGCTAAGCTATAAGGCTTAGTGGGGAACCAAGCTCCAAGGATAAATTCGAATAAAATATCAATAAATCATTATCCTTTTTTTAATTTAAGGAAAACATATAAGTCAACAATATTAACGATCTCACCTTTGCTATACCAAAAGAACTCGTAATCCTAAACATGAACATTATTCTTACAATAACCTCCTAGTAATTGATAATACCGCTTTCATCGTAAGCATTTAATCACATTTATCATGTATGATATGTCTTCAATGTTCAATCTAAGCATAAGGGAGTGCAGATATCATACATCATCTATAAGAGATATTTTAGGCGTCAATACTACACATATGTCATGTAACCTTAGATATATGGTACAAAGCAGAGAACTACATTTCATTTATATCATTCTAGCCAACAAGGCATTCAATCAAGCAGTATAGTAGGCCATTTATCATATTTACATTAAATAGGTGAAACAATTATTATATATATATATATATATATATATATATATATATATCCTTATTTAATAGTACATGGTTGAATCTTTTAACTTTTAATAGCCTACCTAAGTGTTAGTTCAAAGGGTGGATAACAGAAACAATGGATACCGAAGGTATCTAATGATGGACCCAAAGGGCTGAACTATGGTTCCATAAAGGAACAAAGCAATAGACCCAAACAGGGTCGACAATGGCTAGAGTAATGTACAAACAATAGACCCAAATGGGGTCGAACGATGGTTCCATAAGGAAAAAAACCCAAATTAGCTCAACTATGACAGTTGTTGAATCCCTTTAGGCATGCCTATCTAATCCACAACTGAACTAAGACCCACAAGCTTTATCACTTTAAGAAAATCTTGAATTCATCATATTCTTTGTTATTTAATATAATATTTTCTTAGATCATTTTCCACAAATGAACACCTATCATTTATTTACATAACAATACTGGCTTAAAGCCCTGATATTTAAATACATATCATTGTTTATACTTGCATAGCTACCAAGTAACTTATATCTTGCACTAAAAAGCTTTAGCAAAATGATAACTGAGTATCATGCAACACTAGCTTGAAATCGATGTTTTAAGAATATAATGCAATACACATCATTGAGCATAAGATCATGAAATAACAACATGATTTGAATTTCAAGGTTGTCTTTGGTAATACCCATATGATAGTTTATAAGAATGAAACCATATATATAGTCATATAAACCATGAGCACATAACTCCACACGAAAAACATATTCAATAAAGAAGAACGTACCTGAGTGGTTCCTCAATAACATTTCTCTTTACGTCATTATACTCAATTTAGTCATCACACATTCATTTTATCCAATACGTCCTATATATGCATTCTATGTCTCACAAGTAGTGAAAGTAATCAAATGTGAGATTAACGTTTACCTATGTCCTTTATAATGCCTTGGAAAGACTTCACCATTCAATTATCTCATTTAGAAATCGTATGACTTATTAACCACCACTATGATTAACATAATCATCATGTACATTACTTATGGTCCATTTAATTCTCTCTAATTATATTTTATAATACGGGATTACGGGCTCATGAAGAATTTATAGCTTAGAGTGTGTGGTAGAACCATTAAAAGAAAACATGTGAGTGTTCGTGCTAAAGAAGGAAGAGTAGGCATACACGGCCACTCAAGGAGAACAAAGGCCAAATGCATGGCCAAGCAAAAGAAGAAGTAAGCCATTCACGTGGCCACATAAGGAGAAAGGCAACCATTCACGTGGCCACGCAAGGAACGAAAGGCCAAACACACGGCCACGGAGAAGAAGAAATAAACATTCACGTGGCAAAGTAAGGAAAAAGGCCATGCAGTGCGTGGCCAAGCAGGGAGAGGAACAATCCATCATGTGGCCATGCATGGAGAACCAAAGGCAACATGCTGCCACATATAGAAATCCAAAGAAAATCACGTGGCCACGCATATGTTAGAGTGTATGCCCTAGAGCCATGTAATAGGGTTGTATTTCATATGTATGAATTTATATTCTTAATAAAAGGCATTATTCATTTATTAATGCTATGTTTAAATACATGAGTTTGTAAATCTTAAATTAATAAATGAAGTCCTAATATTATAAACACATTGCAAAGACAGTCATGAAAGTGTTCATGATATGAGGTATCTATTGCATGCAAATGTGTTAATATCTAAATATCCCTAGTCATAGAATTAACAAGATAGGACATTTTTAATTCGGACATACTAGAACAAGTTATGATTCTTGAATGGTCCAAGTAGTGGTTCTCATAACTGTGATTATGAAAGATAATCAAAGCTAACATGTAGATGTTTGTTAGAAGAAAAAGTTCATTGGAGACCTGCATAGAGAATCCTCACATCGATATTAAACTTATGTCAGTGAGGAATCTCTTCATAGTAGTTGTGCAAGTATCCTTAGACTTGAGACCACCAAAGTTATCTTAAGTAGCAAGTGGTATATATTTGACTCCATAAATGATTACTTCAAACTGGGAGTGAACATAGTTAGGGGATTGGGTATATCATGACCTACTTGAAGATAGTTGAGTGATTGACAAAGGATTCACCATCCCAGATTTAATAAGGGAAGTTATCTCGTATGATTCTATAATTGCCTTGTTCAGAGAATCTCTGGCCAGAGTAATATGCCAAGATGGATAGAGATCCATGGAGGGCATTTTGGGAACTATGGTTAAATTAATAGAACATACATAATTAGATTTATATGAGTTGACAGAAATCCATACTCAGAATCTAATTGAGATAAGAGTGGTGAAAGGAGTAATTACACGATAACTGTTTCTATGGAATGGTATAGTCAAACCGCTTGACTTTCCTGACATTTACGTAGTCATGATGCCTAGCTAGAGGCCAATCATTACTTGTATAATAATGTATCAAGAATATCAATGGGGATTGATAAAATGATTTAAATGAGTTTAAATCATGTGAGTTTTGAATAGAACTCACAATTACATATTATACTGCTAATATGGACAGGAACCCAATAGGTCACACACATATAGAGAAAAAAGGATAAAATGGTAAAATGAAAAGGATAATAAT
Source organism: Excoecaria agallocha (assembly GCA_037975025.1). Lineage (NCBI taxonomy): Eukaryota > Viridiplantae > Streptophyta > Magnoliopsida > Malpighiales > Euphorbiaceae > Excoecaria > Excoecaria agallocha. Next base: position 25,629,490 of record CM075817.1, read on the forward strand.
ATTTGATATTATAATGGGAATAGAGAAGTGAATAAGATAATAATTAATTAAAGAGTTTAATTAATTATGATCAAGTAAAATTGTTCGCTGAACTTTTGAGAAATGTTCTGTAAAATTGGACCTAATTGAAATAATGTATTTCATAATTAATTATTATTGGGTTGTAAGTGTTATAGGGCAGATATAATAATTAATAAATCATTGGAGGAATTACAGAGGCCTAGAGAAGTGAAGTTAGCGCAAAAACCCTCTAAAAGAAAGGCCACACGCCAACTCCAAACAGAAGGCCTTAGAGGCCTATTTCTTGGACCAAAATAAATTAAATATGTTACATGAGTGTTATGGAGCCTATATATTTAATTTGGTTGGATGTGGAATTCATTTGGATATTTAAATCAAAGTATATGTACAAAGGGCCTAGTTTGTGGGTTTTATGCATAGTCTTTTGTGAAAGGGCTTAAATTGGATTTAATTGGGCCCAAATAATTATAAATAATTCCAGAAGCCCAATTAATAATTATGTATAAATTTCAAAGAGCCTAATCCCATTATGAAGTTAAAATTTTAACCTAACTATAAAAATCCAAGTGATGGGAAATTAGGGTCAAGAGTGTGTGAACACTTAAGAAAAGTTTCTTCTCTTTTTCTCTCTACCCTAGCCGCCACTCCCAAAGTTAGCTTCTAGGTTTTTCAGCCAGCCCTTTTTTTCAACTAATTGTTGGTTCATTCTATCATTCTCTGGTGTGGATTACTCATTGGAGGTTTTCGATTTTGGACATTGTGGTTTGCGACAACCCGATGCGAAGGAAAATCAACTGTACAACAAAAATCAAAGGTGATTTTTCTTATTCTCATTAATATGTATATTTTAAATTTATGGAAAGATCAGATATATTGGTCAAAAATTTTAAATTCTACTTATTTATGAAATGCATGTAACCGAAAATTCCCAACATGGTATCAGTGCCTAGTTTTGCCATGAATATACAATTCTATATTTTTCTACGGAATAAGTTTTATTTTTTGAGTTATTTATTTCATGAACTTTAAAATATCATATTTTATTGTTCATGAATGAGAAATATTGATTTTCTGGATATAAGTGTGATCAAATATATAAAACGAAAATAAAAACGATTCTTTTAAGAAAAGAATTTTCGGTTTTTGCGTGAATAGCTTTTAATTTTAGGGGCTGTTCTAAATTAATTTTTTATAGATTCATTATAATCTCATTTATATGATAATATATATGTTTAATATGTGATACTAAGCCTTAATATCAAACGAAATTAAAATCGAATAAGTTTTGCATGAAAACTAGTTTAGTCAAAAAGTTTGATAAATTGGTGTTCTTGGTGTGTTCTTGATGTGCTCTTGTTTAGAACGATTTTTAATCTTCTAAATCTGATATATCTGATATATTAAAGTATTTTTAATTAATTGGATTAATTAAAATGGGCCTTAAATTAATTGGATTCATTTTAATTCATTAAAACCACTTAATGGGCTTAATTATGTTTATGGACTTGGTTTAAATTATTGAATGACTTGGTGGGCCCAAGGAGCTGATTTAAATTAAATATTATAAGCAATAATTAATTTTATTAATGGGTTTTAAGGGCTGGAGTGGGCTTGGCTCATTCCAAAAGGCCCAAATAGTCCAATAGATACAAAACTAGTTTGTGTGTGAATACATTTAGGGTTTAATTTGGTGGGTTTCGGCCTACCCTTTATCTTAATCCCAAAATTGATTCTTTTAATTATTTAATATTATTAATTAATTAAATAATCAATTAATAATTAATTAATAATCAATTGGATTGATTATTAAGGCAAGAACACATGCATGCAAAAAGGTTTCTTAAAATAAAAGTTTCCAAAATGAAAAAGTTTCCTAATTTGATCACATTATTAAAATAACTCAAAAGAATGTTTCAAGAGTTGAAACAAAGTTAATAATCCATTACTTTATGCATTAGAAATGCATATAAGTTGTATGATTGGCATGATGGATAGTTATGGATAAGGCCCAATGTGATTGAGCATTATGCATGTTTTTGCCCAATGAGGACATTCATGTCCCGGCCACTTGGTTTTGGTTTGTATTTATTTTCAAATTCTAATATGTAATTAGGTTACTTAGATTAGAATTATAAATAGAGATAGAGACCACTATCAAGGAGTAAGATGGGCCGGATAGAGATCTAACAAGTTTGAAGATAATGTAAGGAGTAAGATGGGCCTGATTATACAGAAGAAGAAGAAGAAGATAACCAAGGCGCAACCAAAGAATGGTGGGATCTCCAAGAAGAAGGTTGCCAAGAAAGAAAATCACAAAGGAACTTGATTTCATTGAAGAAAGGATGGTCATTGGAAGCGTAACTGCAAGGCCTATCTAGATTCTCTCAAAGAGAAGAAGCAAGTTGATGCTTCTACTTCAGGTATTCATATGATTGAAATTAATACTTATTCTATTGCTTCAAAACAATCTTGGGTATTTGATACTAGATGTGGATCTCTCTTGTGTAATGATCTATAGGGGCTTAGAAGCTTTAGAAGAGTTGGAAAGGCAGAGATATGTTTGCAGTCAGCTACTGGACAAAACATCTTTACAACAGTTGTGGGGACTGTTGGATTTTAACGGTTACATGCATCACATACATGAGCGAAATTTTAAAATTTTTAACCATTAGATCTGATCTTGCCATGAATACACAATATAACTATATGAGAATAAGAAAAATCACCTTTGATTTTTGTTGAACAGTTGATTTTACTTCGCACCGGGTTGTCGCAAACCACAGTGTCAAAAATCGAACACCTCCAATGAGTAATCCACACTAGAGAGGGGTAAATTGAACCAACAAATTGGTATTCAACTAGAGCTGGCCAAAATCCAAGAGGCTAGCAATGGAAGTTGCGCAAAAAGGGAGAGAGAATTAAGAGAAATATACTTTCATTTTGTTTTAATCACTTAACCCTAATTCTCATTAGTTGGCCTTTTATAGTTAGGTTAAAATTCCAACTCCTTAATGAGATTAGGCTCTTTAAAATTGCTGGAGAATTATTAATTGGGCCTCTGGAATTAATTATAATCATTTGGGCTTAATTAAATCCAAATTAAATCTTTTCATAAAAGACCATGCACAAAATCCACAAACTAGGCCCTTTGTGCATTTAATTGGATTTAAATACCCAAATGGATTTCAAATCCAACCAAATTAAATATGTGAGTTTCATAACACTTATGTAACATATATAAATTAATTTGGTCCAAGAAAAAGCCCTCTAAGCCCTTCTGTATGGAGTTGGCGTGTAGCCCTCTTTTGGAGGGCTTCCTCCAACTTCTTCATTCCTTTGGCCCTTTATAATTTCTCCAATGGTCCTATTAATTATTATATCAGTCCTATAACACTTATAGTAGTCTTATAACACTTATAAGACAAAAATAATTAATCATGAAATACATTATTTCATTTAGGTCCAATTTACAGAACATTTCTCAAAAGTTCCGCGGACAATTTTATTTGATCATAATTAATTAAATTCTTTAATTAATTATTATCATATTCTCCTCTCTACCTTTATAATAATATCAAATATTATTATCCTTGTCATTTTACCATTTTACCTTTTTCTCTATATGTGTGTGACCTATTGGGTTCCTGTTCATATTGGCAGTATAATATGTAATTGTGAGTTCTATTCAAAACTCACATGATTTAAACTCCTTTAAATCATTTTATCAATCTCTATTGATATTTTGATACATCATTATACAAGTCATGATTGGCCTCTAGCTAGGCATCATAACTACCCAAATGTTAGGAAAGTCATGTGGTTTGACTGTACCCTTCCATAGAAACAGTTACCGTGCAATTACTCCTTTCACCACTCTTATCTCAATTAGATTCTGAGTATGGATTTCTGTCAACTCATATATATCTAATTATGTATTTCTATTAATTTAACCATTTTTCCTAAAATTCCCTCCATGGATCTCCATCCATCTTGGCATATTACTCTGGCCAGAGATTCTCTGAACAAGGCAATTATAGAATCATGCGAGATAACTTCCCTTGTTAAATCTGGGATGGTGAATCCTTTGTCAATCACTCAACTATCTTCAAGTAGGTCATGATATACCCAATCTCCTAACTATGTTCACTCCCAGTTGGAAGTAATCAGTTATGGAGTCAAAGTATACCACTTGCTACTTAAGATAACTTTGGTGATCTCAAGTCTAAGGATACTTGCACAACCGCTATGAAGAGATTCCTCACTGACGTAGATTTAATATCCATATTAGGATTCTCTTTGCAGGTCTCCAATGAACTTATTCCTCTAACAAGCATCCACATGTTAGCTTTGATTATCATCCATAATCACAATTATGAGAACCATTGCTTTAACCATTCAAGAAGCATCACATGTGCTAGTCTGTCCGAATTAACAATGTCCTATCTTGTTAATTCTATGACTAGGGATATTTAGATATTAACACATTTGCATGCGATAGACATCTCACATCATGAACACCTTCATGATTGCCTTTGCACTGTGTTTATAATATCTAGGACTTCATTTATTAATTTAAGATTTACAAACTCATGTATTCAAACACAGCATTAATAAATGAATGATGCCTTTTATTAAGAATATAAATTTCATACATATGAAAAACATCCCTATTATATGGGCTCTAGGGCATACTCTCTAACAATCTCCCACTTGCACTAGAGGAATCACTCATATGTCTCAGACCCATGCTATTTATATGGTGATCATGTTTTATTTGGGAAAGTGCTTTAGTGAGGGGATCCGCCACATTGTCATCTGTGGGAACCCTTTCTATTTTCACATCATTTCTAGCTACTATTTCCCTTATGAGATGGTAGCGTCTGAGAACATGTTTGGATCGCTGATGAGACCGTGGTTCCTTTGCTTGCACAATGGCTCCATTGTTGTCACAATATAAAGGAATCGGATCAACAATGCTAGGCACCACTCCTAGTTCGGTTATGAACTTTTTGATCTAGACTGCTTCTTTGACTGCTTCTGAAGCAGCAATGTACTCAGCTTCCGTCGTGGAATCAGCAGTTGTTTCTTGTTTGGAACTTTTCCAACTAACTCCTCCTCCTCCCATTATGAACACATAACCAGATTGTGATTTACAATCATCTTTGTCAGATTGGAAGCTGGCATCTGTATACCCGTTTACTTCCAAACTGCCCTCTCCATATACCAAGAATATATCCTTAGTCCTTCTCAAGTACTTAAGAATATTCTTGACAGCTGCCCAATGTTCCTCTCTAAAATTGGACTGGAATCTGCTTGTGACACTCAAAGCAAATGCTACATCTGGACGTGTACATAACATAGCATACATGATAGAACCAATTGCAGATGCATATGGTATTCTATTCATGCTCTCTCTATCCTCTAGTGTCTGCGGACACATAGACTTAGAAAGGTATTTCCCATGCACCATGGGTATAAACCCTTTCTTAGAGAGATCTATATTGAACCTCTTCAATACTTTATCTATATATGTACTCTGAGAAAGACCTAGCAACCTATTTGATCTATCTCTATAGATCCTTATTCCTAGAATATAGGATGCTTCTCTAAGGTCTTTCATGGAGAATTGCTTGGATAACCATATTTTAACAGATTGGAGAAGAGAAATGTCATTTCCCATGATCAATATGTCATCTACATATAGAACTAGGAAGACAATTGCACTCCCACTGACCCTTTTATACACACAAGGTTCATCTTCATTATGTGAGAAACCAAACTCTTTGATTGTCTCATTGAATCGTATGTTCCAGCTCCTAGAGGCTTGCTTCAATCCATAAATGGATCTTTGAAGCTTGCATACCTTTTCGCCATTTCCTGACGTGAATCCTTCTGGTTGTGTCATATACACATCCTCAGAAAGATTTCCATTAAGGAAAGCTATCTTCACATCCATTTGCCAAATATCATAATCATAATGAGCTGCAATGGCTAAAAGTATTCTTATAGACTTAAGCATCGCTACAGGAGAAAAAGTTTCGTCAAAGTCAATACCTTCTTTTTGACGATAACCTTTTGCTACTAAGCGAGCTTTATAGGTAACTATATTACCTTCCATGTCAGTCTTCTTTTTGAAGACCCATTTGAACCCTATGGGTTTTATCCCTTCAGGTGGTTGAGTTAAAGTCCATACTTTATTCTCATACATGGAGTCCATTTCGGACTGCATAGCCTTAAGCCATAAATCACGTTCTGAACTGTTCAAAACTTCTTGATAGCTTGTAGGCTCATTGTCCTCTACTACAGTTATGCCTCTATCCGAATCAACGTGAAATCCGTATCTCACAGGGATAGAACGCATCCTAGTAGATCTTCTAGGATTTTATGTATAATCAGGTTCAATTGTAATCTCATCATTATGAAATTCAGTTTCGGGGTTCAATCGGTTGATCATCTTCTATTTGTGGGACTTGAACTTCACCAAGCTCAATTTTACTCCCACTGTCCTCTCGTAGGAGAAATTCTCTTTCCAAGAAGACAGCATGCCTTGAAACAAACATCTTTTGTTCTAAGGATGATAGAAATAATATCCAAACGTTTCTTTTGGATATCCCACAAATAAACATTTATCAGACTTAACATCCAGTTTGTCTGACATTGTCCTCTTCACATAAGCAAGACAGCCCCATACTTTCATATGAGAAAGAGTGGGTTTCTTGTTATTCCACATCTCATATGGAGTAACATCAACCGATTTAATAGGAACTCTATTTAACACATAAACAGTAGTTTCTAGTGCATATCCCCAAAAGGACTTAGGCAAGTCCGCTCGGCTCATCATTGATCGAACCATATCTAATAGTGTTCGATTTCTCCTTTCAGATACACCATTGTGTTGTGGTGTATATGGAGGAGTCCATTGAGATAAAATCCCATTATCTCTAAGATAATCCTGAAACTCTTGACTTAAGTATTCTCTACCTCGATCTGATCTAAGTGTTTTAATACTTTTGCCAAGTTGTTTCTCTACTTCATTTCTGAACTCTTTAAACTTTTCAAATGCTTCAGACTTATATTTCATTAGATAGATGTATCCAAACCTGGAATAATTATCTATGAAAGTAATGAAGTAGGAGTAACCTCCTCTGGCATGTGTAGTCATTGGACCACATACATCTGAATGTATTAAGTCCAAAACCATTTTAGCTCGTTCTCCTTTACCAATAAAATGAGCTTTTGTCATTTTTCCCAATAAACAAGATTCGCATGTATCAAATGATTCATAATCAAATGATCCCAAATCACCTGACTTGTGCAATTTGGTCATGCGTTTTTCATTTATGTGGCCTAAACGACAATGCCACAAGTATGAGGTATTTAGATTATCATGTTTCATTCACTTGGTATCCACATTATGTACTTCTTTAATTAAATCAAGAAAAAAATATACCATTCTCAATGATAGCTTTTGCATAAAATATATTGTTCTTAAAAATGTAACAACATTTTTCCTTTAAAGAAATATCATAATCGTTCATCAAACAACTGAAAGAAATAATACTTTTGGACAAAGCTGGAACATAATAACAATTATTTAATTCCAGTACTAATCCACTAGGAAGAGGCAAATAGTAAGTCCCCACAACTGTTGTAGAGATGTTCTGTCTAGTAGCTGACTGCAAACATATCTCTGCCTTTCCAACTCTTCTAAAGCTTCTAAGCCCCTGTTTATCATTACATAAATGAGATCCACATCCGGTATCTAATACCCAAGATTTTTTTGAAGCAATAGGATAAGTATTAATTTCAATCATATGAATACCTGAAGTAGATGCAACAGCTTGCTTCTTCTCTTTAAGAGAATCTAGATAGGCCTTGCAGTTACGCTTCCAATGACCATCTTTTCAACAATGGAAGCAAGTTCCTTTGGGATTCTCTTTCTTGGCAACCTTCTTCTTGGAGATCCCACCATTCTTTGGCTGCGCCTTGGTTATCTTCTTCTTCTTCTGCTTCTTGCCTTTAGCAGAAGTGACAACCATGACACTTTTTGGATCTTTCTTAAATGATCCATCAGCTGTCTTGAGCATGTTGATTAACTCAGGAATGGATACTTGGATCTTGTTCATGTTGAAGTTAAGCACAAAAGGTGCATAACTTGGAGCCAACGAGTACAAGATTAAATCTATGTATAGATCATTATCCATAACATAGCCAAGTCTACTCAAATGCTCAATATACCCATATATCTTTAATGCATGAGCAGTAGCTGAAGTGCCTTCCACCATTTTGCAACTAAATAGAGCTCGAGCAATCTCATATTGCTCTATTCTAGCCTGAGAAGACTAAAGCTCCTCTAGATGCAAAACGATGGTTCTAGCATCCATCATTTCATGTTGCTTCTGAAGCTCCGAGGACATAGCACCCAGCATCAGACATGCTGCTGCTTCACTATCCTCCATGTATTTTCGATAAATGCCTTTGATCTCATCAATGGCATCATCTGATGGAAGTGGTGGTGGATCTTTATCCAAGACATAATGGATCTTTTCAGCCCTGAGAACAATTCTCACTTGCCTGATCCAGTCAGAATAGTTGTTGCCAACCAGCTTGTTATCCAAGATTGATCGTATATTAATGTTTGATGTGCTCATGATGATGACCTAGATGTGAAAAAGAAAAGATATGAGAGTATGTTCATATATATGTATGTATTAATAAGGTCTTTAATTAATCCATTTACTCCCACTATTTTATTGCGAATTAATAGCCCTCACTATATAATCCGAGAAAACCCGATGGTTTTCTTAGTGTGCCAATATCCAATCCTTGATATGTAATTTGACCTTGACTGTGGTCAACAAGCCAAATTCCATACCCTTGAATGGTAGGTATCCATATACCAATTGTGTCTCTACACAACTATTGGATCATTAGGTTATCAACTCTTGATGCATGCATATCATATATGCATTCCCTAATCTTGCCTCTAGAACCATTAGCCTTGACTGTGGTCAACAAACTAATGGGCTAGCTAAGATGACCCATTTAATTAGATTTGAACATATTCGATATAATGTGAGCTTGACTGTGGTCAACAACCCACACTATAAAGAACTCTGGTTCTCCTCAAATTAATGGAAGGCTTATATACCTTAGTATTTGTTTGAGGGTTTTAGTTAATTAAGTCTCATCATACATGGTTGGCATACATTGGTATGCATCCTATATCTATCACATAAATATAAGCATACAAATATGGTATAGTTATGGACTTCACTACATTGATTTCCCCGAGCCAAGAGGGAAATCAAAAGGTCACACCTAGGTAGTATGCATGATTCAAACAAGAAAATAATTACATTATCTTCAAGCTTGTTGGATCTCCATCCGGCCCATCTTGCTCCTTGATATTGGTCTCCATTTCTATTTCTAATTCTAATCTAAGTAATCTAATTACATATTACAATTTGAAATGAAATACAAACCAAAAACAAGTGGCCGGGACATGAAAGTCCTCATTGGGCCAAAACATGCATAATGCTCAATCACATTGGGCTTTGTCCATAACTATCCATCATGCCAATCATACACCCTTATATGCCTTTCTAATGCATAAAGAAAAGGATTACTAACTTTGTTTCAACCTTTGAAACTATATTTTGAGTTATTTTAATGATGTGATCAAATTAGGAAACTTTTTCCATTTTGGAAACTTTCATTTTAGGAAACCTTTTTGGATGAATGTGTTCTTGCCTTAATAATCAATCAAATTGATTATTAATTAATTATAAATTGATTATTTAATTAATTAATCATATTAAATAATTAAAAGAATCAATTTTGGGCTTAAAACAAGTGTAGGTCGAAACCCACAGAAGAAAAACCCTAAGTGTGTTCACACACAAACTAGTTTTGTGTCATTTGGGCCATTTGGACCTTTTGGAATGAGCCAAGCCCACTCCAGCCCTTAAAACCCATTAATAAACTTAATTAATGTTTATAATAGTTAATTTAAATCAGCTCCTTGGGCCCACCAAGTCATTCACTAATTTAAACCAAGTCCGTAAACATAATTAAGCCCATTAAGTGGTTTTAATGAATTAAAATTAATCAAATTAATTTAAGGCCCAATTTAATTAATCCAATTAATTAAAAACACTTTAATATATCATATATATCAAATTTAGAAGATCAAAAGACGTTCTAACCATGAAAACATCAAGAACACACAAAGAACACCAATTTATCAAACTTTTCGACAAAACTAGTTTTCATGCAAAACTTGTTCGATTTTAATTCCGTTCGATCCTACGGCTTAATATCACATATTAAACACATAAAATATCATCTAAATGATTTTTAAATGGATCCATAAGAAATTAAATTAGAACAGCCCCTACATTACCTAGGGTTTCACGCCAAACCCTAATCTTAATCATTCTAAAATTTCGTTTTTGGTTCCACCAAATTTATTTGATCACACATACAACCAGAAATCAATATTTCTCATTCATAAACAATCAAATCTAATATTTTAAAGTTCATGAAATAAATAACTCAAAACAAAACAAAACTTATTCCGCAGAAAAAATATAGAATTGTATATCCTTAGCAAAACCGAGGCTCTGATACCATGTTGGATTTTAACGGTTACATGCATCACATACATGAGCGGAATTTTAAAATTTTTAACCATTAGATCTGATCTTGCCATGAATACACAATATAACTATATGAGAATAAGAAAAATCACCTTTGATTTTTGTTGAACAGTTGATTTTACTTCGCACCGGGTTGTCGCAAACCATAGTGGCCAAAATCGAATACCTCCAATTAGTAATCCACACTAGAGGGGGGTAAATTGAACCAAAAAATTGGTGTTCAACTAGGGCTGGCCGAAATCCAAGAGGCTAGCAATGGAAGTTGCGCAAAAAGGGAGAGAGAATTAAGAGAAATACGCTTTCCTTTTGTTTTAATCACTTAACCCTAATTCTCATTAGTTGGCCTTTTATAGTTAGGTTAAAATTCCAACTCCTTAATGAGATTGGGCTCTTTAAAATTGCTTGAGAATTATTAATTGGGCCTCTGGAATTAATTATAATCATTTGGGCTTAATTAAATCCAAATTAAATCTTTTAATAAAAGACCATTCACAAAATCCACAAACTAGGCCCTTTGTGCATTTAATTGGATTTAAATACCCAAATAGATTCCAAATCCAAAAAAATTAAATATGTGAGTTCCATAACACTTATGTAACATATATAAATTAATTTGGTCCAAGAAAAAGCCCTCTAAGCCCTTCTGTATGGAGTTGGCGTGTAGCCCTCTTCTGGAGGGCTTCCTCCAACTTCTTCATTCCTTTGGCCCTTTATAATTTCTCCAATGGTCCTATTAATTATTATATCAGTCCTATAACACTTATAGTAGTCTTATAACACTTATAAGACAAAAACAATTAATCATGAAATACATTATTTCATTTAGGTCCAATTTACAGAACATTTCTCAAAAGTTCCGCGGACAATTTTATTTGATTATAATTAATTAAATTCTTTAATTAATTATTATCATATTCTCCTCTCTACCTTTATAATAATGTCAAATATTATTATCCTTGTCATTTTACCATTTTACCCTTTTCTCTATATGTGTGTGACCTATTGGGTTCCTGTCCATATTGGCAGTAAAATATGTAATTGTGAGTTCTATTCAAAACTCACATGATTTAAACTCCTTTAAATCATTTTATCAATCTCTATTGATATTTTGATACATCATTATACAAGTCATGATTGGCCTCTAGCTAGGCATCATGACTACCCAAATGTCAGGAAAGTCATGTGGTTTGACTGTAACCTTCCATAGAAACAGTTACCATGCAATTACTCCTTTCACCACTCTTATCTCAATTAGATTCTGAGTATGGATTTCTGTCAACTCATATAAATCTAATTATGTATGTTCTATTAATTTAACCATTGTTCCTAAAATGCCCTCCATGGATCTCCATCCATCTTGGCATATTACTCTAGCCAGAGATTCTCTAAACAAGGCAATTATAGAATCATGCGAGATAACTTCCCTTGTTAAATCTGGGATGGTGAATCCTTTGTCAATCACTTAACTATCTTCAAGTAGGTCATGATATACCCAATCTCCTAACTATGTTCACTCCCAGTTGGAAGTAATTAGTTATGGAGTCAAAGTATACCACTTGCTACTTAAGATAACTTTGGTGATCTCAAGTCTAAGGATACTTGCACAACCGCTATGAAGAGATTCCTCACTGACATAGATTTAATATCCATATGATGATTCTCTTTGCAGGTCTCCAATGAACTTGTTCCTCTAACAAGCATCCACATGTTAGCTTTGATTATCATCCATAATCACAATTATGAGAACCATTGCTTGAACCATTCAAGAAGCATAACATGTGCTAGTCTGTCCGAATTAACAATGTCCTATCTTGTTAATTCTATGACTAGGGATATTTAGATATTAACACATTTGCATGCGATAGACATCTCACATCATGAACACCTTCATGATTGCCTTTGCATTGTGTTTATAATATCTAGGACTTCATTTATTAATTTAAGATTTACAAACTCATGTATTCAAACACAACATTAATAAATGAATGATGCCTTTTATTAAGAATATAAATTTCATACATATGAAAAACATCTCTATTACATGGGCTCTAGGGCATACTCTCTAACAGGGACTTACCATTTGCCTCTAGCTAGTGGATTAGTACTGGAATTAAATAATTGTTATTATGTACTAGCTTTATCCAAGAGTATTATTTGTTTCAGTTGTTTATTGAACGATTATGACATTTCTTTAAAGGACAAGTGTTTTTTACATTTTTAAGAATAATATGTTTTATGCAAAAGCTATAATTGAGAATGGTATATTTGTTCTTGATTTAATTAAACAAGTGCATAATATGGATATCAAGAGAATGAGACATGATAATATAAATACCTCATATTTATGGCATTGTCGTTGAGGCCACATAAATGAGAAACGTATGACCAAATTACACAAGTCAGGTGATTTGGGATCATTTGATTATGAATCATTTGATACATGCGAATCTTGTTTATTGGGAAAAATGACAAAAGCTCCCTTTATTGGTAAAAGACAACGAGCTAAAATGGTTTTGGACTTAATACATTCAGATGTATGTGGTCTAATGACTACACATGCCAGAGGAGGTTACTCCCACTTCATTACTTTCATAGATGATTATTCAGGTATGGATATATCTATCTAATGAAACATAAATCAAAAGCATTTGAAAAAATCAAAGAAGTCAGAAATGAAGTGGAGAAACAACTTGGCAAGAGTATTAAAACAATTAGATCAGATCGAGATGGAGAATACTTAAGCCAAGAATTTTAAGATTATCTTAGAGATAATGGGATTTTATCTCAATGGACTCCACCATATACACCACAACACAATGGTGTATCTGAAAGGAGAAATCAAACACTATTAGATATGGTTCGATCAATGATGAGCCGAGCAGACTTGCCTAAGTCTTTTTGGGGATGTGCACTAGAAATTGATGTTTATGTTAAATAGAGTTCCTAGTAAATTGGTTGATGTTACTCCATATGAGATGTGGAATAACAAGAAACCCACACTTTCTCATATGAAAGTATGGGGTTGTCCTGCTTATGTGAAGAGGACAATGTCAGACAAACTATATGTTAAGTCTGATAAATGTTTATTTGTGGGATATCTAAAAGAAACGTTTGGATATTATTTCTATCATCCCTTAGAACAAAAGATATTTGTTTAAAGGCATGCTTTCTTCTTGGAAAGAGAAATTCTCCTACGAGAGGATAGTGGGAGTAAAATTGAACTTGGTGAATTTCAAGACCCACAAATTGAAGTAGATCAACTGATTGAACCCGAGACTGAATTTCATTATGATGAGATTACAGTTGAACCTGATTATACACAAAATCCTAGAAGATCTACTAGGATGCATTCTATCCCTGTGAGATATGAATTTCACGTTGATTCGGATAGAGGCATAACTGTAGTAGAGAATAATGCACCTACAAGCTATCAAGAAGTTTTAAATAGTTCAGAACGTGATTTATGGCTTAAGGCTATGCAGTCTGAAATGGACTCCTTGTATGAGAATAAATTATGGACTTTAACTCAACCACTTGAAGGGATAAAACCCATAGGGTGCAAATGGGTCTTCAAAAAGAAAACCGACATAGAAGGTAATATAGTTACCTATAAAGCTCGCTTAGTAGCAAAGAGTTTGACTATGACGAAACCTTTTCTCTTGTGACGATGCTTAAGTCTATAAGAATACTTTTAACCATTGCAGCTCATTATGATTATGAGATTTGGCAAATGGATGTGAAGATAACTTTCCTAAAAGGAAATCTAACTGAGGATGTGTATGTGACACAAACAGAAGGGTTCACATCAAAAAATGGCGAAAATGTATGCAAGCTTAAAAGGTCCATTTATGGATTGAAGCAAGCCTCTAGGAGTTGGAACTTATGATTCAAGGAGACAATCAAAGAGTTTGGTTTCTCACAGAATGAAGATGAACCTTGTGTGTATAAAAGGGTAAGTGGGAGTGCAATTGTCATCCTAGTTCTATATGTAGATGACATATTGATCATGGGAAATGACATTTCTCTTCTCTAATCTGTTAAAATATGGTTATCCAAGCAATTCTCCATAAAAGACCTTAGAGAAGTATCCTATATTTTAGGAATAAGGATCTATAGAGATAGATCTAATAGGTTGCTAGGTCTTTCTCAAAGTACATATATAGCTAAAGTTTTGAAGAGGTTCAATATGGATCTCTCAAAGAAAGGGTTTATACCCATGGTGCATGGGAAACACCTTTCTAAGTTTATATGTCAGCAGACACTAGAGGATAGAGAGAGCATGAATAGAATACCATATGCATCTGCAATTGGTTCTATCATGTATGCTATGTTATGTACATGTCTAGATGTAGCATTTGCTTTGAGTGTCACAATAGATTCCAATCCAATTTTGAAGAGAAACATTGGGCAGCTGTCAAGAATATCCTTAAGTATTAGAGAAGGACTAAGGATATATTCTTGATATATGGAGAGGGAAGTTTGGAAGTAAATGGATATACAGATACCAGCTTCCAATCTGACAAAGAGTAAATCACAATCTAGTTATGTGTTCATAATGGAAGGAGGAGTAGTTAGTTGGAAGAGTTCCAAACAAGAAATAACTTCTGATTTCATGACAGAAGCTGAGTACATTGCTCTTTCGAAAGCATCCAAAGAAGCAGTCTGGATCAAAAAGTTCATAACTGAACAAAAAGTGGTGCCTAGCATTGTTGATTCGATTCCTTTATATTGTGACCACAATGGAGCCATTGTACAAGCAAAGGAACCACGATCTCATCAGTGATCCAAGCATGTTCTCATACGCTACCATCTCATTAGGGAAATAGTACCTAGAAATGATGTGAAAATAGAAAGGGTTCCCACAGATGATAATGTGGTGGATCCCCTCACTAAAGCACTTTCCCAGATTAAGCATGATCACCATATGTGTTAGAGATTAGCTCTAGTGCAAGTGAGAGATTGTTAGAGAGTATGCCCTAGAGCCCATGTAATAGGGATGTATTTCATATGTATGAATTTATATCCTTAATAAAAGGCATTATTCATTTATTAATGCTATATTTAAATACATGAGTTTGTAAATCTAAAATTAATAAATGAAGTCCTTGATATTATAAACACAGTGCGAAGACAATCATGAAAGTGTTCATGATATGAGGTGTCTGTTGCATGCAAATATGTTAATATCTAAATATCCCTAGTCATAGAATTAACAAGATAGGACATTGTTAATTCGGATAGATTAGCATGTGTTATGCTTCTTGAATGGTTCAAGCAGTGGTTTTCATAACTGTGATTATGGAAGATAATCAAAGCTAACATGTGGATGCTTGTTGGAAAAACAAGTTCATTGGAGACCTGCATAGAGAATCCTCACATGGATATTAAATCTATGTCAGTGAGGAATCTCTTCATAGCGGTTGTGCAAGTATCCTCAGACTTGAGATCACCAAAGTTATCTTGAGTAGCAAGTGGTATATTTTGACTCCATAACTGATTACTTCTAACTAGGAGTGAACATAGTTAGGAGATTGGGTATATCATGACCTACTTAAAGATAGTTGAGTGAATGACAAAGGATTCACCATCCCAGATTTAATAAGGGAAGTTATCTCGTATGATTCTATAATTGCCTTGTTTAGAGAATCTCTGGCCAAAGTAATATGCCAAGATGGATAGAGATCCATGGAGGGCATTTTGGGAACAATGGTTAAATTAATAGAACATACATAATTAGATTTATATGAGTTGACAGAAATCCATACTCAGAATCTAATTGAGATAAGAGTGGTGAAAGGAGTAATGCACGGTAACTGTTTCTATGGAAGGGTATAGTCAAACCGCTTGACTTTCCTGACATTTACGTAGTCATGATGCCTAGCTAGAGGCCAATCATGAATTGTATAATAATGTATCAAGAATATCAATGGGGATTGATAAAATCATTTAAAGGAGTTTAAATCATGTGAGTTTTGAATAGAACTCACAATTACATATTATACTGCTAATATGGACAGGAACCCAATAGGTCACACACATATAGAGAAAAAAGGATAAAATGGTAAAATGACAAGGATAATAATATTTGATATTATTATGGGAATAGAGAAGTGAATAAGATAATAATTAATTAAAGAGTTTAATTAATTATGATCAAGTAAAATTATTCGCGAAACTGTTGAGAAATGTTTTGTAAAATTGGACCTAATTGAAATAATGTATTTCATACTTAATTATTATAGGACTATAAGTGTTATAGGGCTGATATAATAATTAATAGATCCATTAGAGGAATTACAGAGGCCTAGAGAAGTGAAGTTAATGCTAAAACCCTTTAGAAGAAGGGCCACACGCCAACTCTAAACAGAAGGCCTTAGAGGCCTATTTCTTGGACCAAAATAAATTAAATATGTTTCATAAGTGTTATGGAGCCTACATATTTAATTTGGTTGGATTTAGAATTCATTTGTGTAACGAAATCTAAGTATATGTACAAAGGGCCTAGTTTGTGGGTTTTATACATAGTCTTTTGTGAAAGGGCTTAAATTGGATTTAATTGAGCCCAAATAATTATAAATAATTCCAGAAGCCTAATTAATAATTCTCCAGCAATTTTAAAGAGCCCAATCCCATTATAAAGTTGGATTTTTAACATAACTATAAAAATCCAAGTGATGGGGAATTAGGGTTAAGAGTGTGTGAACACTTAAGAAAAGTTTCTTCTCTTTTTTTCTCTACCCTAGCCGCCACTCCCTAAGCTTACTTCTAGGGTTTTTGGCCAGCCCTTGTTTTCTACCAATTTTTGGTTCATTCTATCATTCTCTAGTGTGGATTACTCATTGGAGGTGTTCGATTTTAAACACTATGGTTTGCAATAACCCGATGCGAAGGAAAATCAACTGTACAACAAAAATCAAAAGTGATTTTTCTTATTCTCATTAATATGTATATTTTAAATTCATGGCAAGATCAGATATATTGATTAAAAATTTTAAATTTCGCTTATGTATGAGATGCATGTAACCGATAATTCCCAACAGCATAGACAACCAAAGGAGGTACTCGGCTATGCAAGGAAAAAACAAATAGGAGGCATGACCATGCACTGAAAAATCAAGAAATCATGGGTATGC
The DNA here is from genome assembly GCA_037975025.1 of Excoecaria agallocha. Classification (NCBI taxonomy): domain Eukaryota; kingdom Viridiplantae; phylum Streptophyta; class Magnoliopsida; order Malpighiales; family Euphorbiaceae; genus Excoecaria; species Excoecaria agallocha. The sequence continues at coordinate 25,647,305 of CM075817.1, forward strand.
ATGGCTACATAAGGAAAAGAGGAACAAGTCATCGATAAAGCCCAAATTTTTCAGCTTGAAACTCAAATCTCATATCCCATCTTAAGCACTTAGTTTTAATTCATTGCAAATTCATCTAAATCTCTACAATTTAACCTTTAACTTACTAAGGGAACACATACAAAAACATAGGAAGAAAATCATCAAGTAAACATCTAAATAAAGTTCTCGTACCTCAAATACCAGCTTCATTTCCTTAGGAAGTCCACTGATCTATCTCTTTCTTCCTTCTCCTATCCTTGATCTATCTGCTTCTCTCCTTTCTCCTTACACACAGGGATAACAACAGGATCTTGCAATCCCTCACAACCAAAGATCATAAATGAAGAAGAGCAGAGGAAGAAGAGATCTTTAATTGAAGACATTACCTTTAATCTTCACTCACAAACCCTAGCTCCATTCTCAAACCCGTAACCAGTAGAAAGAGAGAGAGAGAGAGAGAGAGTTGTCTCCCCCAAAATGCCAATCCCCTCAATCTCAAATCCCCCTTATTTTCCTTCTCCATGAAGCTATTGAAATATCTCATCATGAAATTCCAAAATTGCCCTTATTCATCTTAACCCCAACAACTTATTTTTCTTAACATCTATCATTCAAACTTCTTATTTGCTTCAACTATATCCTCTTATCTTAATTTTAACCATAAACAATTTACATTTATGCTGAAATTACTAAAATACCCTTCATGGGACCTTAACAATGCAAAATAATTCAATATTTGCCTTAATTAACTATAGTTCTCGTCACTTTACTATAATTCAGTTAGGGCCATGATTGGGTCCTTACAGGGTTCTTCTAGGTTCTCAAGTCATCTAATAACCGGTGTAATTTTTCAAGTGAAAAAGTCATGGTAACAGGAATATTCAAGTGGTCTAAGTGCAAAAAAATTATAGGAAAAAATAAATAACTAAAAGAAAAATGGCCAAAAAGGGAAGAAAAAGGAATGGGAAAAAAGAGAAAGTACTTAGCAAGATCTTTTTTGGGAAAAGGGGAAGTCAAAGGCATAAAAACCAAGGAAATGGTCACTATTTATAAAAAAGGGGATGATAGACAGTCATCCCTTAAGAAGTGAGCCACGACTAACCTATCTGTCACCTCTGGATGATTAAAATGCATTTTCCTGCACCCATGCATTGCACATACTTATTGTCGTATTTTCTTTTGTTTTCATTTTTGTAGACAATCCAAATGTTTCATGGCAAAGGAAGATAATTTGGGAAGATTTTGGACATGAAAATCAAGAAGGTTAAGAGACACGATAAATTTTAGGGAGTATTTTGTGTTTTTAGTAAATATGTTTGACTAAAATAAATAATATCGGTATGTAATTATGTAAATAAAATAAAATAATATAGTAAATATGTAACAAGGACAAAAATAATTTATTTTCAGATAAAGAATGTAAATAAGAATTAAAACAAAGAAATAAAAATAAAAAAGAAAGAAAAAGGGCAAAATGGTAAAAAAGTTGTGATAGACGTGACGTAATATATGGTGGTCTATCGCGAGTGAGGGACGAGCTTCCCGCCTATCACTTAAAATTTTAAAAATAAAAGGTTTTCTTCGTCTTCTTCTTCTTCTTCTTCCTCGTATAATTGTCACTCTCGAAGCTTTGAAAATTCTCTTGATTTTCTTAAGCCTTCCCCTCCATTATTTGTCCATTTTTCAAGCCGCTTATGCTTAAATTTTCCTAGGAGTGGCGTGCACTTTAGGAAGTGATTCATTTCTATTTTCTTTTGTATTTTTTTTATCCTTTCTTTGCTTTATAAGATGCCTCGGAGAACCATATACACTACTTCGATTTAATCTATACCCACATACATAACACTCGAGTAAGCCATTAGATATTGATCACTACTATAAGTCTAGTTTCAAGGCAATTACTTTATGTCCAGATTGTTTTTACAGTCTATCGAGCTAATAAAGGAGATTGATTAATTCCTAGCTAAAGTGGGGTGGAAAAAATTTATTGCAGTAGCATTTTAGACTTACTTAGATGTCACTAGGGAGGTCTTAGCCACATTGAAGTACAGTGGCTTTTAGAGATCTGACACCCAGAAGGTTGTGTTATAGTTATGGGTGTTAGGCATCCATTATAGCATCACATACAGGTGAGTTATTGAGGCCATGGGCCTTACATTGTTACACCTAACAAGAATATAAGATTGAACAAAATAGAGAGCAGTAGTACTTTCGAGAGCTATATATCAGTAAGATACGATGAAGAGTATGATGTTAGCCACCCAGGCATACCGATACATTCAAAGGGTGTTATCCATATCCTATTTGGGGCGTACAGGGAATCCATGGTTAGTTAACTCCACTAACATCACTATTCTATGGGGGGATGCGAGAGCATAGGCATGTGGAAATCACCTACAAGATTATAGCCTTATTAGTTAGGGTGGCCACTCAGTCCACTACAAATTTATGTAGGAGGCATCGTGACTCGAATGTTCTTATAATTAGGGGTAGATAATAATAGGTTTAGGATCCTCTTTTGAAGGATATTTATATGGACTCATAGGCTGCACTCACCATGAAAGTGGTAAGGGATGAGATGGGCAGTACCGGCTATTGACCGTTCATAATACTAGAGAGGGATACAGTCTAGACCCTATAGTGCCAGATACACCTACAGAGGGAGATGTCCAGGACAATCCACCAGTAGCCACAGAGCATGATGATCAAGGAAATGTTTCATAGGAGCATCAGGGGGCAAAGATCGATTCTGATTATGAGTTTGATATGCAGATAGACCTACAAGATCTTTTAGATGGTTCACCCCATCCACCAGCACATCCTCGATCGCTTATCAAACACTAGTAATTGCCAATTAGGAGGATAAAGAGGTTTTCTCCTTATGGGTATCTAGGTGCATCCACCTCCATAGCTCCTTCACCATATAGGCATCCAAAGGCATCTACATCGAGTGCTCTGCCATCATTAGCATATCTAGAGGCATTTTTATCTGTTGTGCCACTAGTACAGCCACCATCAGTCCCTTCACCCGATGATGTCTCTGAGAGAATAGCAACTATATAGGAGACTATCAGACACTACAGGCTATGCTGGCAGTAGTGCAGTCTCTATAAGCATTACCAGCGATAGTGCAATCTCAATGGATAGAAGTGTATGGTATTAGAGCTAATTTAGTGACTGCAGATCAAAGATTTGATGCATCCCTGCAGGTAGTTAATGAGTCACTCACCTAGATTAGGGAATAAGGAGACTGTATTAGGGGTAAGGTCCCCAAATGGCTCAAGTAGTCGAGATAGATGAGCAACTGAGGAGGTTCATCAGGTAATTGAGAGATGATCTAATGAGGTATCTCAACCAACATTCCTGGGTAGTTGTGAGGCATTAACTTTGACCCCCAATAGGATTATACATGAACTATTTGAAATTTGATTAATGTTTAATTAAATAATAAAATACAAATTAGGATCGAATGGGGTGATGTGATAATTCTTGTATAATGTTATATATATGAGTAATTAAGGAATGGTTAAAATAATAAGGGTACAATTAAAAGAAGGATAACAAGTATGGGGATAAAATTGAAAAAAAGGAAAATTAGGGATAGATTTATTATGGAAAAGTAAGAAAGAGAGTTAAAGGAACTTTTCCATCCTCACTTAAATCTAGAATCTGCATAGAGGAGAGAGAAAAATGTGTTTGTGAGATTAATTTGGTAGCTAGGTCAGCAAAGCTAAGGGAAGTGAAAACTAAAATGCAAATTTTCATTTTCTTCATTTTCTCCCACTAATAAGTTATAATCTCTCTCTAGTTTGATATGCAGATAGACCTACAAGATATTTTAGATGGGTCACCCCATCCACCAGCACATCCTGGTTCGCTTATCAAACACTAGCGATTGCCAACTAGAAGGATAAAGAGGTTTTCTCCTTATGGGTATCTGGGTGCATCCACCTCATAGCTCCTTCACCATATAGGCATCCAAAGGCATCTACATCGAGTGCTCTGCCATCATTAGCATATCTAGAGGCATTTTTATTTGTTGTACCACTAGTACATCCACCATCAGTCCCTTCACCCGATGATGTCTCTGAGAGAATAGCAATTATATAGGAGACTATCAGACACTGCAGGCTATGCTGGCAGTAGTGCAATCTCTATAAGCATTACCAGCGATTGTTCAATCTCTATAGATAGAAGTGTATGGTATCAAAGCTAATTTAGCGACTGCAGATCAAAGATTTGATGCATCCCTGCAGTTAGTTGATGAGTCAGTCACCCAGATTAGGGAATAGGGAGACTCTATTAAGGGTGAGGTCCCCAAAGGGCTCAGGTAGTCGAGATAGATGAGCAACTGAGGAGGTTCATTAGGTAATTGAGAGATGATCTAATGAGGTATCTCAACCAACATTCCTGGGTAGTTATGAGGCCCTAACTTTGACCCCAATAGGATTATACATGAACTATTTGAAATTTATATTTGATTAATGTTTAATTAAATAATAAAATACAAATTAGGGTCGAATGGGGTGATGTGATCATTCTTGTATAATGTTATATATATGAGTAATTAGGGAATGGTTAAAATAATAAGGATGTAATTAAAAGAAGGATAGCAAGTATGGGGATAAAATTGAAAAAAAGGAAAATTAGGGATATATTTATTATGGAAAAATAAGAAAGAGAGTTAAAGGAACTTTTCATCCTCACTTAAATCTAAAATTTGCATGAAGGAGAGAGAAAAATGTGTTTGTGGGATTAATTTGGTAGCTAGGTCAGCAAAGCTAAGGGAAGTGAAAACTAAAATGCAAATTTTCATTTTCTTCATTTTCTCTCACTAATAAGTTATAATCTCTCTCTAATTTGATATGCAGATAGACCTACAAGATATTTTAGATGGGTCACCCCATCCACCAGCACATCCTGGTTCGCTTATCAAACACTAGCGATTGCCAACTAGGAGGATAAAGAGGTTTTCTCCTTATGGGTATCTGGGTGCATCCACCTTATAGCTCCTTCACCATATAGGCATCCAAAGGCATCTACATCGAGTGCTCTGCCATCATTAGCATATCTAGAGGCATTTTTATCTGTTGTGCCACTAGTACATCCACCATCAGTCCCTTCACCCGATGATGTCTCTGAGAGAATAGCAACTATATAGGAGACTATCAGACACTGCAAGCTATGCTGGCAGTAGTGCAGTCTCTATAAGTATTACCAGCGATTGTTCAATCTCTATAGATAGAAGTGTATGGTATCAAAGCTAATTTAGCGACTGCAGATCAAATATTTGATGCATCCCTACAGGTAGTTGATGAGTCACTAACCCAGATTAGGGAATAAGGAGACTATATTAAGGGTGAGGTCCCCAAAGGGCTCAGGTAGTCGAGATAGATGAGCAACTGAGGAGGTTCATTAGGTAATTGAGAGATGATCTAATGAGGTATCTCAACAAACATTCCTGGGTAATTATGAGGCCCTAACTTGGACCCCAATAGGATTATACATGAACTATTTGAAATTTATATTTGATTAATGTTTAATTAAATAATAAAATACAAATTAGGGTCGAATGGGGTGATGTGATAATTCTTGTGTAATGTTATATATATGAGTAATTAAGGAATGGTTAAAATAATAAGGGTGTAATTAAAAGAAGGATAGCAAGTATGGGGATAAAATTGAAAAAAAGGAAAATTAGGGATATATTTATTATGGAAAAATAAGAAAGAGAGTTAAGGGAACTTTTCCATCCTCACTTAAATCTAGAATTTGCATGAAGGAGAGAGAAAAATGTGTTTGTGGGATTAATTTGGTAGCTAGGTTAGCAAAGCTAAGGGAAGTGAAAACTAAAATGCAAATTTTCATTTTCTTCTTTTTCTCTCACTAATAAGTTATAATCTCTCTCTAGTTTCTATTTTGGTTAAGTTGATTAAAGTGAGTTATTATGGCTAGAGTACTAAGGTAGTGAAATCCCTTTCATCTTCATTATCATCTTATTCTTAAACAAGTTAAAGGAATTTGCATGTAAAGAGTTTCTCGAATACTTATTGCTATACTTGTCTCTTTATTGAAGATGAGGTGAACAAGAATAAGGGGATGGAAGCCTTTAAGGATTGAAGGTTGGATTTTGTGGATTTCAGCAAAGGTATAGGAACTTGGTATGATTATTGACATGCATGTGTGATTTTGGTAGATTTTGATGAAACCCAAAACTAAAATTAATAAATGAGATAAGGATTTTCTGTACGTGTTCATGTGTATAACCTTAATTAAAAAATTAAGCTAGATTCTTGAATGGAGCATAAGGTAATTAATGCAAGCAAGCTTTGATTCATAAAGAGAACTCATTTTAAATGATATTTCCTATTAGTTGGGTTAAGGTGAAATCTAAGGAATCAAAGAAGTAAGAAAATATATAATCTTATGGTAATCTTAGTCAAAATTTTCAGAAAAATCATAATGTTCTATTATATGTTTAGCTGAAGAATTAGAGTTTAAAATGGATGTAATTTAATTTATTTTTTGATGATTCTTATACTGATGTATAGCATTAAAAGTGTCAGATGTTTAAAGTAAATTTTGAATGAAAAATTACAGATATGCAAAAGGGATTTTATGGGTTTGTGTTGTTAAAGTTGTAAGCCAGAAGATGAACCTAATACTATCGTGCCTCGATAGAGCCTGCCCCTTTTTCCATTAATTTCTTTTTCTATGTCTTATATCACATCCACAATCCCTATTGCATTTGCAACCTCACCCTAAAAAGTTCATTCATCTATTCTTCTTTCTCTTTAAAGCAATACTTCATTACACCTAAAATACCAACCTAATAAAGTGTGAACTAATGAGATCATACCAAGTATGTTATATATATATATATATATATATATATATATATATATATATATATATATATATATATATATATATATATATATATATATATATATATGTGTGTGTGTGTGTGTGTGTGTGTGTGTGTGTGTGTGTGTGTGTGTGTGTGTGTGTGTATATATATGTATATATATATGTATATATATACATATATATATATATATATATGAGATTGTGATGTTAAGAAGAAAAGTTAAAGAAGTTTAAACTATTAATTAATGAAAAGATAACATTCAAAGAGATATAAGTACATGGAAATATATATATATATATATATATATATATATATATATATATATATATGTATGTAGCTGAACAAACATGTTATATGGCAACTATATGAATAAGCATGTCATATATTATTTGTTTGAAATAACATGAATATGCCTACATACTTATGCTTATATGTTATCATGTTAAAGTATATGATTACCATGTTATATACATTTACAGTTTCTTGTATTGCTAGCTGAGATTGAATATACATGTGTATGTACCAAAAATTGTGTTTTTTCTTTTATGATTATATATGTGCAAGATTTTATAGTAAAAGTAGAAGCATGATAATTGAAAGGTATATGAATACAACAATACCTACAAATAGAGTTCAATTGTGGATAGATATGCATGCCTATAGGGATATAGTTGCGATTGCTAAAGTTTGATCCCATTTAGGATAATAGTTCGACTTTGTTTGGGTCTAAAGATTCAATATCTTTGGATATCTATAGTAATTAATACCCATAGGTATGTATATATATATATATATATATATATATATGTTTGATACTGTTGGATATTATCGGTTACATGCATCTCATACATAAGTGAAATTTAAAATTTTTAACCAATAGATCTGATCTTGCCATTAATTTACAATATACATATTAATGAGAATAAGAAAAATCACCTTTGATTTTTGTTGTACTGTTGATTTTCCTTCTCACCGGATTGTCGCAAACCACAGTGTCCAAAATCGAAAACCTCTAATGAGTAATCCACACTAGAGAAGGATTGAATAAACCAACAAAGGAAGAGAACAAGGGCTGGCCAAAATTCCCTAGATGCTAGCAAGGGGAGTGGCAGCTAGGGTTGAGAGAAAAGAGAGAAAAATGTTTTCTCTTAATTGTTCACACTTACCCTGAAACCCTATATCTTGGATTTTTATAGTTAGGTTAAAAACCCTATATATTTGGGCTCAATTAAATCCAATTTAAGCCCTTTCACAAAAGACTATGCACAAAACCCATAAACTAGGCCATTTGTGCATATACTTGAATTTAATTACCCAAATAAATTCCAAATCCAACCAAATTAAATATGTGGGCTCCATAACACTTATGAAATATATTTAATTTATTTTGGTCCAAGAATTAGGCCTCTAAGGCCTTCTGTTTTTAGTTGGCGTGTAACCCTTCCTCTGAAGGGTTTTTGCTCCAACTACACTTCTTTGGGCCTCTTTAATTCCTCCAATGGATCTATTAATTATTATCTAAGCCCTATAACACTTATAGTCCAATAATAATTAATTTTGAAATACAATATTTCAATTAGGTCCATTTTAAAGAATATTTCAAAAAGTTCTGCGAATAATTTTACTTGATCATAATTAATTAAACTCTTTAATTAATTATTCTCTTATTCACTTCTCTATCCCCATAATAATATCAAATATTATTATCCTTGTTATTTTCCCATTTTATCCTTTTCTCTATATGTGCGTGACCTATTGGGTTTCAGTCCATATTGGCAGTATAATATGTAATTGTGAGTTCTATTCAAAACTTAGTTGATTTAAACTTATTTAAATCATTTTATCAATCCCTATTGATATTTATGATACACTATTATACAAATCATGAGCGGCCTCTAGCTAGACATCATGACTACCCAAATGTCAGGAATGTCAAATGGTTTGACTATACCCTTCCATAGAAACAGTTACCGTGCAATTACTCCTTTCACCACTCTTATCTCAATTAGATTCTGAGTATGAATTTGTGTCAACTCATATAAATCTAATTATGTATATTCTATTAATTTATCCATTGTTCCTAAAATTCCCTTTATAGATCTCTATCCATCTTGACATATTACTCTAGCCAAAGATTTTCTGAACAAGGTAGTTATAGAATCTTGCCAGATAACTTCTCTTAATAAAGTTGGAAAAACAAGTTCATTGGAGACCTGCATAGAGAATCCTCACATGGATATTAAATCTATGTCAGTGAGGAATCTCTTCATAGCGGTTGTGCAAGTATCCTCAGACTTGAGATCACCAAAGTTATCTTGAGTAGCAAGTGGTATATTTTGACTCCATAACTGATTACTTCCAACTAGGAGTGAACATAGTTAGGAGATTGGGTATATCATGACCTACTTGAAGATAGTTGAGTGATTGACAAAGGATTCACCATCCCAGATTTAATAAGGGAAGCTATCTCGCATGATTCTATAATTACCTTGTTCATATAATCTCTGGCCACAGTAATATGCCAAGATAGATAGAGATCCATGAAGGGAATTTTGGGAACAATGGTTAAATTAATAGAACATACATAATTAGATTTATATAAGTTGACAAAAATCCATACTCAGAATCTAATTTAGATAAGAGTAGTGAAAGGAGTAATTGCACGGTAACTGTTTCTATGGAAGGGTATAGTCAAACCACTTGACTTTTCTGACATTTAGGTAGTCATGATGACTAGATAGAGGCCAATCATGACTTGTATAATGATATATCAAGAATATCAATAGGGATTGATAAAATGATTTAAATGAGTTTAAATCATGTGAGTTTTGAATAAAACTAACAATTACACATTATACTGCCAACATGGACAGGAACCCAATAGGTCACACACATATAGAGAAAAAGGATAAAATGGTAAAATGACAAGGATAATAATATTTGATATTATTATGGGGATAGAGAAGTGAATAAGATAATAATTAATTAAAGAGTTTAATTAATTATGATCAAGTAAAATTATATGCGAAACTTTTGAGAAATGTTATGTAAAATTGGACCTAATTGAAATAACGTATTTTATAATTGATTATTATTGAACTATAAGTGTTATAGGATTGATATAATAATTAATAGGTACATTTGAGGAATTATAAAGGGTTAGAGAAATGAAGTTGGCACAGAAGCCCTCCAGAAGAAGGACCACATGCCAACTCCAAACAGAAGGCCTTAGAGGCCTATTTCTTGGACCAAAATAAATTAAATATTTGACATAAGTGTTTTTAATCCTACATATTTAATTTGGTTGGATTTGGAATTTATTTGTGTAATTAAATCTAAGTATATGTACAATGGGCCTAGTTTGTGGGTTTTGTGCATAGTCTTTTGTGAAAGGGCTTAAATTGAATTTATTTAAGCCCAAATAATTATAAATAATTCTAGAAGCCCAATTTTTAATTCTCCAGCAATTTTAAAGAGCCCAATCCCATTATGAAGCTGGATTTTTAACCTAACTATAAAAATCCAAGTGATGTGGAAATTAGGTTTAAGTGAACAATTAAGAGAAATAGCTTTTCTCTCCTCCAAAAACCCTAGCCGCCACTTCCCTTTGCTAGCTCAAGGGATTTTTGGCCAGTCCCTTGTTATCTCCCAATTGTTGGTTCATTCTATCATTCTCTAGTGTGGATTACTCATTGGAGGTGTTCGATTTTGGATACTGTGGTTTACGACAACCCGGTGCGAAGGAAAATCAACTGCACAACAAAAATCAAAGGTGATTTTTCTTATTCTCATTAATATGCATATTGTAAATTTATGGCAAGATCAGATATATTGGTTAAAAATTTTAAATTTCGCTTATAAATGAGATGCATGTAACCGATAAAATTCCAACATGGTATTAGGTCAGGTTTTGCCATGAATATACAATTCTATATTTTTCTACGAAATAAGTTTTATTTTTGAGTTATTTATTTCTTGAACTTTAAATTATCAGATTTGATTGTTCATGAATGAGAAATATTGATTTCTGGATATAAGTGTGATCAAATATATATAACGGAAACAAAAACAATTCTTTTGAGAAAAGGATTTTATGTTTTGCGTGAAGAGCTTTTAATTTTAGGGGCTGTTCTAAATTAATTTTTTATAGATCCATTATAAGATGATTTAGATAATAATTTATGTTTTTAATATATGATATTAAGCCATTGGATCAAACAAAATTAAAATCGAACAAGTTTTGCATGAAAACTAGTTTAGTCGAAAAGTTCAAGAAATTGGTGTTCTTCCTATGTTCTTGATATGTTCTTGGTATGTTATTTTTTAGAACGATTTTTAATCTTCTAAATCTGATATATCTTATATATTAAAGTATTTTTAAATAATTTTATTAATTAAAATGGGCCTTAAATTAATTTGATTAATTTTAATTCATTAAAACCACTTAATGGGCTTAATTATATTTATGGACTTGGTTTAAATTAGTGAATGACTTGGTGGGCCCAACGAGCTGATTTAAATTAAATATTATAAACAATAATTAAGTTTATTAATGGTTTTTAATGGCTGGAGTGGGCTTTGGCTCATTCCAAAAGGCCCAAATGGTCTAATAGACACAAAACTAGTTTGTGTGTGAACACATTTAGGGTTTAATTTGGTGGGTTTCGGCCTACCCTTTATCTTAAGCCCAAAATTGATTATTTTAATTATTTAATATAATTAATTAATTAATTAATCAATTAATAATTAATTAATAATCAATTGGATTGATTATTAAGCGAAGAACACATGCATGCAAAAAGGTTTCCTAAAATGAAAGTTTCCAAAATGGACAAAGTTTCCTAATTTGATCACATTATTAAAATAACTCAAAAGTATGTTTCAAGATTTGAAACAATGTTAGTAATCCATTACTTTATGCACTAAAAATGCATATAAGGGTGTATGATTAGCATGATGGATAGTTATGGACAAGGCCCAATGTGATTGAGCATTATGCATGTTTTGGCCTAATGAGGACTTTCATGTCCCGGCCACTTGGTTTTGGTTTGTATTTATTTTCAAATTCTAATATGTAATTAGGTTACTTAGAGTAGAATTAGAAATAGAGATAGAGACCACTATCAAGGAGTAAGATGGGCCGGATGGAGATCCAACAAGCTTGAAGATAATGTAATTATTTTTCTTGTTTGAATCATGCATACTACCTAGGTGTGACATTTTGATTTCCCTCTTGGCTCAGGGAAATCAATGTAGTAAAGTCCATAACTATACCATACTTGTATGCTTATATTTATGTGATAGATATAGGATGCATACCAATGTATGCCAACCATGTATGATGAGACTTAATTAACTAAAACCCTCAAATAAATACTAAGGTATATAAGCCTTCCATTAATTTGAGGAGAACCAGAGTTCTTTATAGTGTGGGTTGTTGACCACAATCAAGCTCACATTATATCGAATATGTTCAAATCTAATTAAATGGGTCATCTTAGCTAGCTCATTAGCTTGTTTACCACAGTCAAGGCTAATGGTTCTAGAGGCAAGATTGGGGAATGCATATACGATATGCATGCATCAAGAGTTGATAACCTAATGATCCAATAGTTGTGTAGAGACACAATTGGCATAGAGATACCTACCTTTCAAGGGCATGGAGTTTGGCTTGTTGACCACAGTCATGGTCAAATTACATATCAAGGATGGGATATTGGCCCACTGGGAAAACCATCGGGTTTTCTCGAATTATATAGTGAGGGCTATTAATTAGCAATAAAATAGTGGGAGTAAATGGATTAATTAAAGACATTATTAATGCATACATATATCTGAACATACTCTCATAAGTTTTCTTTTTCACATCTAGGTCATCATCATGAGCACATCAAACATTAATATACCATCAATCTTGGATAACAAGCTGGTTGGCAGCATCTATTCTGACTGGATCAGGCAAGTGAGAATTGTTCTTAGAGTTGAAAAGATCCATTATGTATTAGATAAAGATCCACCACCACTTCCATCAGAAGATGCCATTGATGAGATCAAAGGCACTTATCAAAAATATATGGAGGATAGTGAAGCGGCAGCATGTCTGATGCTGGGTGCTATGTCCTCGAAGCTTCAGAAGCAACATGAGATTATGGATGCTAGAACTATCATCTTGTATCTTGAGGAGCTTTATTCTTCTCAGGCTAGAATTAAGCAATATGAGATTGCTCGAGCTCTATTTAGATGCTACTCATGCATTGAGGATGTATGGATATATTGAGCATTTGAGTAGACTTGGCTATGTTATGGATAATGATCTATACATAGATTTAATCTTGTACTCGTTGGCTCCATGTTATGCACTTTTTGTGCTTAACTTCAATATGAACAAGATCCAAGTAACCATTCCTGAGTTAATCAACATGCTCAAGTCAGCTGATGGATCCCTTAAGAAGGATCCAAAAGGTGTCGTGGTTGTCACTTCTGCTAAAGGCAAGAAAAAGAAGAAAAAGAAGACAACCAAGGCTTAGCCAAAGAATGGTGGGATCTCCAAGAAGAAGGTTGCCAAGAAAGAGAATCCCAAAGGAACTTGCTTCCATTGTGGAAAGGATGTTCATTGGAAGTGTAACTGCAAGGCCTATCTAGATTCTCTCAAGGAGAATAAGCAAGCTGATGCTTCTACTTCGGGTATTCATGTGATTGAAATTAATACTTATTCTATTACTTCAAAACAATCTTGGGTATTAGATATCGGATGTGGATCTCACTTGTGTAATGATCTAGAGAGGCCTAGAAGCTTTAGAAGAGTTGGAAAGGCAGAGATATATTTGCAATCAGCTACTGGACAAAACATCTCTACAACAGTTGTGGGGACTTACTATTTGCCTCTTCCTAATGGATTAGTACTGGAATTAAATAATTGTTATTATGTTCTAGCTTTATCCAAGAGTATTATTTCTTTTAGTTGTTTATTGAATGATTATGACATTTCTTTAAAGGACAAGTGTTGTTACATTTTAAAAAACAATATGTTTTATGCAAAAGCTATAATTGAGAATTGTATATTTGTTCTTGATTTAATTAAAGAAGTGCATAATGTGGATACCAAGAGAATGAAACATGATAATCTAAATACCTCATATTTATGGCATTGTCGTTTAGGCCATATAAATGAGAAATGCATGAGAAAATTATACAAGTCAGGTGACTTGGGATCATTTGATTATGAATCATTTGATACATACAAATCTTTTTTATTGGGAAAAATGAAAAAAAAACTCCCTTTATTGGTAAAGAAGGAGAACGAGCTAAAATTGTTTTGGACTTAATACATTCAGATGTATGTGGTCCAATGACTACACATGCCAAAGTTACTCCTACTTCATTACCTGCATAGATGATTATTCTTGGTTTGGATACATCTATCTAATGAAATATAAATTTGAAGCATTAGAAAAGTTCAAAGAATTCAGAAATGAAGCAGAGAAACAACTTGGCAAGAGTATTAAAACACTAAGATCAGATCAAGGTGGAGAATACTTAAGCCAAGAGTTTCAGGATTATCTTAGAGATAATGGGATTTTATCTCAATGGACTCCACCATACTAAAAGGAGAAATCAAACACTATTAGATATGGTTTGATCAATGATGAGCCGAGCAGACTTACCTAAGTCCTTTTGGGGATATGCACTAGAAACTGCTGTTTATGTGTGAAACAGAGTTCCTAGTAAATTGACTGATGTTACTCCATATGAGATGTGGGATAACAAGAAACCCACGCTTTCTCATATGAAAGCATGGGGTTGTCTTGCTTATGTGAAGAGGACAATGTCAGACAAACTAGATGTTAAGTCTGACAAATGTTTATTTGTGGGATATCCAAAAGAAACATTGGGATATTATTTTTATCATCCCTTAGAATAAAAGGTATTTGTTTCAAGGCATGTTGTCTTCTTGAAATGAGAATTTTCCTACGAGAGGACAGTGGGAGTAAAATTGAACTTGGTGAAGTTCAAGACCTATAAATAGAAGCAGATCAAACAATTGAACTCGAAATTGAATTTCATAATGATGAGATTGTAGTTGAACCTGATTATACACAAAATCCTAGAAGATCTACTAGGATGCATTCTATCCCTATGAGATATGGATTTCACATTGATTCGGATAGAGGCATAACTACAATAGAGGATAATGAGCCTATAAGCTATCAAGAAGTTTTGAACAGTTTAGAACATAATTTATGGCTTAAGGCTATGCAGTCTGAAATGGACTCCATGTATGAGAACAAAGTATGGACTTTGACTCAACCACCTGAAGGGATAAAACCTATAGGGTGCAAATGGGTCTTCAAAAAGAAGATCGACATGGAAGGTAATATAGTTACCTATAAAGCTCGCTTAGTAGCAAAGGGCTATCGTAAAAAAGAAGGTATTGACTATGATGAAATCTTTTCTCCTATAGCGATGTTTAAGTCTATAAGAATACTTTCAGCCATTGCAGCTCATTATGATTATGAGATTTGGCAAATGGATGTGAAGACAGCTTTCCTAAATGGAAATCTGACTGAGGATGTGTATATGACACAACCAGAAGGGTTCACATTAGGAAATGGCAAAAATGTATACTAGCTTCAAAGATCTGTTTATGGATTGAAGCAAGCCTCTAGGAGCTGGAACATACGATTTAATGAGACAATCAAAGAGTTTGGTTTCTCACAGAATGAAGATGAACCTTGTGTGTATAAAAGGGTCAGTGGGAGTGCAATTGTTTTCCTAGTTCTATATGTGGATGACATATTGATCATGGGAAATGACATTTCTCTTCTCCAATCTATTAAAATATGGTTATCGAAGCAATTCTCCATGAAAGACCTTGGAGAAGCATCCTATATTCTGGGAATAAGGATCTATAAAGATAGATCCAATAGGTTACTAGGTCTTTCTCAAAGTACATATGTAGATAAAGTATTGAAGAAGTTCAATATATATCTCTTTAAGAAAGGGTTTATACCCATGATGCATAGGAAACACCTTTCTAAGTCTATGTGTCCGCAGACACTAGAGGATTGAGAGAGCATGAATAAAATACCATATGCATCTGCAATTGGTTCTATCATGTATGCTATGTTATGTACACGTCCAGATGTAGCATTTACTTTGAGTGTCACAAGTAGATTCCAATCCAATTTTGGAGAGGAACAGTGGGCAGCTGTCAAGAATATCCTTAAGTACTTGAGAAGGACTAAGGATATATTCTTGGTATATGAAGAGGGTAGTTTGGAAGTAAATGGGTATACAGATGCCAGCTTCCAATCTAACAAAGATGATTGTAAATCACAGTCTGGTTATGTGTTCATAATGGAAGGAGGAGCAGTTAGTTGGAAGAGTTCCAAACAAGAAACAACTACTGATTTCACGACAGAAGCGGAGTACATTACTACTTTAGAAGCAGCCAAAAAGCAGTCTGGATCAAAAAGTTCATAACTAAACTAGGAGTGGTACCTAGCATTATTGATCCGATTCCTTTATATTGTGACAACAATGGAGCCATTACACAAGCAAAGGAACCACGATCTCATCAGCGATCAAAGCTTGTTCTTAGATGCTACCATCTCATAAGGGAAATAGTAGCTAGAAATGATGTGAAAATAGAATAGGTTCCCACAGATGATAATGTGGCGGATCCCCTCACTAAAGCACTTTTCCAGATTAAGCATGATCACCATATAAATAGCATGGGTCTAAGACATATGAGTGATTAGCTCTAGTACAAGTGGGAGATTGTTAGAGAGTATGCCCTAGAGCCTATGTAATAGGGATATTTTTCATATGTATGAATTTATATTCTCAATAAAAGGCATCATTCATTTATTAATGCTATGTTTAAATACATGAGTTTGTAAATCTTAAATTAATAAATGAAGTCCTAGATATTATAAACACAGTGTGAAGGCAATCTTGAAAGTGTTCATGATGTGAGATGTCTATTGCATGCAAATGTGTTAATATCTAAATATCCCTAGTCATAGAATTAACAAGATAGGGAATTGTTCATTCGGACAAACTAGCACATGCTATGCTTCTTGAATAGTTCAAGCAGTGGTTCTCATAACTGTGATTATGGAAGATAATCAAAGCTAACATGTGGATGCTTGTTAGAAGAACAATTTCATTAGAGACCTGCAAAGAGAATCCTCACATGGATATTAAATCTATGTCAGTGAGGAATCTCTTCATAGCGGTTGTACAAGTATCTTTAGACTTGAGATCACCAAAGTTATCTTAAGTAGCAAGTGGCATATTTTAACTCCATAACTAATTACTTCCAACTAGGAATGAACATAGTTAGGAGATTGGGTATATCATGACCTACTTAAAGATAGTTGAGTGATTGATAAAGGATTCACCATCCCAAATTTAATAAGGGAAGTTATCTCGCATGATTTTATAATTGCTTTGTTTAGAGAATCTCTGGCCATAGTAATATGCCAAGATGGATAGAGATCCATGGAGGGAATTTTGGGAACAATGGTTAAATTAATAAAACATACATAATTATATTTATATGAGTTGACAAAAATCCATACTCAGAATCTAATTGAGATAAGAGTGGTGAAAGGAGTAATTGCATAGTAACTATTTCTATGGAAGGGTATAGTCAAACCACTTGACTTTCTTTACATTTGGGTAGTCATGAATCCTAGCTAGAGGCCAATCATGACTTCTATAATGATGTATCAAGAATATCAATAGGGATTGATAAAAAGAGTTAAAGGAGTTTAAATCATGTGAGTTTTGAATAGAACTCACAATTACACATTATACTGCCAATATAGACAGGAACCCAATAGGTCACACACATATAGAGAAAAAGGATAAAATGGTAAAATGACAAGGATAATAATATTTGATATTATTATGGGGATAGAGAAGTGAATAAGATAATAATTAATTAAAGAGTTTAATTAATTATGATCAAGTAAAATTGTTTTGCGAAACTTTTGAGAAATGTTCTATAAAATTGGACCTAATTGAAATAACATATTTCATAATTGATTATTATTGAACTATAAGTGTTATAGGATTGATATAATAATTAATAGGTCCATTGAAGGAATTATAAAGGGCAAGAGAAATAAAGTTGGCACAGAAGCCCTCAAAAAGAAGGGCCACATGCCAACTCTAAATAGAAGGATTTAGAGGCCTATTTCTTGAACCAAATTAAATTAAATATGTTACATAAGTGTTGTGGAGCCTACATATTTAATTTAGTTGTATTTGGAATTCATTTGGGTAATTAAATCCAAGTATATGTACAAAGGCCTAGTTTATGGGTTTTGTGCATAATCTTTTGTGAAAGGGCTTAAATTGGATTTAATTGAGCCCAAATAATTATAAATAATTCCAAAAGCCCAATTAATAATTTTCGAGCAATTTTAAAGAGTCAAATCCCATTATGAAGTTGGATTTTTAACCTAACTATAAAAATCCAAGTGATGTGAAAATTAGGGTTAAGTGAACAATTAAGAGAAATAGTTTTTCTCTCCTCCAAAAACCCTAGCTGCCACTTCCCTTTGCTAGCTTAAGGGATTTTCGGCCAGCCCTTTGTTCCCTCCAAATTTTTTGTTCATTCTATCATTCTCTAGTGTGGATTACTCATTGGAGGTGTTCGATTTTGGACACTATGGTTTGCGATAACCCGGTGCGAAGAAAAATCAAATGTACAACAAAAATCAAAGGTGATTTTTCTTATTCTCATTAATATGCATGTTGTAAATTCATGGCAAGATTAGATATATGATGGAATATGACATGGCATTTATATGATTATCATGCAGTGGAACAACAATAAAATTTGATCATACATGCCAAACAATACCATAATAAAAATCAAAACGTGCAATTTTAGGGTTTTAAAACTTACAACTTTAGACGCACTTTAAGATTTGTTTTGATGATGACCAGCAACCAAGTAGGATATGTTAGCCTTAGATCTTCACCACCAATGCCAAAGGAACAACCTTTATGCCACTCCTCCCTATGTTCACACACACAATTGCAAGCAAAGCTTAAAATCGAGATTGCTAGCTCTCTAATTAAGTAATGTGTAATGGCAATGGATTGAAGCTACGAGATTTGATCTTGCACTTCTTTTAGGTGCTATTGCTGCCCAAGAACACAAGAGAATGAGGAAGAATCCTTTCTCCTCATGAAAGTTGGCCAAAGAAAATTTTGTGAGAGAGAGAACAAGTTCTTGCCACACACTTAGGTTTTTTTTCATTCAATATATATCACTTAATTTTGTAAGTGATAATTCTTAAATCCACTACCTCAAGATAGTTAATTTAGCCTTAATCAATTCCTTAAAATAAGTAACATATATTGATTCAAACTCCTTTGAATTTAAAATTCAAATTAATTTGAAATAAAATATAAGACATTTTAATCTAATAAATCACGTAATTAAAGAATTACACATGTGCCAAAATTCCCTTGAATTTTATCTTGGAATTTCGGTCACACCATCCCATATTCAAGTGATTTAATTTGATTAAAATTCCTTTAGGCTTTAATACTCAATTAATTAAATTAATACAAGATAATTAACTAATTGAAATTAAACCTTGTGGGCTGAATTTCTCTCTCTCATGGACCAAGGTCCAATAGCAATTTTAATACCCATTACACACATTAATTTGACTTTAATAAAAAGCCCAAATTAATACCCAATACTTTATTTAAATATTTTAAGCCCAATGCTTTGTGTTCGATCCTATAGGTCCATTTAATGTTGGCAATGAATTAATGAATTAATTCAAAGGCTATATTTATTCTCTAGCACGATATTATAGCATTCCAAATTAAATGAAAATCCATATTGCATTTAGTGACCTAATGCAATTTTGCATAGTCCCTTACCCATAAATATCAGAATTAATGTAAGGCATGAAACTACTCATCCTTATATATATTAATTCCTTTCTTAATATTCCAGTGACACTGAACTCTCAGATAAATAATGATTACTCATTATTTCATCTCGGTATGGCCATACACTTCTCAGTTCATTGATTAAGTGGCCGATGATATTTTCTCTCTTATTGATAGGGGTAATCCCTTCACTTTTCTCATGCTCTCTAACATGAATTAATGCATACCCAAGCATACCCGTACTTGTCACTCTGTTACGAGCACATTAGGTGTATGTCAAAGTACACACTAATTCATAAAGAGTTTCATAGAGATTTTAGGTCTAAGAACTCCGATACAAAACTTACATATGAGAAACACTTATGACTTGTACCATGTAGTGTTCTCATGAACGGATCGAATCCATATACCATATTCTTTAACATGTGTCTATGATCTCTGATTGACAGTCCTTATGATCCGTAAGACAGAACACAACTTATCAGAGAGAGCATACTAGTCTTAATTCATTGTTATTCCCATAACAATGACTGACTAAGGATAATTAGAATGAAGTCTCTATTGTTTCAAGGTCTTACAACCATGTGCCTCACACATGATAACTTAAACTGAAACATCATTCTTGGATAGTTCTATCAATTGATATGCACAAGAATACAATAGATAAAACAAATGCCTCATTTTATTAACTAAAGTGTTTTATTACAATGTATTGGGGCTAGGGCTTACACTAAAAATCTCCCAGTAGCACTAGTCCCAATTAGGCATAGCCCTAAGAACGAATGCTCTCAAATGTGCTTCGTGCAGATTTGGATGCAACTGTTTCGTCAAAGGATCTGCTACATTATCTTCACTTGCTATCTTGCTAACGTTGACGTCCCCACGATCAATGATCTCTCTAATCAGGTGGTACCTCCTGAGTATGTGTTTGGATTTCTGGTGTGACCGGGGCTCCTTAGCCTGTGCGATGGCCCCGTTGTTGTCACAGAAAATTTCTAATAGATCTAAGATGCTTGGGACCACTCCTAATCCAAAAATGAAATTTCTAATCCAAACAGCCTCTTTTACAGCCTCACTTGCTGCAATATACTCAGATTCTGTAGTTGAGTCGACAACGATCTCTTGCTTCGAGCTTCTCCAGCTGACAGCACCACTGTTCAAAATAAAAACAAATCCAAATTGCGATCTTGAGTCCTGACTGTTGGTCTGAAAAGCAGCATTGGCATAACCATGTATGATGAGCCCTTCTTGACCACCATACACCAAGAAGTGATCCTTAGTCCTTCGTAGGTACTTTAGAATCCCTTTTACAGCAGACCAGTGCTTCTCACTAAGGTCTTGCTAAAACCTACTGGTTATACTCAGTGCATGAGCAACATCCAACCTAGTACATAACATAGCATACATGATAGATCCAATAACAGATGCAAATGGGATTCTACTCATGTTGTCCCTTTCCTCTTTGGTTTTAGGGCACTGTTTTTTAGTCAAACGAACTCCCAAAGCCAAAGGTATGTACCCTTTCTTTGAGTCGCCCATACTAAAATGCTTTAGTACTTTGTCTATGTACTTTTCTTGACTCAGTCCCAAAAGCCGATTCGATCTATCTCTATAGATCCGAATACCAAGTATTGTCTTGGCTTCACCTAAGTCTTTCATTGAGAAACAATTCCCCAACCATTGCTTAACCTTTTGTAATGTTGGAATGTCATTCCCAATGAGAAGGATGTCATCCACATATAGGACCAGAAATACTACTATGCTCCCACTAACCTTCTTGTACACACGAGGCTCATCTTCGTTCTTGATGAAGTCAAATTCTTTGATAGCCTCATCAAATTGAAGATTCCAACTTCGGGATGCTTGCTTTAACCCATAAATGAATTTTTAAAGCTTGTAAACCTTCTTAGGATGCTTGGAATTGATAAAACCCTCATGCTGTGTCATATACACATCCTCTAGTAAATTTCCATTGAGGAAAGTTGTTTTGACATCCATTTGCCATTTCTCATAATCATGATATGCAGCTATGGCAATCAAGATCCTAATGGACTTGAGCATGCCTAAAGGTTTCATCATAGAGACCATGAGTTTGTCAAAAACCTTTTACTACTAGTCTACCTTTGTAGGTCTTATCAGCTTTGAGTTTAAATAGCCACTTGCATTCAATTACCTTAGCACCTTTCGGTGGATCAACCAAGGTCCAAATCTGGTTATCGTACATTGATTGCATCTCGAATTTCATGGCTTCAAGCCAATTTTTTGAGTCTAGGCTCTCAATAGCTTCTCGGTAGGTAGTAGGATCCTCACGATCTACTAACTCAATAGTGTCACTATCAGTGATTAGAAATCCATATCTCTCAATCACCTGACATACCCTACCGGACCTTCTAGGTTCTTGTGTAATGGGTTCTTATTCAACAACCAGTTGTGAACTTGATCCCATTTCCAACTCATCCTCTATAGGAGTTTGTGGCATTTGAATTTCTCCAAGTTCTACTTTACTCCCACTGTCTTTCTTGAGAAGGAACTCCTTTTTCAAGAAAATAGCCTTGCAAGCAACAAATACTTTGCTCTCGGCTTGTGAGTAAAAGTAGTATCCCTTTGTTTCTTTGGGATAACCCACAAACAAGCAGACAACGGATTTGGACTCTAGTTTGTCAGATGTTAATTTCTTAACACGTGCTTCATAGCCCCAAATCCTGAGAAATGACATATTGGGTTCTTTCCCAGTCCATACTTCGTATGGTGTCTTTTCAACTGCTTTAGTTGGAGTACGGTTTAGTAGGAACGCAGTAGTTTCTAATGCATAACCCCAAAAAGAGATAGGAATATTAGCTTGACTCATCATAGATCGAACCATGTCCAACAGAGTTTGATTTCTCCTTTCGGACACACCATTCCATTGTGCCATTCCAGGAGGAGTGAGCTATGAAATAATACCACACTCCTTTAGATGATCGTCAAACTCTTGGCTTAAGTATTTGCCACCTCGATCTGATCGAATGGCTTTTATACTTCTGCCAAGTTGGTTTTCTACTTCGTTCTTAAACTCTTTGAATTTCTCAAAAGTTTCAGACTTGTACTTCATTAGATAGACGTAGCCATATCTACTAAAGTCATCTATGAATGTTATAAAGTACCTAAAACCACCTCTAGCTTGTGTACTTAAAGGTTCACATACATCGGTATGTATTAGTTCCAATAAGTCATTAGTTCTCTCACCTTTCTTGTTAAAAGGACTCTTTATCATTTTTCCATGCAAACATGGCTTGTATGTGTCATAAGACTCTAAGTCGAATGACCCAAACACTCCAGTTTTGTGGAGTCTTGAAATGCGTTTTTCGTTTGCATACCCTAAACGATAATGCCAGAAGTAAGTAGGGTTCAATTCGTTTGATTTAACCCTCTTTGTATTAATGTTGTATATGGACTCTTTGTTTTGTAGATCAAGGATAAAGAGGCCATTTTGCAACATGGCATTGCCATATGAAATGCCTTGGCGACGAATATGAGTATTGCCATTTTTAATAACAAAATCAAATTCATCCAAATCCAAACAAGAAACTGAAATAATGTTTCTACTCATAGCAGGCACATAATAACAATTTTTCAAAGCTAAACAAAGTCCAAAAGGTAAAGTGAGTTGATAGTCGTCTATCTCCATGGCAGCAACTCGTGCTCCATTCCCCACATGGAGGTCCATTTCATTCTTCCCAAGTAACCGTCTATTTCTTAGCTCCTGTACATTTGAACAAATGTGAGAACCACAACCGGTATCCAATACCCAAGTGGTAGAAATAGAAAGGTTAATTTCAACAACAAAAATACCAGAACTGGATGCCTTGGCTCTATTCTTCTTTTGTTCTTCCTTGAAGAGAGCGCAATTCTTCCTCCAATGCCCTATCTTGTTGTAGTAGAAGCAAGTGCCCTCACTCTCTTTGAGTTTTTGCGCCTTGGGCTTTGATTGGGCTTGAGGTGCACTCCCATTTAACTTGAATCGAGCCAGGTTATTCTTGGGTTTTTCCTTTCCCTTTCCCTTTCCCTTAGCGGGTCCCTTCTTAATGCCCCCTTGAACCATCAATACGGGATTGGTCTTTCGAATTTTCTGTTCAGCATTCTTAAGCATCCTATAAAGCTCAGTGACTGTCTTGTTCATTGCATGCATGTTATAATTCATAACAAATGGATCATAATCATCAGTCAATGAACCAAAGATCAAGTCCGTGGCCAATTCCTTTGGCACTTATACCTCAAGCTTCTCAAAAGTATCAAAATACCCTTTCATCTTGAATACATGAGTACTAACAGGAGTACCCGCAGCCATCTTACAAGAAATTAAGGCCTTTGTTGTCACGAACCTCTCATGATGAGCTTGCTCTTGGAACATGTCCTTGAGGTGCACCATGATTGCATAAGCCTCTTGGTCCATAAATTTCTTTTGCAAGTCAGGCACAATAGTGGCCAACATCAAACAGGTCACATCATTCGAGTCGCTCTTCTTGGTCTCAAAAGTTTCCTTTTGAACCGCATAGGCTTTCCTACCAGGTTCTTTAGGCAAGGGTGTATCCAAAACATACGACTTTTTCTCTTGCTTAAGAACTATTCTTAAGTTTCGAGACCAGTCAATGAAATTGGTGCCATTTAATTTGTCCTTTTTAAGGATCGATCGTAATGAGAAATTGTTGTTTGAAGATGCCATTTTCAATCTACAATAAAATTTAGCAAGATTAAATGAGGTCTTATTTATAATCCCACAAACCGAATTAATATCCCTTTAAATAATTCGAGTTAGTGATTTAATGTGGGCCAAGATCCACTTTTCACAACAACTTATTAGTCAAGCTAAGCTTGTACACCTAACAAGTTAAGTTACTTAGGTAGGAAAACTCCAATGATGTCTCGTACATGACTCTTGGATCAAATGGGCTAACATCTTAGGATGTTATAGCACAAACCCATTTATTAGTTGCCTAGGTCCGGGCATCCCTTTCCATGTTAAGTCCAACCTACATTCACAACCTATGCCTCACAAAGATAATTGGGTGCATCTAGGACTCTTAGTCTACGTGACCGATGATCGATGCCTTGACATGTTTCGAATTAGGAAGGTAACTTTGTGACTTAATATTTTAAGGATTCATTTTATTACGGCTTACATGGCATAAGCTTTGTCATCCATTCATAGCATGCATATATAATTGCATAAAGTAAAGCATGAGAAACTTGGGCCCAAAAAACCTACAACTAAGATTCTATACTATTACATAAGAATCTTCGAGTTGGGCTTCTCCACTCCGGTGGGCTTCATCTTGATTTACAAAGTCTTCAAGTAATTTATATTCTAAGAAATAAATGAAACTTTTACAATAAAACATAATGGCTCACAGGCCATATTTAATTACAAAACTCAAGTCCCATGAATGCACCATGCATATCCATTCATCACACCAAACAAGCAAATAAATATACATAACATCCATGGATATAACAAAGTCCAATTTTAATTAATTTAGCCAAGCCCATTAATGAAAATTATGTACTTGAACCTTTAAGAGAAGACCCCATGATGGGCCTAGGCTGAAACCCAATGGACTAAATCCTCTTATTGAATAAGTTCTCTTAAAAGCCCAAAACACTAACTAGTTAGATTTATGCCATAAATCAACTCTAGTATAATTTCCAATTTTGCCATTTTTAATTTTATGTCATACAGCCCATAAACATTAAAAATACATATAAAATTTACCAACATGAATTAAAACATAAAATCATGAAGAACATATATATAATACATGGCATTCATGAAAAACAAACAAACAACAATGAAACTAGTTGTTTAATGCTTATATGATGCCACAAAAATGCACAAACACTTAAATTAACTTTATGAGTCATTTAATGATTTAAATAAGGTCATAAATATTGAGTTAATGTTATGTACCATTTTTATCTAAATGTGTTTATACCTTTTTAATCAAACCAAAGCAAATAATGTTGATTAAACATGTAACAAACACAAACTAGTCATAGTTTTAAGTGATTTTAAAATTAATCAATTAAATTGTCATGGACCAGAATTAAAACAAAATTTAAAATATGTCTAGACCTGATATTTAATTTTTAAAAATCACTTACAAACATGCCAAAATCGTTTTTACATTTAATTTTGAAAACTTGTTGTTAAACTAGCACTTAACATGCCAACTAGCACCTAGTTTCAATATTAACATGTACCATCAGGTATTATCAATTAAATCCAACCATTAACAGCTCTAAGAACATACTAGGACATTATATTACCATTTCATATTAATTATAATACCTATCTAATCATTTAAAATCGTTTTTACACAAAAACAATGCAAAAAACTCAAAACAGAAAATTTCAGCATTGCATGTTTTTATAATAACGATTTTTGATTAATTATTTCATGCATCTAAAGCACTAAAATAAGCATGTTTAGGCTCTAATACCACTGATGGAATATGACATGGCATTTATATGATGATCATGCAGCGAAAAAACAATAAAATTCGATCATACATGCCAAACAATTCCATAACAAGAATCGAAACATGCAATTTTAGGATTTTAAAACTTACAACTTTAGATGCACTTCAAGATTTGATTTGATGGTGACAAGCAACCAAGAAGGATATGTCAGCCATATATGTTCACCACCAATGCCAAAGGAACAGCCTTTACGCCACTCCTCTCTATGTTCACACACACAATTGCAAGCAAAGCTTAAAACCGAGATTGCTAGCTCTCTAATTAAGTATTGTGTAATGGAAATGGATTGAAGCTACAAAATTTGATCTTGCACTTCTTTTAGGTGCTATTGCTGCCCAAGAACACAAGAGAATAAGGAAGAATCCTTTCTCCTTGTGAAAGTTGGCCAAAGAAAATTTTGTGAGAGAGAGAACAAGTTCACGCCACACACTTAGGGTTTTTTGTTTCATTCAATATATATAACTTAATTTTGTAAGTGATAATTCTTAAATCCACTACCTCAAGATAGTTAATTTAGCCTTAATCACTTCCTTCAAATAAGTAATATATATTGATTCAAACTCCTTTAAATTTAAAATTCAAATTAATTTGAAATAAAACATAAGACATTTGAATCTAATAAATCACTTAATTAAAGAATTACACATGTGCCAAAATTCCTTTGAATTTTATCTTGGAATTTCAGTCACACCATCCCATATTCAAGTGATTTAATTTGATTAAAATTCCTTTAGGCTTTAATACTCAATTAATTAAATTAATACAAGATAATTAACTAATTGAAATTAAACCTTGTGGGCTGAATTTCTCTCTCTCATGGACTAAGGTCTAATAGCAATTTTAATACCCATTACACGCATTAATTTGACTTTAATTAAAAGCTCAAATTAATGCCCAATACTTTATTTAAATATTTTAAGCCCAATGCTTTGTGTGCGATCCTATAGGTCCATTTAATGTTGGCAATGAATTAATTCAAAGGCTATATATATTCTCTAGCGAGATATTATAGCATTCCAAATTAAATGAAAATGCATATGGCATTTAGTGACCTAATGCAATTTTGCATAGTCCCTTACCCATAAATATCAGAATTAATATAAGGCATGGAACTAGTCATCCTTATATATTATAATTCCTTTCTTGATATTCCAGTGACACTGAACTCTCAGATAAATAATGATTACTCATTATTTCATCTCGATATGGCCACACACTTTTTAGTTCACTGATCAAGTGGCCGATTATATTTTCTCTCTTATTGAGAGGGGTAATCCCTTCACTTCTCTCATGCTCTCTAACATGAATCAATGCATACCCAAGCATACCCGTACTTGTCACTCTGTTACGAGCACGTTAGGTGTATGTCAAAGTACACACTAATTATATTCCTATTATACTAAAAATCATAATACATTTTTTAATGAAAGAAAAAGAAATTAAGTTAGAATATAGCATATTAATTATTCTTGAAGGTCATACAAATAACGCCAAAAGAAATTAAGATCTAACAGTATTCCTTCAAGCATAGAGAAAATTGCTCTCTTAAGCAATTTAACATACAACTGGTAGGCAGGATTTGTATGCAACCAAAAATGGGTAATTTTAGACGAAATTTACCCCAAAATTTGAAAAATAAGATGAAGCAATGAAGAATGAATCTCAAGATGTCCAATAGTGCATCAAAATTTCAATCAAAAACCAAAATCCAAAGAAGAAAGTCTCAAAAGACGTACCTGTCAAAATTCCTCCTACCTTGCAAAAATAAAAATTAAAAAAAAAAGCTAAGAGTGATGAAAACTAAAAGAGAGGGTGGATCTTCAAGAAAATACTGAAATCTTTAGAAAAATCAAAAAGCAGAGGTCGGATCTTCTTCAAAACATACCTAAAAGAGAGGACGAAATCTTCAAGTGGCGGCGGCTTGCTGCGTGAGGGAAGAGGCACATTAGGGCTGCTGTTTCTTCATTTTATATATATATATATAGGCCCATTAGGGCTGCTTCCTCGTTTTCTATATATATATATATATATACACACACACTAAATTTTTAATAAATATAAATTCTAATATAATATAACTTAATGTGGTAAATTATAGTACTTTATTTATTTTACTAACTAATATTTATTTAACTTAATATGGTAAATTGTAGCTCTTTTATATATATAACTAACATATATTTATTTGACCGACTATGGTAAATTATAGTCCTTTACTTATTTATTTAACTAATATTTATTTGACCAACTTTATATTTTAAATTAATATGTTAACATACTTAATTGGTCACTTAAATTAATAATAATAATAATATTATTATTAATTAAAATTTTTTATTATTTTTAAATAAACTACTAAATTTTTAATAAATATTAATTCTAATTAACATATTTTAAATAAATATGTTAACATACTTAATTTGTCACTTCAATTAATAATAATAATAGTAATATTATTATTAATTAATTAAATTTTCATAGGATACCTACAAAAACATAGGAAATTTCCCTACAAAAATACAATTCCGTAGGTAAATTCCCTACGGAATTATATTTCCATAGGGAATTACCGACGAAACTGTTTCGTAGGGAAATTCCCCACAAAAATATATTTTCGTAAGTAAATTACCAACGGAAAAAAATTTCGTCAGTAATTTACCTATGGAACCATAATTTCGTAAGAAATTTTCATACAGAAATATGATTCCATCGGTAATTTACCTACGGAAAGAGGATTCCGTCGGTAAATTACCTACGAAAATGAATTCCGTCGGTATTTTTCGTGTGAAATTTTATTTGTGAAATATTGGCGCCAAATTTATGACAGATATTTTAAAATCCGTCACTAATTTCCATCGGTAAATTGGGCGGTAATATTTCCCTCCATTATTTATGACGGATTTGTTATTCCGTCGTAATATATATATTTTTAGACACTTTTCCCTATGGAAAAGTATTTTTTGTTGGTAATTGCCTACGAAAAATATT
This sequence comes from Excoecaria agallocha, assembly GCA_037975025.1. Classification (NCBI taxonomy): domain Eukaryota; kingdom Viridiplantae; phylum Streptophyta; class Magnoliopsida; order Malpighiales; family Euphorbiaceae; genus Excoecaria; species Excoecaria agallocha. The sequence continues at coordinate 25,676,632 of CM075817.1, forward strand.
TCGTCGGTAATTGACAATTTTCTTGTAGTGATCATTCTTGGATAGTTCTATCAATTGATATGCACAGGAATACAATAGATAAAACAAATGCGTCATTTTTATTAACTAAAGAGTTTTATTACAATGTATTGGGGCTATGGTTTACACTAACAATATATTAGTTAAAATTTTTAAATTTCGCTTATCTATGAGATGCATGTAACCGATAAAATTCCAACATTAGGTCCTTATGAACTTCTTCAAATAGTTGGACCGGTGGCATATAGATTGGCTCTTCCTATGGAATTAGCCAAATTGTATGATGTGTTTCATATATATGTGTTGTGTAGATATCATTTGGATAAATACCATGTGTTATCGATACAAGACATTCAAATGCAACTAGATTTCTCTTATGCTGAAGAATCAAAAGAGATTTTGCGTAGAGAAATTTAATAGTTAAGAAACAAGCAAATTCCCTTATCAAGGTGCTTTGGCAACATCATAATGTACATAAGTAACTTGAGTACCAGAGGTATTCATGAAAGAGCTATATCCCCCAACTGTTTGAAATAGGTATAAATTTCGAGGATAAAATTCTTTAAGAAGAAGAGAATTATAAGGCCCTAACTTTGACCCTAATAGGATTATACATGAACTATTTGAAATTTATATTTGATCAATGTTTAATTTAATAGTAAAATACAAATTAGGGTCAAATGAGGCGAAGTGAAATTTCTTGTATTATGTTATGTACATAAGTAATTAAGGCATGGTAATAATAACAAGGATGCAATTAAAAGAAGGAAAGTAAGTTTGGGGTTAAAATTGAAAGAAGGGAAAATTAGGGATAGATATATTATAGGAGAATTAGAGAGGGAGTTAAAGGGAACCTTTCCTTCCTCACTTAAATCTAGAATCTATATGAAGGAGAGAGAAAAATGTGTTAGTGGGATTAATTTAGGGGCTGGGTTAGCAAAGCTAAGGGAAGAGGAAACTAAAATGCAAATTTTCATTCTCTTCATTTTCTCTCACTAAGAAGTTATAATCTCTATGTAGTTTCTATTTTGGTTAATTTGAGAAAATGACTTATTGTGGTTGGAGTTCTAAGTTAATAAAATCCATTTCATCTTCATTATCATCTTCTCCTTAAATAAGTTAAAGAAATTTATATGTAAGAAGTTTATTGGGTATTCATGGTTATAATTGACTCTTTGTTGAAGATGAAGTGAATAAGAATATGGGGAAGGAAGTCTTGAAGGTTGAATTTTGTGGATTTCATCCAAGGTATAGGAACTTGGTCTGATTATTGACATATATGTGTGATTTTGGCAGATTTTGATGAAACTCAAAGCTAAAATTAATAAATGTGATAAGGATTTTCTACATTTGCTCATGTATATAGGCTTAATTGAAATATTAAGTTGGATTCTCAAATAGACTATAAGGAAATTAAAGCATGCATGCTTAGATTTATAAAGAAAATTCATTTTAAATTATATTCCCTATTAGTTGGGTTAAGGTGAACTCTAAGGAATCAAACAAGTAAGAAAATCTTTAATCTTGTGGTAATCTTAGTCATAATTTATAAAAAAAGCATAATGTTCTATTATATATTTAGCTAAAGAATTAGGTTTGAAATGGATATAATTTAATCGATTTTTTGATGATTCTTATAATGATGCATAACATTATAAGTGTCACATACTGAAAGTAAATTGTGAATGAAAAATTATAGACAAGCAAAAGGGATTTTCTATGTTTGTGTTGTTAAAGCTATAAGCCAAAAGATGAACTCGAGAATATGATGTCCATGGCCTTATCATTACCATGGAAAAGCCTATCCATTTTTCTATTGATTTCTTATTTTACTTCTTTTGGCACTTACAAGCCATTCTCTATCGCATCCGTGATCCTTGTAATGCTTGCTACCTCACCCTGAAAAGTTCATTCATCTATTCTCCTTTCACTTTAAAGCAATACTTCATTACACCTAAAATATCAACCTTATAAATTGTGAATTAATGAGATCATACCAAGTTTGATATATATATATATATATATATATATATATATATATATATATATATATAACTATGAGATTTTGATGTTAAGAAGAAAAGTTAAAGAAGTTTACACTATTCAACATTGAAAAGATAACATATAAAGAGATATAAGTACAATGAAATATGATAATAATATAATGTAAAACAACACACACACACACACACAGATATATATATATATATATATATATATAAGTAGTTGAACAAACATGCTTTATGACAAAACATATGTACAAGCATCTTATTATTACTTGTTTGAAATAACATGAATATGCCTACATTCTTATGCTGATATGTTATCATGTTAAAGTATATGATTACCATGTTATATACATTTACAGTTACTTGTATTGCTATTTTAGATCGAACATACATATGTGTATACTAGAAATTGTGTATCTTCATTATGTGCAAGATTGTATAATAAAAGAACAAGTATGATAATTGAAAGGTATATGTTGACAGCCTTAATGATGGTTTTCCCTATATTGGTACCAATCTGCAGAGTGGTGACACAGTCGTTAGGAAGTGTATAGAATCTAGCTAAGATCACAGTACTAAGATAAAACATCTCCATGGTATATATATATACTTACAAAATTTAAGCTTTAAGCATGTAAGTGACTCCTCATAAATGCATATTTCCCAGAAATTCCTTAAATGAAAAGTGTTTCAAAATGGGCAGCTACACCTATGAGAGCCCTTAACTAACATAACTAGAAGGTTAGGTACATGTACAAATGACACCAGCCAAGTATTATTCAAACATCCCGATTCTATTTGCCTCAGGTGCTAATTAAACATAATTAACTCATCTCGATTCTGCATATCGATAAGTTAGTATTAATTAGACATAATCAGACAACCTAATTCTGCATGCCCCAAGCACTAATCAGACTCAATCAACTCATCTTGATTTTACATGTCTATTAGTTAGCGCTAATCAGATAGTCAATCTAGGGTTAATACATCGATAAACTGATATTAACCACCCCAATCAAGGTTAATGCATCCACAAGCTAATGATAACTATCCAACTAAGAAACTCACTACCTCAAAAGATACTACATGTTTTAATCAACTATGAGACTCATTGTTTCATATGGTAAGTTTTTTAATCAACCAAGAGACTCACTACCTCAGATGGTATGTGTTTTAATCAACTAAGAGACTTATTACCTCAGAAGGTATGTGTTTTAATCAATCAAGAGACTCACAACCTCAAATGGTATATGTTTTAATCAACCAAGAGATTGGCTACCTTAGGATGTGTCTTTTTTCTTTTACTTTGAATTTTGGCTCACTTTGGCATTAGTGCACCAGCTCCACAAAATTAGGCACAACTATAGATATCGTAATCGAAGGCAGTCTAGATTAAGGTTACCCAATAATTACAAATAGTGTGTTTTAACAAAAAAAGCATGAAAAACCTTGACTTTGGCCTTCAGTGGTGACAAAAGGTCATTTTTCAAGTGAGGGATGATCATCCATTACCATCACTTTCCTGTCCATGTCATGTTAGGGGCATGTTTGAAAATTTTAGGATTTTTGCTTGAGGCACGGTTATTTGTGGTTAAAAACCTAGATTTCCTACATTTCTAGAATTCAAAATAAGAAAATATATTTAAAGGGATTTTAATCTCAATTATGAGGAATCAAGATCTCTACAGTTAAGAAGATAGAGTTGTGATTAAACTCCAACTCTACCCTACGTATAAAAAGAAAATATTTTGGGGTTTAAAAAAAATCACATTTGATATAAAGGCAATTCTTAGAGAGGAAGAAAACCAATTTCTCTCTCTCTTTCTCTAAGAAGAAAATCCTCTAACAACTATTTTGATCCAAACGCACACACATAAATAATAATTCAATTTTTGGAAAATAAAGGATACAATCAGAGTGGAGATCCGAACTTTAAGGAATTCAAAGTCAGAATATGGAGGGGTAATATTTTAGCTCCCTTTTTATTTTCTCTCTAAAAAAATACCATGCATAAAATCATGTTAATATTTGTTGAAATAATTATGTTTATATGCTGAGTTTTATTGATTTGCATGCTTAAGGTATGATGAAGTATGGATTTGGAACAATGTTCGTGTCAATTGCATGAGTAAATAACGATTTCCTCCATTGTTATCTAACTTCAAGCTTTATTTTCATTTTGCAATTTTGGAATTTAATGAGCTTTAGTGTGTTTAACACATGATTTAAGGTTATAGTCTCATTTTAGCATGTTTTAGGACTTAATAATTGAGTATTTGGGGCTAGTTATAATTTTATGTAATTTTGTTTTTTTTTCCTGAATTTTGCTCGTTATATGAGTGATAGATGGGAAAAAGCTCCAACAAATGACAATCTATCAAAGTGATAGATGAGACATCACAGGAGCTCCTTCTCATCTAATCCTTCATCCAGCTGTGGCCATCCATCACACTTTATGTGGTGTCCATGGCTAATCTTTTAGGCATTTATATATGTATTTCATATACTTTATGGTATTTGTATTATTTCTTCAATTCCTAAATATTTATTTATCATTTTGCACATACTTTTATTCTATAATGTATAATTGAACAAGTGGTTCTCTTTTCTATATTTATTCATTTTATTTGTGTAATGCTAACTTATTTATCTTTTTTGTGATTTTATAAGTACTAATTTCTTTCATTTTTATAAGATTTTATGAGGCATTTTGCATTGGGATTCATGCCCCAGTTGGCTAATGACTACCACCTTGCATTCGATTACCTCTTTTATTTACTTCATTTTATTTATTATTTATTTCATCTTTTCTATTTTTTAATTATTTCGGTATTTTTTTGATGTATTTTATTTTAGGGATGTAATAGTTAGTAAAAAAGGCTTTTGTACACATACAAAAGGAAAAGGCACTCAAAATTATTTCTATTAAATAATTTGGATTTTTCTTTAAAATTTGGAGCAATGTCCAATTTTCTATCCAAAGGAAAAAAATATAAAAAAAAAATATTTTTGTAAAATATGTATGAGGCAACAAATTTTTTTAACTCAAATGAATACCCCGATTTATGTATGTATATCATTTTATTGATTGTTGGATGATTTTCTTTTGTAATAAGTTTAATTAGTTAGAATTTACTTATTTATCGATTTCATTGTTTGCTTAGGATGTTTATTTAATTCTATTGCCCTACATTGTGTGAGAGATGAGAGCGGATTAAAATCTAAAATCCAATTATAAAACAAGACCTAACCAAGATGCCATCATTGTTAACTAGAATAGCAGCTGTAACGCCCCCAAATATTTGAAATTTCCATGCATAACATGTGTAAAGTGTGAATAGTTAACTTAGATTGAGTTTTGGAGTAATTAGAGTTGAGTAGAACAGGAAATTTAAAAAGAATGTACCGTTAATCGTGCCTGAGCCGAGAAACCCGAAAATGGGCAACCCGTTGGACAATATGAATTTAATATAAAATATGAAATTACATGTTAAGTGGAGTACGGTGGTACAATTTGAGTGAAAATTAAGGTCAAATAGGCCTCCAAAAGGGTAAACAAAGAAAAATTTCCTGAGTCGGCGTAAGTTCGACTATAAATTTTGACTGAATATTTAGAGACCTTAGAGATCTCCAATTGACTTAATATTTTAAATATATGTCATAAATAGTGTATTGACGCTCAGGGAACTAGAAAATAACAATTCTGGCAAATCTGTAATTTCTGGTCTCGAACGGGGCTGCACAAGCCATCAAAGCTAAAAGTATATATAAACAAAGTCAAAATGAGCTTAAATTTTTACCATATATTATTGTATATATTCTAACACTCTAGGTAAAATTTCAGAGCATTCTGACTTCCATATCAAAAGCTCAATTTTCGAGGTGAAAAATCGAAATCGGGCCATTTAAGGAGTTAAAATCGTGAATCTGACCAAGAAAATTCATGGAGATAATTATTGTGAAGTTGTGATAATGTGTGTGCATGATTAGGACAGTAGAATGTGGGTGCATGCTTGAATGAGTGACATGTGGCCTTATTTAAAGCCATTAGATTCAATAGTTGCAAGGTGAATCTTGGCCTCTCCTTTGGTACACTTAAAACACCATATATAAGGACCAAAATATCAGAAAATCTCTGGAATTTTCGGCCATCTTCTCCTCCTTTCTTGTGAAAATCCGAAATTCACCATTTCTTCTCTCATCTCACCATTTTCTTCTAACCAAACCTTATTCCTTTGAATTTGCAGCCCAAAAATTTATTCTATACTCAGAATTTATCCCTCTCTAACTTAGTAAGAAGCTGGTATCAAAAGGAGGCCAAGAACTTTAAGATAAAAGGTAGGAGAAAGTAAGATAAATTTTGTGATTTTGTGAGAATTAGATGAGATATGTGGCAGAATTTTTATGAGCATGTATATATTGATTAGGAGAGTTGATTTATAACTTTAAATGGCTTAATATTGTGGTAAAAACTCATAATTCTTCCTTTGTAAATTTTGGCTATTAGAAGGAAAAAAGAAGAAAAGGCAAGTTTACAAGGATAAAGGAAAGGAGAAGGTGTAATCAGCTCTTTTCCAGCAATTTGGAGGTTAGTGGATGCAAATTACCTTTAATTTCACTAATTTACTTGAATTTTCCCTAATTTTTCTATTATGTAACTATGTCATAGGGCTTAAGATAGTGAATTAATTTAATATTAATCAATAATATGCTAAAATAAGTAATTAGAGACTTAAATAAATTAAGAAAATAAAAATTAAGTAGTACTTACCTTAGTAGCCAAATTAGGGTACTAAAGGTACCTTAATGCAAACTATTTGAATTTTGGGCAATTGATGTTATTTAATCTATTTAGTGCATGAGAAATGAAAATATGCTAGATAAAATGAAAAATGATTATTAGGGAACATTATGTCATAGTGACATAATGTAAAAAGTTGATGAAACTTGTAAACTTTTATGTGTAATTATCATTTATCACCATATAGTGACCTAAAATGGACATAAAATAAGGCATGGCATTAATTTGGAGCAAAGAATAAATTGTAAGTGGCAAATTCTTTGATGGCCAAATAGAAACTCTAATTAAAATAATATGTTTTGTTTAAATTCTTGTGATATAAAGTTTTTCTATGATGAATGTGCAATTAATGAGCTTATTTGAATAAGTTTGGGAGCATAATGTGATTAAAATAAAGTAATAAGAATAAATAATAACAAAAAAATAAGAAAAGATAAAATTTAATAATGCCCTTAGTGTACAGTGGGTAATTCCAGCTCTTGGATAGTATGGCTAGCCATAGGAATTTATTCCGCAGGATACCACGAGCCTATGAGATAATTGTTATAAAAAATGACTATGAGATATAAGACAGGATAGCCGGCGTATTATATGCATTAGTACTGGGGCTTTGGTGTCGCACCTAGTGGTGGGATCCTTCGGTACACCGTATTTATGTCCTGTTTATCCAGTTCGTGGTTCTCCACTGGTGTCACCTAGGGGCAAAAGAGTAATTTTGCACAAAAATTGGAATAAAAGAGTAATTTTGCACAAAAATTGGAATAAAAGAGTAATTATAATGAAAATTATGCCATATTAATAAATATGAAATAAATAATGTAAAAAAATGAGATCAATGTGATAATTAAGGGCAAATTAGTAATTACGCGATTAAGCGAGGGTAAAATGGTGATTTGAAACAAAAAGAGTGATTAAGGAAGTTAAAATGGCCAAAATGAAGAAAAAGGGTATAATTGTAGTTAGTTAAAAGTTTAGGGACTAAAATATAAATTTAATATTTTTGAGGAATTTGAAGGATTAAAAATATAATTTGTACATTAGAAATTAAATAAAAGTCAAACGAAGTCAAATGAGTCAAATTTGAATTCAAATTGAAGAAAAAGTCAACGTAGGGACTTAATTGCAAAATTTTATAAAGTTTAGTAAATAGTTAAAATAAGATAGGAAAATTTATTATTATAATAATTCAAACTAATTAATGGAGGGAAAGAAATAGAAATTGAGTAACTTGATTAAATTACATTTGTTAAAAATAAAGTAATAATTTGAGTTAAATTAATTACTAATATTTAGTTAGTGAAATTTTTATGTAATTGCATTCAACACTGAGCGACTATATTGCTCAGCGTGTAGTTTTATTTGACTTCACGCAGGGACAAGTACAGGGAGACTTACAGTGAGAAGCAAAATTTTGGTGGCATGTACCTAAGAATTTTGGTTATACAAAATAATTAAGATTTATAAATTATTATGTAAGCATAATTGAAGTTATGTTGTGGTTATGTAAATTAAATTTTATATGCATACTATTTGAGATGTGTTGATGTATGATGAATTTAGAAGTGTTTGAGTTGATTGAATGGAGTTCAGGTGTAAGGAGGATTGAATTAGGGAGTGTATTTTGACATTTGCAGGTTTTGGGATTTTAAATTATTAGATGTTATGCCGCCAAAATTTTTAATAAATTATTTAGACATTAGAAGATTATTAAAAGAAATTATATTAGGTATTTTTTTTAAAGGAGACCGTTATAGCAGCTCCTTTGGACAATAGCTTTTTCTGTACAGAAGATCCTTCCCAAGTAGGCCTAAACTTACCTCAAATGTCTAGAATCTCTGGTCTCATCTGTTTAAACACTAGATCTCCTTCCTTTAAATGATGCTTCATAACCTTTTTCCTAAACAAACTAGCTAATCTACTATGGTAAATTTGATTATGGTAGTAAGGTTGCATCCTATCCCTATCTAGTAGGTTAAGTTGTAACATCCTTTATCTCGCCCATTCTATCTTTAGCAACTCAGCTTCTAAAACCACCCTCAAAGATTGATGCTTAATTTCCACGGGCAGTACAACTTCTTTCCCATATAATAGAGAGAATTAGGTAGCCACCATTAAAGTTTTAGCCATAATCCTATAATCCCATAATGCAAAAGGTAGCTTATCAGCCTAATCTTTGTAGGTTCGAACCATCTTAGTGAAAATTCTTTTAACGTTCTTGTTGGCAGCTTCAACTACCCTATTGGCCTGAGGTTTATAAGTAAAAGACCTATTATGTTGAATACCATACTTTTTAAGCACCTACTTGGTTTCACCAGAGAACTGCAATCCATTATTTGACACTATGTGGTGTGGTAGACCATACCTACATATCAAGTTCTTTTCGATAAACTTAGGCATATCCCTGGCATCTGCCTTCTTAAAAGATCCATCCTCTACCCACTTGGTTAAGTAATCTATGGTAACTATGATGAATCTGTATCCATTCGAGGCTTGCAGATGAATCATACCCATAATGTCTATACCCTATACAGTGAATGATCAAGGCGATGTAAGGTTACATAACTTAGAGATTGGTAAATATCTCATGTCTAGATACTGTTGGCACAATTGACATTCTTTGACATACTTAGAACAATTAGTATCCATTATAAGCCAGGAAAATACTTGGCATATGATCTTCTTTGCTAAGGTTAATCCATTCATATAAGCTCTACATACTCCTATATGTACCTCTTCTATGACTTTCTTAGCCTCATTCTCATTTAAGTATATCAGCTGGATACCATCAGGTTGGCTCTTATAAAGCACTCCACCTACAATAATAAACTAGGTTGATAGCTTATATATAATTCTTTGATCCTTTTCGATGGCCTCTTTTAGAAATACTGATCTCTCTAAGTGATTCTGAATGTCATAGTACCAAGGTTTCCCATCATCTATCTCAATGTATATTACTTTCTCAATCTCAAAGTATTGCTTGTTAGAACTCGAGATCAAAATTGGCTTCATACTTACACATTTTGGATTATCCCACATCAACACTAAGGGTGGCTAGGGAATCTACTGACCGGTGTCTAGCAAGTGTACTAGATCGGCTAGTAATATAGGGAAATAAGATTATGACCCAAAATATCGAACCCAAGGGAAACTTGTGCTTGTATGTGCTATTTCAATTTCAAAAACAATTTTGTGTGCAAAGAGAGAAAAGAAATCCCAAAGTTGTGATGATTTGAAAACTAAGTTAAAACAATTGGAAAGTCTAAAGTAAATAAGAAATCTATTGGAAGCAAGTAAATTGAATGAGTTAAAAATCAATTATAAAAACAACTTTCACTAAAGGACTATCCACCTTAACCAATATTGCTATTTCTTAATTAAAAGAAAACATACAAGTGATCATGAAAAATTCAGTTTAGTAGACCTAAATAACATTATTCAAGATTATTATTCCAAGTATTAAAACTCTCTTATTCAGAACAATTCAATACTTAGCATAAAGAACTGAATTAAGTCTCCTAGATGTCTATTAAAACCTTTCTCAAGAGAATTAACTTTCACCTATTCTTGGTTACCCTTTTTTTAATCTTAACTTACTCAAATTAACACACAATTATAGCTTATTCAGATTATAACCATATATTAATCCAACTAAATTAACCTAAGAGCATGCAAATCATTAATCAACTTAAACCAATTAATTAACCAACTCTTAATCGAGTTAATAATCAATTTAATATTGAGAAAAGACAAGACAATTTTAAGAACCAAGAAATAATCAACTTGTATTAAAAGTAGAAAAAATTCAAGTCATGTCAATAAAATTCAAGGATTCAAGTATCCTTTAGCAAAAGTAAAGAAAACTACTCACTAGATATTCTTAAAAACTAAAAACAATGCTTTGGAAAAAACTGTAAAAACAACGAATGTAAAAACTAACTAAGAAAGCTTAATTCTAAAAACTGATTTAAAAGCTTGAATATGATGATTAATGATTTTCCCTCTTTTTTCTTCTGTGTTTTGGACTCTATTTATAGGCAAGAGTAGATGTGGATTCCTTCTTAAACTCTTAGAACCAAAAAGGAAGCAATTCTGATCAGAATAGGAAGTTCGATAAAATCCTTCGCACCATGGGAATAGCATCACGTGGCCACGCCTCCTTTGCCTTCTTCTTCATACGTGGGCACGGCTCACTTACTTCCTCTTCCACACGTGGCCACGTGTGGATTATCTCTTCCTCACACGTGGTCACGTGTTCCACTTGTTTTCTTCAATTTTCCTTTCACGTGGCCATGGCTTCTTTACACTTTATTTCTTCATTTTACTTCACATGGCCACGGCTTCTCAAGCTTTGTTCTTCACGTGGCCACGTGTGAAGCTCTTCAATAATTCACGTGGTCATGTCTCAGAGCTTTGGACTGGACGTCAACTTTTCTTGCATTAATTCTTCATAATTGCACTTTTGGCCCTGAACTTTGCCCTTTTTACACTTTAAGCCCTTTTATGTCAAATTAAACCTGAAAATCAACCAAAACACATAATTAACCTAAAAATCATAAATATTACAAATTAACTCTAAATTAACCTAAATAAAACCAAAACAACTAAATAATTTAACTAAAAACATATTAAAATCTTCACATATTTCACACTTATTAAATACCCCACACTTAAACCTTGCTTGCCCTCAAGAAAATTAGAACAAACCCACCTTCAAAACCATCAAACTTGAACAAAGCCATGCAATTTCAAAACCAATCTTAGAATTTTAACAAAAGCCCTCAACATAAACTCTAAATAGATTAACTTCAATAAGAGAATATAAACTAGTTTCCTTGAGTGTGTGCAAGACCAAATCATTTCAAGTATTTTCAAAATCCAAATATCAACACAACTAAGCAATGAAGTATAGAACATATGAATGCATAAGCATACAATTGGTTTCGTGCTTGAAACTCTAGAAACACAATAGGCCTCTCCTTTAGCACCGGAACCCGAAGGTTATCTCCGCTAAACAACTCAAAACAAACTTAAAATCACATAGGTCTTATAAAGGGTGTAATGGGGCTAAGGGTATGTTTATCAAAGAATGGATAAAAGATGATCAAAATGAATATAGCCACTCTAAGACCAAATAAATTATAAAAACCCCAATAACTTAAGCAATACAAATTCAGCTTATCCTTGCCTTGATTCCAAATTTTTCTTTATGCTCTTTCACCAAGAAGTCAATATTTTTCTATTTCTCCTTGTACTACCCCACACTTATCTTTTTTTTTGTACTAGTATTCACAAGCTAACATCAAGATAATACAAGGTCTATTTTCATTTGACTTCATCCATAATTTTGAAACTTTCTTGCTACACCCAATAAAACTTAATTCTTTTCATGCATCCATCTAATCCTAAAGTGGCTAATTTCATAAGGTGAGATAAAAGCTTTTTAGGTTATATGGTTAAAACTTTAGGTGTAACAAGGAAATATAAATGGTACGCATTAAGCATACCCTTATAAGCTCAAAATGGTTAATCAAAGGATAATTGTATCAAGGTAGGACACAAGTTTTTTTAAAAGAGTTTATCAAGAAAATTGTTGCCTAGATCATTTTCTAAGATGCTTGAGTTGTTCACTTGCTTTGAAGGGTGATGAGGAAGGTTCTAGTGCTCTAAATTTTCTTACTTCACTACTTCATTGCATTGAGTTTTTTCTAAGTTAAAAACTGGTCTAAGTGCTTTTAAGAATTTAGAAACTAATAAATATTTATCAAGTTGAAGATTAATCCATCCAAAGACATATTAAACAACATAAATGTTCTCTTGCTAAGCAAAGGTCCAAAACATGCATACTCCATATCCAAGTTCAAAGTGTTCAAATTTTTGAAGTCAACTAGGGCAAACTAAGTTCTCATGCAAACTAAGTGAAAAGGTGAACTACATAAGTCTTTAATACGTTTTACAAACTCAAACAAAACATAAAAACAATAAAAGAAAACAAAACAAAACACAAAATAACAAAATAATAGAATTTTGATTCATGAAAAAGAAAAATAAAGTTGAAGAAAAACTTCCTGAAAGGAGGCTACCCCCTCCTAAAAACATTGTTGTCCACAGCAAATGATCTATGGTGGCGGTGGTGGTGGAGGAAACCGCTGCCAAACGTGATGAATAAAATGCTCAACTCTCCGATTTCCTTCCATGACTGTATCACGAAGTATGTCTAATCTTCCTTGTATTTGATCGAGTCTCATTTGTTGAGCATCCATCCTTCCACTTAGTTGACTAAATGGGGCTTCCCATTCCGGTGTTGTAGGCTCATTAATTGGGGAAGGTACAGCCGTGGCAATATGCTCCTCATTCGGTTCCTCTTGTTGCTCCTCTTGTTGCTCTTCTTGCTGCTCAAACCGAATATTGTTCTCTCTTAAATACTCCTTCCGAGTTGCCCAATGACCACGAGGCTTAGGTATCGGAATCTTCATCCTTTTCAACATTCTATTATCAATGCAAGGCAAATTTCCTGGAAGTGGCTCGCCATAAACTTGATGATTAATTGCACATGCCAAAACTGTAGCTATCCATCCAATAGAGATATTATCAATGTTACCTGGCATTTTTTGGAAATCCTTAATTCGACTAGCTATAATGCCCGCTCCATTAATTGCAATGCCATCCATCATACATCTTAAAACCATTGCTTGAGAGACACTAATAGTACTGGCATTCTTCAAATTGTTATACATAGTTTTTGCCAAAAACCGATGAATTATTCTCAAAGCATGAGTTCTTAGAGCATGTACCTTGCATTGTCCTCCTACCCAAGGCTCATTCAATTCAATATCTTTAATTCTTTCCCAATTCTCCGCAGGTGAAGCATCTTCCAATTCCCAGGGAGCAGTTGGCACAAAACCTAAATTTTCAGAAAACTGAGTGAAAGTTAGAGAATAACCTTTCTTACCGAGTTTAAAACCTACTGTTCCATCCTCAGCATCCCGCCTGAAATAACATTCAAAGGAATAAAGAAAATCTCTAGCCATATCCGAGTACACCTTTGGTTTCTTTTTTATAAATTCCCCCCAGCTAATATTTTGAATCAACGGTTCGATCTCATAATCCCACAAATTTCCTGCTGGGATATTAAGGAACAAATGGCTTAAGTAGGCTGGCTGGACATAATTGCACTTGCTGAAATAATCAAATTTGTTAATCTTCGCCTTGTCTACATATGATGGAATTCGTACTCCGGAAGAACTTGCCACATCCGGATACTTAGTCCTTCAAGATGCCACTACAAAGAAAGAAAAACATAATGTAAGTTTTTACAACCCAAAACCGACTAAAGTGTAAACATAGGGAGCATGGATTAAATGAATTAAACTACTCTTTGATGCAATGAGCAATGCGGATAGCATGTGTGGGGATCAAAATGATAGCCATAAAAGATGTTCAAAAATTTGGAGCACAAAACAAACTATGTTAAACATAATGCCTATCATGCATGAATAATACTATGAAATGATCTTTGATGAAGCGAATTGCATCATAATGCATCCGTGCACATCATAAACATGCTACCCACGCGTTGAAGTTCAATATTTCTAAAGCAAAAACTCATTGAGGTATTTTATCAAGCATGTTATGAGCATACATTTGAGCATTAATTTACAAAGCATAACAAAGATTGTTTACTACCTATTTACATGCCAAGCATCTATATCATGCATATAATACTCATATTTATCCAAAGAATCAAAAAGAATTAACATGCAATCCAAAATTGTTAAGTACAAAATAACCTAAAAACTTAACATTTCTGAAAAATTAGCATAAATTACAATCCATGGATGTTAAGCCAACAAATTAAAGAGTAATGGGAGTAAATACTTACTTGCTAGTGAGATTTCACCAAAATTGCAGCACAAATTTGAGGTGGTGTGTGTGAGTAGTGAAAAACCTAAAATAATGAAGAAAATGTGGAGAAAGAAGAAATTATGTGTAGGAAGAGTGGAAGATGACAAAGTGTTTGCCCCCATCACTTATAATAGCTCTAGGTGCTCCGAATCTAGTGAAGATATTCTTTCTAATGAATTCCAGCACAATTTTTACATCACATGTTCTCGTAGCTATTGCCTCTACCCATTTACTCACATAATCCACAGCTACCAATATATATTCAAACCTAAATGAATTTGAAAAAGGTCCCATAAAATCAATGCCCCAAACATCAAATATTTCCACTTCTAGCATATTGTTCATAGGCATCTCATCTCTTTTGGATATATTTCCTACTCGTTGGCATTTATCACAAGTAGATATAAAAGATCTTACATCTTCAAATAAAGTAGGCCAGAAAAAACCTGATTGGAGTATCTTTTGAACCGTCCTATTTGGTCCGTGATGACCTCCAACTTCACCTCCATGACATTGGTTCATGGTCGCTTCTTGCTCCGACTCCGGTACGCATCTTCTTAGTAATTGATCCGGGCATATCTTGATGAGGTATGGATCGTCCCAAAGGTAATGCTTGGCATCCGCTATGAGCTTTTTCTTTTGTTGCCAAGTAAATTCCTTAGGAAGATAGCCACCTGCAAGAAAATTAGCTATATTAGCGTACCATGGAACTGAATTCTCATAAGTGTAACAAGCATAAATGAATTCATCGGGAAATAAGTCAGAAATTTCTCCCTTTTCGATACTAGCATGATCCAATCTAGATAGATGGTCAGCCATAAAATTTTCTGCTCCCTTCTTATCTTTGATTTTAATATCAAATTCTTGAAGTAGTAACACCCATCGGATAAGTCTTGGCTTAGAATCCTTCTTTGCAAAAAGATGTCTCAAGACCACACCGTAATTTTGTATCCTAAGAGGTAAGACCTAAATTTCTCAAATGAGAAGACTATTGCTAATAGTTCCTTCTCCGTAGTGGTGTAATTCACTTGGGCTCCGGTGAGTGTATGACTTGCATAGTAGATGGTGTAAAAAATCTTCTCCTTTCGCTGTCCTAAGACTGCTCCAACTGCATAATCACTTGCATCACACATGATTTCAAATGGTAAGCTCCAATCGGGTGATGCAATGATCGGTGCACTAACTAACTTTTGCTTCAATAGGTTAAAATCCTGCAAACACTCAACATTAAAATCAAATGCAGTATCTTTAAGCAATAAATTAGAGAGTGGTTTGGCAATTTTAGAGAAATCTTTAATAAACCGATGATAGAACCCGGCATGACCAAGGAAACTCCTAATGCCCTTTATACTAGTTGGTGGAGGCAATTTTTCAATCACATCAACTTTCGCTTTGTCAACCTCAATGCCTTTTTCAGAAATTTTATGCCCTAACACAATGCCTTCTCTAACCATGAAATGACATTTTCCCCAATTAAGCACCAAATTTGTTTCTTGACATCTTTTTAAAACCATTGCTAGATTATGCAAACAAGATTCAAAATCATGACCACAAATAGTGAAATCATCCATGAAAACTTCCATAAATTTTTCAATAAAGTCATGAAATATGGCCATCATGCATCGTTGAAATGTAGCAGGTGCATTACAAAGACCAAAAGGCATTCTCCTATATGCAAATGTTCCATATGGACATGTGAATGTGGTCTTTTCTTGGTCTTCCGGGGCTATAGGTATTTGCATATACCCCGAATAGCCATCTAAGAAGCAATAAAATTTATTTCCTGCTAATCTCTCTAACATTTGGTCAATAAAAGGCAATGGAAAGTGATCTTTTCTGGTGGCATTGTTTAACCTTCTATAGTCAATACATACCCTCCATCCCGTTACCGTGCATGTAGGAATTAATTCATTATTCTCATTTATCACTATAGTCATTCCCCCCTTTTTAGGTACACATTGAACGGGACTTACCCAATTACTATCGGAGATAGGATATATAATACCTGCATCAAGTAGTTTCAATACCTCCTTTTTCACTACTTCTTGCATAGTTGGGTTGAGCCTTCTTTGAGGTTGCACCATCGGCTTAAAGTTGTCTTCCATTGGTATTTGGTGTGTACAATAGCTTGGGCTAATCCCTTTTAAGTCGGATGTTGCCCAACCTATTGCTCCTTTATGCTTTTTGAGTACTCCGATGAGCCTTTCTTCTTCCAAATCTGTCAATAAAGATGAAATGATTACCGGGTTAGCATTATCAATTAAAAATACATATTTCAAATGAGATGGAAGTGTTTTAAGTTCAAAATCTCCCTTAGGAGGGGATGGTTCATCCTCCATTTCACTATCTTCACTATGCTCTTTTTCCATAATTTGTATCAACTTTTTCTCCTTTGTATCTAACTCCTCCTTTTCCTTTGGATGCATTAAGCAACTTTGAAGCTCATCTTTGAGAATGATTTCCTCTTGCTTTGTGTTGGCACATTCTTGAACCTCATCAACAAAATAAATGGATTCTTCAAAATCATATGAGGGGTGTTTTAAAATTTTGTTAACATTAAAAACCATTTTCTCCTCGTTAAATCTTAAAGTAATAGTTTGTCTATGAACATCTATTAAAGCTCTTGCTGTGTTCAAGAATGGCCTCCCCACAATTAACGACACCTTTCTATCTTTTTCCATGTCCATAACCACAAAATCCACCGAAAATATGAAATTTCCTACTTTTACCAATAGGTCCTCGATGATTCCTTTTGGCCTCTTTACCGATCTATCCGCCAATTGAAGCGTCATTCGGGTTTCCTTTAAATCACCTAGATTCAATTTCCTGCAAATCGAATAAGGCATCAAATTAATACTTGCACCCAAATCACATAAAGCATTGCCAACAAAATTACTTCCTAACTCACAAGGTAAGGTAAAACTACCTGGATCTTCTAATTTTTCAGGGATTTTATTGGTTAATATAGCACTACAATTACCGGACAATTGAACCGTTCCTATGCCTTCTAGCTTTTTCTTATTAGAGCATAATTCTTTCATAAATTTAGCATATTTAGGCATGTGTAATAAAGCTTCAGCAAATGGTAAGTTTATATGTAGCTTCTTAAACATGTCCAAAAATCTACTTAATTGTTCATTTTGTTTCTCTTTTCTAGCTAGAACTGGAAATGGCAATTGAGATTCATCAAGAACAGTGGATACAAGCTTTTCTTTACCTTTACCCTTCTCAATTATAGGAGGTGCTTTTTTATTTTTTTCAGAATTAGAAACACTTACCTCCGTTGTCGGTTCCACCTTTTTAGAAGAATCCTTACCAAGTTCAGTCTTCTTTAACTCTTTCCCACTTCTTAAAGTGATTGCTTTGGCTTCCTCCTTTGGGTTTCGGTCTACATTAGATGGAAATGTCCCTTGAGCCCGGTTGGATAAAGAACTAGCAAGTTGCCCAATTTGGTTTTCTAGGTTCCTAATGGATGCCTCTTGGTTTCTCATCCAAATATCTTGCGATTTCCATCTAGCATCTTGACTAGCTAAAATGGAGTTTTGGGAAGCCATGAAATTTGCAATCATTTCCTCAATATTAGATTTCTTTTCTTGAGGAGGGGGAGGTTGAGGTTTTTGAAAATCGGGTGGTTGGTGGTATGCTTGTGAAGGATATTGATTTGGATAATGAGGTGGAACTTGGTTTTAGTATGGATGTTGATTATTGGAAGCTTGATTGTGGTTGAATTGAGGTCTAGGATTGGGGTTAGAAGAAGAACCTTGATTACCTTCCCTCCATGAAAAATTTAGATGGCTTCTCCATCCCGCATTGTAAGTATTGCTATATGGATTCAAGGCATTGAATTCTTCTACCATACTTTCAGCATTCTTCATTCCCATAGATCCCGGAATTCCTGCATAAGAATCAACTTCATTAGATAACACAGAGACATTTTTAGCTTTAAGCTCATTTATCTCTTTTGAATATTTATTTTCCATTAATTCTAATTAAGCTTTTAACATAGCTACTTCATCAATATTATGAACTCCCTGTTTCTTTTGAGTTGCTCTAGAGCTTGCCCATTGAGCATCATTGGTGGCCATCTCATCTGGGAGTAAAAATGCATCTTCGGGAATTTGATTCATGAAGCTTCCATTTGAAGCTGCATCTAATAAAGATCTTGTTGATGGATGAGCACCTGCATAGAAAATATGCATTAGTTGAAAAATAGGAACTTCATGATGAGGGCCACTTTTTAGGAGTCTCCTAAATCTTTCCCAAGCTTCATGGAATGGTTCCTCATAAAACTGCTGAAAATCACTAATTTGTTTCCTAATGAGGGCGGTCTTCGTAGGTGGGAAGAATTTGCATAGAAATTTCTCTTGCATTTGTTGCCAAGAATTGATGGATTGATTTGGTAGCATTTGTAGCCAATCCCTAGCTTTTCCTATGAGGGTGAATGGGAAGAGTTTCAACCTAATTGCATCAGTCGATACATTAGGAATTTGCACAGTGTCACTCACTTCTAAGAACATATCTAAGTGTTGTGCGGGATCCTCTATGTCTGAACCCGAAAATTGGTTTCTTTGTACCATAGTTATGGTAGCGGGTTTAATCTCAAAGGGTTGGTGATGAGGAATCCTAATAGTTCTATGCTCTTCATTCCACCTAGGGATAGCATAATCCCTAATGGTTCTAGGTCTATACCCATTCCCGGGAGCTTGGTGGGGTATATGTTGCTCCTCGATCCTAAGTGGTGGATCATTCATAGGTTGCTCAATTTCTGGATCGTTCATGTTGTCTCTCAATCTTCTAATCCTATGGAATGTCCTCTCAATTTCAGGGTCTAATGGTAAGATAGGGTTGTCTCTCACCATAAACCACTTGTCACTTAAAAAAAGAAAAATAGAAATTAGATGGAGAAGAGAAGAAAACACACAAAAATCACTTTGAAATCAAAATAAATAAACAAACGACAATGATTCCCCGACAACGGTGCCAAAAACTTGACCGGTGTCTAGCAAGTGTACTAGATCGGCTAGTAAAATAGGGAAATAAGATGATGACCCAAAATATCGAACCCAAGGGAAACTTGTGCTTGTATGTGCTATTTCAATTTCAAAAACAATTTTGTGTGCAAAGAGAGAAAAGAAATCCCAAAGTTGTGATGATTTGAAAACTAAGTTAAAACAATTGGAAAGTCTAAAGTAAATAAGAAATCTATTGGAAGCAAGTAAATTGAATGAGTTAAAAATCAATGATAAAAACAACTTTCACTAAAGAACTATCCACCTTAACCAATATTGCTATGACTTAATTAAAAGAAAACATACAAGTGATCATGGAAAATTCAGTTTAGTAGACCCAAATAACTTTATTCAAGATTATTATTCCAAGTATTAAAACTCTCTTATTCAGAACAATTCAATACTTAGCATAAAGAACTGAATTAAGTCTCCTAGATGTCTATTAAAACCTTTCTCAAGAGAATTAACTTTCACCTATTCTTGGTTACCCTTTTCTTAATCTTAACTTACTCAAATTAACACATAATTATGGCTTATTCAGATTATAACCATATATTAATCCAACTAAATTAACCTAAGAGCATGCAAATCATTAATCAACTTAAACCAATTAATTAATCAACTCTTAATCGAGTTAATAATCAATTTAATATTGAGAAAAGACAAGACTATTTTAAGAACCAAGAAATAATCAACTTGTATTAAAAGTAGAACAAATTCAAGTCATGTCAATACAAGTCAAGGATTCAAGTATCCTTTAGCAAAAGTAAAGAAAACTACTCACTAGACATTCTTAAAAACTAAAAACAATGCTTTGGAAAAAACTGTAAAAACAATGAATGTAAAAACTAACTAAGAAAGCTTAATTCTAAAAACTGATTTAAAAGCTTGAATATGATGATTAATGATTTTCCCTCTTTTTTCTTCTGTGTTTTGGACTCTATTTATAGGCAAGAGTAGATGTGGATTCCTTCTTAAACTCTTAGAACCAAAAAGGAAGCAATTCTGATCAGAATAGGAAGTTCGATAAAATCCTTCGCACCATGGGAATAGCATCACGTGGCCACGCCTCCTTTGCCTTCTTCTTCATACGTGGGCATGGCTCACTTACTTCCTCTTCCACACGTGGCCACGTGTGGATTATCTCTTCCTCACACGTGGTCATGTGTTCCACTTGTTTTCTTCAATTTTCCTTTCACGTGGCCATGGCTTCTTTACACTTTATTTCTTCATTTTACTTCACATGGCCACGGCTTCTCAAGCTTTGTTCTTCACGTGGCCACGTGTGAAGCTCTACAATAATTCACGTGGTCACATCTCAGGGTTCTGGACTGGACGTCAACTTTTCTTGCATTAATTCTTCATAATTGCACTTTTGGCCCTGAACTTTGCCCTTTTTACACTTTAGGCCCTTTTATGTCAAATTAAACCTGAAAATCAACCAAAACACAGAATTAACCTAAAAATCATAAATATTACAATTTAACTCTAAATTAACCTAAATAAAACCAAAACAACTAAATAATTTAACTAAAAACATATTAAAATCTACACATATTTCACACTTATCATCTACCAACTGGTTCTTCTTTTTAGGCATGTATCCTAATGTACAAACCACAACTTGACCATTCAAGGCTTTTAAATAGTTAAGGTAAGGTAATGATTCAGAACCTAAGGATGCAATCAGAACCTGAACCACAAATCAATTGGAATAATCATAAACTCAAACTTGTAATTTGATTTTAAGATACTTTAAACCTTAATTCCAAATGAAATTAAAACCTAAAGCTAAATAAAGGAGAAAAGATCTACACAAGTAAAACTTGAATAACCTAATTCTTGAAACAACATAAAGCAAGAACACTTACCTTGAAAATTTAAAACACGCATAAAGCTTTCATTCAATCAACAATCATCCTTTGTTATAGCAAGAATAATGTCTTTTATATGCATAAAATTAACCTAAAGTGATAAGGATAAGTGGGCCAAATTTCTTATTAAAATGGAAGTAGGCAATTGCCTTTTTCTTACCTAGAATTGGAAAACTTAAAACCAAATGAGTGGTTGCCTCTAAGAATGTAAGGCCTAATCTAAAGGCCCTAAAATCAAATCTACTTAATTAAATAAGGTCTTACACAAGGCCTAAATAAAATGCCCAAATAAAAACAGCCCCATAACTTAATCCTTGCACATGTAATGCACATTCTTTATGTCATATGATATGCACATGCATATAGCACATGCTTAACACATGACTTGCACATGTTTGGCACATGTCAATGTCATATGTTTGGCACATGTCAAAGCACATGTTTGTTACTCGACTTGTGATATGACTTACACATGCCAATTTGCTTTTTGATGAAATTCAGCCTAAAGTTCTTTATGGTCCACCTTTATTCCAAGCATGTGAACCATCTTCAATGCTGTGACACCCCCAAATTCACATCTATCATGCATGGCATATTTATAGCATGATTAGTTAGCTTAGGACAGGTTTCAAAGTGATCGAGGTTGAATAGGATAAAAAATTTGAAAAGAGTGTAAGGTTAAATATGCCTAAGCCAGGGAAACCTGGGGATGGATGACCCGACGGGTAGTGTGAGCTAAAGACAGAATATGAAAGTACATGTTAAATGGAGTCTAGTGGTATAATTTGAATAGAAATTGAGGTCAAATAGGCATCTAAAATGGCAAACAAAGAAAAAAATTTACGGATCAATGTAGGTTTGACCAAAACTTTGATCACACATTTGGGGACCCTAGAGACCTCCAATGGACTTCATATTTTCTTACACATGTTATAAATAGTGTAAATACACCCAAGGAACTAAAAAATGACAATTTTCTCAGTTTTGTAATTTTAGGTTTCGAATCGGCTGTACACGCTGCCAAATCTATAAGTATATTTAAATGATGTTGGAATGAGCTAAAATTTTTACCATATAATTTTAAATATATAGGGACACTCGGAGAAAAACTTTAGGGCAATCAAACATCGAAAATAAAAATTTATATTTTAGGATGTAAAAGTGAGATCAGGTCATTTGGAGGGTCAAATCCTAGAATTTAACCGTAAAAAGACATATGAGTTACTAATAGAGAGCCATAATCAAGTGTGAGTGAGCATAGATCATTAGGGTAAGCCCAAGTGCATGAATGAGTGATAAGTGGCCAAATTTAAAGCCGTTAGATTCAACAGTAAATGAATGAATCTTGGCCATTCCTTTTTCATATAAATAGGCCATCAAATAGGAATTAGAGACATCTAAAAGTCTCTTAAAAATTACAGTATTTTCTCCACTCTTTCCCCTTAAATTCGAACCCCCACTTGTTTGCTCTCTCATCCATTTTTCTCTATTCCAAGCTTTCTCTCTCTAAATCTCCATCCCTAATTGCAACTTAACACATAAAATTTCTTCCTCTTTCACTTAGAAAAGGATTCCCAACAAGGGGAAGCCAAGAAATTAAGGAATTAAGGTCAGAACCCTAAGGTGTAATTTTGTGATTTCATGAGTTTTAGGTGAAATTTGAAGGAGAAATTGCATACACATATAGAAATGGACTAGGAAATTATAGTAGTGACTTTAAATTGCTTGAAATCATGAATTAATCTTGTATTTCTTTTCCTTTAAATTAAAAAAAAAAGGAAAAGGGGATGAAGAGAAAATCCAAGGAGGAAAGGGAAACGAAAAGGAAGAATATGTGAAAATCAAGACAAATTGAGGATAGTGGATACAATTTACATTTAATTTCATTTATTTTAATGAATTTTTCCTTATTTTTACATTATGTAACTATACATAATAATGTAAATTGATGAAATAATTTAAGGTAACATGAAGTAATGACAAGATAAACCATTAGAAGCTTGAATATGTGGAGAAATTAAATAAAAGGGTATGAAAACTGTGTTGGTCGAATTGGTACCCTAAGTTCTCGATGACGTACCTTGTTACTGCTTACTATGAATAGCTCCCTATTCTCATCATTATTCATATTAAGACATAAACATATATATATATATATATATATATATATATATATATATATATATATATATATAGCAACACTCAAGCATTTATGGTCTATAATATAGTATAGACATGAACAAATAGGCAAATAGGTTCCTATACCTCAATGCTAATCATAATTCTTCTTATGACCTCGAGGGCATTCGAGCTTCTACTGTTTCATAATTATACATAAGTCTTGTTGGCCTATTCTTTTATCTTAGATTTTCAACCTTGCAACAATTATCTTATTACAACTAGGTTAAGTCGCAATATTTGGATAGAATCATCCTTTGACCTAGTACATACTTCATAACGACTTGCAAGACATATTAATTGGTATATCTTTTAAGTTACTATGTTGCCTCATGCTCTCTCTTTAGATGTATGCCCATTAAGCCTTAAAATACTTCTTAATAACATATCTCATATTAGCATCCCCATGTACAAAGCCCTACAATTAAAAGTTCAAGTGGTCTTTATATCGTGACTACAGAGGTTTCTTATAAAACATTTCAATCTTCTATGTATATACTTAGGGATTCTCTAAATAAATGATGTTGCCTTATACAACATATTGATGGCTTAGATGACTTATAATTTAGCTCAATACCTTCCCTTTATAATTTCATTCATATCCTTCAAATTTCGATAATAACCTAATAACATACTATACATAACTATATTATTCCAACACCCACAACAAAACTCATGGTTAACTTGGTTCTCTCAATTATTCACCCCATAACATTGGTTCATAAGTTAATGAATGTTTTGTAGCTTGGGTACATAAGAACTATTTAAAAGAGGATGTATAAGTGGCTGGGCATTTTATGAGAAACAACAACCAAGTGGCCAAGCACGACTCGTGAAGGCCTTCATGAGTTGGACAAAAATGCACGACTCGTGAAGCCATTCATGAGTAGGTAGAAAGGCAAACTAGGTTCACTAGTCGTGAAGGAATGTTCAACTCGTAAAGGGACTCACGAGTGAAAGGATGAGATTCACGAATTGTGAAGAAGTTCTCGAGTGAAGAAAAATGGGTAATGTTCATGACTCGTGAAGGGGTTCACAAGTGAAAGAAAGAGGTGCACGAATTGTGATAGACTTCACGACTCAATCACAACTCGTGAAGAAGTTCACGACTCGTGAAGAATGTCATGACTCGACACCATAAGAAAGAACATTCCCATTACCAAAAATAGATCGATATGATCTCTGATCAAACGCAAGCAGAAATAATCCCCTAAGCCAAAAGATCTTTAAAAACTTATTTTAAAACAAACAATCCTTCCTTACTCATCTTAAAGAAAATAATCTTTCATTGCTCATTTAAGAATCTAAGCAATATAACCCTAATCTCTATAAATCTATCCACAGATAACATAAAATCTCAGTAATTTCCATACTTGGTTTTTGAAGATTCAAACCTCCCTCACTTCTCTTCATTCATCCCCTTTACTCTTAATTCCCTTCTTCTCTTTCATGAGGTTGAAACACCCAAAACCCTAGGTTTTTCTTCTTCAATCCCGTAACCAAGAGAGAGAGAGATCTTAAATGCCCATCTCCATCACTCCCAAAAACCCTAATTTATAGTGGGATAAATATCTCACCAAGGAAATTCCCACTATACCCTTATGCACAATTGAACCCCCATTGTTTCAATTTCTTTGAACTTAACCCCAAGACTTTCTAATTCACTTTAATTTATAATTTAAATTTACTCATATACTTATATGCTAAAATTACCAAAATACTCCTCTTAGGACTTAATCTCGATAATTGAAAAATAAAATAATTTTGCCTTAATTAACGGTAATCCTCATTAATTAACTATAATCCGATTAGGGTCATGATTGGATCCTTACACTATATGCTTATGCTTGTCTGTTATGATGTTAAAGTATATAATTACCATGTTGTATACATTTACAGTTACTTGTATTGCTAACTGAGATTGAATATACATGTATATTTACCAGAAATTGTGTTTCTTTTTATATGATTATATATGTGCAAGATTGTATAGTAAAAGTAGAAGCATGATAATTGAAAGGTATAGTAATATAGTAATGCCTACAAATAGAGTTCAATTGTGGATAGATATGCATGCCTATAGGGATATAGTTGCAGCTGCTATAGTTTGATCCCATTTGGGATAATAGGTTGACCCTGTTTGGTTCATTCAATCCTTTTCTTGTGTAGATTACTCATTGGAGGTGTTCGATTTTGGACACTGTGGTTTGCGACAACCGGATGAGAAGGAAAATCAATTGTTCAACAAAAATCAAAAGTGATTTTTCTTATTCCATTTAATATATATATATATATATATATATATATTGTAAATTCATGGCAAGATCAGATCTATTGGTTAAAAAATTTTAAATTTCGCTTATGTATGAGATGCATGTAACCGATAATTCCCAACATGGTATCAGAGTCTTGGTTTTGTCATGAATCTACAATTCTATATTTTTTTGTGGAATAGTTTTTGTTTTTGAGTTATTTATTTCATGAACTTTAAAATATTAGATTTGATTGTTCATAAGTGCGAAATATTGATTTCTGGATATATGTGATCAAATATATAAAACGAAAAATAAAATCGATTCTTTTGAGAAAAGAATCATAGAGAATTGTGTGAATGACTTTTATTTTTCAATAAAGTTTAGGGGTTGTTCTAAATTAATTTTTTATTAATCCACTCTAAAATTATTTTGATGATAATTTATGTGTTTAATATGTGATATTAAGCCATAGGATCAAACAAAATTCAAATCGAACAAGTTTTGCATGAAAACTAGTTTAGTCAAAAAGTTCGATAAATTGGTGTTCTTCGTGTGTTCTTGGTATGTTATTGGTGTTTTCATGTTTAGAATAATTTTTAATCTTTTAAATCTGATATATCTGATATATTAGTATGTTTTTAATTAATTGGATTAATTAAAATGGGCCTTGAATTAATTGGATTAATTTTAATTCATTAAAACCACTTAATAAGCTTAATTATGTTTACGAACTTGATTTAAATTAGTGAATGACTTGATGGGCCCATGGATCTGATTTAAATTAAATATTATAAACTATAATTAAGTTTATTAATGGTTTTTAAGGGCTGGAGTGGGCTTGGCTCATTCCAAAAGGAAATAGTCCAATAGACACAAAACTAGTTTGTGTGTGAACACATCTTAGGGTTTATTGTGTGGGTTTTGGCCTACCCTTGTTTTAAGACCAAAATTAATTTTTTAATTATTTAATGTGATTAATTAATTAAATAATCAATTTATAATTAATTAATAATCAATTGGATTGATAATTAAGGCAAGAACACATGCATGCAAAAAGGTTTTCTAAAATGAAAGTTTCCAAAATGGAAAAAATTTTCCTAATTTGATCACATTATTAAAATAACTCAAAAGTATGTTTCAAGAGTTGAAACAAAGTTAGTATTCCATTATATATTTTTATTTTATGCATTAGAAATGCATATAAGGGTGTATGATTGGCATGATGGATAGTTATGGACAAAGGCCCAACGTGATTCAACATAATGCATGTGATGCGGAACCCCAGCCTATATGCTAAACTAGAACGCCAACATACCATGAATATTGAACATAAATAAGATAATAAACCCCCAATCTAAAGAACCCCCAAACAAGATTGATTGGAAACGCTTATGATAGATTGATTTAGAAAACAAGAAGAAGAAGAATCAAGCATACATTAATCATGCAAATAGCCTAAGTCTAATTCTTCATGCAATAGCAAGAATCAATAATAAATTAACTCTCACAAATTAGGCCAAGAAAAAGAAAATTCTCATTAATCAAAATTCAAGTGTCTTACAAATGAAGAATTCAGCCCTTTATATATGCTAGGCAGCCACCCCTCCCTAGATGAATTAAAATCAAACACTAACTTTAAGAGATAAATAATGAAATAAATAACAAAGATAATTCCTAACCTTTATCTACATGTATTTGGCCATAATATGGACTAAGTACATGAAGAAATAAAGATAAATACAATCTAAAAATAATCCTAAAAGCTGGTGATAAATATGCATGATTATCCTAAGAAAATGAAGGAATGAATGTAGACTTAATCTTGGCTAAAAATGGATTTCGGCCAGCCCTTTAAAGATATGGTCAAGCTATTATTTCTCCCTCAAACTCTACTTAATAATATCCCAAAATAATAAGTATTTATCAAGGAAAATCCATTCCTAAAATTTAGGACCCTAAGTTCACCAATGTAGGCCTAAACCTAAATCTGATCCAAATCCATTAAAATTCAATTCTCCCATGTAAAATTCGGCCCCCTTAGGTATTCTAAGCCTCAAATAGTTATTTTGGCCCAACTCTTTAGAAGAGATAAGCCTAACTTTAGCCTACCCACTTAAACTACCCAAAACAATAAAATAAGCCCAAAATAAAGCAAACCTATTCTAATAAAGCCCAATTCATTTTCCTAGGTTCTAGGCTGCCCAAATATACTTTATTAAATGTTACATAAGGAATAGAAACTAAATAAAGTAGCTTGAAGGCCCATCGCACCATTCGGCCTAAACTTGTCTTCATAGTCCAATTTAGCTTCTTTCTCTTCTTGAACTTGCATCTTCTCCACATAAGGTCTCATGAATGCTTGTAAGACTTCTTTAAGCTTCTTTAACCTTGCTCTTATTATTGGTCCTTGAGAAAGTGCTAGTTCATCTCTCTTGTTGTCGGCGTGCTTAGTCATGCGCATATCATCCCCTCTCTTTTCGGAAAAGATTCGTCCTCGAATCTTTGTCTTGTTCAAGTTGGGAATTGAAACTTGAGGAATAAATTCATCTTCATAAATGATCTTTGGGATAGGTGGAAATAATATGAACTCTTCTTCAGCAAAAAAACTCATCATGTTCCTGCAATTTGACGAAGAAACTAGGCAAAATATGGTTAGTCATTGTTACATCTTTGTGAATGTGATTATTATTTCCTTCGTTTCCCATGTGCAATTCCTCCACCTTAAGCAATAGAGGAGCAATTGTAACTTGTTGATCTTCCATCTTAACTAAACAAACTTCTTCATTCTCATTCAAACAATCAACAACATCTTTTCTTTCAATTATTTCTTCATCACTCACAACATCAATATCAAAGAAAACTATATCAATAGTGTCCCCTTCAGCTTCATAATTTTTTTCTTCTACCTTTCTCTTTTCTTTGTTATTTTCCAATCTACTTACTTGTTTGAACCATTGTTTAAATTACAATTCTATATCATTAAGGTCTTGCCTTAACAACTTCACACTTTCCTTTATCCCATTTATTCTTGTTTTTCTCTCAACTTATAAATTGATATCTCACAATTGCACTTCAGAAACAACTCAAACAAATATGCACAATTAAGTAATTTGATTGAGGGAACGATGAAAAAACCTAACAAGAACAACAAAGATACTAATTCTAGAGGCAAATTGACCTATTTGAACAAAAATCAGAAATTAGTACACAAGAAGAAGATTTCATGCACTATAATATATATAGATGTTCAACAACGTGCAATATGTCAAACTAGTGTAATTGAAACCAAAAATAGCTTAGACACACAAATTAGAAACTTAGAATGAAGAAAATGGACAAGATGGATGCACTTAAATGCGATGTTTAACTAAACCTAATGATTAGTTTAAACAAATTTGATGTAAGACTCAACAAAAAAAATCAAAGAAAGCATGCAATAAACACAACCCAAATCCAAAATTAGGAGTACTAACCTGGTCTTGAAGAAATCAAACCAATTGTGAAAGTTCTAACTCCAATTCTTGCTTGATTGATCAAAACTTACTCCAAGTGGTGTAGGGCACTTTGTAGATCAAAATTATATCCAAACCAAGTTCAACCACTCAAAGATTGCAAATTATATGCTTGATATATTCAATGGCAAATTCGGATTCAACAAGAACACAAGATTCATCAATTGATCAAATATGATCTTAACAAGATAGTAAATCCGAACTGATAACAAGGTTGTTTCTAATTGATTTTTTTTCTTTTTTTTTTGTAACTTTAATCAAACTAATGATCAAATACTTAAAGATAGGTAATTAACATAATAGAGTAAGAACCAAATAAGGAACTAGATGCAAGATCCTATTCGGCTAAAATAGAAAATTAAAGTTTAAAAGCAAAAATTAAAGGATAGTTAAGAATTTACCCCTTAGCCTATGCTCTGATACCAATTGATGCGGAACGCCAGCCTATATGCCAAACTAGAACGCCAACATACAATGAATATTGAACATAAATAAGATAATAAACCCCCAATCTAAAGAACCCCCAAACAAGATTGATTGGAAACGCTTATGATAGATTGATTTAGAAAACAAAAAGAAGAAGAATCAAGCATACATTAATCATGCAAATAGCCTAAGTCTAATTCTTCATGCAATAGCAAGAATCAATAATAAATTAACTCTCACAAATTCGGCCAAGCCAAAGAAAATTCTCATTAATCAAAATTCAAGTGTCTTACAAATGAAGAATTCAGCCCTTTATATAGGCTAGGCAGCCACCCCTCCCTAGATGAATTAAAATCAAACACTAACTCTAAGAGATAAATAATGAAATAAATAACAAAGATAATTCCTAACCTTTATCTACATGTATTTGGCCATAATATGGACTAAGTACATGAAGAAATAAAGATAAATACAATCTGAAAATAATCCTAAAAGCTGGTGATAAATATGCATGATTATCCTAAGAAAATGAAGGAATGAATGTAGACTTAATCTTGGCTAAAAGTGGATTTCGGCCAGCCCTTTAAAGATATGGTCAAGCTATTATTTCTCCCTCAAACTCTACTTAATAATATCCCAAAATAATAAGTATTTATCAAGGAAAATCCATTCCTAAAATTTAGGACCCTAAGTTCACCAATGTAGGCCTAAACCTAAATCTGATCCAAACCCATTAAAATTCAATTCTCCCATGTAAAATTTGTCCCCTTAGGTATTCTAAGCCTCAAATAGTTATTTTGGCCCAACTCTTTAGAAGAGAAAAGCCCAACTTTAGCCTACCCACTTAAACTACCCAAAACAGTAAAATAAGCCCAAAATAAAGCAAACCTATTCTAATAAAGCCCAATTCATTTTCCTAGATTCTAGGATGCCCAAATATACTTTATTAAATATTACATAAAGAATAGAAACTAAATAAATTAGCTTGAAGGCCCATTGCACCATTCGGCCTAAACTTGTCTTCATAGTCCAATTTAGCTTTTTTCTTTTCTTGAACTTGCATCTTCTCCACATAAGGTCTCATGAATGCTTGTAGGACTTCTTTAAGATTCTTTAACCTTGCTCTTATTATTGTTCATTGAGAAAGTGCTAGTTCATCTCTCTTGTTGTCGGCGTGCTTGGTCGTGCTCATATCAATATGTTTCGGCCCAATAAGGACTTTCATGTCCTGGCCACTTGTTTCTGGTTTGTATTTCTATTTCAAATTGTAATATTCTATTATGTCTTGGATAAATACCCACCACCACTTCCATCAGATGATGCCATTGATGAGATCAAAGGCACTTATCGAAAATACATGGAGGATAGTGAAGCAGCAGCATATCTGATGTTGGGTGTTATGTTCTCGGAGTTTAAGAAGTAACATGAGATGATGGATGCTAGAACCATCATTTTGCATTTAGAGGAGCTTTATTCTTCTCAGGCTAGAATATAGCAATATGAGATTGCTCGAGCTCTATTTAGTTGCAAAATGGTGGAAGGCACTTCGGTTGCTACTTATGCATTGAACATGTATGGGTATATTGAGCATTTGAGTAGACTTGGCTATGTAATGGATAATAATCTATACATAGATTTAATCTTTTTCTCATTGGCTCCAAGTTATGTACCTTTCGTGCTTAACTTTAACATGAATAAGATCCAAGTGTCCATTCCTGAGTTAATCAACACGCTCAAAACAGCTGATGGATCCTTCAAGAAGGATCCAAAAAGTGTTATGGTTATCACTTCTACTAAAGGCAAGAAGCAGAAGAAGAAGATAACCAATGCTCAGCCAAAGAATAGTGGGATCTCTAAGAAGAAGGTTTCCAAGAAAGAGAATCCCAAAGGAACTTGCTTCCATTGTGGAAAAGATGGTCATTGGAAGCGTAACTGCAAGGCCTATCTAGATTCTCTCAAGGAGAAGAAGCAAGCTAATGCTTCTATTTCAGGTATTCATATGATTGAAATTAATACTTATTCTATTGCTTTAAAACAATCTTCGATATTAGATACTAGATGTGGATATCATTTATGTAATGATCTACAGAGGCTTAGAAGCTTTAGAAGAGTTGGAAAGGCAGAAATATGTTTGCAATCAGCTACTGGACAAAACATCTCTACAACAGTTGTGGGGACTTACCATTTGCCTATTCCAAGTGGATTAATATTGGAATTAAATAATTGTTATTATGTTCCAGCTTTATCCAAAAGTATTATTTATTTTAGCTGTTTATTGAACGATTATGACATTTCTTTAAAGGACAAGTGTTGTTACATTTTTAAGAACAACATGTTTTATACAAAAGCTATCATTGAGAATGGTATATTTGTTTTTTATTTAATTAAAGAAGTGCATAATTTGGATACCAAGAGAATGAAATAAGATAATCTAAATACCTTATATTTATGGCATTGTCGTTTAGGACATATAAATTAGAAAAGCATGACCAAATTACACAAGTCAGGTGATTTGGGATCATTTGATTATGAATCATTTGATACAAGTGAATCTTTTTTATTAGGAAAAATGACAAAAGCTCCCTTTATTAGTAAAGGAGAACGAGCTAAAATGGTTTTGGACTTAATACATTCAGATGTATGTGGTCCAATGACTACGCATGCCAGAGGAGGTTACTCATCCTTCATTACTTTCATAGATGATTACTCCAGATTTGGATATATATATCTAATGAAATATAAATCATAAGCTTTTGAAAAGTTCAAAGCACTCAGAAATGAAGTAGAGAAGAAACTTGGCAAGAGTATTAAAATACTTAGATCAGATCGAGGTGGAGAATACTTAAGCTAAGAATTTCAAGATTATCTTAGGGATAATGGGATTTTATCTCAATGGGCTCCACCATATACACCATAAAATAATGGTGTATTTGAGAGGAGAAATCAAACACTATTAGATATGGTTCGATCCATGATGAGCCGAGCAGACTTACCTAAATCCTTTTGGGGATATGCACTAAAAACTGCTGTTTATGTGTTAAATAGGGTTCCTAGTAAATCGGTTGATGTTACTCCATATGAGATGTGGAATAACAAGAAACCCACACTTTCTCATATGAAAGTATGGGGTTGTCCTGCTTATGTGAAGAGGACAATGTCAGACAAACTAGATGTTAAATCTGACAAATGTTTATTTGTGGGATATCCAAAAGAAATGTTTGGATATTATTTCTACCATCCCTTAGAACAAAAGGTGTTTGTTTCAAGCCATACTGTCTTCTTGGAAAGAGAATTTCTCCTACGAGAGGAAAATGGGAGTAAAATTGAACTTGGTGAAATTCAAGACCCACAAATAGAAGTAGATCAACTGATTGAACCTGAGACTGAATTTCATAATGATGAGATTATATTTGAACCTAATTATACATAAAATCCTAGAAGATCTACTACGATGTGTTCTATCCCTGTGAAATATGGATTTCACATTGATTTGGATGGAGGCATAAATAAAGTAGAGAACAATGAGCCCACAAGCTATCAAAAAGTTTTGAACAGTTCAGAATATGATTTATGGGTTAAGGCTATGTAGGTTGAAATGGACTCCATGGATGAGAATAAAGTATAGACTTTAACTCAACCACCTGAAGGGATAAAACCCATAGGGTGCAAATGGGTCTTCAAAAAGAAGATCGACATGGAAGGTAATATAGTTACCTATAAAGCGCGCTTAGTAACAAAAGGCTATCATAAAAAAAAGGTATTGACTATGATGAAACCTTTTCTCCTGTAGCAATGCTTAAGTCTAAAAGAATACTTTTAGCCATTGTAGCTCATTATGATTATGAGATTTGGCAAATGGACGTGAAGATAGCTTTCCTAAATGGAAATCTGACTGAGGATGCGTATATGACACAACCAGAAGGGTTCATAATAGGAAATGGCGAAATAGTATGCAAGCTTCAAAGATCCATTTATGGATTAAAGCAAGCCTCTAGGAGTTGGAATATATGATTCAATGAGACAATCAAAGAGTTTGGTTTCTCACAGAATGAAGATGAACCTTGAGTATATAAAAGGGTTAGTGGGACTGCAATTGTCTTCCTAGTTCTACATGTGGATGACATATTGATCATGGGAAATGATATTTCTCTTCTCCAATCTGTTAAAATATGGTTATCCAAGAAATTCTCCATGAAAGACGTTGGAGAAGCATCTTATATTCTAGGAATAAAGATCGTAGAGTTAGATCCAATAGGTTGCTAGGTCTTTCTCAAGTACATATATAGATAAAGTATTAAAAAGGTTCAATATGGATCTCTCTAAAAAAGGTTTTATACCCATGGTGTATGGGAAATACTTTTTTAAGTTTATATGTCCTCAGACACTAGAGGATAGAGAGAGCATGAGTAGAATACCATATGCATTTGTAATTAGTTCTATCATGTATGCTATGCTATGTACTCATCAAGATGTAGCTTTTGCTTTGAGTGTCACAAGCAGATTCCAATCCAATTTTGGAGAGGAACACTGGGCAGCTACCAAGAATATTCTTAAGTACTTAAAAAGGACTAAGAATATATTATTTTTATATGGGGAGGGCAGTTTGAAAGTAAATGGGTATATAGATGCCAGCGCTTCCAATCTAACAAAGATGATTATAAATCACAGTCTGGTTTTGTATTCATAATAGGAGGAGGGGAAGTAAGTTGGAAGAGCTCCAAATAAGAAACAACTATAGATTCCACGACAGAAGCTAAGCATATTGCTGCTTTGGAAGCAGACAAAGAAGTATTTTGGATTAAAAAGTTCATATCTGAACTAGGAGTGGTGCCTAGCATTGTTGATCTGATTCCTTTATATTGTGACAATAATAGAGCCATTGCGCAACCAAAGGAACCACGGTCTCATCAAACATCCAAGCATGTTCTCAGAGGCTACCATCTCATAAGGGAAATAGTAGCAAGAAATGATAATGTGGTGGATCCCCTCACTAAAGCACTTTCCCAGATAAAGCACGAACACCATATAAATAGCATGGGTCTAAGACATATGAGTGATTGGCTCTAGTGCAAGTGGGAGATTGTTAGAGACTATGCCCTATAGCCCATGTAATAGGGATGTATTTCATATGTATGAATTCATATTCTCAATAAAAGGCATCATTTATTTATTAATGCTATGTTTAAATACATGAGTTTGTAAATGTTAAATTAAAAAATAAAGTCCTAGATATTAAAAACACAGTGAAAAAGCAATCATGAAGTGTTCATGATATGAGATGTCTATTGCATGCAAATGTGTTAATATCTAAATATCCCTAGTCATAGAATTAACAAGATAAGACATTGTTAATTCGGATAGACTAGTACATGTTATGCTTCTTGAATGGTTCAAGTAGTGGTTCTCATAACTGTGATTATGAAAGATAATCAAAGCTAACATGTGGATGCTTGTTAGAAGAATAAGTTCATTGGAGACCTGTAAAGAGAATCCTCACATGGATATTAAATCTATGTCAGTAAGGAATCTCTTCATCGCTGTTGTGCAAGTATCCTTAGACTTGAGATCACTAAGGTTATCTTAAAGAGCAAGTGGTATACTTTAACTCCTTAACTGATTACTTCTAACAGGGGGTGAACATAGTTAGGAGGTTGGGTATATCATGACCTACTTGAAGTTAGTTGAGTGATCAATAAAGGATTCACCATCCCAGATTTATTAACGGAAGCTATCTCGCATGATTATATAATTGCCTTGTTCAAAAAATCTCTAGCCAGAGTAATATGCCAAAATGGATAGAGATCCATGATGGGCATTTTGGGAATAATGGTTAAATTAATAGAACATACATAATTAGATTTATATGAGTTGACAGAAATCCGTACTCAGAATCTAATTGAGATAAGAGTGGTGAAAGGAGTAATTGCACGGTAACTGTTTCTATGGAAGGGTATAGTCAAACCACTTGACTTTCCTGACATTTGGGTATTCATAATGCCTAGCTAGATGCCACTCATGACTTGTATCATAAATATCAATAAGAATTGGTAAAATGATTTAAAGGAGTTTAAATCATGTGAGTTTTGAATAAAACTAACAATTATGTATTATATTGCCAATATGGACAGGAACCCAATAGGTCACACACATATAGAGGAAAGGATAAAATGGTAAAATTAAAAGGATAATAATATTTGATATTATTATTGGAATAGAGAAATGAATAAGAGAATAATTAATTAAAGAGTTTAATTAATTGTGATCAAGTAAAATTATTTGTAGAACTTTTTATAAATGTTCTGTAAAATAGACCTAATTGAAATAATATATTTCATAATTAATTATTATTAGATTATAAGTGTTATAGGGCTGATATAATAATTAATATATCCATTGGAGAAATTTAAAGAGGGCCAAGGAAATGACTTTGGCGCAGAAACCCTCCAAAGGAAGGGTTTCATGCCAACTTCAAACAGAAGGCCTTAGAGGCCTGATTTTTGGACCAAAATAAATTAAATATATTTCATAAGTATTATGGAGCCTACATATTTAATTTGGATGGATTTGGAATTCATTTGGGTGATTAAATCCAAGTATATGCACAAAGGGCCTAGTTTGTGGGTTTTGCGCATAGTCTTTTGTGAAAGGACTTAAATTAGATTTAATTGAGCCCAAATAAATTATTAATAATTTCAGAAGCCCATTTAATATTTCTCCAGCTATTTTAGAGAGCTCAATCCTATTATGAAGTTGGATTTTTAACCTAACTATAAAAATCCAAGTGATAGGGTTTTAGGGTAACAAGGTGAACAATTAAGAGAAAAAGTTTTTCTCTCATTCTCTAACCCTAGCTGCCACTTACCCCTTGCTAGCATCAAGGGGATTTCAGCCAGCCCCTTGTTTCCTCCATTGTTGGTTCATTCAATCCTTCTCTAGTATGGATTACTCATTGGAGGTGTTCGATTTTGGACACTATGGTTTGTGACAACCAGGTGAAAAGGAAAATCAATTGTTCAACAAAAATCAAAGATGATCTTTCTTATTCCCATTTATATATATATATATATATATATATATATATTGTAAATTCATGGCAAGATCAGATCTATTGGTTAAAAAATTTTAAATTCTACTTATGTATTAGATGCATGTAACCGATAATTTCCAACAGGATAAGCAATCTAAAAGGGTCATCCAAGTGGTAGAAGATATGATGAAAGGATGTTCTCTAGATTTTTCAGAAAGGTGGGATAGATATCTTGTCTTATTGGAGTTTGCATATAATAATAGTTATCAAAGAAGCATTGGTATGGCACCGTATAAGGCTTTGTGTGGCAAAAAATATAAAACTCCAGTTTGCTGGATGGAATTAGCTGAACATAAAATGATTGGTCCTGATATTATTAAAGACATGGAGGAAAAAGTATAGGTTATTAAATAGAGACTAAAAGTAAAGAGAAAAGATATTGAGTATCAGGTTGGTGATAAGGTATTTTGGAAAGTGTCTCTTTGGAGAAATGTAGTAAGATTTAGAAAGAAAGGTAAACTTAGTATGAGATATATTGGTACTTATTAAATTCTTTAAAGAGTTGGACCATGGCATAAAGATTGGCTCTTCCAATGGAATTAGCCAAATTGTATGATGTGTTTTACGTATATATGTTGCGTATATGTCATTCAAATGAATCCCATATGCTACTGATACAAGACATTCAAGTACAACTAGATTTCTCTTATGATGAAGAATTGAAGCAGATTTTGGGTAGAGAAATCAAACAGTTAATAAACAAGCAAATTCCCTTATCAACGTGCTTTGGAAATATCATGGTGTACAGAAGTAACTTGAGAACCAGAGGCAGTCATGAAAGAGTAGTATCCCCAATCGTTTAAAATAGGTATAAATTTTGAGGATAAAATTATTTAACAGGGAGATACTTGTAAGGCCCTCACTTTTACCCTAATAAGATTATACATGAACTATTTGAAATTTATATTTAATCAATGTTTAATTAAATAGTAAAATAAATATTTTAAATTTATATTTAATCAATGTTTAATTAAATAGTAAAATACATATTAGGGTCAAATGGGTGAAGTGGTAATTCTTGTATTATGTTATGCATATGTGTAATTAAGGCATAGTAATAATAACAAGGGTGCAATCAAAAGAAGGAAAGTAAGTTTGGGGTTAAAATTGAAAGAATGGAAAATTGAGGATA
This sequence comes from Excoecaria agallocha, assembly GCA_037975025.1. Classification (NCBI taxonomy): domain Eukaryota; kingdom Viridiplantae; phylum Streptophyta; class Magnoliopsida; order Malpighiales; family Euphorbiaceae; genus Excoecaria; species Excoecaria agallocha. Next base: position 25,714,835 of record CM075817.1, read on the forward strand.
GATATATTATAGGAGAATTAAAGAAGGAACTTTTCCTTTGTCACTTAAATCTAGAATCTATATAAAGGAGAGAGAAAAATGTGTTAGTGCGATTAATTTGAGGGCTGGGTTGGCAAAGCTCAAGGAAGAGGAAACTAAAATGCAAATTTTCATTCTCTTCATTTTCTCTCACTAAAAAGTTATAATCTCTCTCTAGTTTCTATTTTTGTTAAGTCAAGAAAGTGATTTATTGTGGTTGGAGTTCTAAGTTAATGAAATCCCTTTCATCTTCATTATCATCTTCTTCTTAAACAAGTTAAAGGAATTTGTATGTAAGAATTTTCTTGGGTATTCTTAGTTATAATTGACTCTTTGTTAAAAATGAGGTGAACAAGAATAAGGGGAAGGAAGTCTTGAAGGCTTGAAGGTTGAATTTTGTGGATTTAATCCAAGGTATAGGAACTTGATGTGATTATTGACATGCATGTGTGATTTTGGTAGATTTTGATGAAACCCAAAGAAAAAATTAATAAATAAGATAAGGATTTTCTACTTGTGTTTATGTATATAGGCTTAATTAAAAAATTAAGTTGGATTGTTGAATAAAGTATAATGAAATTAAAGCATACATGCATAGATTTGTTGGGAATTATCGGTTATATGCATCTCATACATAAGCAGAATTTAAAATTTTTAACCAATATATCTGATCTTGCCATGAATTTACAATATAAATATTAATGAGAATAAGAAAAATCACCTTTTATTTTTGTTGTACAGTTGATTTTCCTTCGCACCAGGTTGTCGCAAACCACAATGTCAAAAATCGAACACCTCCAATGAGTAATCCACACTAGAGAATGATAGAATGAACCAACAATTGGTAGAAAACAAGGGCTGGCCGAAAACCCTAGAAGCTAGCTTTGGGAGTGGTGGCTAGGGTAGAGAGTGTTGGAGTTTAACGATTACATGCATCACATACATGAGTGGAATTTTAAAATTTTTAACCATTAGATCTGATCTTGCCATGAATACACAATATAACTATATGAGAATAAGAAAAATCACCTTTGATTTTTGTTGAACAGTTGATTTTACTTCGCATCACGTTGTTGAAAACCACAGTGTCCAAAATCGAACACCTCCAATGAGTAATCCACACTAAAGAAGGATAAATTGAACCAAAAAATTGATATCAAACTAGGGCTGGCCGAAGTTCCAAGAAGCTAGCTTGGAGGTGGTGTAAAAGAGAGAGAGAGGATAAGAGAAAAGGTCTTTCCTTTTTGTTTAATCACTTAACCCTAATTTCTTATTAGTTGGCCTTTTATAGTTAGGTTAAAATTCCAACTCATTAATGAGATTGGGCTCTTTAAAATTGCTGGAGAATTATTAATTGGGCCTCTAGAATTAATTATAATCATTTGGGCTTAATTAAATCCAATTTAAACCTTTTCATAAAAGACTATGCACAAAACCCACAAACTAGGCCCTTTGTGCAACTAATTGGATTTAAATACCCAAATGGATTCCAAATCCAACCAAATTAAATATTTGAGTTCCATAACACTTATTTAACATATATAAATTAATTTGGTGCAAGAAAAATACCTCTAAGGCCTTCTGTATGGAGTTAGCGTGTGGCCCTCTACAGAAGGGCTTCCACACCAGCTCCATTCCTCTGGCCCCTTTATAACTCCTCCAATGGACTTATTAATTAATATATTAGTCCTATAACACTTATAGTAGTCCTATAATACTTATAAGACAATAATAATTAATCATGAAGTACATTATTTCAATTAGGTCCAACTTACAGAACATTTCTCAAAAGTTTCGCGAACAATTTTACTTGATCATAATTAATTAAACTCTTTAATTAATTATTATCTTATTCACTTCTCTATCCTCATAATAATATCAAATATTATTATCCTTGTCATTTTACCATTTTATCCTTTTTCTCTATATGTGTGTGACCTATTGGGTTCCTGTCCATGTTGGCAATATAATATGCAATTGTGAGTTCTATTCAAAACTCACATGATTTAAACTCCTTTAAATCATTTTATCAATCCCTATTGATATTTTGATACATCATTATACAAGTCATGATTGGCCTTTAACTAGGTATCATGAAAACCCAAATGTCAGGAAAGTCATATGGTTTGACTATACCCTTCCATAGAAACAGTTACCGTGCAATTACTCCTTTCACCACTCTTATCTCAATTAGATTCTGAGTTTGGATTTCTGTCAACTCATATAAATCTAATTATGTATGTTCTATTAATTTAACCATTGTTACCAAAATGCCCTCCATGGATCTCTATCCATCTTGGCATTTTACTCTGGCCAGAGATTCTCTGAACAAGGTAATTATAGAATCATGCGAGATAACTTCCCTTATTAAATCTGGGATGGTGAATCCTTTGTCAATCACTCAACTATCTTCAAGTAGGTCAAGATATACCCAATCTCCTAACTATGTTCACTCCTAGTTGGAAGTAATCAGTTATGGAGTCAAAGTATACCACTTGCTATTTAAGATAACTTTGGTGATCTCAAGTCTAAGGATACTTGCACAACCGCTATGAAGGGATTCCTCACTGACATAGATTTAATATCCATGTGAGGATTCTCTTTGCAGGTCTCCAATGAACTTGTTCTTCTAACAAGCATCCACATTTAGCTTTGATTATCTTTTATAATCACAGTTATGAGAACCATTGCTTCAACCATTCAAGAAGCATAACATGTGCTAGTCTGTCCGAATTAACAATGTCTTATCTTGTTAATTCTATGACTAGGGATATTTAGATATTAAAACATTTGCATGCAATAGACATCTCATATCATGAACACCTTAATGATTGCCTTTGCACTTTGTTTATAATATCTAGGACTTTATTTATTAATTTAAGATTTACAAACTCATGTATTTAAACATAGCATCAATAAATGAATGATGCCTTTTATTAAGAATATAAATTTTATAAAAATTAAAAACATCTCTATTACATGGGCTCTAGGGCATACTCCCTAACAGAGAGAAAAAGAGAAGAAACTTTTCTTAAGTGTTCACACACTTTTAACCCTAATTCCCATCACTTGGATTTTTATAGTTAGGTTAAAAATCCAACTTCATAATGGGATTGGGCTCTTTAAAATTGCAGGAGAATTATTAATTGGGCTTTTGGAATTATTTATAATTATTTGGGCTCAATTAAATCCAATTTGAGCCCTTTCACAAAAGACTATGCACAAAACCCACAAACGAGGCCCTTTGTACATATACTTGCATTTAATTACCCAAATGAATTCCAAATCCAACCAAATTAAATATATAGGCTCCATAAAACTTATGTAACATATTTAATATATTTTCGTCCAAGAAATAGGCCTCTAAGGCCTTTTGTTTGGAGTTGGCGTGTGGTCCTTCTTCTGAAGGGTTTCTGTAATTCCTCCAATGGATCTATTAATTATTATATATGCCTTATAACACTTATAGTCCAATAATAATTAATTATGAAATACAATATTTCAATTAGTTCTAATTTTACAGAACATTTCTCAAAAGTTTCGTGAATAATTTTACTTGATCATAATTAATTAAATTCTTTAATTCTTTATTATCTTATTCACTTCTCTATCCCCATAATAATATAAAATATTATTATCCTTATCATTTTACCATTTTATCCTTTTTCTCTATTTGTGTGTGACCTATTGGGTTCCCGTCCATATTAACAGTATAATATGTAATTATAGTTCTATTCAAAACTAACATGATTTAAACTCCTTTAAATCATTTTATCAATCCCCATTGATATTCTTGATACATTATTATACAAGTCATGATTGGCCTCTAGCTAGGCTTTATGACTACCTAAATGTCAAGAAAGTCAAGTGGTTTGACTATACCTTTCCATAGAAACTGTTACCGTGCAACTACTCCTTTCACCATTCTTATCCTGATTCGATTTTGAGTATGGATTTCTGTCAACTCATATAAATCTAATTATGTATGTTCTATTAATTTAACCATTATTCCCAAAATGCCCTCCATGGATCTCTATCCATCTTGGCATATTACTCTGAACAAGGCAATTATAGAATCATGTGAGATAACTTCCCTTGTTAAATCTGGGATGGTGAATCCTTTGTCAATCACTCAACTATCTTGAAGTAGGTTATGATATACCCAATCACCTAACTATGTTCACTCCCAATTGGAAGTAATCAGTTATGGAGTCAGAATTTACCACTTGCTACTTAAGATAACTTTGGTGATCTCAAGTCTAAAGATACTTGCACAACCGCTATGAAGAGATTCCTCACTAACATAGATTTAATATCCATGTGAGGATTCTCTATACAGGTCTCCAATGAACTTATTCTTTTAACAAGCATCCACATGTTAGCTTTGATTATCTTTCATAATCATAGTTAGGAGAACCACTGCTTGAACCATTCAAGAAGCATAACATGTGCTAGTTTGTCCGAATTAACGATGCCCTATCTTGTTAATTCTATGACTAGGGATATTTAGATATTAACACATTTGCATGCAAAAGACATCTCATATCATGAACAATTTCTTGATTACCTTTGCATTGTGTTTATAATATCTAGGACTTCATTTATTAATTTAAGATTTAAAAACTCATCTGTTTAAACATAGCATTAATAAATGAATTATGCCTTTTATTAAGAATATAAACTTATACATATGAAATACATCCCTATTACATGGGCTCTAGGGCATACTCTTTAACAATCTCCCACCTGCACTAGAGCCAATCACATATATGTCTTAGACCCATGCTATTGATATGGTGATCATGCTTAATCAGGGAAAGTGCTTTAGTGAGGGGATCCACCACATTATCATCTGTGGGAACCCTTTCTATTTTCACATCATTTCTAGCTACTATTTCCCTTATGAGATTGTAGCATCTGAGAACATGCTTGGATCGCTAATGAGATCATGGTTCCTTTGCTTGTGCAATGGCTTCATTGTTGTCATAATATAAAGGAATCAGATCAACAATGCTAGGCATCACTCCTAGTTTAGTTATGAACTTTTTGATCTAGACTGCTTCTTTGGTTGCTTCCGAAGCAGCAATGTACTCAACTTCTGTCATGAAATCAGCAGTTGTTTCTTATTTGGAACTCTTCCAACTAACTGCTCCTCTTTCCATTATGAACACATAACAAGACTGTGATTTACAATCGTCTTTGTCAAATTGGAAGCTTGCATCTGTATACCCATTTACTTCCAAACTGCCCTCTCTATATACCAAGAATAAATCCTTAGTCCTTCTTAAGTACTTAAGGATATTCTTGACAGCTGCCTAGTGTTCCTCTCCAAAATTGGATTGGAATCTGCTTATGACACTCAAAGCAAATGCTACATCTGGACGTGTACATAATATAACATAACATACATGATAGAACCAATTGCAGATGAATATGGTATTCTATTCATGCTCTCTCTATCCTCTAGTGTCTGCGGACACATAGACTTAGAAAGGTGTTTCCCATGCACCATGGGTATAAACCATTTCTTAAAGAGATCCATATTGAACCTCTTCAATACTTTATCTATATATGTACTTTGAGATAGACCTAACAACCTATTGGATCTATCTCTATAGATCCTTATTCCCAAAATATAGGATGCTTCTCCAAGGTCTTTCATGGAGAATTGCTTGGATAATCATATTTTAACAGATTGGAGAAGAGAAATGTCATTTCCCATTATCAATATGTCATCTACATATAGAACTAGGAAGACAATTGCACTCCCACTGACCCTTTTATACACACAAGGTTCATCTTAATTCTATGAGAAATAAAACTCTTTTATTGTCTCATTGAATCGTATGTTCTAGCTCCTAGAGGCTTGCTTCAATCCATAAATGGATCTTTGAACCTTGCATACCTTTTCGCCATTTCCTGATGTGAACCCTTCCGATTGTCTCATATACACATCCTCAGTCAGATTTCCATTTAGGAAAGTTATCTTCACATCCATTTGCCAAATCTCATAATCATAATGAACTACAATGGCTAAAAGTATTCTTATAGACTTAAGCATCGCTACAGGAGAAAAGGTTTCATCATAGTCAATACCTTCTTTTTTACGATATCCCTTTGGTACTAAGCGAGCTTTATAGGTAACTATATGATACGGATCCAAGAGGGCTATCTCACTACAAAAAAATGGAAATTAGCGACGGCATTTTTCGTCACTAATTGCCAAAATTCTGTCGCTAATATAATTTAGCGACGGCACGACAAACAGTTGCTAATATATTAGCGACGGATCTAAAATTAGTCGCTAATTTAGCGACGAAAATTTTCGTCGCAAATTTTTTTATTTCGTCGCTAATTTATATTCCTAATTAGTCGCCGAATTATAATAATAATATTTAGCGACTAAATTTTCCGTCGCTAATTAAAAATTTAGTGTAAAATTTAGCGACGAAAATTTGTCGCTAATTTGGTCGCTAATTATTTCCGAAATTATATCTATTACATATTAGCGACAGTTTTCTGTCGCATATCCATCGCTAAATTATTGCATAATTTAATTTTTTCTTTTGCTGTATTTTAATTATAGCATAATGAAATTTTTTTTTGTTGTATTTATTAATTTTTCAACCTGTATACAATAATGACATATATATATTATTCCAAAGCATAATATGTTCCAAAACACACACATATATATAGATTCTAACATGACATATTATGTAAGAAATTCAATTTATACCTTGTATTTAAAGTGTAGCTACACATTTCATCAAAACACCATATCCCAATTACAACAAGCTCATGTTCAAAGTAGTAAAGTAACCCATTCTGATTAAAACCATCACAATTGTACTAGAAACAGTGTAAATAGAACAGACACATCATACAATCAAATCATTTATGAAGAACCAATAGATCAAAATGGTGTAAACTTCAAATTTAGGTAAGGTCATCCTCCTCCATTTCCTTAGCCTTCAGCTTCTCTTTCACCCTTAGCAGAAGGGTCGTCTTCCATGGATCTTGTATCAAATCAGAAAATCGAGATTATTACACATGACTTGCTGAGTGATTAAAGAAAACTCATTAAGACTTTTTTTAAGGATAAAATTTGGAAAAGAGATATTGCTTAGAACAGAAACATCTAAAGATTTAGCCTACTACCTCAGCTTATATTTCTATAAACATAATACTTGAGGATTAGAGACAGAAATTTACCAATGGGGTCATGCTATCAAATTCCTTGACAACATCTGTAAACTTGGCAATATCTTCCTCATCAGTGGCAGCTCAACTCTATGTTTGACTACACTATTGTGAACTATTTGGAAATATATTTTTTTCTACATTTACATTTGAACTTGACAAGGGAATTTAAATATGGGTCAATCCAAGCTATCACTTGGGCATTTAACAAATAACAAAAATAAAAAATACTTTATCCATAGGACTTTGAATCTTGAAGGCTGTAAAATATAAGCCAGCATTTGGTGGAAACTGTACAAAGAATCATAAATACTTATGGGTCAATTCATGACGATCTTAAAAAAGAAATATATAATTTAAAATTATAGGAATGGTAAACAAAAATCTAAGAATGGAAATGATATATTTCACTTTCATCGATCTCACAAGGACTCTTTATCACTAACCTTTCATTAGAATCTCTCAAAGATTGAACTACAATATATATTAAATCCGACAATAGTATAAGGGCAAATAAAATTGAAGTAGATCTATTTGTTAATATTATGTATGATAATTATTTTCAAGCTTACACTCTATGCACTTCCTTCACCATAATTAGCACATGCCAAGAACGGGAACACCCTAAGAAGGCAGTGATAATCAAAATGCTAAAAAGATAGTGATTTCAATTTAATTCACCAACACTGGAATTCATTCAAAATCTTTTTTTTCCCTACAATAGGAAATTCATGATAGCAAACAAATAAAATTAATAGAGTAGAAATTCATAACAGCAAACAAATAAATTTAATTCTACTTTTAAATTTATTAGGACTGATGCTAACCTTAAAAAGACCCTTACGAAGAGAGGAGTTTTTTAATTCAATCTAATCTAGTTATATTTATATAACAGAAGAAATTGAATTAGTTTAATGTCACTAGAAAAATTGAAATTCGAAACTTCTGCTCAATTAATATAAAATGCTACTATTTAGTCAGATAACGACATTATTTACTCTCAGTAGGCCTCAATGCACATTGAACTAAAATTTTTTTACCATAAATGCTAACACCACCAGTGAAACAAAAGACAAATAAAACTGAAGTTGCTTTAGCTTCTTATGCCCAATATTCTTTTTTCAAACTCAATAAACAGAAAGAAACTGATTTTGAATTCAACTAATTAATCACACAAGAAAGTACATTCAAAAGTTTTGGTAAATTAATGGAAAAAAAATCAATTCTTTTCAACCACTCTAATTATTTCTCCATTGTATATGAATAAAAAAGACAAGAATTTAAAAGTAAAACTGAAAACAAAACATACTTCCTTAGTAGCGGCAGGAGATTCAACTTCATCAGGAGCATCAGCTTTGCCTCCAATTCTTACTGCAACAGCTTTCTTAAAGAAGCTATCAAAATCAATAATCAATTCAAATCAAAAAAACCAATCAAATAATTCAAAACAGAGAAAGAAACACAAATCATATAAAGCTAACCTTTTGGCAAGACTTAAATACACACTATCGTACCCCATATCAGACGGATTTATCCCCATGATTATACCAAAATAAATCGTTTATATGTTCTTGTTTAACTGTCTAAATACAATGAGAAAAAGAAATATTTTATAATTTGATGATTTATATTTGAACTAAACTAATATTATGCAGTTACAATTGAACACAATATGGCCAAATTAAGGAATATCTAATTATATAACCTTATTCCATTATTGAATGCTCAGCTAAAGCCATACTCTACTCCCATGAGAAAACATGAGAACAGTAGATGTCTAACACCAAATATATATATAAATATAACCTTTATTCATGCATAAATTTGAGCCTAACGAAACTTGAAATGATCCTGAATAAGTTTTGAGTGGGCTATCTCATAGTTATACGAGACTGATTAATATAACCTGATATAGCGGTTCAAGATGATTGTATTTATGACTGAAAACAACTTGGATAAGCACATACCTTACCACTTTTGTAATGAGACATGTCAGCTATGCAGTATCTTTAAATAGATATAAGGCAATGGACAAGGTTTTTTAAGAGTACATCTAATCATAATGTGGAGGCAATATACAATATAACTAAACCCAAAAATGAGATAGCAATCAAGATTAGGATACTTAGCAGCAACAGCAGTAGCACGGCAATGGTTGCTCTGAATTCCACCAATGGTGATAATACAATCAGCACTATTAGCCACTATATCAGCCATCAAAAACTCTTTCTCACTTTATTACCACTCAATTGCATACCGCAGAGATCATCGCGTTATATAAATATAAAAAATAAAGTTAAGCTCATAAAAAATCCATCAAAAATTAAAATTGATCAAGGGAATGAATTGGTAGATCACCTTCAAATAAATCTCGGTGCCTTTGGGCAAATTAGGAAGATTCCAGCGATTAATAGGTACAGGAAGATGACCAAGAGAGAATCGATGAAGTGGAATGGGATTTAGATGAGAGGCCCAAGAAGGAGTGTATGATTTGTGGGTTAGAAATTCCATAGAGCTCTTGAATTTGTTGGTTTCTTCGTCCAATTCCAGTTATGCAAGTCAAAATAATAACAGTTATTGCTAATTTCTAGCAAACTAAATAATTTTGTTGTAATTAAGAAAAGGAAAAGCAAGAAGACCTCGTCGGACCGTCACCGGAGCTTCGCCGGATCCTCGTCGGAGCTCTGCTGATGATGTCTCATGCAGTCATCTCATAGATCGGGATCCCAGTGTCCCTTTTGCGGTGGTCACGTGCTCTGGCACCACACTATTTGGTCCAGATCTGCTCAAAAAGATGCCGCCTTCTCCCATTTCGATCTATTTATTGCAGGTTTTTGGGAAGGGAGAGAGGCTACCAGAGAAATCCCCTCGCCCTTAAGAGCTCGCCAACATTATGTATGTCATCGGTGGCCATCATAGCTCACCGGAGAAAAAGGGGCCACGGTAAGGTGAGGAAGATCGGGGTTGAGAAAGGATGCAGCGAGCAGCGATTCGATAACAGGCTGAGGGAACGTCGACAGTTGGCGGGAGGAAATGCCGATGGGCGGCGAGAGGAAAAGCCGATGGGCGATGGAAGGCCCCATCTACCTCCCCTGCTCCGCTTCTTTCCCGATTCTATCTCCTCTTTCTTTTTTTTTCATGCTTCTAATAAATTTGTGGCCAAAGAAATGGATCTAAAGGATTCTAAGGTCTCGGGATTTGCTATTATTATTATTATTATTATTATTATTATTCAAATGATTATTACACCTTAATTTATTTTAATTTCTTATTATTAGTGCTTAGATCATAGTTTAATTAAAAATTATTAATTTATCAAGTTTGAAATTATATATATTTACTGATCGGATTCTCAATAATTGACCCTCATGAACCGGTATTAAAATATTTTTCACCTATTAAAATATTTTCAAATAACTCAAAGATTTTAGGGCGTTACACCTAAGATATTTACTCCAATAAATACCTACTAAGTTTTTTTTTCTTTTTTCGTTTTATATAAAAAAATACAAATAAATTTTATTCACATGGGATAGGACAAAATATTAACTCCAGTTGAATTAAATGCAGTTGTAATCTGACCATAGGACAAAGAAAATGGCGTTGAACCCCTAACTAATGCAATAATCAGCACACATATGGATTTATCTTTTTATCATCACCTTTTCTATTTATATTTTTCTTCGACAAACAAAATATTTTAATCCTCTTAACTTATCAAAATTTTTCAATTCAGTCACTTAATTGAATTTATGTTCAATTGGGATCTTAAATCTCTAATTAAATGAAATATTTAACTGTTAAATCTTTACTTACACTATTCTGTATAAAAACTAATCTTCACCGTTCAACATTAAAAACAAAAAGTTTTGAACGTAATCTCCAAAAATCAGACCAATCTAACGGTAAATGATTTTCCGATCGTCTTCGTATACAAAACTGGTCATTACGTAAAAAATCCAGAAAATAGCCTCTTTTTTGCAACAAAAACCGAACTTACAGACCTTAAAAACTAATTTCACCGTTCAAAATTAACAACAAGGAGTTTTGAATGTACTCACCAAAAATTAGGCCGATCTAACGGCATATGGTTTTTCAATCGTCTTCACATACAAAATTGGTCATTATGTAAAAAATCCAGAAAACAGCCTATTTTTTGCAATAAAAACTGAACTTACAGATCTTAAAAACTAATCTTCACCGTACAAAATTAACAATAAGGAGTTTCGAATGTACTCACCAAAAATCAGGCCAATCTAACGGTAAATGATTTTTCGATCGTCTTCATATACAAAACTGGTCATTAAGTAAAAAATCTAGAAATAACCTCTTTTTTGCAACAAAAACCGAACTCACAGACCTTAAAAACTAATCTTCACCATTTAAAATTAACAACAAGGAGTTTCGAACGTACTCAACAAAAATTAGGCCGATCTAACGGCGAATGATTTTTCGATCGTTTTCACATACAAAATTGGTCATTATGTAAAAAATTCAGAAAACAACATCTTTTTGCAACAAAAACTAAACTTACAGATCTTAAAAACTAATCTTCACCGTCCAAAATTAACAACAAGAAGTTTTGAACGTACTCACCAAAAATCAGGCCAATCTAACAGCAAATGATTTTTAGATAATTTTCGTATATTATCGTTCTAAGCTAATAATCATGTATTGTTAGAGAATTTGATAATGACCAAGAATATAATTTCACGAAAGATTATTTTATTTTATTTTATTAAATAGTGAATTTCATGCATAATTGAATTATTAGAACTGATAATTGACTAACACGTCTAACAAATACATACATATAAAAAATACTCATTTATTTATGGGTTTGGTTGCATATATTTGATAAGTCATCATTTTGAACTAGTTACACTTTACACCAACCAAACTAACAGTTATTGAGATATTGCAAAAACCATCAACAATATATACAATAGTTATGCCATGAATGTCTTTTTTTATAAATTAAATATAAATTACAAATTTTTTTATTATTATTTTAAATGAAATAATAAATTTTATATTACTTTTTTATAAATATTTATTTTTATTAATCTTGAACACGCAAATATATAATAATCTTAATAATTAGTTTATTAATATTATTATTAAAAATGTAATTTTTCTAAATAAATAAATTTAGATTTTGGTATAATTGTTAAAAAATTATTATCAACTAATAAAATAATTTCTAATTTTCACTTATAAAATAAATTTCTAAAAAAAAATTATTTTTTACTTTATTTGCGACGGATTAGCGACTAAAATTTCATTAGCGACTAAAAAATTTCATTATTTTTTACTTTATTTGCGACGGATCCGCATCACTATATTACCTTTCATGTCGGTCTTCTTTTTGAAGACCCATTTGCACCCTATGCGTTTTATCCCTTCAGGTGGTTGAGTTAAAGTCCATACTTTATTCTCACACATGGAGTCCATTTCAAACTGCATAGCCTTAAACCCTAAATCACGTTCTGAACTGTTCAAAATTTTTTGATAGGTTGTAGGCTCATTGTCTTCTACTACAGTTATGCCTCTATCCAAATCAATGTGAAATCCATATCTCATAGGGATAGAATGCAACCTAGTAGATCTTCTAGGATTTTGTGTATAATCAGGTTTAACTGCAATCTCATCATTATGAAATTCAGTTTCGGGTTCAATCGGTTGATCTTCTTCTATTTATGGGTCTTAAACTTCACCATGTTCAATTTTACTCCCACTGTCCTCTCGTAGGAGAAATTCTCTTTCCAAGAAGATAGCATGGCTTGAAGAAAATACCTTTTGTTCTGAGGGATGATAGAAATAATATCCAAACATTTCTTTTGGATATCCCACAAATAAACATTTGTCAGACTTAACATCTAGTTTGTCTGACATTGTCCTCTTACATAAGCAGGGCAACCCCATACTTTCATATGAGAAAGTGTGGGTTTCTTGTTATTCCACATCTCATATGGAGTAACTGATGGAATATGACATGGTATGAATATCAAGATGGCACAGCGGAAAACAAAAAATATTATCATACATACCATACATATCCAAAGCTAGAAACGAAACATGCAATTTTAGGGTTATAGTACTTACAACTTTTGATGCCTTTTAATGTTGAATTAGGTGATGGCCAGCAACTAAGATGATTTTGTCCACCATAGATCTCGATCACCAATGCCAAGGAACAGCCTTTTACGCCACTCCCTCTATTCTCACACACACACTTGCATCGATGGCTTAAAATCGAGATTGCTAGCTCTCTTTTTCAGTATTGTGTAATGGTTATAGTTTAAAGCTACAAAATTTGATTTTGTACTTCTCTTAGGTTGCTATTACTACCCAAGAACACAAGAGAATAAGGAACTATCCTTTCTCCTTGTGAAAAATTGGGCCAAAAGAATTGAGATAGAGAGTTCACGCCAAAAGCAAGGAAATTAGGGTTTTCACGCCAACTTCTCTTAGTTCACTTTAGGGTTTTATTTCTTTTAATATATATGCTTATCCTTTGGCAAGTCATTAATCTGAATTCAACTATCCTAAGATAATTAATTCAAACTCTTTCACTTCCTAAAGATAAGTAATATATTTTGAATTAAACTCTTTTGAATTTAAATTCAAATTTGAAATAAAACATAAGACATTTAATTAAATGAAAACACTTAATATAAATAATAAACATGTGCCGAAATTCCTTGATTTCCCTCTTGGAATTTCGGCCACTTCATCAATTATATAAGTGATTTAATTTAATTTAAATTCCTTTAGGCTTTAATACTCAATTAACTTAATTAATGTAACATAAATAATTAATTGAAATTAAACCTTGTGGGCTGAATTTCTCTCTCTCATGGACCAAAGCCCAATAGCAATTTTATAACCCATTACATACATTAATTTGACTTTAATTAAAAGCCCAAATTAATGCCCAATACTTAATTTAAGTATTTTAAGCCCAATACTTTGTGTGCGATCCTATAAGTCCATTTAATGTTGGCAATGAATTAATAAATTAATTCAAAGGCTATATATATTCTCTAGCAAGATATTATAGCATTCCAAATTAAATGAAAAATGCATATGGCATTTAGTGACCTAATGCAATTTTGTATAGTCCCTTACCCATAAATATCAGAGTTAATATAAGGCAAGAAACTAGTCATCCTTATATTTATTAATTCCTTTCTTGATATTCCATGACACTGAACTCTCAGATAAATAATGATTACTCATTATTTCATCTCGGTATGGCCATACACTTCTCAGTTCACTGATCAAGTGGCCGATGATATTTTCTCTCTTATTGAGAGGGGTAATCCCTTCACTTCTCTCATGCTCTCTAACATGAATTAATGCATACCCAATCATACCCGTACTTGTCACTCTGTTACAAGCACGTTAGGTGTATGTCAAAGTACACAGTAATTCATAAAGAGTTTCATAGAGATTTCAGGTCTAAGAACTCCGATACAAAACTTGCATATGAGAAACACTTATGACTTGTACCATGTAGTGTTCTCATGAGCGGATCGTATCCAGATACCATGTTCTTTAACATGTATCTATGATCTCTGATTGACACACTTGTCCTAATGATCCGTAAGACAGAACTCATAATATCAGAGAGAGCATACTAGTCTTAATTCATTGTTATTCCCATAACAATGACTGACTAGGGATATTTAGAATGAAGTCTCATTTGTTTCAAGGTCTTACAACCATGTGCCTCACACATGATAACTTAAACCGAAACGACATTCTTGGATAGTTTTATCAATTGATATGCATAGGAATACAAAAGATAAAACAAATGCCTCATTTTATTAATTTCAAGTGTTTCGTTACAATGCATTGGGGCTAGGGCTTACACTAACAATCTCCCACTAGCACTAGTCCCAATTGGGCATAGCCCTAAGACCGAATGCTCTCAAATGAGCTTCGTACAGATTTGGACGCAATTGTTTCGTCAAAGGATCTGCTACATTGTCTTCACTTGCTATCTTGCTAACCTTGACGTCTCCACGATCAATGATTTCTCTGATCAGGTGGTACCTCCTGAGTATGTGTTTGGATTTCTGGTGTGACCGGGGCTCCTTTGCCTGTGCGATGGCCCCGTTGTTGTCACAAAAAATTTCTAATGGATCTAGGATGCTTGGGACCACTCCTAATCCAGAAATGAAATTTTTAATCCAAACAACCTCTTTTATAGCCTCACTTGCTGCAATATACTCAGATTCTGTAGTTGAGTCGGTAATGGTTTCTTGCTTCGAGCTTCTCCAGCTGACAGCACCACCATTCAAAACAAAAACAAACCCAGATTGCGATCTAGAATCCTGAGTGCTGGTCTGAAAAGCAGCATCGGCATAACCATGTATGACGAGCTCTTCTTGACCACCATACACCAAGAAGTGATCCTTAGTCCTTCGCAGGTACTTTAGAATCCCTTTTACAGCAGACCAGTGCTTCTCACCAGGGTCTTACTGAAACCTACTGGTTATACTCAGTGCATGAGCAACATCCAATCTAGTACATAACATAGCGTACATGATAGATCCAATAGCAGATGCATATGGGATTCTACTCATGTTGTCCCTTTCCTCTTTGGTTTTAGGGCACTGTTCTTTAGTTAAAGGAACTCCCAAAGCCAAAGGTATGTACCCTTTCTTTGAGTCTCCCATACTAAAATGCTTTAGTACTTTGTCTATGTACTTTTCTTGACTTAGTCCCAAGAGCCAATTCGATCTATCTCTATAGATTCGAATACCAAGTATTGTCTCGGCTTCACCTAAGTCTTTCATTGAGAAACATTTTCCTAACCATTGCTTAACCTTTTGCAATGTTGGAATATCATTCCCAATGAGAAGGATGTCGTCCACATATAGGATCAGAAATACTACTATGCTCCCACTAACCTTCTTGTACACACAAGGCTCATCTTCGTTCTTGATGAAGTCAAATTCTTTGACTGCCTCATCAAAACTAAGATTCCAATTTCGGGATGCTTGCTTTAATCCATAAATGGATTTTTGAAGCTTGCAAACCTTCTTAGGATGCTTGGGATTGACAAAACCTTCAGGTTGTGTCATATACACATCCTCAAGTAAATTTCCATTGAGGAAAGCAGTTTTGACATCCATTTGCCATATCTCATAATCATGATATGCAGCTATGGCAAGCAAGATCCTAATGGATTTGAGCATGACTACAGGCGAAAAGGTCTCGTCATAGTCTACACCATGAGTTTGTCAAAAACCTTTTGCTACTAGTCTACCTTTGTAGGTCTTATCAGCTTTGAGTTTGAATAGCCACTTGCATTCAATTACCTTAGCACCTTCCGGTGGATCAACCAAGGTCCAAACCTGGTTATCGTACATTGATTGCATCTCGGATTTCATGGCTTCAAGCCAATTTTCCGAGTCTGGGCTCTCAATAGCTTCTCGGTAGGTAGTAGGATCCTCACGATCTACTAACTCAATAGTGTCACTATCAGTGATTAGAAATCCATATCTCTCAATCTCCTGACGTACCCTACCGGACATTCTAGGTTCTTGTGTAATGGGTTCTTGTTCCACAACTGGTTGTGAACTTGATCCCATTTCCAAACCATCCTCTATAGGAGTTTGTGGTGCTTGAATTTCTCCAAGTTCTACTTTACTCCCACTGTCTTTCTTGAGAAGGAACTCCTTTTCCAAGAAAACAGCCTTGCGAGCAACAAATACTTTGTTCTCGGCTTGTGAGTAAAAGTAGTATCCCTTTCTTTCTTTAGGATAACCCACAAACAAGCAGACACTGGATTTGGACTCTAGTTTGTTAGATGTTAATTTCTTAACATGTGCTTCACAGCCCCAAATCCTGAGAAAAGACATATTGGGTTCTTTCCCAGTCCATACCTCGTATGGTGTCTTCTCAATTGCTTTAGTTGGAGTATGGTTCAATAGAAACGCAGCAGTTTCTAATGCATAACCCCAAAAAGATATAGGAAGATTAGCTTGACTCATCATAGATCGAACCATGTCAAACAGAGTTCGATTTCTCCTTTCGGACACACCATTCCATTGAGGTGTTCCAGGAGGAGTGAGCTATGAAATAATACCACACTCTTTAAGATGATTGTCAAACTCTTGGCTTAAGTATTCGCCACCTCGATCTGATCGAATGGCTTTTATACTTTTGCCAAGCTGGTTTTCTACTTCGTTCTTAAACTCTTTGAATTTCTCAAAAGTTTCAGACTTATACTTCATAAGATAGACATAGCCATATCTACTGAAGTCATCTATGAATGTCACGAAGTAGCTAAAAACACCTCTGGCATGTGTACTTAAAGGTCCACATACATCAGTATGTATTAGTTCCAATAAGCCATTAGTCCTCTCACCTTTTTTATTAAAAGGACTCTTTGTCATTTTTCCATGCAAACATGGCTCGCATATGTCATAAGACTCTAAGTCGAATGACCCAAGCACTCCAGTTTTGTGGAGTCTTGAAATGTATTTTTCGTTTGCATGTCCTAAACGACAATGCCAAAAGTAAGTAGGGTTCAATTCATTTGATTTAACCCTCTTTGTATTAATGTTGTATATTGACTCTTTGTTTTGTAAATCAAGGATATAAAGGCCATTTTGAACATGGCATTGCCATAAGAAATGCCTTGGCGACGAATATGAGCATTGCCATTTTTAATAACAAAATCAAATTCATCATTATCCAAACATGAAACTAAAATAATGTTTCTGCTCACAGCAGGCACATAATAACAATTATTCAAAACAATACAAAGTCCGAAAGGTAAAGTGAGGTGATAGTCGCCTATCTCCATGGCAGCAACTCGTGCTCCATTCCCCACACGGAGGTCCACTTCATTCTTCCCAAGTAACCGCCTATTTCTTAGCCCATGCACATTTGGACAAATGTGAGAACCACAACCGGTATCCAATACCCAAGTGGTAGAAATAGAAAGGTTAATCTCAACAACAAAATTACCAGAACTGGACGCCTTGGCTCCATTCTTCTTTTGTTCTTCCTTGAAGAGAGCGCAATTCTTCCTCCAATGCCCTATCTTGTTGCAATGGAAGCAAGTGCTCTCACTCTCTTTGAGTTTTGGCACCTTGGGCTTGGATTGGGCCTGAGGTGCACTCCCAAATGACTTGGGTTTTGCCTTTCCCTTTCCCTTTCCCTTAGCGGGTCCCTTCTTAATTCCCTTTTGAACCATTAGTACGGGATTGGTCTTTCGAATGTTCTCTTCAGCATTCTTAAGCATCCCATGAAGCTCAGTGACTGACTTGTTCATTGCATGCATGTTATAATTCATCACAAATGGATCATAAGCAGCAGGCAATGATCCTAAGATCAAGTTAGTGGCCAATTCCTTTGGCACTAGTACCTCAAGCTTCTCAAGAGTATCAAGATACCCTTTCATCTTGAGTACATGGGTACTAACAGGAGTACCCTCAGCCATCTTGCAAGAAATTAAGGCCTTTGTTGTCACGAACCTCTCGTGACGAGCTTGCTCTTGGAACATCTCCTTGAGGTGCACCATGATCGCATAAGCCTCTTGGTCCATAAATTGCTTTTGCAAGTCAGGCACCATAGTGGCCAGCATCAGACAGGTCACATCATTGGAGTCGCTCTTCTTGGTCTTAAAAGTTTCCTTTTGAACCGCAGAGGCGTTCCTTCCTGGTTCTTCAGGCAAGGGTGCATCCAAAACATACGACTTTTTCTCTTGCTTAAGAACTATTCTTAAGTTTCGAGACCAGTCTATGAAATTGGTGCCATTCAATTTGTCCTTTTCAAGGACCGATCGCAATGAGAAATTGTTGTTTGAAGATGCCATTTTCAATCTACAATAAAATTTAGCAAGATTAAATGAGGTCTTATTTATGATCCCACAAACCGAATTAATATCCCTTTAAATAATTTGCGTTAGTGATTTAATGTGGGCCAAGATCCACTTTTTACAACAACTTATTAGTCAAGCTGAGCTTGTACACCTAACAAGTTAAGTTACTTAGGTAGGAAAACTCCAATCATGTCTCGTACATGACTCTTGGATCAAATGGGCTAACATCTTAAGATGTTATAGCACAACCCATTTATTAGTTGCCTAGGTCCGGGCATCCCTTTCCATGATAAGTCCATCCTACATTCACAACCCATGCCTTACAAAGATAATTGGGCGTATCTAGGACTCCTAGTCTACGTGACCGATGATCGATGACTTGACATGTTTCGAATTAGGAAGGCAACTTTGTGACTTACTATTTTAGGGATTCATTTTATTACGGCTTACACGGCATACGCTTTGTCATCCATACATAGCATGCATATATAAATAATTGCATAAAGTAAAACGTGACAAATATGGGCCCAAAAACCTACAACTAAGATTCTATACTATTACATAAGAATCTTCGAGTTGGGCTTCTCCACTCCGGTGGGTTTCATCTTGATTTACAAAGTCTTCAAGTATATTCTATTCTAAAAAATAAATGAAAAACTTTTACAACAAAATATAATGGCTCACAGGCCATATTTAATTACAAAACCCAGGGCCCATGAATGCACCATGCATATCCATTCATCACACCAAATTAGCAAATAAATATACATAGCATTCATGGATAAAATAAAGTCCAATTATAATTAATTTAACCAAGCCCATTAATGGAAATTGTGTACTTGAACCTTTAAGAGAAGACCCCATGATGGGCCTGGGCCGAAGCCCAATGGACTAAATCCTCTTATTGAATAAGTTCTCTTAAAAGCCCAAAACACAAACAAGTTAGATTTGTGCTATAAATCAACTCTAGTATAATTTCCAATTTTGCCATTTTTAATTTTATGTCATACAGCCCATAAACATTAAAAATACATATAATATGTGCTAACATGAATTAAAATATAAAATCATGAAGAACACATATATGGTACACGGCATTCATGCAAAAATAAATAAACAACAAAACTAGTTGTTTAATGCTTATGTAATGCCATAAAATGCACAAACATTTAAATCAATTTTATGAGTCATTTAATATTCTAAATAATTCCATAAATATTGATTTAATATTTTGTACAAATCTGATCTAAATGTGTTTTTACCATTTTAATCAAAACAAAACAAACAATCTTGATTAAACATGTAACAAACACAAACTAGTCATAGTTTTAAGTGATTTTAAAATTAATCAATTAAATTGTCATGGACCAGAATTAAAACCAAATTTAAAATATGTCCAGACCTGATATTTAATCTTTAAAAATCACTTACAAACATGCCAAAAACGTTTTTACATTTAATTTTGAAAACTAGTTGTTAAAATAGCAATTTACATGCCAACTAGCACCTAGTTTCATAATTAACATGTACCATCAGGTATAAATAATTAAATCCGACCATTACCAGCCCTAATAACATCTTAGGACAGTATATTAACATGTCATATTAATTATAATACCTATCTAATCAATTAAAATCGTTTTTTCACCAAAACAATGCAAAAAACTCAAAACAGAAAATTTCAGATTTGCATGTTTTCATAATGACGATTTTTAATTAATTTTTTCATGCATCTAAAGCACTAAAATAAGAATGTTTAGGCTCTGATACCACTGATGGAATATGACATGGTATGAATATCAAGATGGCACAGCGAAAAACAAAAAATTTTATCATACATACCATACATATCCAAAGCTAGAAACGAAACATGCAATTTTAGGGTTGTAGTACTTACAACTTTTGATGCCTTTTAATGTTGAATTAGGTGATGGCCAGCAACTAAGATGATTTTTTCCGCCTTAGATCTCGATCACCAATGCCAAGGAACAGCCTTTTCAGCCACTCCCTCTATTCTCACACACACACTTGCACCGACGGCTTAAAATCGAGATTGCTAGCTCTCTTTTTCGGTATTGTGCAATGGTTATAGTTTGAAGCTACAAAATTTGATTTTTTACTTCTCTTAGGTTGCTATTACTACCCAAGAACACAAGAGAATGAGGAACTATCCTTTCTCCTTGTGAAAAATTGGGCCAAAAGAATTGAGATATGGAGTTCACGCCAAAAGCAAGGAATTAGGGTTTTCACGCCAACTTCTCTTAGTTCACTTTAGGGTTTTATTTCTTTTAATATATATGCTTATCCTTTGGCAAGTCATTAATTTGAATTCAACTATCCTAAGATAATTAATTCAAACTCTTTCACTTCCTAAAGATAAGTAATATATTTTGAATTAAACTCTTTTGAATTTAAATTCAAATTTGAAATAAAACATAAGACATTTAATTAAATGAAAACACTTAATATAAATAATAAACATGTGCCGAAATTCCTTGATTTCCCTCTTGGAATTTCAGCAACTTCATCAATTATATAAGTGATTTAATTTAATTTAAATTCCTTTAGGCTTTAATACTCAATTAACTTAATTAATGTAACATAATTAATTAATTGAAATTAAACCTTGTGGGCTGAATTTCTCTCTCTCATGGACCAAAGCCCAATAGCAATTTTATAACCCATTACATACATTAATTTGACTTTAATTAAAAGCCCAAATTAATGCCCAATACTTAATTTAAGTATTTTAAGCCCAATGCTTTGTGTGTGATCCTATAGGTCCATTTAATGTTGGCAATGAATTAATAAATTAATTCAAAGGCTATATATATTCTCTAGCAAGATATTATAGCATTCCAAATTAAATGAAAAATGCATATGGCATTTAATGACCTAATGCAATTTTGTATAGTCCCTTACCCATAAATATCAGAGTTAATATAAGGCATGAAACTAGTCATCCTTATATTTATTAATTCCTTTCTTGATATTCCAGTGACACTAAACTCTCAGATAAATAATGATTACTCATTATTTCATCTCGGTATGGCCATACACTTCTCAGTTCACTGATCAAGTGGTCGATGATGTTTTCTCTCTTATTGAGAGGGGTAATCCCTTCACTTCTCTCATGCTCTCTAACATGAATTAATGCATACCCAATCATACCCGTACTTGTCACTCTGTTACGAGCACGTTAGGTGTATGTCAAAGTACACAGTAATTCATAAAGAGTTTCATAGAGATTTCAGGTCTAAGAACTCCGATACAAAACTTGCATATGAGAAACACTTATGACTTGTACCATGTAGTGTTCTCATGAGCGGATCGTATCCAGATACCATGTTCTTTAACATGTATATATGATCTCTGATTGACACCCTTGTCCTAATGATCCGTAAGACAGAACTCATAATATCAGAGAGAGCATACTAGTCTTAATTCATTGTTATTCCCATAACAATGACTGACTAGGGATATTTAGAATGAAGTCTCATTTGTTTCAAGGTCTTACAACCATGTGCCTCACACATGATAACTTAAACCGAAACGACATTCTTGGATAGTTTTATCAATTGATATGCACAGGAATACAAAAGATAAAACAAATGCCTCATTTTATTAATTTCAAGTGTTTCGTTACAATGCATTGGGGCTAGGGCTTACACTAACAGTAACATCAACCGATTTACTAGGAACTCTATTTAATACATAAATAGCAGTTTCTAGTGCATATCCCCAAAAGGACTTAGGCAAGTCTGCTCAGCTCATCATTGAGTGAACCATATCTAATAGTGTTAGATTTCTCCTTTCAGATACACCATTGTTTTGTGGTGTATATGTTGGAGTCCATTGAGATAAAATCCCATTATCTCTAAGATAATCTCGAAATTCTTGGCTTAAGTATTATCCACCTCGATCTGTCTAAGTGTTTTAATACTCTTGCCAAGTTGTTTCTCTACTTCATTTCTGAATTCTTTGAACTTTTCAAATGCTTCTGATTTAAATTTCATTAGATAGATGTATCCAAACCTAGAATAATTATCTATGAAAGTAATGAAGTAGGAGTAACCTCATCTGGCATATGTAGTCATTGGACCACATACATCTCAATGTATTAAGTCCAAAACCATTTTAGATCGTTCTCCTTTACCAATAAAGGGAGCTTTTGTTATTTTTCCTAATAAACAAGATTCGCATGTATCAAATGATCCCAAATCACCTGACTTGTGTAATTTGGTCATGCATTTCTCATTTATATGTCTTAAACAACAATGCCATAAATATGAGGTATTTAGATTATCATGTTTCATTCTCTTGGTATCCATATTATACACTTCTTTAATTAAATCAAGAACAAATATACCATTCTCAATGATAGCTTTTGCATAAAACATATTGTTCTTAAAAATGTAACAACACTTGTCCTTTAAAGAAATGTCATAATCGTTTAATAAACAACTGAAAGAAATAATACTTTTGGATAAAGCTGGAACATAATAACAATTATTTAATTCAAATATTAATCCACTTGGAAAAGACAAATGGTACGTCCCCACAGCTGTTGTAGAGATGTTTTGTCCAGTAGCTGACTGTAGACATATTTCTGCCTTTCCAACTCTTCTACTGCTTCTAAGCCCCTGTAGATCATTACACAAATGAGATCCACATCCGGTATCTAATACCCAAGATTCTTTTGAAGCAATAGAATAAGTATTAATTTCAATCATATGAATACCTGAAGTAGAAGCATCAACTTGCTTCTTCTCCTTGAGAGAATCTAGATAGGCCTTGCAGTTACGCTTCTAATGACCATCCTTTCCATAATGTAGGCAAGTTCCTTTGGAATTCTCTTTCTTGGAAACCTTCTTCTTGGAGATCCCACCATTCTTTGGCTACGCCTTAGATATCTTCTGCTTCTTGCCTTTAGCAGAAATGACAACCATGACACTTTTTGGATCCTTCTTAAAGGATCCATCAGCTATCTTGAGCATGTTGATTAACTTAGGAATGGTTACTTAAATCTTGTTCATCTTGAATTTAAGCACAAAAGGTGCATAACTTGGAGCCAACGAGTACAAGATTAAATCTATGTATAGATCATTATCCATAACATAGCCAAGTCTACTCAAATGCTCAATATACCCATACATCTTCAATACATGAGTAGCAGCTGAAGTGCCTTCCACCATTTTGCAGCTAAATAGAGTTTGAACAATCTCATATTGCTCAGTTCTAGCCTGAGAAGAAGAATAAAGCTCCTTTAGATATAAAATAATGGTTCTAGCATCCATCATCTCATGTTGCTTCTACAGCTCCGAGGACATAGCACCCAGCATCAGACATGCTGCTGCTTTACTATCCTCCATGTATTTTTTATAAGTTCCTTTGATCTCATCAATGGCATCATCTGATGGAAGTGATGGTGGATCTGTATCCAAGACATAATGGATCTTTTCAGCTCTAAGAACAATTCTCACTTGCCTGATCCAGTCAGAATAGTTGCTGCCAACCAGCTTGTTATCCAAGATTGATCGTATATTAATGTTTAATGTGCTTATGATGATGACCTAGATGTGAAAAAGAAAACTTATGAGAGTATGTTCATATATATGTATGCATTAATAAGGTTTTTAATTAATCCATTTACTCCCACTATTTTATTGCAAATTAATAGCCCTCACTATATAATCTGAGAAAACCCGATGGTTTTCCTAGTGGGCCAATATCCAATCCTTGATATGTAATTTGACCTTGACTGTGATCAACAAGACAAACTCCATACCCTTGAAAGGTAGATATCTCTATACCAATTGTGTCTCTACACAACTATTGGATCATTAGGTTATCAACTCTTGATGCATGCATATCGTATATGCATTCCCTAATCTTGCCTCTATAACCATTAGCCTTGACTGTGGTCAACAAGCTAATGGGATAGCTAAGATGACCCATTTAATTAGATTTGAACATATTCGATATAATGTGAGCTTTACTGTGGTCAACAACCCACACTATAAAGAACTATGGTTCTCCTCAAATTAATGGAAGGCTTATATACCTTAGTATTTGTTTGAGGGTTTTAGTTAATTAAGTCTCATCATACATGGTTGGCATACATTGGTATGCATCTTATATCCATCACATAAATATAAGCATACAAATATGGTATAGTTATGGACTTTACTACATTGATTTTCCCAAGCAAAGAGGGAAATCAAAAGTTCACACCTAGGTAGTATGCATGATTCAAACAAGGAAAAATAAGTACATTATCATCAAGCTTGTTGGATCTCCATCCGACCTATCTTCCTCTTTGATAGTGGTATTCATCTCTATTTCTAATTCTAATCTAAGTAATCTAATTATATATTACAATTTGAAAAGAACTACAAACCAAAAGCAAGTGGCCAGGACATGAAAGTCCTCATTAAGCCAAAACGTATGCTCAATCACATTGGGTCTTGTCCATAACTATCCATCATGACAATCATACAACCTTATATGCATTTCTAATGCATAAAGTAATGGATTATTAACTTTTTTTCAACTCTTGAAACATTGTTTTGGGTTATTTTAATAATGTGATCAAATTAGGAAACTTTTTTATTTTGGAAACTTTTATTTTAGGAAACCTTTTTGCATGCATGTGTTCTTGCCTTAATAATCAATCTAATTGATTATTAATTAATTATTAATTGATTATTTAATTAATTAATCATATTAAATAATTAAAATAATCAATTTTGGGATTAAGATAAAGGGTAGGCCGAAACCCACCAAATTAAACCCTAAATGTGTTCACACACAAACTAGTTTTGTGTCTATTGGACCATTGGGCCGTTTGGAATGAGCCAAGCCCACTCCAACCTTTAAAACCCATTAATAAACTTAATTATTTTTTATAATATTTAATTTAAATCAGCTCCTTGGGCCCGTCAAGTCATTCACTAATTTAAACCAAGTCCGTAAACATAATTAAGCCTATTAAATGGTTTTAATGAATTAAAATTAATCCAATTAATTTAAGGCCCATTTTAATTAATCCAATTAATTAAAAACACTTTAATATATCAAATATATCAGATTTAGAAGATTAAAAATCGTTCTAAACAAGAACACATCAAGGACACACCAAGAACACCAATTTATCGAACGTTTCGACTAAACTAGTTTTCATGCAAAACTTGTTCGATTTTAATTTTGATTAATCCTATGGCTTAATATCACATATTAAACACATAAATTATCATCTAAATGATCTTATAATGGATCTATAAAAAATTAATTTAGAAAATCCCCTAAAATTAAAAGCTATACACGCAAAAACCAAAAATTCTTTTCTCAAAAGAATCATTTTTATTTTCGTTTTATATATTTGATCACACTTATATCCAGAAATTAATATTTCTCATTCATGAACAATCAAATATGATATTTTAAAGCTCATGAAATAAATAACTCAAAAAATAAAACTTATTCCGCAGAAAAATATAGAATTGTATATTTATGGCAAAACCGAGGCTCTGATACCATGTTGGAAATTATCGGTTACATGCATCTCATACATAAGCGGAATTTAAAATTTTTAACCAATATATCTGATCTTAACATGAATTTACAATATACATATTAATGAGAATAAGAAAAATTACCTTTGATTTTTGTTATACAGTTGATTTTCCTTCGCACCGGGTTGTCGCAAACCACAATGTCCAAAATCGAGCACCTACAATGAGTAATCCACACAAGAGAATGATAGAATGAACCAAAAATTTGTAGAAAACAAGGGCTGGACAAAAATCCTAGAAGCTAGCTTTGGGAGTGGCGGCTAGGGTAGAGAGAAAAAGAGAACAAACTTTTCTTAAGTGTTCACACACTCTTAACCCTAATTCCCATCACTAGGATTTTTATAGTTAGGTTAAAAATCCAACTTTATAATGGGATTGGGATCTTTAAAATTTATGGAGAATTATTAATTGGGCTTCTGAAATTATTTATAATTATTTGGGCTCAATTAAATCCAATTTAAGCCCTTTCACAAAAGACTATGCACAAAACCCACAAACTAGGCCCTTTGTACATATACTTGGATTTAATTACCCAAATGAATTCCAAATAGAACCAAATTAAATATGTAGGCTCCATAATACTTATTTAACATATTTAATTTATTTTGGTCCAAGAAATATGCCTCTAAGGCCTTCTGTTTGGAGTTGGCGTGTGGCCCTTCTTTTGAAGGGTTTCTATGCGAACTTCACTTCTCTGGGCCTCTGTAATTCCTCCAATGGATCTATTAATTATTATATCAGCCCTATAAAACTTATAGTCCAATAATAATTAATTATAAAATACATTATTTAATTAGGTCTAATTTTACAGAACATTTCTTAAAAGTTTCGCGAACAATTTTATTTTATCATAATTAATTAAACTCTTTAATTAATTATTATATCATTTACTTCTCTATCCCCATAATAATATCAAATATTATTATCCTTGTCATTTTACCATTTCATCCTTTTTCTCTATATGTGTGTGACCTATTGGGTTCCTCTCCATATTAGCAGTATAATATGTAATTGTGAGTTATATTCAAAACTCACATGATTTAAACTCCTTTAAATCATTTTATCAATCCCCGTTGATATTCTTGATACATTATTATACAATTCATGATTGGCCTCTAGCTAGCATCAGGACTACCTAAATGTTAGGAAAGTCAAGTGGTTTGACTATACCCTTCCATGGAAACAGTTACCGTGCAATTACTTCTTTCACCACTCTTATCCTAATTCAATTCTGAGTATGGATTTCTGTCAAATCATATAAATCTAATTATGTATGTTATATTAATTTAACCATTGTTTCCAAAATTCCCTCCATGGATCTCTATCTATCTTGGCATATTACTCTGAACAAGGCAATTATAGAATCATACGAGATAACTTTCCTTATTAAATTTGGGATGGTGAATCCTTTGTCAATCACTAAACTATCTTCAAGTAGGTCATGATATACCAAATCTCCTAACTATATTTACTCCCAGTTGGAAGTAATCAGTTATGGAGTCAAAATATACCACTTGCTACTTAAGATAACTTTGGTGATCTCAAGTCTAAGGATACTTGCACAACCGCTATGAAGAGATTCCTCACTGACATAGATTTAATATCCATGTGAGGATTCTCTATGCAGGTCTCCAATGAACTTATTCTTCTAACAAGCATCCACATGTTAGCTTTGATTATCTTCTATAATCACAGTTATGAGAACCATTTCTTGAACCATTCAAGAAGCATAACATGTTCTAGTCTGTCCGAATTAACAATGCCCTATCGTGTTAATTCTCTGACTAGGGATATTTAGATGTTAACATATTTGCATGCAATAGACATCTCATATCATGAACACTTTCATGATTGCCTTTGCATTGTGTTTATAATATCTAGGACTTCATTTATTAATTTAAGATTTACAAACTCATGTATTTAAACATAGCATCAATAAATGAATGATGCCTTTTATTAATAATATAAACTCATACATATGAAATACATCCCTATTACATAGGCTTTAGGGCATACTCTCTAACAAGATTCATAAAGAAAACTCATTTTAAATGATATTCCCTATTATTTGGGTTAAGGTGAACTCCAAGGAATCAAAGAAGTAAGAAAATCTATAATCTTGAGGTAATCCTAGCCAAAATTTATGGAAAATGCATAATGTTATGTTATATGTTTAGCTGAAGAATTATGTTTTAAATGGATGTAATTTAATTGATTTGTTGATGATTCTTATATTGATGCATAATGTTATAAGTGTCACATACTAAAAAAAAAATTGAATGAAAATTTACTGATAAGCAAAAGGGATTTTCTAGGTTTGTGTCGTTAAAGTTGTAAGGTAGAAGATGAACCCGAAAATATCATGTGTATGGCCTTATCATGACCATGGCAGAGCCTACCCATTTTTCCATTAATTTTTTATTTTGTTTCTTTTGTGAGTTAGAAGCCTTTCTTTATGGCATCCGTGAACCCTGTAACACTTGCGGCCTCACCTTAAAATGTTCATTCTTCTATTCTCCTTTCTCTTTAAAGCAATACTTCATTACACCTAAAATACCAGCCTAATAAATTATGAATTAATGAGATCATACCAAGTTTATATATATATAACTATGAGATTGTGATGTTAAGAAGAAAAGATAAAGAAGTTTAGACTATTGAACAATGAAAAGATAACATACAAAGAGATATAAATACATGGAAATATGATAATACCATAATGTAAAACAATATATATACATATATATATTTAGCTGAACAAACATGCATTATGGAAAACATATGAACAAGCATGTTATTATTACTTGTTTGAAATAACATAAATATGCCTACATGTTTTTGCTTATATGTCATCATGTTAAAGTATATGATTAATATGTTATATACATTTACTGTTACTTGTATTGCTATCTGAGATTGAATATACATGTGTATATACCAAAAATTGTGTATCTTCTTATATGATTATATATGTGCAAGATTGTACAATAAAAGAACAAATCTGATAATTGAAAGGCATATGAATACAGTAATGCCTACAAATAGAGTTCAATTATGGATAGATAGACATGCCTATAAGGATATAGTTATAGCTGCTACTGTTCGATTCCATTTGGGTCTATTATCTGTCCCTATTTGGGATAACAGTTCGACCCTATTTGGATTTAAAGATTCAATATCTTTGGATATCTATAGTACTTAATACATGCGGGTATGTATATATATATGTTCAATACCTACAGGTATCTATAGTTCCTATTATCCACTCTCAGAACTTAAGCAAGCTAATTACAGTACAAAAACATAAATGCTTAGATGTTATCAATGAACCATATGATTACTCTAATTAAAATACAAGTATCAAATATATAAATGCTCAGATGTTATCAATAAACATATAATTACCCTAATTTTTGTAAATGTATCAAAAGTATAAATGCACAGATTATATCAATGAACCTTATGATTTATTCTTGTTGAGATATTTATTAAGCTTTATTTATCCTCTTGATTATGTGCTTTACTATATTATTATTATTATTATTATTATTATTATTATTATTATTATTATTATTATTATTATTATTATTATTATTATTATTATTAGTAGTAGTAGTAGTAGTAGTAGTAGTAGTAGTAGTAGTAGTAGTAGTAGTAGTAGTAGTAGTAGTAGTAGTAGTAGTAGTAGTAGTGGTGGTGGTGGTGGTGGTGGTGGTGGTGGTAGTGGTAGTGGTAGTAGTAGTAGTAGTAGTAGGCAATGGCACCACCCAAACCTCCAAAACACTTAGCCTTTAAACCTCTATATGGGTCAGCTTACTGTAGCAGATCAGGGTCATCATAATAGATTTATTATTTTGTATCCAGGGAGTTTAAAACTTTATTCAAATATTTTTTATTTATATAAAAATTGAACTTGTATTTAATTTATGTATTTATTTTATGTCTTGATTGTTATACTCATTTGTAATATGCTTAAAAAAAGAAAGAAAAAAACCATAAAACTAACAAGAATAAATGTAATTAATATGCAATAACAGGATAAAAATAATAAACAAAATAAGGAAAGAAAACAAACACATAAATTCAATAAGCAAGAGCGCTAACATCAAATCCTTCTCACAGGTACTTGAAACCCTTATCAAAGGGCATATACCTACCACCACAACCAAAGAATGGGCTAAAACACCCATCCTCATCATAAGAAATTACTTGAATAGGTTGGAATGAAAAATGCACAACAAAGAAAATTGCAAATATTTTTGGATTCTAGAAGGATTTTACATTCCTTTTTGCTTGAAGAAGTACATTTACTATGAACTAAACATGTCTTTGCTTTTAGGTCTAAATTATGGAAAGGTCACCTTTTGAATCCTCCACCACATACTACCTTGCAAAACGTTGATTATCATGAGATCATAATGGAAAACTACCAAAGCTAGAGTTATATAATGGTTAGAATGCCATTGTAGCTGTCAATGTCCATTTAGGTTATAACCAACAAGGCTATCAAGCAGTGAGCCACACTCTTTAGAGCATGGGATGTTTCAACCTAAACACATAAGAAGTTATGTAACACCCTAATCCACTAACCATGGATAATCATCAATCATCATCATAACCTAGTAAAGATCAAGCAGAAATAATAATAGTAATTATAGGACAAGCCATAATTACATGCCACAATATAAATAAATCAAACTTATAAATAAAGAATCATAACATAAATGGCCTTCTAAACATGTTGAAATCATCGAAGGTAACCACAATCTGCCAGATCTTCTCCTCAATGGTGGTTAAGCCATTATAGCTATCGATCCACTGGAGCTTATCCTAAAACCTACACGAATAAACAAACTCGTGCTAAGCTAGAAAGCCTAGTAGGTAAACAAAAAGCTCTATAGACAACTTGTTTCCATAATTCATCTTATCATATACAACTTCCTATATAACACAAAATAACATATGAGTCTATTATATTGATCATTTTGCAATGAACATTTTAGGGAAGTTCTCAAACTTAATAAGAATACCATATTTTCTAATGTCTAGAGCATTTTATAAATTATCTTATTTCAAAACTTGTTAATTTATTATCATCATCTTACTTCTTTTCTTTCTTTAAACTAGCTTGATTCATACCCTTCCTAATCCTTACTACTTCAGAATTCAGACATCTAGATTATTGATAGTACAAAACTTTAACTTAATGCATTAATAACCTTGTTACATAAGTTATGCATTCAACATTAAATCCATGCACATGGGAGTTCTTATGCCATTTAACAACCATAGAGTTATTGTTAGACATGATTTCTTCATATTTCTTTATACAATTCTCATTTCAGGTTCATACACACTTATCCCTTAATGCTATCTTATCATTGCAATTTAAATATCATACCACAATATATTATATTATGTTTTGCACTTAGGTTTATATCAGATTCATACATATGCATATACATGTGTAAATGTTCATATACATACTAACGAGTTTGCATGCCATTTCAACGAACAGGTATTACATATCATGATTAACAGGCAAAGTCTTCATACCATATGCGAACATGTCATAACTTCCACATACATAAAGATCATTATGTATACTATGGTTCGTAAAACGTTTAATATAATAATGTAAGCTTATGGACCAAATGGCCTAATTATTCATCGTGGAGCCCATTGGTGGAACTAACTCGCACCTGCACTCATACGGGAACCTCCCTCATAATAGATGGGAGATATCAAAATCATATCATAATGAACATAGCATTTCATTTAATAGGACAATTTTATAGCCAAATGGGAATTTAAGATAAACAACACAATAGGCCATTTATCATCTTACATTACATAAGTGAAGCAATTATTGCATGTTTTACTTTATCTTGTGTACATTTTATCATCTTTAATATCCTACCTAAGTACTAGTTTAAAGGGTGGATAACGGGAGCAATGGATACTCAAAGGTATCAAACTATGGATATCCAAAAATATCAAATAATGGACCCAAACGGGGTCAAATAAAGGTTCCAGAAAGGAACAAACTATGGACCCAAAAGGGCCGAACGATGGTTCCATTAAAGAACAAGACCCAAATGGGGTCAACTATGACAATTGCGACTATATCCCTTTAGGCATGCCTATCTAATCCACAACTGAACTATGACCGCAGGCTTTACTGTTCTTAAGCATATTTTGATTCAACATACCTTTCTTTACTTAATACAACATCTTTGCTTAATGCCATCATTCATATAAGAGTGCACATTATTCTTATCATACATTACTCATTGAGCTCTAAGCTTCAATACATATAGATGATATACTATGATCATATAGTTGTATCAACTTTCTTTCATTCATGTCATGATGGTTACAGGTTTATGCAAACAATAATAACATGTAATCTTTCATAATTAGCATTGTGCATGCCCACATACACATATACATATATATGCAGCTTTAATCATGGAAATACATGCTTTCATTATGCATACTTGTTCACATACTAAATTAGACTACTTATCCTCGCATAGTTATTTCAATTATAAGATATTGGGCTTATTTAACTCATCAATAGTTCTCAATGGCATACCTTGTTATTGTTTTCCATGAGTAGCTTCCATACAACATCATAACTCCCATCAACACATAATTACTTTAAACAATACTCATGCATTTATACTTTATATAAGAATATGAGTAGGTTCTCTTTTTAGCTTAAGGTTATCACTTGTTCATCTTTAATCCCCTTTAGATCACTTTTATAGTCTATTAGATCATCGACAACAAGTTATCTCTCCTAACCTGATCATAAATGCTTCAATCATCTTACTAATACTCTTTCATAATTATAACATATTATACCCAAGTAAGTTATGTAAGATTATTTCATCTTGCATTTACCCTATAGGGTGTAGGGCAACCAGGTAAGTATATTCCTTTATATTAAGGCTAATCATTAATCCTTGGTATGACTTGAAGCATGATCAAACTTCTTTAGCTTTATAATTAAGTGTTACATAGCATTCCTTATTTTTTAGCTTAAATATGTGACTTTACAACCATCCTCTTATGGTTACTAGACTGTGTAATAATATTTTCATGTCATTGCCAAGGAACATCGGTATGCCATATTTAGGCCAAAACTATTTACTTTGTCAGGGTTTAAACCGCATACCAACTTTATAGAACACATTAATTAGCTTATTAACTTAATAGGTTACCTCTTTTAACTCTTCTTAACTCAGTGTTCGTTAGACACTAAAATACATTTTAGCACATAATTCATATTAGCATTGCCATGCTTAAGACCCTCTAATTTAGAGTTTAAGTAGACTCCATATCATAACTTTATAGGTTTATTATCTTAAATCTTTTCTCTCTATTTTATATATATATATATTTCTAGAGGGTTCTCCAATTAAGTGATCATGTTTTATTCGCCTTACAGGTGACTTTGGATAACTTACAACTTAGTTCCATCATCTTCCTCTTACAATAGCATTTATGTCTTTAAATTTCTATAATACTCCATCTTATATTCATGCCTTTCTAAACCATATCTGTATGAACTTTAGCATTAGAGAGAGACTTTCATGGTCTATTGGCCGTACAAGGGAATTCAGGCAGCCTAGGTTTCACAAATTTCTCAAATCAAGTGTTTTAATGTCCATATCTCACCCAAATTGTTTACACTAGTGAACATTAAAGCTTTAAAACATTCTTAACTCATCTAATTTACTAGATTTAACCCTTAATCTTAGCTAAGAGAACACATACAACAAAATAGAGAAAATATACAGTAACAACTCATAACAATTCTTGTACCTTATATTCACGCTTTATCTCTTCAAGATCCACTGATCCAGCTCTCTCTTTATTTTCCTTACATAAGGTTATAACAATAGGATTTCTTAATCCCTCAAAACCCTAACTCAAACTAAGAAGAGGAAGAGAGGAAACATTACCTTAAAGATGTTAGCTCTCAAAACCCTAAGCTGTCATCTTCTTCAACTAGCAATTTGAGAGAGAGAGAGAGAGAGATCTCTTATGCCCTTATCCTGATCTCCACCTTCTCCAGGAAGCCTTAAAAGTGTGAGTGGGATAAATATCCTAGTCAGGAAATTCGAAGATTGTCCTTATACATTTTTAACCCTCAAAACTTATTTTCTTAAAATTTAACATCAAACTTCTTAATTAATTCAATTACATCCTTCCTTAATATTTTAGCTACACTTTAATACACATGTGTATAATTACCAATATACCATTTATATGACTTAACTTTAATAATGCAAAATAATTTAATTTTGCCTTATTAAACCTTAATCCTCATTAATTTTCCATAATTCGATTAGGGTTAGGATTGTGTCCTTACAAGTTATAAGGCTAATGTTAAGAATAAGGAACTATTAGAAAAAAGGCAAAAGCCTAATGACAATGTAAATTCTAGGAAGACATAGAATAAGACCAGGCATATCGACAGCCTTGATGATGATGGTTTTCTCTATATTGGTACCAAAGTAGTGACATAGTCATTGGGAAGTGTATAAAATCTAGCCAAGATCATAGTACTAAGCTAAAACATCTCCACGATAGGTATATACTTACAAAATTCAAGCTTTAAGCATATAAGTGACTCCTCATAAATGCATATTTTCCAAAAATTCCTTAAATGGAAAAGTGTTTCAAAGGGGGCAGCTACACCTATAAAAGCCCCTAACTAACACAACTAGAAGGTTAGGTACATCTACAAATGACACCAACCAAGTATCATTCAAATAACCCGATTCTATTTACCCTAGGTGCTAATCAAACTTAATCAACTCATCTCAACTCTATAAATCGATAAGTTAGTACTAATCAGACATATTCAGACAACCTAATTTTGCATGCCCTAAGCACTAATAAGACTCAATCAATTCATTTTGATTCTACATGCCGATAAGTAATCAGATAGTCAATCTATGGTTAACACATCGACAAAGTGATGTTAACCACCCTAATTAGGGTTAACGCATTGACAACCTGATGATAACTATCCAACAAAGAGACTTACTACCTCGAAAGATGGTACGTGTTTTAATCAACCAAGAGACTCACTATCTCAGATGGTAAGTGTTTTAATCCACAAAGGGACTCACTACCTCATATGGTATGTGTTTTAATTAACCAAGAGACTTACTACCTAAGATGGTATATTTTTTAATCAATCAAGAGGCTCATAGCCTCATATGGTACATATTTTAATCAACCAAGAGATTGGCTACCTTACTTACATGTTTTTTTC
This sequence comes from Excoecaria agallocha, assembly GCA_037975025.1. NCBI lineage: Eukaryota > Viridiplantae > Streptophyta > Magnoliopsida > Malpighiales > Euphorbiaceae > Excoecaria > Excoecaria agallocha. The sequence goes on from CM075817.1 coordinate 25,750,770, forward strand.
CTTTTACTCTGAGTTTTAGCTCAATAGCCATAGTTGTAGATATCGTAATCCAAGGCAGTCTAGATTAAGGTTACCCGATAATGAAGAAATGGTGTGTTGCTGACAACTGGTGCAGATTTCAAAGCTAATTTTAACAAAAAATCATTTTTCTTAAAGATTTTATGATTTTCAAGTATTGTAACAAAAAAGCATGAAAAACCTTGACTTTGGCCTTCAATGGTGATAGAAGGTCATTTATCATATGAGGGATGGTCATTGATAGCCATCTCTCTCCTATCCATGTAAAGTTAGGGGCATCCTTGTAAATTTCTAGGATTTTTGCTTGAAGGACAGTCATCTATAGTTGACAAACTAGATTTCCAATGTTTCTGGAATTCAAAATAGGAAGATAAGTTTCAAGGGATTTTAATCTCAATTTTGAGGGATCAAGATCTCTAAATTTAGGAAAATGGAGTTAGGATTAAACTCCAACTCTACCCTATGTATAAAAAGAAATTATGTTAGGGTTTCCAAAAAAAATCACATTTGATACAAAGGCAATTCTTGGAGAGGAAGAAAACCAATTTCTCTCTCTTTCTCTAAGAAGAAAATCCTCTAACAACTATTTTGATCCAAACACACACACATATAAATAATCATTCAATTTTTTGGAAAATAAAGGATACAATCGGAATGGAGATCCAAACTTTAAGGAATTCAGAGTCAGAATATCTTCTAGGGGTAATATTCTAGGGTCCCTTTTTATTTTCTCTCTCCAAAAAATCACCATGCATAATCTTGTTAATCTTTGTTGAAATAATTATGTTTATATGTTGATTTTCATTGATTTGCATGCTTAAAGTATGATGAAGTATGGATTTGGATCAATGTGCATGTTAATTGCAAGAGTAAACAATGATTTCCTCCATTGTTATCTAACTTCAAGCTTTCTTTTCATTTTGGAATTCTGGAATTTAATGAGCTTTAGTGTGTTTAATGCATGATTTAGAGTTATAGTCTCATTTTAGCATATTTTAGGACTTAATAATTAAGTATTTAGGGCTAGTTATAATTTTATGTAATTTTGGTTTTTTTTGCTGAATTTTGCTCCGTTCTACGAGTGATGGACGGGAAGAAGCTCCAATGAATGACAATCTACCAAAATGATAGATGAGACATTATGAGAGTTCCTTGTCATCTCAACCTTCATCCAACTATGGCTATCCATCACACTTTCTAGAGCATCCATGGCTAATCTTTTAGTCATTTATACATGTATTTCATATACTTTATGGTATTTGCATTATTTCTTTGATTCCTAAATATTTATTATTCATTATGCACATACTTTTATTCTTTAATGTTTAATTAAAAAAGTGGTTCTCTTTTATATATTTAGTCATTTATTTGTGTAATGCTAATTTATTTATCTTTTTGTGATTTTTATAAGTACTAATTTGTTTCATTTATAGAAGATTTTACAAGGCATTTTGCATTGGGATTCATGACTCAGTTGGCTAATGACTACTACCTGCCATTTGATTACGTCTTTTTTACTTCATTTTATTTATTATTTATTTCATCTTTTCGATTGTTTAATTATTCTGGTATTTTTTAGATGTGTTTTATTTTGGGGATGTAATAGTTAGTAAAAAAAAGGATTTTATAGTAAAAAAAAGGATTTTTATGCACATCCAAAAGGAAAAGGCACTCAACATGATTTTTATTAAATAATTTGAATTTTTCTTTAAAACTTGGAGCAATGTCCTATTTTTCATCCAAAGCGAAACAAAAGATAAAAAAAAAAGAATTGTTGTAAAATATGAGGCAACCAATGTTCCTAACACAAATGAATACCCTATTTATGTATGTATATCATTTTATTGATTGTTGGATGATTTTCTTCTGTAATAAGTTTAAGTAATTAAAATTTACTTATTTATTGCTTTCATTGTTTGCTTAAGATGTTTATTTAATTATGTTGCCTTGTATTGTGTGAGAGATGAGAGTGGATTAAAATCTAAAATCCAATTATAAAATAACACCTAACCATGTGATACCATGTAAAATGTCTACTATTTAGTGTGTATTTTCTTTTATTTAAGTAGCCAAGTATGTAATATTATGTGTTTATGTTTAGTTTATGTGTTTATTTGTGTTATAGGTCAGTTGGTGCAAATATGAATTATTTTGAGCATTTGTGAAGGAAGCAGAGACACATTCACAAGTCATGAAGAGGTTCACGACTCGGACAAGGATGCACGAGACGTGAAGATGCTCACGAAAGACACAGAGGCAACACATTAATGAGTCATGAAGGCATTCACGACTTGATAGGCAGAAAAGTCAATCTTCACGAGTAGGAGGACGTTCACGAGTGAGGAAAACCTGATGGAATTCATGACTCTTGAAGGCATTCACGAGTTGATCAAGGCACCTATTTTCAAGCGATGCCACTTTTCAGCACCTAATTTCTCAGCCAACCATTAAGACTTTTCAGGGCAACTTTTCATATTGACAACCATTCTGAAAGGACATGTTTGTAGAGTTAATCTCTATAAATATGGTAGTAAAGCTCTGAAGAGGGGATTAAAGAAAATTTTATTAGTTTTTCTTAGAACATTTTAGTTATTTTTGGACAACACTTTTTACTTAGTTTATAGATGATGACAAAAGAGCAAAGCCAAAGAAATAAGAGATATATCAGTAGGTCTAATTAAAAAGTAAACCCTGGGAGTGATGATGTTTCTTTTCTCTTATTCATTTTTATTACAAATGTGTTTTTGGCTAAGTAATTTTGTACATTATAACTATGTAGTACAATTTTTTTTAAATATGTTTATTATCTTCATGAATGTTTATTATCTTTATGTATGAAGTATGATTTAAATTTATTTGGGTGCATTGATTTGATTATTATGCTTGATCACCATAATTAGTATGTTAGTCAATTTATTCACAATGAGAATTGGAATTCTTTGATGGAAAAATAAATAAATTTATTTGAAGCAATGAATTCACTTAGAGATAAGGAATTCACTTTAAGGGGTTAAAGAATTGGCATAGAACTTCATAATTTTTATTTATCTCTATAATGTCATGAGAATGCATATAGACTCTAAATAAAAACACCTTTAATGACAATGAGAGTTGCTTTAAAGAAACTTGGTAAAATTCTCCAGTCACTTCATCCATACAATTGTCTTCAATGGTTCTTAAATGAAATTGTTTCTCTCAGTTAAAATATATGTTCATAACATCATTAAAGTCATCTATTATCAAAGATTAACTTAATATATTTTAAGTAGTTTAGTCACTAAATTAAATGCATGTTTCATATATTATTCGTTACTTATCCATCTACATCTTTTTATTTCAATACAAAATTACTCCATTCCATTTGGAATGATACCTTGCTCACCCTATATGGAGTCTAGTGAGACTAAAGGTTCAATAAATCCCCATCAAATTTTAGCGCCGTTGCCGGGGAACGGTTTAAATAAATTTTTATTGATTGACACAAAGTAGTTGATGTTTTAGGATTGTATGATATAAATTAGTTATTTTGATGTATGGATTTTTATATTTTGTTTTGTTTTATTCTTTGTAAAAGTATTAGAGTTTTTGTTATGATCTTAGACTAAAAGTACTTGTGATTTTGTGCAGGGAACTTAGAAGGAAGCAATAAGAGGAACTTAGATTGCAATTAGAAGAAGAACAAAGGGCTAAGTTGGAGGAAAGTCATAATATTCCAATTATGGTGGGAGAAGAAAGGAGAACACTTGGTGATTTTGCTATGCCCAATATCTTGAAAAGTTTTGGAGGAATAGTGGCACCGGCCATCGCTAACAACAACTACGAGATCAAACCGGCAATCATACAAATGGTGTAAAATAACCAGTTTGGAGGTTTGCAAGGGGAAGACCCTTATGCTCATATCCTTGCTTTTCTTAATATGTGTGCTACATTTAAAATTAATGGAGTGAGTAATGATGCCATTAGACTTAGGTTATTTCCATTTTCTTTAAAATAAAAAGCACAAATTTGGCTTACTAGTACACCTAGTAAGACAATCACTACTTGGGATCAACTTAAACAAGCTTTTCTTCATAAGTATTTTCCACCACATAAAAAAAAATTTAGAAATCAAATATCTACTTTTAAATAATTGCCTAATGAAACTATTTATACATCTTGGGAAAGATTTAAGGAACTCCAATGGCAATGTCCTCACCATGGCTTACTGGATTGGATGATTCCTTAATTTTTTTACAATGGACTAATGGAGGAAAATAGAAATATTGTAAATGCTACTTCAGGTGGAAAATGGTTGGAGAAAACTTCCAAGGAAGCTGAAATTTTGTCAGAGGAACTAGCCTCACAAGGCTACATGGGAGAAGAACCCACCATGGCTAAGGCTAAGAGATTTTTGGAATTAAATCCCATTAATCTCTTAACCGTTAAAGTTGAAGCCTTGACTAAGTTGGTAAGTAATTCTCACTCTAATATTGAAAATGTGAGTCAAGTATGTGAAAAATGTGGTGGACCTTATATGTATGCTAATTGTAGTGAGGGGTCTAGTGAGAATGAAAGTTTTGTTCAAGGAAGTCATAATCAAAGGATGGGTCAAAATGCTAATTATTATAATCCTCAATGGAGGAACCATCCCGGTTTTTCTTGGTCTAACCCAAATGAACAATTAAACCCTCCAAATAATAATCATATGACCAAATTACCTAACCCTTCAGCTTTTCCAAATAAACCACCTTTTAACCCCCAACAACCTAAATCCCATCTTGAGAATTTAATGGACCAATTTGTTAACTATCAAATGACCACTAACAAGCAAAATGAGGAACAATTTAAGCAAATAAATACAAAAATTGACCAACTTGTTAGCCATAATAAGATTCTTGAAACCCAATTGGCTCAACAAGCCACTTCTAGCGTTAAACCATTAGGCAAACTCCCAAGTCAACCAGAATTTTTGCCTTATGAATCAGTTCAAGCTATTATGATAAGGAGTGGGAAAAAGATTGAGAGTAACATTAGAGGTAACGATGATCTTATTGTTGATGATGAGCATGTCTTAGATGCTAGTAAAAATGATGATGTGATGAAGAAGTTTAAGGAATCTAAGGAAAAGATGACCTCATCTAGGGAAGATGATCCTAAAATTAATTTAAATGTTTTACCATTTCCTCAAAGACTTATTAAAAGGAATCTTGGTAAGCAATTTGGTAAGTTTTTGAATTACTTGAAAGAACTTACTATAACTATACCCTTTATGGATGCAATTAAGGATATACCTTCATGGGCAAAATTTTTAAAAGAAATTGTAAGTCACAAGGGTAAACTTAAAAAACATGGTTATGTTTCTTTGGTAGAAAAGTCTAAGGCCATGTATTCTAAGTATCCATCTAAGTTAAAGGATCTGAGTTGTTTTACAGTTCCTTGTGTTATCGGTGGCATACATTTTGATAAGGCTTTATGTGACATGGGTGCAAGTGTTAGTCTTATGCCTTATTTTATTTATAAAAAGCTTGATTTAGGTGAATTAAAGCCTACTAATATGTGTTTATCTATGGAAAATAAGTCTATTTCACACCCTATAGGCATACTTGAAAATGTCCCTACCAAAGTAGGTAAATTTGTAATTCTTGCTGATTTTGTTATGCTAGAAATGGATGAAGATCCTAAATTCCTATTTTGTTTGGTAGGCCTTTCTTAATTACTGCTGGGGCTATTTTTGATATGAAAAATGGAAAAATATCTCTTGAAGTTAATGGTGAAATGATTGAGTTTAATGTGTTTGGGATGGTTAAGTCTTCACCAATAGAAGTGGTGAATAGAATTGATGTTTATGATGTTCTTGATGAGTACATTGATAATGTTGTTAATAATTGTGTTAGTCAAAACCCTATTGTACCTTATAGTTGTAATGAGGTTTTGCAAGTTACCTCTTATCCTTTTCATCACGGATTCTCAAAGTTTGAGTCTTTGAGAAAAGATGAGGATATGCCCTCAAAGACATCAAAGGAGGAAGTTATACTTGAACTCAAGCCATTACCAACAAGCTTAAGGTATGATTATTTGGATTCAAAATTTCAATTACCTTTTATTGTTAATTGAAATTTAAGGTAATTAATCTAATGAATTTCATCTTCTTCTTCTCCTTTTCATTCTCATTTTATTGAGGTAATGGTTTAGTATGGTGCTAGAGCTTTTGATTAAAAGATAATGTTGGTTGTGAAGGAGAAGAGAGTAGAAAAGATAAAGGAAAAGGTCTTGCTAGAGATTAATTGGCTAAAGGGAAGTTAGGCCAAGGTATGGGATTAGGGCTACCTTAAGGCATGTGAATTTGGTTTTTACATGTGAATATGGTTGCTGGAACTTGTTGTGATTAAATTGAATTTGTAGTAATTAAAAGAGAGTTCAATGTATGAAATGTGCATGAAGGGATGAGATGAAAATTCTGACCTAGTGACTAAAAATTTAGTATAAGTTGTAATAGAGACCTGTAATTGTAATAAATCAAATTTTTGTAGTTATATAAGACATTTTCCTACAAAATTGAAGAAGGAACCTACCTTCAATTCTGCCTCTAGATATTTTTTATGATTTATTGAATTTAGGAGAACTTTTAAATTCGGATTCTGGACCAGGTTGGGGAAAATTTGAGATATCTGTATGTAAAATGATCATAATGACATGAAATTAATTCCTATGCAAAATATACTCATACATACACATTTTATATGAAGGAAGTAATGCCTAATTTTATTTCTAAGTATGTCAAATAATTAGCATGAAATTCGTTGAATCTGTTTGGACTATTAAGGTACAGAAGTTGGTAATTTGGGCATAAGTATTAGTAGAGAAGTAAAAATATTATGCTGTAAAATTATGAGTAAACTAGATACCTAGGAGCACGTTTTTGATGAAGAAATTTTAGTCTAAATCCCTCTTAATTTTATGCTATGAATTTTTATAAGTGACAGTAAACACTGTTTTGGTTTTATGAATAGTCTATAGTATTTCTCAAATAGCTTGAGTTATAGGTAAGATATTAAGGTGAAATTTGATGCTCTGGAAACTATACAAATAGGGGAATAATATTGTAGAAGATCATTTAGCCTAAAAAGGATATTTTCAAATTCATTTATGGCTCGCAAGTTGAGTCCAGAATGCTGCCCTGTGCAGATTTTTAATGTACTTTATCTTATGGTTTTCAATTAATTGAACTAAATATGTGTTAATGTGGTTACAAAATGAATTGGATAGAGCAGGTAATATGATTATTAATACAAGATTATATGTATACATATACATTCACACGTGTACATGGGTAAGGACTTGTGATGAAAATATCGTACACATATTTGTGATGAAATTTGTGTACATGATTGTTTTATGCAATTAATCTTACATGTTTTAAAATTTTCTAAACTCACATATTAATGCCATAATTTAATTTTAATTACATGTTTTAACTTGTTTTAGATGGGTTTCAAAATGTTAGGGTAAGTGTTGATATTTAATGAGGCTAAAATTCATGTATAACTATAAAAGGAAAGGCCCACGACTGAGACCAATAGGTCCTAACCGAGTCTAATGGTTGTAATTGAGATTAGAAGGTGTGCACGGCTGAGACAAAATGGTCTTGACCGCGTCTCCCAGAAATGCCATATAAAAATTCTATAGACAGTTTTTCTGAAGCAAATTGCACATCATTTTAGACCTCTCAAACGGCCTTTTCAGCAAAAAATGGTCTCTACAACTTTGTTCGCTTATGTTTTTAGTTTCTAAAACATCAAGAATCTTTGCAATATCATTTCTATAACTCAAGATAAATGGAATTTACTAAACACTATTCATTAGGGTAGGCAACACAAAATTTCGATTTTCAAGTAAATATTAGGCAATTTTATAGGTGTTATTAGACTTTTCTTTCTTCATAGTAATTGTAGGTTTTGAAGTTTATTTTTTGTAGGAATTAACTTCATGTCATTCTAGTCATTTTACACACAGATATTGCAATTTTACCACAAACTGTTCCAGAACCGGAATTAACATTTCACCTAATATTCAATAAATAATAAAAATTATTTAAAGACTGAATTAAGGCTAGATTCCTTTTAAAATCTTGTAGGTATATGTCTTGTATAACTTTAGAAATTTCAATGGTTATAATTAAAAATTTCTATTTTAATTTATGCTAAAATTTTAGTCACTAGGTTATGTGGTTTCATGTACTTTCCTCAACAACACTTCACAAACTAGTTCTCTTTTTTCTTTGATCCAAAAATTTCAATCAATCACAACATGTTCTATCAAAAATCATCCGTAAGAAATTAAAAAGACCCTAATCCCATACCTTGGCAAAAATCACTCTCTAGCCTCACTCTTGAGCTTTTCCTTTTCTTTTGCTCCTAACTCCTTCTTCTTCCCCTTAATCAACAATTCATTCATTCAATTTCAACATCAACTCCCACATTCAACTCAATCCACCATCATTCAAAGAAGAAGAACATGATGATGAAAAAGAAAATATTAATTATTAAGTTAGAATATTTACCTTAATTTGTTACACAAATACTCTTGATTAACCAACATGCATAATTTCCTCTTTAAGATCACTTAAAGAATTTAACTTAGGATTTTAGAGTAGAGAGAAGAGCATTTCTGAATTTTCTTCAAGAAAATCCGACCCATTCTCCTCTCTCTCCTAAATGTTTGCTTTTTATAATAGCAAGGGATAATCTCCTTTTTAGTCCTTTAAATATTTGCATGTCCTACCATTAGCTCTCACTTTTTTACACGATATAAAGTGACCCCTCCACTTAATCCTTCTTTTAAATTGACCTATCAATTTATTCCTTCTCTTAAATTGACCTCTCAATTTATTATTCTATTCACAATTGACCCCTAAAATGCCATAATTACAAAATTTACCCCAATTTAATACTTTATACTCCAATTATACCCTCTATTAATATTAAACTATAATATTAAATTTCATTTTCATGCAATTAATATAATAACAAAATAATTTATCACTTGTCACATACTTATATGAAATTTTCATTTTAATTTAATATTAATAAAATAAAATCTTACTCAAAACATGCTATTTCAATTAGGGTCTTGTTAGGGGCCTCACACTTTGTCCTCGACACCAGGACCCTTAATTCTCATACTCATTATAGGAGAAACATATTCTTCATACTCTTCCTCGATATAAATATTTTTTGGCTCATGCCACCTTTCCCTCCTTGGTGAGTCTTGGTATCATCCCCAACATACATTGGCTCCACTATCTCATGAGCATGTGCTGCATGCTGAGTTCTAGTGTTTGGTGCTAAAGAAGCCATCACCTACCAATTATGGCCATTAACCTCTCTTCAAAATCCTGTAACCTCCTATTCAGCCTTTCATCCAATTCATCTCTCATCATTGAAGTAGCTAACCTTTGCCTTAAATATGTAAGTTTTGTTATCCCATCCATAACTTTTCCAATCTTGTTCAATTGCTTATCATCCATCTCCAATTTTTTTCTTAACTAATTTTCGAAAACTAGCTTAAACTTAACTATGAACTGACCTTTGATTCCAATCCTAAATTTGATTATGATGTTAACCCTGGTAACTCAGATATCGATCTTTAAAAAAGGAGACCATCTAACCCTCTCGACAACCTAAGTAAATATGTGATGGCTACAAGAATCAAACATTAGGAGTGATACATGATGGATGATGATAAACATGGTATATATATGATGCATGGATATAATGAATGTTTTTGTTAGATGTCAATCACAATCACACACAAATATAGACAAAGCCTTCCAACCTTATTATCACACACTGGAGGTCATGCGGTCTCTTCCCTAGTTGGGTTTAGCCCATGGACCAACAAAATACCTAATAAACATGTATAGTACATGGCAGAAAACTGACACGTTAACTTCTCTTAATTGAAAGAGCAAGCATATGGATTTTGACTATTATGTATTTTAACTAACTCATACAGATTAGATTGGGTCCGTTGGGGAATGGAAGCTGATAACTCTAATTTAGTGTTTATTTTCAGTGTATTTTTATCTTTATTTGCATCTCATTTTACGTGTTTTTCCTATTTAAGTGTTAAAATTCTCTTTTTATACCAAATAGAATTATTTTGAGAATTTTTTGAGTGTCTAATGGTGCATTCTTGAATTTTTGCAAAAAAAGACTAGCACTCGATAGGGACCATTTATCTCAACGTGTGCCTTGCAAATCCTTAAAATGCACCATTTCACCAAGGGACTCGGCTGAGACCAATTGTCTTCATCATGTCCAATGCAAACTTAAAGGTTCATTCAATCCAAAGTGGTGTTTTGGGTAGAGACCAAAGTGTCTTAACTGTGTCCTACTACTACAGTACTCTTTTAACTGATTGGACTCAGCTGAGACCAAAGTGTCTCCATCGTGTCCATCTGCAAGCCTGTATAAAAGTGGCATTTTATCTAGCTTTAAAGGAAATCTTTTTAGTTTTTTGAATTTTAGGGTTTTTCACTATAGTTTTAGCTCGTATATCCTTATACTTTAGGATTTTTATACTTAGTTTCTATAGATGTACTTGTAAAAATTACTTAGTTTCTATAGATTTACTTGTAAAAATTACTCTTTCAATATAGTTTTACACCAAAAATACATAGTGTTATTTAGTTCATAGGTCAATGTTTTAGTTTTCAATCAAGTTTCAGCTCAGAGAAGAAGAGAGAAAGCCTCACAACTTCAATTCTATAACTCCAAATGGATTTTATATTTTTTTCTTACTTTTTACTTGTTATTTTCATTAAGAGTAGTGAGTAGTCATTTTATTATTTGGGGATCTTTGAATCCCCTAAAGCATGTAAGGAATATGAACTTATTTTCTTAATATATGTTTCATATGTTTCTTTTCCCTTGTGCTTATCTTGGTATAGATGTTTTACAAGTATTTTTGTTATTAATCTTATTCAAGTTGATGATGAATGCTTGTTTAATGTTTGTGTCATGCATGTTTTATTTTTCTTCACATATGTTGTAGTTTTGATGGCATTTCTAAAATAGGAGCTGTTAGATCTCGAATTTATGTGTTGTAAAATTAGAAAAAGAAAGGAAAATGAATAGGTGTTGGATTAGTAAGCTCTATAATGGAATATTAGTTCATACCTAAGTCTTAGGACTCACGCTTATGCTGGTTATCGGGTAAGCTCTAAAATGGGATATCGGGTAGTTAGAGTAGTAGGCTCTGAAATAGGATACTAAAGGTTTAGATGGGTTGTCCACACCTAAAATGTATGAATGTTATGTTAAAAATGAACCTTACATGGGATTAGGGAGGATTAGATTCTTGAACAATGTCTTTATCCATTGTTAATTTATCCATTCTATATTTACTACTTTTAATTATCTTGTTAATCTATACTTTGCATTTTTTTTATCTTTTATGTTAATTATTTCTATCACTCAACACAACAAAATCATCAAAAAATTAGGTAATTATTTATGTACATACTGCCCATCAATCAAATTTTCTTGCACCAATTCGTATCCTTAGGGTTCGATACTTGTGGGTCTGAAAAATACCCCACTTTATTACTTATTGATTAGGTATACTTACCGATAACCAACCAAATTTTTAGAACCATTGTCGACGAACATTGGCATTCTTAATTGCAAGTTTGATTGATTGTTTGTATGTGTTTTTCTTTTACTTACTTTTCTTTGTTTATTTTTTCAAGTGAAATAGGTGCATGAACAGCATTCATCTGCATCATGTAGCACTATTTGATCCTGAGATCAAGAGGACCTTACATCAAAAAAGGAGATAAATTCAAAATAAAGATATGAATGATCCATCAAATTTGAAAGTGTCTATTATTGATGAAGGAGTAAGGCAACAACAATAACAACATGAGAGAAATCATGATATCCAAAACCAAAGACTAATCGTGATTATACCACTTTAAGATGGAACGAGGAGTAAAGAACAGTGGTACCTCCTTGATAACAATATTTCGAGCTAAAATCAACAATGATCACCATAGTTCAAAGGAACCAATTTTTAAGATTTGATATAGAGGACCCGACACAACATCTAGATATCTTTTTAGAAATTAGTGATATGATCCAAATTTAAGGTGTGATGGTAAATGTTATAAGATTAAAGCTTTTTCCCTTCACTTTTAAAGGGAAAGCAAGAGATTTGTTATCTATGCTACCAAGCCAATCCATTCATTCATGGGAATAAATGCAGGAAAAGTTTCTTATAAGATTTTTTCCACCGACTAAGATGGCGAGCATAAGGAATAGTATCTACAATTTTTAGCAACTAAATAATGAAACCTTCTATGAAGCTTGGGAGACGATTAGGAGGTTGTAGAAGAGTTATCCTCATCATGAGATTGCAATGCACTAGTTAATGTTAACATTTTATACATCATGTAATTTAGCTATAAGGTTTTATTGGATGTTGCCTCGGGGGGAATCTTCATAAACAAAGTCCCGAAATAAGCATTCTTGCTTCTTAATGAAATGGATATGAAAAGGCTCAATGGTTTAGATCAAAGGCACTAATAAGGAGATAAAGAGTTCACACCATGGATAAAGTGCCAATGCTCAAAGCTCAATTAGAGCTATTGAATAAGGAATTAAATGGGCTAAAAGTTCAGAATGTGTCATCAATTGGCCAAGAGGGCAATACTTTTGAGGGAGGAAATTTGGATAGTGATGCAAGGGTAATTGAGCCATATATCTAAGGGATGGGAAAAGTGAATGCCTTACATGGATGCAAGAGAAATGATTCATTTAGCAATCATTACAATCTCGAATGGAAAAACCACCTAAATTTCTTGTGAAGAGATGGAAATCAAGCCTCAACCTTAAACACTAATCTAAGAGCCCTATTGAACTCATCTTCACATAACCAAGCCAACCACAATCATGGCTACCATCAACAACACCAACCCACAGCAGAAAATACACATTATCGAGCATCATACCAACCACCTCAAGCTCACTAAACACATTACCAACCTCCTGGATTTTACAATTAATAGCCCCTATCACAAGAAAAGAAACCAAATCTTGAGGAGATGTTTGCCAATTTTATAACTAGCCAAAATCAATTTATAACAAGCCCAGAGGCGAGGTGAAAGATCAAGAGCAATTGAATAGGGACCAAGATGTGGCAATGAGAAACTTGAAAACTCAAGTGGATCAAATTGGAAATTCTGTCTCAATAAGGCCACCTAGTACTTTCCCACAAAATGTGGATAGAAATTCCAATGAGGAGATCAAGTCAATTACATTATGGAATGGAAGGGAGGTAACTCAAGGAGAATAGCAAGGTAAGTTATCTTCACCATCATCATCAAGTATAAAGGAGCCTACACGACAGGTAAGTAACTCTAACCCAAAGGTAAAGGTGAATGTAGAAGCTCCTAAAATTAACAAGGGTAAGAATATAGTGAATTTCAATATAGAGGATCTTGATTTAAATAGGTTGTCATTTCTTGCTATTCCTAGAAAGGAAAAGAAAAATAAACAATTGGCTAAATTCTTAGAAATATTTAAGAAATTGCATATCAATTTGCCTTTTTCTAAAGCTTTAGCTCATATGCCCAACTATGCTAAATTTATGAAAGAAATTTTATCTAATAAAAAGAAACTAAAAAGGTGTGGGACTGTGCAACTTACAAAGAATTGTAGTGCAATTATAATGAATAATATTCCTAAGAAATTATAAGATCTTGGTAGATTCACTTTGCCCTGTGAAATTCATGAAAATTTTATTGGAAATGCCTTGTGTGACCTAGGAGCTAGCATTAATTTGATGCCATATTTAATGTGCAGGAAATTAAACTTTTATGATGTCAAGGAGATAGGTATAAGGTTCTAATTGGCTGATAGGTTAGTGAGAAAACCAAATGGGGTGATAAAGGACTTACTAGTGAAGGTGGGGAAATTTATCTTTCCCATCGATTTTATAGTGATGGAGATAGAGGAAGATAAAAAAGTACCACTCATTGTAGGGAGGCCATTTTTTAATATAGCACAAGCATTGATCGATATGTATGGTTAAAAGGTTATCCTATAGTTCAACAATGAAAAGTTGGTAGTGGACATGAACAAAGCTATAAAGTATCCATCAAGTGACTTAGAGGAGTCTATTTATTTTGTGGACAAAGTGCAAGAATATATGGAGGAAAATTAGGAGAAAATATTGTTAGATGACCCATTGAATTCATGTTTGATGCATTCTTTAGAGAATAAAGGGTTGGATGAAGTAGAGAGAGATGGTAGCTGACATAGAAAAGAATGGTGAAAAAGATGTAAAAAAGGAGGAAATTTTGGATGTCCCTTAAAATGAGACGCAGGCTCAAATAAAAACTTTACCTTCTCACTTAAAATATATGTTTTTCTTCTTCTTTGATAGGTTTGGAGGACAAGCTATTAATTATGGTGCTAAGAAATTATAAGAAAGTGATCGGATGGAAAACCTCAAACTTGAAGGGGATTAGTCTAAGTTATTGCACAAATCGGATACCAATGGAGGAAGATTTCAAACCTATGGTTCAACCTTAAAGATGACTCAATTCGATGATGCAAGAGGTGGTAAAGAAAGAGGTGCTCAAGCTTCTTGATTAAAGTATTATTTACTCTATCTCTGATAGTAACTGGGTGAGTTATATGCAATGTGTTTCGAAAAAGGAGGGAATTATAGCTATTTAAAATGACCAAAATGCGTTTATTCTAACTCGTACAGTTATAGATTCAAAAGTTTGCATAGATTTTAGGAGACTTAATGCTGTCATATGAAAAGACCATTTTTCCTTACCATTTATTGATCAAATGTTAGATATGTTAGTGGGTAATAAGTTTCATTGCTTTCTAGATGGCTATTCAAGGTACTTACAAATACCAATTACCATTAAGGATCAAGAAAATATTACGTTAACTTATCCTTAGGGTATTTTCGTGTATAAACGCATGCCCTTTGGCCTTTGTAATGCACTGACTATGTTTCTGCAATGTATGATGGCCATCTTGCATGATTTTATTGAGCATTTCATGGAAGTGTTTATGGATCACTTTATCATCTGTGGGAATGGTTTTGAGGGTTGCTTGGCTAACCTAGAATTGGTGTTGGGAAGATGTGAGAAAGCTAACTTTATTTTGAGCTAAGAGAAGTGCCACTTTATGGTTAGAGAGGGTATAGTGTTGGGGCATAAAGTGTTTGAAAAAGGGATAGAGATGAACAAAGAAAAAACTGATGTTATTGAAAAGTTACCAACCCCACCTGCTGTCAATAGGATTAAAAGCTTTTAAGGACATGCTCAATTTTATAGGTGTTTAAATATAGATTTCTCAAAAATTACCAAACCATTGTCCAATTTGCTTGTAAAGGATGTTGCATTTAATTTTTCTAGTGAGTGTTTGTAGGCATTCAATGCATTAAAGCAAAGGTTAATCTTAGCTCTGGTGATTGTTTCTCCATATTAGAGCTTACCATTCGAGTTAATTTGTGATGCCAATGACTTTGCGGTTGGAGTAGTGTTGGGACAGAGGCTCTATAAGATTTTTTATGTTATTTATTATGCTATCCATACATTGACAGGAGCTTAATTCAACTACACTACCACTAAAAAGGACTTGCTCGCTATTATATTTGCTTTAGAAAAATTTTGCTCCATCTTTTTGGCTCTAAGGTAACTATTTTGTCTAATCATGTAGGTTTGCATCCCCCAAAGGAATATAAATCTAAAATGAGCAAAATAAACAACAATACCAAAATTAAATGTATAAAACAAAACTAGATAAAATAATCCTAAATGCAAAATAATAAAAAGAGGGAGGGATAATCGATTAGGGCACGACTCCCGATGCATTATCACCCTTCAAAAATTCCAAAAGCACATAAAACACTTTGCTCACACAAAATAAAGAAAATTGATCAATTAGAATGTTAAAAGTAATTAAATATTAAAAATAAATCAAAATAATGAACAAAATAAAGAAAATAAAACAAAAATAAAGATACAGAATAGAATATGCATAAACAAAAATATAGAAAATAAACTAACATAGAGAATGTTAAAATAGTGACTTAAATGCAAAATAAGGCTTTAAAATACAATAAAAATCAAAGAAATCAAAGTACGGATGCCCTTGGGAGGCAACGAATGCTTGAAGCAAGAGAAGGGACTAGAGGAGGAGCAAGCATCGCGATATAGAGAAAAATACAATCCCTAAATAAGCCCTCAACACATAATTATATGGTCCTAAACAGGCCAAATCTAAATACTATCCATAAATAATACTTTTTTTAACTGAGTGATGATAACAAATAATATTTAGAATTTTAACACAAGAAATAAAGTATGCATTCATAGAGAAAAATAAACTCAAATATATTATTCTAGCACATTGAACAGCTCTAGATCATTATGGCATCACGAAATTAAATAGATTCAAATAGAACAACATAAAAACATGAATTATAGTACCATAAACATGTTTGTACAATCACATGATTGTGAAGGTAAACTAGAAGAGAAAGAGAGGAACCTAGAATGTTACCCTCACAATGTTCTAATTCTATAAAATTAGAAACTTCTGTATCCACTCCAATCTTGAATCAAAAGCCTGTATTGAACCTTTGTTTTCCAAGAGAAAAAAATTAGTTTTTCTCTCTCAAAAATGTTTTCTTTTTTCCAAATCTCCATTTTTTTTGTAAAAAACCCTAATTTTGGCCTTTTATACTTGGAGGAGAGTTAGAAACCCACTCTAACTCTAATTCCCCAGATATGGAACGATTAAATCCCCCTAAGTTCAAAATCAAAATCAAATCTTATCATCTACCTTTTAAAACTGAAAAATGTGAAAAATCTAAAAATAACCCCATAAATAGGTGTCCATCTTGGATAGACAGTCGTTCCTCATAAAATTCTTTTAAATTTACAAAAATGCCCTTGATCTAACCTAAATTAGAGGGAAGTGACCATAAACGACTATCCTCTCATGATAAACATCGATTTGCCAAACTAAAAGCTAAAGTCAATGTTTTTCATGATAAAATATTTCAAAAAAACACTTAAAAGATCACAAAGTTTCTATGAAAATGTGAAATTCGAGGTCAGAGCTTTGAGATTCATGTTCTCTATCAGAAATATACTATTTTCTCATCATCAAGTAACCTTGATCTAGGCTGCCTCAAGTCACAGTATCTACAGCTCCATTAAAATTCCAATCGAGTTAAAGAATCTATAACAAATTAGTATAACACTAGTTTTTAATTGAGCATATATAATTTCCCTAAGTTTATTCTCAAACCATCATAAATAAAATAAAAATTGTAAGGACCCAAAATAGGCCTTAGTAGAATTCAAGGATATTAATATATTATTAAAATCTAATTAAGCTTAATTAGATGAATTATTATAAGTTAAGACCTAATGGATTAATGGTCTTAAGTGATAAAAGAGTAGAGAGTTAATTAAAAATTTTGTATGGTAGTTCACAATTGAAAAGAAATTAAAGCTAATTGGTCAATTGAGATGAAATTATAAGTTGATGTATTGAATGATAAATTAGTTATTTATTTATGTATGCAATTGAAATAATATTTTATTTCAAGGATCAATTGGGACATAAGTGTAATTAGGTTGCAATTAATTAAGTGACGAATGTGTAAATTATATGGCATGAATTTATAAGGTTATAATTAAAAAGGAAAAAATAGTTTAAGGGCTAAATTAAAAGTGGCTTTAAAGTTAGGGACCAATGTTTAAATAATAAATAAGTGGGGTCAATTTCATAAGAAATAAAATATGATGGGGTAAAATTGAAACAAAGAAGATAAGTTATAGGTTAATGTTAAAAGAAGCTTTAAGTGGGGTTGATTTTAAAAAGAGAAAGAAATTATGCGATAATTTTTAAAAAAGAAATAATCTTTGGGGTTAAACTCTTACATGCAAATAGATGAGAGAAATTTGTGTAGCATACAATAAGTTGGAGGATTAAAAGAGATTTTAAGAGGCACCAAAACATCATTTTTGAGCTATCTATTTAAAGGCTATAACTATTCTTTGTAGAAGGAGGATTTCATTTTGTTCATTGAAGAATAGTGTAACACTATTGTTGGGGGAGAGAGAGCAGAATTTTCATTTTCTCTTCCTCTCTATCTCAAAAAATCTAGTGATTTCTCTCTCTTTCTCTCTAAAAGGTGTAAATCTTTCTCTATTTCCTCTTGTAAATTTGGCTCCCTTTCCTTGTGAAAACCCCTCTCAATTCTAGGTGAATGCATGGATGATTAGCAAGATCAAGGCTAAAAGTAGTACTGTGAAGAACAAAGAGAAGATATTTGTAAAAGAAGGAGTAAATTTCAGGTTTGGGATTTTTATTTCCTAATTCATCGTATGCATGCATGTGGATATCATTGTTTATGCTTGGATTACTTAATTTTAATGGTAATTGATTAGTTTTTTTAGGGTTAATGAGATATTTAAATAGGAAAGATTGTGTTTTTGAATGTTGAGGAAAAACTGGGTGTGGTTCTTGTGAACCAAGCTGCTTGTTTTACGTATATCTGGAGTTGTAAACCTCAGATTGAGGTGATTCAAAAATTTGGGTAAAATAGATTCAATTATCTAAAATTAATTATAGCAATCATGGCTTGATTATGTTGTTAAGGAACCCATAAAGCTCATACAAGTGAACTATTTTGAGTGTGAAGGTAGTTTTGAGCAATTCCCAATATTTTGACCATAACTCCTTGTATTTAAGTCATAATTGAGTGAGGTTTGATTCCATGTAAACTAGAGAGATAGGGAAACACGTCTGTAGAAGGAATGTGGAGCTAAATATGCCTATAAGTCATCAAAATATTTACTTGAAAATTTAAGAGAGCTATTGATTTTGGTTCTAGAATAGAATGTAGAAAATATGATATATCTCCTTATATAGTGAACTAAATGCTATGAGGTAAAATTGTATAAAAATAAACTTCTAAATCTATAATTTTTATGAAGAAAGTAAACTTAATTCTATCCTTAACCTTATCAAATTGCAGCTTAATTTCAAACCTGTACACAGCACTGTCAATAGAAAAAGTTTTCAATTAAATGATAATATCTTGAGTTTTGGAGCTGATATTGAAATTATTTTTAATGTTCCAAAAACTAAAAACATAGCAGAACATGTTTGTAGAGGACAGTTTTGCTAAAAATGATGTTTTTCAGGTCAAAAATGGCATATAAGTTGGATTTGAAATTCTGCCACTATGCAAAATTCTAAAGGCAAAATTTTTAATGTTAATGTTAAATATTGTTATGTTAAATTTATTTATACATGGAAATACATTGATTTACAAATAGCATGTAAAATAATTGATTGAAGTGTTATGTTTATACACGTATGCTCAAAAACATGTACATGACTGGTTATGTGAAATTATGTTTCTATATATATATATATATATATATATATATATATATATATATATATATATATATATATATATATATATATATATATATATATATATATAATCAAATGATAGTGTATATTTTTATACAATTATTCAACTATGAAATTGATTATGAAATGTCAAAGCATGATAAATGAATTTTGATGCCGTAAAATGTATATAGAGTACAATAATTGAAGAAGAAAACATGAATTTATATAAATACATATACATGAATGCTGGAAGTTGTATATATGAACATACATAATTATCCATATGGATGCATATGATTTATATTACCTCAAATTGAATGTACATGTATATGTATGTTTAAAATATTGAAAATATATGCTGATAGATATGGCACTGTTATATATTTATATATGAACCACTGCATATATAATTATGCTATATGCTGAATTGGGCTAGTAAAATATGTCTAAATGTTAATACCATCATGCATGAACATAATTAAGATGTTGAAATGAGATAGTATATATATATGCCCAAACAATTATATGCTTAGGAATATACCTAATTAATATCGATTTCATAGATTTAGTAACACACTCTAGTATTAGACATCAACCTTGAAATGCAAATATGGATAATTAATTTTACTTGGTTATATTATGCTGATTGACTATGCTTATCAGGTGAAATATGTTTAAGAGTAATGATATAAAGCATGTTTTCATAGTGAATTGTATAAATACGCAATTATATAATGATAAGATACATGTGTACATTTATCTCCATATAACTATAATTCCTATGAATGTGTTATACGAGTATGATAGAAAATTGTGTAAAAAGATATGCATACTCAATATATGATTCTAAACTTTATTGTATATCTTGAAGTAATGGGAAATATTGGTATATATGTATATAATAATTGAATATTGGAATTTAAGATAGCATGATGATAAGTATCGTTATCACATACATGTGAATGAACTACATGCATTTGAATTGAACAAGAGTACAACTTATTTATGCTTATACATGTTTGTGATATCATGTTCACATAAAGTTTATACATGAACAAGTATATAAAACTCAGCATATAGTTGTACATATATACATAAATATATGTATATGATTTGAAAGATAAATCAAAGGGATTTAATTATCTGCATTGAGTCTAGGATGTGGATAGATAGGCATGCCTATAAGGATATTGCAGCTGTTTTAGAATAGTTTTGACCTATTTGGGTCAATTTGAAATTAAAAGTTATTGCGACCTTATTTGGGTTTAAAAGTTAGCGTTGATTTGAACAACACCATTTGGGTTGTAGCTGGTCTGCTTAACCGGCCCAAGTTATTTATTTGACCCCGTTTGAGTCCCATATTCTGTTAGACCTTTTTTAGTACATTGTTTGTCCTTCATGACCTCTATATTGATCCTTTTGGGTTCATTGATTGTCCTTCAGGACCTCTATATTGACCTCATTTATCCTCTTCTTTAGAATAGTGCAAACTTAATTACAAAGGTTAGGAAACGTTTATTGATGAATTTAAATTTTCATAAAGCATAAAAGTTCCTAATTGACTTCATGCTATTTCACGTATAGAATTCATTTTATTGTAAATAGAATGTGCATCTACAAGAATACCACATAGTAAAAATATGTAAGCAATATTATTAGTATCAAAAAGACATGCTAGCTTGTTAAATGATGAACTTGCATTGTATTAATGCTTTGTTTGCAATGTATGATTTGTGAAGAAACTTGTGTTAGGGTAAATGGTATTATATTATTGAATGAAGCATCAATATAAATTTTTACAGTTGAACTTTATGATTTCCATAAATGGATATAAATATTGAATTTTATTCATTTCTTAAAATAAATCATTATTATAATTGAGGCATGATGTGTGCTTGTTGACGATCACTATGAGTGGTTGTTTATCATGATTTAAGTTTCCCACTAAGCTTTATAGCTTAGCACAGGTGTTTCATCCATGTAGGTGCTGAGATAAAAGTTTATCTCAAGGTTGATATCTACAATGTGTTGGCCAACATAAGTCAGTGAAGATTGAAAAGTATATAGTCTTCTTTTTGGTTTCTTTTTGTATTTCGAGGTTTTTTATCTTGTGTTGGAATTTTTGTATAAGTATAGTAGTTTTATATATGAAGAATTGTAATGTTGTTAAAGGACTCTTATATAATTAAGTATTATTCCTTAAAGTTTTTATATATATGTTGAGTTAAGCTTTTATATAAGACAATCCTTATAGTAAGTTTTTTCTATTTGACATAACAGTGATGCATGATTAAATAGTTGAATTATTGATATCTTTAAGATAAGAGAATTAGGGTGTTACAAAAATCTTGCAATTTAAAACTTTAAGAAATATAGTGCTCTTGTTAATTGCTAAGCTTGGTTTTGAAATGCAAAATTCTTGGTTGAAGTTTGAATATTTTAAGAAGTTAATTTGTTATAATTTTCTCGAGGACAAACAAAGACTAAGTGTGGGGTATTTGATAAGTGTGAATTATACTATATTATTAGTGTGTGTTTAATGTGTTTATTGAGTTAATTTAATTGTAATTTAGTTAATTTAGTATTTAATTTCTTAAATTAGTTTTTTTAGCTTAATTATTTAATTTGATGTTTTTAGGTGTGTAGTTGAAGAAAAAGAAGAATTAAAAAGGCACTTGTGTAAATTCAGCATTTAAAGAATTGTAAAGAAGCAAAATTTCATCGTGTAGTCCAGAGCTCAGTCACTCGATGGAGTAGCTTCCCACTCTATCGAGTGAGGCATTAAAGATAGGACCCAAAGGAAAGCCACTCAGTGGAGTAGTTTCCTACTCTACCATGTCAATACAAAAAACATTGCAGAATAGTGATGAAATTTAACGAGAAAAAGAAAAATCATTGCTAAATCACTAATATAGTGATATAATTGCGATAGACAATAAATTCCATCGGAAATGTTGGTGTGGATGGGTAAGAACATATATTTTGCAATAATTTAGTGAGAACATTGAGATTTTTTCGCAAATTTAGGAGCCAAAATTTTGGCGCAAAAGTTAGGAAGAACATGGCAAGGATAACATTCAAGCAAACTGATTAATTTAGTGAGAAATAACAAGCCCTCGCCAATTAGTGAGGACTATTTTCCTCGCAAATTTGGCGAGAACATAAGTCCTTGCTAATGCCTTATTCATGTGGCATGCGAAGTAATTAGTGAGGACATTGTTTCTTGCTAATTTAGCTACAAATAAGGTTCTCACTAATTAGCGAGAGAAAGGATCCTTGCAAAATTAATGAGGTTTCTAATTCTTGCCAATAGCACAACAGATCGGTGGACAACACTAGGTGAAAATTAGCTAGACATTTAGTCCTCGTTAAATTAGCAAGACAATACTTCCTCACAAAAATAGCATAGATTTTATTCCTCGCTAACAGCAGTACAGATTGGTGGACTACATGAGGTGACAGTTGGTAAGGCACTAAGTGATCGCTAAATTAGCGAGAGTTCATTTTCTCACAAAATTAGCTTGAGTTAGTTTTCTTGCAAAATTAGTGAGGGTTGTATTCCTCGTTACTAGCATTGTAGATTGGTGGAGAACACTAATTGATGATTAGTGAGGAAGTTTATCCTCACAAAATTAGAGTGGATTCCAGTCCTCGTGAATAGCGCTATAGAGTTATGAGCAATAGTAGGCGAACATCAGCAAGGAAAGTTTATTCTCGCTAAATTAGCAAGAGTTTAGTTCCACGTAAAATTAGCGAGGTTTGTATTCCTTGTAAATAGCAATCGGTAGATCACTCAATTAAATGATAGATATTGAGGAAATATTTTCTTGCTAATTTGGTGAGTTTTTCCTCGTGAAATTAGCGTGAGATTTTTTTATTGTTAAATTAGGAGAATTCTTAAGGCAAACAGCTATCCCTTTTTTCCTAAGAAAAAAATAGCGAGAGTGATTTGTTCTTGCCAATATCTAAAGTGAGAAATAAATGTGCATTAGGGCAATCAGATGCCTTTTTCGAAGCCTAAATTAGGGAGAGTGGCTTGTTCTCGCCAATGAAATAAGAAATAGTGGAAGCAACAATAAGTTTAGTAGGATTTAATTCAAAATTTCAGCCACCCTGTAGTTATCTATAATCAGAAATCTCCTCATCCTCTATTGGTCTGCCCTACCTAATGTTCTCGCACCGCTTTCATTTTGTTGTATCTACGCTGGTTCCCCTGTTTGGTTCTACACTTGCCACTTTGACCAAGAATTTGCCATGGATGCCGCAGCTTTTCATCCATTTTAAGGTCTTTTAATTATTTAATTGCCAATATTTAATTACCAATTTTAAAGTAATACAACTTTAATATTTAATTACCAACTTTAAAGTAATAAAAACAGTAAACTACTTTTAGTTATATTATTTATTTAATTAAATGATCACTTGATTTTAGTTTGAATCAAGGACTTTTGGTGTATACTCTTTTATTGTGCTTTCAAGGACTATTGGTGTATAATCTTATACTCTTGTATGTGTTAGTGTAGTGGGCAATGATTGCATTTTTTTCCACTAACATAAATTTATATCTAATATGTTTTATTTTATTACAAATATGTCACAACGGAAACATGTTCTAGTGGCAGTGGTTCGCGGAGTTCATGCAAGGCATAGTCCTTCCAGCTTAGCACTTGCAAAGAAAGTAGGAGAGAGATAATGATCAATGAAAACACCATCTTCAATTACACCTCCACAACATCCAATAGTGCAACCAGCAGTAGTAAATAGAGATATATCTACTCCCCCTTTTACTCCAATTTTTACATCTCATCCACCCAATACAATGCCTTGAATGTCACCGACAACATATTCTACACATGATAATTGAGATTCACAAGATGTTATTGATGATGATTATGATGATGGAATCCCTAATCCAAAAGAAATTGTCCTTGATGAATCTACAAAGATACAAGTCACCATTCGAGATGGAAAGTGAGAATTAAAAATTTAAAGATTTCATTTTGTGTTTATATTAATTGATCCTTGCTAATAACATTAATGTATTTATCGTTTTTATCCTATTCAAATTTTTAAAGCCAAGCAGTAAGTGTTCTCATAAGATGCATAACATTTTTGAGGGAAGGCTAGAAGAAGAAGGATAATGTTGGTCAGTCGTCAGTCAAAAGACAAAGGATGTATATTTTGAATAGTTTAAGGTAAATCTTTACATTTTTAAATTAAAAACCTATATATAATTATATTTATATTCCTTGTATTTATTTTAATTATGAAACTTTTTAATAATGGATGTAAAAATTTTTCTCTTGGGATCCAATAAAAGATGCACTGGTCAAGTCTACTTGGAATAAAAAGGCAACTATTAGATATGTTGATTTTATCTCTAAGATGAAAAGAGAAGAAATCATCCAAATTATATACCGGAGTCTGTTTGGACTTCATGGCAAGAGATGCGAGGCCATCTAGATGTTGTCAAGAGAGCAAAACAAAAATTCAAAAAATAGACATTGTGGTAATGAAGATGGTATTGTGTTATCATGCCATTTTGGAGGGTCTATCTCCCTTGCCATGCATATGAAACGTTTGGTAAGTTAACATTTTTTCTTAACAATGATTAATAAATTGACATAAAATTTTAGTTTTTAGCATTATGTGTTTGATGTGATAATTAGATGAGTTGTTTTAGGCATAGAAGTGGTTAAAATAATTATTATAAATGCATTGATTTTTATATAAGTGTAAATGGAATTTGAGTTATACGATGAGCAAAATATGTTGGATGTGATTATTGTGTTGCTTTGGGGCCTAGAAGTGGCCAAAATGGTGGTTTAGATGCATTGATCCTTATAGAAGTGTAACTATGAATATTTTTTCAAGTTTGACAATTTGGATTTGTCTTATTTTTAGGGGAAATGATGCCGAATTTTTAACAATACCTAAGTCTATTTTTATAATTTTTCTTTTTTTTTTATTTTTCTTGCTTTATTCTATTTTAGGCTAAGAAGAAATGATGATGGCCCACAGCTTGTGAAGTCTTCTTGTACACCCATACAAAGAAGAATGATGGAACATCTTTTGTTAACGATAGATGCAAAGTGATATATATATAAGTGTAAATATTGTAATTGCATACTAGAAGAATTTACAGATCTTACTTCTAATTTGAAATATGGATTTTTTTTAGGATAAAAACATGCAGCTTCAATTGGAAAGATCTCAAAATAAAGGCAAAAATGTTGATGAGAATCAAATATACTTGGATGCAATAGGGGGTGCACATGGAGGACGAGTGTATGGACTTGGAGCTACAGCGACTCAATATTATCCTAAGGCTTGCACATCTCATTCCTTTTTTGCTTTTAAAGCACACACTACAAGATAGATGGATGAGAGGTTTTAGCAGCATTTGTCCACTATGCGTGTAGAGCTTCAATTTGAGATTCATATCGAGCTTCATGCTGAGATTCATGTTGAGCTTGAATAAGAGTTGGAACAGCAAGTGGAGCAGTGGGTCAAAAAAATCCAGCAACAGATGCAGGTGTAACAACAACCTTTCTAGCAATGGATTGAGGAACAGATGAACTTATTCACTTTTCGTACTGTCTATACTAATGGCTCAAGTTCTTCACTACATGATCCACACATCGGGTCATAGATACTTTTTACCTACATTATAGTATTATAATATACATATTAGGATATCTTGTATATCTTTTTTTTCTACTATATATGCATGTATAAATTATTTTGGATATGTTCCTTCTATATATGTATGCATATATTATTTTGGATATGCATTTATAAATACTAGTTTATTTATTAATATATATATATATTAATTATTGCGTACTCTATAAATATTATTGTTATTTTTTAGTTTATTATTTAAATATTAAAACCTTCATAGTAAATTAAAAAAATTTCATTTTAAATTTAGCGAGTGTAATAGATAATATTATTGTCGTCATGATACTTAAAATAATGTTTAGCGAGGACCAATCTCGTACCAAATTTAGCAATAACAATATTTGATGCTAAAATTTAGTACGAAATTTGTCGTTGCTAAAATTAAAAGTCCTACCAAAAGTAAAGTTCTCACTAAAATTTAAATTCCTCTCAAAACTTAGCAAGGAATTCAGTCCTCGCAAAAGTTGGCAACAAAAAAGTCCTCGCAAATGTTACCAAGGACTTTAGCCTTGCAAAAAGTCCTCGCAAATGTTAACGAGGAATATATTCATCGCAAAATTTAGCGACGAAAAAATCCTCGCAAAAATTAGCTAGGACTTTAGCCCTTGCAAAAGTTAGCAAGGATTTTAGTCCTCGTTAAAATCAACTAAGATGACTTTTGTTACAAAATTTTTCTCCTTACTAAAACCTCACTAAACTGATTTAGCGATGAAAAATCATCATGTAGCAAAGATTTTTGTCCTCACTATTTTGCATTTTTTTTAGTGTGTTAATACCCAATTTAGACCGTAGTAGAATTTGTGGTGATTATAGGTAATTTTGGTTGATGTGCTAGTTAGCTATTCGAGGAATTAAAGGTTAAATGTAGTGAAGGCCAAAATGGTAATTTCACTATATATGTTATGCAAAAGGGTAAACTGGTCATTTGATTTTAGTATGTGTGAGTGATTATATCAAAAGTTACATTTTTAAAGACTAAGTATAAGTAAAGGAATAAGTTGGGGTTAGATTGTGAAATGAAGATTTTATAAAGATTGATATAGGAATTATCTTGTGATGATGATGTCACCATCCACTTACTTGAGTGGAGTCACATGATGGAGGTAAAGGAAAGTAGGGATTTGGCTTTTTAAAGGGGGAGTTGGTCACCTTGAGAGTAGATATTTCTCTCTCTCTTTCTTTTCTCATAATTTGAAGAACATTCTAGATCTCCATGGTTTTGCTCAGATAGGGAGTTGAAGAAATGGTGTTCTTAAGAAAAAAAAAATAACTAATAAGGGTAAAGGAGAAGAAGTGGAAAGGAAGAGGTTTTGAAGAAAGATTTGGGTTACAAATAGGTATGGGAACTAAGTTTATATTTGGAAATTTCATATGTCAATTTTATACATGTTTTAGTTAATCTTGCTGAGAATGTAATAGTAGTAGAGTATTCGATCTTGCCTATGAATCTCTCTATTTGGATTCGATAATGGTGGAGTTAATTCAGTAAAACTAGGGTTAGGGTTACAATGACTGATGCTTAACCATAAGAACACATGAGTTAACTTAACAATGGAATTGTCAAATTATTATAGGTTTTACTTAAATGATTTGGTTGTGTTATTAGTTGTAAGTGAGGAGTTTTAAGTTATATTAGTGAAGTAATTTATTGTCTTTGAATTGAGGGTTGAAGATGGTATTCAAATCCAAATTGGAAATTTTGGGCATTTTGATCCTATCTTGGCTAAGTCAAGACACTCAGCCGAGTGATTTAGTCACTCCGCTGAGTGCCTGTTTCCTACCTCCTTTCAAGTTATAATTTTTTTTACAGCCTTGCATCACTCAGCCGAGTGATGTTAACACTCACCCAACTTATATTATCACTCACCCAAGAACAAAATATCACTCACCCAAGCTATTTTTGCCACTCACCCAAAGTATGAGATAAGATATAATGTATTTTTCTCCTTTATTATGGTAAAGTTATAATGGGTCTTAAATAAAGTCTAATGACCTTATAATAGCCCGAAAGATTAAATAAACCCAATTATCTTATAGTTCATAAATAATTGATATTATCAGGTTATATGTTGCATGCTTACTAAATGTAGTTTGGTTAATTGGTACACTACATAGTTCTTATTAAACTACCTAGTAAGAGTTTATCCTTGTTATAGGTTTGGTAAATAGACATGTAAGCCTTACTCTGTATTGTGAGAAGGTAAACTATTTTATTTCATTCTCTTGTTTAAGGTCTCATGTTTGACTTCTCCTTTGACCAAGGATTAAGCATTATTATATTAATTGAATTAAAGATATAGAAACTTGAATTCGACAATGTTTAACACTGTTTTGCTAAGCTATAATAGAACACAAATACTTTGTACATCATATAGTCATGTAAAAAGACAATTTTAGGATTTTAAAAATATAAATTACAATCATGATGTACATGGTCATGATTAAGGCATGTTGTCTTATTAAGATAGGTTGCTTTACTCAAATGCTACACCCTCCTATTATTCTATAAAATTATAAGTAATTATTATTGTAATCTAATATACTATAAAAGAGACCTAATAGGGAATTAATGGTTAAATACTATGCACTTTCACATGTTTGTTTTATTATATAGGTGCCTAAAGGTTACGCACTTATATATGTAATCACGATATTGAATTTACATGCATGTATAGACGCTAAGACAATATAAAATGGCATGAGTGGATATCATTCTTAGATTGGAAGCATCTTTATTAGTTGTAATGCATTGAATACATGTATATAATGTAGTAGTTGAGTATGGTTATACGATGATTAAATTAAATACAAAGGAATGTAGGAAGGTGGTCACAATGAACCATAAAGGTACATCTTGCTGAAGTGATTATATGTTTGCATATTGTATTTTGCACTATTTGTTTAAATGATTACATTCACATGAACCATCTTGATTTGTGTAAGTATTATCAGCATGTAGTTTTAAAATCATATTGTTTGACTCATAACAACATACCTAATGGATGGATATACTTACATTGACTAGATTAAGAAATTCAAGAACATATCAAGTACATATTGTACAATGTGTATATATATATGCCTATGAGTGGTGATTGCTTATGCTTAATGATGTGTATGGTATAGGGTTCATAGAATAATGATTTTTGAGCATATGTTGCTTAACACTCCATATATTGTTATATAGTGATAAATATATGATTAAATCACCAGTAAAGCATGGATTGATAATGGAAAGAGGTTCTTGCATGCGTATATGTCTAGGTTATAGATAGATAGGCATGCCTATAAGTGTAACTTGTAGCTTCTATCGGAAATTGATGGTCCCTTTTGGATCATAACAACCCCATTTGAGTTTGTTGATCGATCTATTGTATTGTTTGGCCCTGATGGGTCTTCTAATTTCATATCTTCATATGTGTTTTAGTATCTTTGGATACGTTATGACTTTATATCCTTGGATATGTTCTGGTACCTTTGGGTACAATAGCCATACCTTTACCTTTGGGTACATATTGATTTCATATCTTCGGATATGTTATGGTACCTTTAGGTACATATTGATTGGCCCGTTATCCACTTTGTTAGGATTATAGTAAGTAGGCTTAATTTAAAGTAACAGAAACCATCTTATTGAACTAAAGAATAAAGAAACTTGATGGTGTTTAAGACCGATATTATAATATTTACTTACAGCATGGTTATAAACCTTGATGTCATTAAGAATACATATTGTATTTTAAGATTGTGTGACTTATGTGAAGAAATTATGCCTATCAATACCTTCTTTGGTTATATTCACTAATGGATTTATTGCAAAATTATTCAGTCTTGCTTATGTGTGTGTTAAAGGCATGTTGTCACTTTTTATGTTTGTGATCAAATGTTAAATGCACCAGTTTGTACCTAATGTAACTGAATGTGTCAACTAGGGTTTTATGTTAATGATATTCATGATATATATAACTTCATAGTTCATGGAATATGAAAGCCATAAACTAATGGGCAATCAAAAGAGATGAAAAGCTTGTTAACATAAATGATCAGTAAAGCACTATAGAAACTACATGAGTTCATTTGAAGTTTTGATTTATTATGAACATTATATCTGTTATCTTTATCAATGTGGGAAACCTATATGTTATTGTTCAATTTTGTGCTTGTGATAATTAATGTTTTTTGTTAAAGATTACCCCTAAAACATTTTATTCCCCACTATGCTTTATAGCTTATCATTGGTTTTATTATCCATGTAGGTAACAGGGTAGGCTTCATTTTTGAAGTGTTAGCTGCGGTGGTTTGAGCAGCATAGGAGTGAAGGAATTGAAGTGTGCAATCTTTATTTTGTGATTTCATAGTTGTGATTGGCAGGCTTTTATGTAAATGTTTTATTATATTTTTGGGGTAATGTAATGGCTAAGAATTCTTATATGTAATTATTGCCATAAGCATTAATGTTTATTTGATTATCTTAGGATTTATATCTATTCGGGGCAGTTTCGTATATCTTGTAGATTAAGGTGTTACATACCAAGTCACCTAAAGAGGAAAAAGTAAAGGAAAGCCACTATGTGGAGTGAGTTTTTCACTCTACATAGTGGGTAGTGGACAACATGTAAAGAAAGGCTACTCGATAGAGTTGATTTGTCACTCTACCAAGCCTGAGAGTCCAACATATCATGAAATTCTTCTTTGTTGCTGAAATTATTAGTGTAAGCTCTAGCCCCAATGCATTGTTATAAAACACTCAAGTTAATAAATGAGGCATTTGTTTTATCTATTGTATTCCTGTGCATATCAAATGATAGAGCTATCCACGAATGTTGTTTTAGTTTAAGTTATCATATGTGAGGCACATGGTTGTCAGACCTTGAAACAATTGAGACTTCATTCTAAATATCCCTAGTCAGTCATTGTTATGGGAATAACAAATGAATTAAGACTAGTATGCTCTCTCTGATAAGTTGAGTTCTTTCTTACAAATCATAGGACTAGAGTGCCAATCAGAGATCATAGATCCATGTATATAACATGTTATCTAGATTCGATCCACACATGAGAACACTATATGGTACAAGTCATAAGTGTTTCTCAATTCCAAGTTTTGTATCGGAGTTCTTAAACCTAAAATCTCTATGAAACTCTTTATGAATTACTGTGTACTTTGACATATACCTAACGTACTCGTAATAGGGTGAAAAGTTTGGGTATGATTGGGCATGCACTAATTCATGTTAGAGAGCATGAGAGAAGTAAAGGGATTACCCCTTTCGATAAGAGAGAAAATATCATTGACCACTTGATCAGTGAACTGAGAAGTGTATGGCCATACCGAGATGAAATAATGAGTAATCATTATTTATCTGAGATTTCAGTGTCACTGAAATATCAAGAAAGGCATTAGTATATATAAGGATGACTAGTTCCATGCCTTATATTAATTCTGATATTTATGGGTAAGGGACTATGTAAAATTGCATTAGGTAACTAAATTCCATTTGCATTTTCATTTAATTTGGAATGCTATAATATCTTACTAGAGAATGTATATAGCCTTTGGATTATTTATTAATTCATTACCAATATTAAATGGACTTATAGGATTGCACACAAATAATTGGGCTTAAGATATTTAAAATAAAGTATTGGGCATTAATTTGGGCTTTTATTTAAAGTCAAATTAATGTGAATAATGGGTATTAAATTGCTTAATGGACCTTAGTCCATGAGAGAGGGAAAATCAGCATTTACTAGGATAAAATCAATTAATTAATTATCTTTGGATAATTAAGGTAATAGAGTTTAAATCCTAATTTTATTTGAATCAGTATACAACACTTAATTAGGGAGATAGTGTGGCCGAAATTCAAGCTAGATTCCTAGTTGAATTCAGCATACATTAAACCCTAAAGAAGTGATTTATTTTGATTAAATAACTAATGCCAATTTAAATTAATTTGAATTTAAAATACTAAACGAATTTGAATTAATTTAGATCACTTAATTATAAAGAGATTGAGGCTAAAATCACTACCTAAACCTAGTAGATTTCGGCATCTAAAAGGATTCCTAAATAAGTGATATAAATTGATTAAAATTGTTTTTGCCTAGTTAGGGTTTCTCTCTCTCTCTCTCTCTCTCTCTTTGCCGCAATTTCAAGGGAAAAGAAATCTTTTTTATTCTCTTGTATTTTGGGCAGCCATTGAAAACCCTAAAGGAAGAACAAGATCAAATCTTGTGTCTTCATTCAATACCCATTGTCGAATACAAAAGGTTAGAGCTAGCACTCTTGTTTTAAGCCATTTTTGCAAGTGTGTGTGTGAACATAGAGTGGTGTGGCACAAAGGCAGCACCTTTGGCATTGGTGATCGAGATCAAAGGTATATAAGTCCATCTTATATACTAGTCATTTCAAAAATCAAGTTTTGAAGTGCATTCAAGGATGTAAGTTTAATAAAAAACCCTAAAATTGCATGTTTTGATTCTATATTGTATATTGCATGGCGTGTATGATCAAAATTTTTAATTTTTTCGCTGCATGATCATTATATTTATGCCATGTGATATCCCATCAGTGGTATCAGAGCCTAATCATTCTTGTTTTATTGCTTTGGATGCATTACAACTTGATTAAAAATCATTTGTTGCATGAAACGTAATGCTAAAATTTTCTATTTTGAGTTTTTTGCATTGGTTGACTGTAAAAACGATTTTAATTTATTAATTAGGTATTGTAATAATTATGACATGTTAATATACTATCCTAAGATGTTCTTAGACCTATTTATGGTCTGTTTTAATTATATATACCTGATTGTACATGTTAATCTTGATACTAGGTGCTTGTTTGCATGATATGTGTATGTAACCAACTAGTTTCTCAAAATTAAATGTAAAAACGTGTTGGGCTTGTTTGTAAGTGATTTTTAAATATTAATAACAGGTCTGGACATGTTTTAAAAATGATTTTAATTCTGGTCCATGAGAATTTAAAAGATTAATTTACAAATCACTTAAAACATTGACTAGTTTGTGTTTGTTGAATGTTTAATCAACATTGTTTGTTTTGTTTTGATTAAAATGGCAAAAAAAAATTAGATCAAATCTGAAAAAAACCTTAATTCAATATTTATGACGTTATATAAGTTATTAAGTGGGTCATTAAATTGTTTGTGGATTGTTTGCGGCATTATATGAGCATTAAGCAACTAGTTTCATGATGTTCGTTTGTTCTGTTATCAATGTCGAATGTGCATGTGTTCTTCATGAATTTTTATGTTTTAATTCATGTTGGTTCATATTATTTGTATTTTTAATATTTATGGGCTGTATGACATAATATTAAAAATGGCAAAATTGAAAATTATACTATAGTTGATTTATGGCACAAATCTAACTAGTTTTTATTTTGGGCTTTTAAAAGAACTTATTCAATAAGAGGATTTAGTCCATTGGGCTTTAGCCCAGGCCAATCACGGGGTCTTCTCTTAAAAGTACAAGTACACAATTTCCATTAATGGGTTGGGCTTAATTAATTAAAATTGGACTTTATTTTATCCATGGATGTTATGTATATTTGATTGCTTGTTTTGTGTGATGAATGTATATGCATGGTGCATTCATAGGCCCTGGGTTATATAATTAAATATGGCCTGCGTGCCATTATGGATTATTGTAAAAATTTCATTTATTTCTTAGTATAGAATTTATTTGAAGACTTTGTAAATTAAGACGAAGCCCACCGGAGTAGAGAAGCTCAACTTGAAGATTCATATGTAATAGTATAGAATCTTAGTTGTAGGTTTTTGGGCCCATGTTTGTCACACTTTACTTTACACACTTATATATATACATGCTATGAATGGATGACAAAGCGTATACCATGTAAGTCGTAATAAAATGAATCCCTAAAATAGTAAGTCATGAAGTTGCCTCCCTAATTTGAAACATGTCAAGGCATCGATCATCGGTAACGTAGACTAGAAGACCTAGATACGCCCAATTATCTTTGTGAGGCATGGGTTGTGAATGTAGGTTGGACTTAACATGGAAAGGGATGCCCGAACCTGTTAGTGTAAGCCCTAGCCCCAATGCATTGTAATGAAACACTTGAAATTAATAAAATGAGGCATTAGTTTTATCTTTTGTATTCCTGTGCATATCAATTAATAAAACTATCCAAGAATGTCGTTTCGGTTTAAGTTATCATGTGTGAGGCACATGGTTGTAAGACCTTGGAACAAATGAGACTTCATTCTAAATATCCCTAGTCAGTCATTGTTATGGGACTAACAATGAATTAAGACTAGTATGCTCTCTCTGATATTATGAGTTATGTCTTACGGATCATTAGGACAAGAGTGACAATCAGAGATCATAGATACATGTTAAAGTACATGGTATCTGGATACGATCCGCTCATGAGAACACTACATGGTACAAGTCATAAGTGTTTCTCATATGCAAGTTTTGTATCGGAGTTCTTAGACCTGAAATCTCTATGAAACTCTTTATGATTTACTGTGTACTTTGACATACACCTAACGTGCTCGTAACAGAGTGACAAGTACGGGTATGATTGGGTATGCATTGATTCATGTTAGAGAGCATGAGAGAAGTGAAGGGATTACCCCTCTCAATAAGAGAGAAAATATCATCGGCCACTTGATCAGTGAACTGAGAAGTGTATGGCCATACCGAGATGAAATAATGAGTAATCATTATTTATCTGAGAGTTAAGTGTCACTGGAATATCAAGAAAGGAATTAATATATATATAAGGATGACTAGTTCCATGCCTTATATTAATTCTGATATTTATGGGCAAGGGACTATGCAAAATTACATTAGGTTACTAAATGCCATATGCATTTTCATTTAATTTGGAATGCTATAATATCTTGCTAGAGAATATATATAGCCTTTGAATTAATTTATTAATTCATTGCCAACATTAAATGGACCTATAGGATCGTACACAAAGCATTGGGCTTAAAATACTTAAATTAAGTATTGGGCATTAATTTGGGCTTTTAATTAAAGTCAAATTAATGTGTGTAATGGATTATTAGATTGCCATTGGACCTTGACCCATGAGAGGGAGAGAAATTCAGCCCACAAGGTTTAATTTCAATTAATTAAATGTATTGTATTAATTTAATTAATTGAGTATTAAAGCCTAAAAGACTTATGATCAAATTAAATCTCTTAATTATAAATATAGGTGGCCGAAATTCCTAGAGAAAAGAAAATGAATTTTGGCACATGCTTTTATTTATTAAGTGATTTATTTGGTTAATATGTCTTATGTTTTAATCTTGGATTAATTCAAAAGAATTTAAATCAATATATATCTCTTATTTTAAAGAAGTGATAAAGGCTGAAATCTATTATCGTTAAGTATTTGATTTTAGATTTATCACTTAAAAATAAAAGGATATATATTTGAAAGAAGAGAAAAAAACGCAAACCCTAGTTTTATTCTAGTTTTTGCGTGAACTCTTCCTCTCTCTCTCAAGTTTTCTTTTAGCCAATTTTTCACAAGGAGAAAGGATAGTTCCTCATTCTCTTGTGATATTGGGTAGTAATAGCAACCTAAGAGAAGTACAAAATCAAATTTTGTAGCTTCAAACCATTGCCTTTACACAATACCGAAAAAGAGAGCTAGCAATCTCGATTTTAAGCCGTCGGTGCAAGTGTGTGTGTGAGAATAGAGGGAGTGGCGTAAAAGGCTGTTCCTTGGCATTGGTGATCGAGACCTAAGGCGGATAAATTCACCTTAGCATCTGGGCATCATCAAATTCAATTTTCAAAAGGCATCATAAGTTGTAAGTTCTACAACCCTAAAATTGCATGTTTCGTTTCTTGCTACGGAATTGTATGGTATGTATGATAAAAATTTTTTTTTCCGCTGTGCTATCATGATATTCACACCATGTAATATTCCATCAGTGGTATCAGAGCCTAAACATGCTTATTTTAGTGCTTTAGATGCATGAAAAAATTAATTAAAAATCATCATTATAAAAACATGCAAATCTGAAATTTTCTGTTTTGAGATTTTTGCATTGTTTTGGGGAAAAAACGATTTTAATTGATTAGATAGGTATTATAATTAATATGACATGTTAATATACTGTCATAAGATGTTATTAGGGCTGGTAATGGTTGGATTTAATTATTTATACCTGATGGTACATGTTAATTATGAAACTAGGTGCTAGTTGGCATGTAAATTGCTATTTTAACAACTAGTTTTCAAAATTAAATGTAAAAACGATTTTGGAATGTTTGTAAGTGATATTTATAGATTAATTATCAGGTCTAGACATATTTTAAATTTGGTTTTAATTCTGGTCCATGACAATTTAATTGATTAATTTTAAAATCACTTAAAACTATGACTAGTTTGTGTTTGTTGCATGTTTAATCAAGATTGTTTGTTTTGTTTTGATTAAAATGGTAAAAACACATTTAGATCAGATTGGTACAGAATATTAAATCAATATTTATGGACTTATTTAGATTATTAAATGAATCATAAAATTGATTTAAATGTTTGTGCATTTTATGGCATTACATAAGCATTAAACAACTAGTTTTTGTTGTTTGTTTGTTTTTGCATGAATGTCGTGTACCATATATGTGTTTTTCATGATTTTATATTTTAAT
This sequence comes from Excoecaria agallocha, assembly GCA_037975025.1. Classification (NCBI taxonomy): domain Eukaryota; kingdom Viridiplantae; phylum Streptophyta; class Magnoliopsida; order Malpighiales; family Euphorbiaceae; genus Excoecaria; species Excoecaria agallocha. The sequence goes on from CM075817.1 coordinate 25,787,594, forward strand.
TCATGTTAGCACATATTATATGCATTTTTAATGTTTATGGGCTGTATGACATAAAATTAAAAATGGCAAAATTGGAAATTATACTAGAGTTGATTTATAGCACAAATCTAACTAGTTAGTGTTTTGGGCTTTTAAGAGAACTTATTCAATAAGAGGATTTAGTCCATTGGGCTTTGGCCCAGGCCCGTCATGGGGTCTTCTCTTAAAGGTTCAAGTACACAATTTTCATTAATGGGCTTGGCTAAATTAATTAAAATTGGACTTTGTTTTATCCATGAATGCTATGTATATTTATTTGCTAATTTGGTGTGATGAATGGATATGCATGGTGCATTCATGGGCCCTAGGTTTTGTAATTAAATATGGCCTGCGAGCCATTATATTTTGTTGTAAAAGTTTTTCATTTATTTCTTAGAATAGAATATACTTGAAGACTTTGTAAATCAATGAGAAGCCCAACTCGAAGATTCTTATGTAATAGTATAGAATCTTAGTTGTAAGTTTTTGGGCCCATGTTTGTCACGCTTTACTTTATGTAATTATTTATATATGCATGCTATGTATGGATGACAAAGCGTATGCCATGTAAGCCATAATAAAAAGAATCCCTAAAATAGTAAGTCACAAAGTTGCCTTCCTAATTCGGAACATGTCAAGGCATCGATCATCGGTCACGTAGACTAGAAGTCCTAGATGCGCCCGATTATCTTTGTGAGGCATGGGTTGTGAATGTAGGTTGGACTTATCATGGAAAGGGATGCCCGGACCTAGGCAACTAATAAATGGGTTGTGCTATAACATCTTAAGATGTTAGCCCATTTGATCCAAGAGTCATGTACGAGACATGATTGGAGTTTTCCTACCTAAGTAACTTAACTTGTTAGGTGTACAAGCTCAGCTTGACTAATAAGTTGTTGTGAAAAGTGGATCTTGGCCCACATTAAATCACTAACGCGAATTATTTAAAGGGATATTAATTTGGTTTGTGGGATCATAAATAAGACCTCATTTAATCTTGCTAAATTTTATTGTAGATTGAAAATGGCATCTTCAAACAACAATTTCTCATTGCGATCGGTCCTTGAAAAGGACAAATTGAATGGCACCAATTTCATAGACTGGTCTCGAAACTTAAGAATAGTTCTTAAGCAAGAGAAGAAGTCGTATGTTTTGGATGCATCCTTACCTGAGGAACCTGCTAGGAACGCTTCTGTGGTTCAAAAGAAAACTTTTGAGACCAAGAAAAGTGACTCTAATGATGTGACCTGTTTGATGCTAGCCACTATGGTGCCTGAATTGTAAAAGCAATTTATGGACCAAGAGGCCTATGCGATCATGGTGCACCTCAAGGAGATGTTCCAAGAGCAAGCTCGTCACGAGAGGTTCGTGACAACAAAGGCCTTAATTTCTTGCAAGATGGCTGAGGGTACTCCTGTTAGTACCCATGTACTCAAGATAAAAGGGTATCTTGATACTCTTGATAAGCTTGAGGTACTAGTGCCAAAGGAATTGGCCATTGACTTGATCTTAGGATCATTGCCTGCTGCTTATGATCCATTTGTGATGAATTATAACATGCATGCAATGAACAAGTCAGTCACTGAGCTTTATGGGATGCTTAAGAATGCTGAAGAGAATATTCGAAAGACTAATCTCGTACTAATGGTTCAAAAGGGAATTAAGAAGGGACCTGCTAAGGGAAAGGGAAAGGGAAAGGGAAAACCCAAGTCATTTGGGAGTGCACCTCACGCCCAATCCAAGCCCAAGGCGCCAAAACTCAAAGAGAGTGAGAGCACTTGCTTTCATTGCAACAAGATAGGGCATTGGAGGAAGAATTGCGCTCTCTTCAAGGAAGAACAAAAGAAGAATGGAGCCAAGGCGTCCAGTTCTGGTATTTTTTTTGTTGAGATTAACCTTTCTATTTCTACCACTTGGCTATTGGATACCGGTTGTGGTTCTCACATTTGTTCAAATGTGCAGGGGCTAAGAAATAGGCGGTTACTTGGGAAGAATAAAGTGGACCTCCGTGTGGGGAATGGAGCACGAGTTGCTGCCATGGAGATAGGCGACTATCACCTCACTTTACCTTCCAAACTTTGTATTGTTTTGAATAATTGTTATTATGTGCCTGCTATGAGCAGAAACATTATTTCAGTTTCATGTTTGGATAATGATGAATTTGATTTTGTTATTAAAAATGGCAATGCTCATATTCATCGCCAAGGCATTTCTTATGGCAATGCCATGTTGCAAAATGGCCTTTATATCCTTGATTTACAAAACAAAGAGTCAATATACAACATTAATACAAAGAGGGTTAAATCAAACGAATTGAACCCTACTTACTTTTGGCATTGTCGTTTAGGACATGCAAACGAAAAATGCATTTCAAGACTCCACAAAACTGGAGTGCTTGGGTCATTCGACTTAGAGTCTTATGACACATGCGAGCCATGTTTGCATGGAAAAATGACAAAGAGTCCTTTTAATAAAAAAGGTGAGAGGACTAATGGCTTATTGGAACTAATACATACCGATGTATGTGGACCTTTAAGTACACATGCTTTTAGCTACTTCGTGACATTCACAGATGACTTCAGTAGATATGGTTATGTCTATCTAATGAAGTACAAGTCTGAAACTTTTGAGAAATTCAAAGAGTTTAAGAATGAAGTAGAAAACCAACTTGGTAAAAGTATAAAAGCCATTCGATCAGATCGAGGTGGCGAATACTTAAGCCAAGAGTTTGACAGTCATCTAAAGGAGTGTGGTATTATTTCACTGCTCACTCCTTCTGGAACACCTCAATGGAATGGTGTGTCCAAAAGGAGAAATCAAACTCTGTTGGACATGGTTCGATCTATGATGAGTCAAGCTAATCTTCCTATCTCTTTTTGGGGTTATGCATTAGAAACTGCTGCGTTTCTATTGAACCGTACTCCAACTAAAGCAGTTGAGAAGACACCATACGAGGAATGGACTGAGAAAGAACCCAATATGTCTTTTCTCAGGATTTGGGGCTGTGAAGCACATGTTAAGAAATTAACATCTGACAAACTAGAGTCCAAATCCAGTGTCTGCTTGTTTGTGGGGTATCCTAAAGAAACAAAGGGATACTACTTTTACTCACAAGCCGAGAACAAAGTATTTGTTGCTCGCAAGGCTGTTTTATTGGAAAAGGAGTTCCTTCTCAAGAAAGACAGTGGGAGTAAAGTAGAACTTGGAGAAATTCAAGCACCACAAACTCCTATAGAGGATGGTTTGGAAATGGGATCAAGTTCACAACCAGTTGTGGAACAAGAACCCATTACATAAGAACCTAGAAGGTCCCATAGGGTACGTCAGGAGATTAAGAGATATGGATTTCTAATCACTGACAGTGACACTATTGAGTTAGTAGATCGTGAGTATCCTACTACCTACCGAGAAGCTATTGAGAGCCCAGACTCGAAAAATTGGCTTGAAGCCATGAAATCCGAGATGCAAGAAATGTACGATAACCAGGTTTGGACCTTGGTTAATCCATCGGAAGGTGCTAAGGTAATTGAATGCAAGTAGCTATTCAAACTCAAAGCTGATAAGACCTACAAAGGTAGAATAGTAGCAAAAAGTTTTCGACAAACTCATGGTGTAGACTATGACGAGACCTTTTCACCTATAGTCATGCTCAAATCCATTAGGATCTTGCTTGCCATAGCTACATATCATGATTATGAGATATGGCAAATGGATGTCAAAACTGCTTTCCTCAACGAAAATTTACTTGAGGATGTGTATATGACACAGCCTGAAGGTTTTGTCAATCCCAAGCATCCTAAGAAGGTTTGCAAGCTTCAAAAATCCATTTATGGATTAAAGCAAGCATCCCGAAGTTGGAATCTTCGTTTTGATGAGGCAGTCAAAGAATTTGACTTCATCAAGAACGAAGATAAGCCTTGTGTGTACAAGAAGGTTAGTGGGAGCATAGTAGTATTTCTGGTCCTATATGTGGACGACATCCTTCTCATTAGGAATGACATTCCAACATTGCAAAAGGTTAAGCAATGGTTGGGAAAATGTTTCTCAATGAAAGACTTAAGTGAAGCCGAGACAATACTTGGTATTCGAATCTATAGAGATAGATCGAATCGGCTTTTGGGACTAAGTCAAGAAAAGTACATAGACAAAGTACTAAAGCGTTTTAGTATGGGAGACTCAAAGAAAGGGTACATACCTTTGGCTTTGGGAGTTCCTTTGACTAAAGAACAGTGCCCTAAAACCAAAGAGGAAAGGGACAACATGAGTTGAATCCCATATGCATCTGCTATTGGATCTATCATGTACGCTATGTTATGTACTAGATTGGATGTTGCTCATGCACTGAGTATAACCAGTAGGTTTCAGCAAGACCCTGGTGAGAAGCACTGGTCTACTGTAAAAGGGATTCTGAAGTACCTGCGAAGGACTAAGGATCACTTCTTGGTGTATGGTGGTCAAGAAGAGCTCGTCATGCAAGGTTATGCCGATGCTGCTTTTCAGACCATCACTCAGGATTCTAGATCGCAATCTGGGTTTGTTTTTGTTTTGAATGGTGGTGCTGTCAGCTGGAGAAGCTCGAAGCAAGAAACCATTGCCGACTCAACTACAGAATCTGAGTATATTGCAGCAAGTAAGGCTGTAAAAGAGGCTGTTTGGATTAAAAATTTCATTTCTGGATTAGGAGTGGTCCCAAGCATCCTAGATCCATTAGAAATTTTCTGTGACAATAACGGGGCCATCGCACAGGCAAAGGAGCCCCGGTCACACCAGAAATCCAAACACATACTCAGGAGGTACCACCTGATCAGAGAAATCATTGATCGTGGGGACGTCAAGGTTAGCAAGATAGAAAGTGAAGATAATGTACAGATCCTTTGACGAAACAATTGCGTCCAAATCTGCACGAAGCTCATTTGAGAGCGTTCGGTCTTAGGGCTATGCCCAATTGGGACTAGTGCTAGTGGGAGACTGTTAGTGTAAGCCCTAGCCCTAATGCATTGTAACGAAACACTTGAAATTAATAAAATGAGGCATTAGTTTTATCTTTTGTATTCCTGTGCATATCAATTGATAAAACTATCCAAGAATGTCGTTTCGGTTTAAGTTATCATGTGTGAGGCACATGGTTGTAAGACCTTGGAACAAATGAGACTTCATTCTAAATATCCCTAGTCAGTCATTGTTATGGGAATAACAATGAATTAAGACTAGTATGCTCTCTCTGATATTATGAGTTCTTTCTTACGGATCATTAGGACAAGAGTGTCAATCAGAGATCATAGATACATGTTAAAGTACATGGTATCTGGATACGATCCGCTCATGAGAACACTACGTGGTACAAGTCATAAGTGTTTCTCATATGCAAGTTTTGTATCGGAGTTCTTAGACCTGAAATCTCTATGAAACTCTTTATGATTTACTGTGTACTTTGACATACACCTAACGTGCTCGTAACAGAGTGACAAGTACGGGTATGATTGGGTATGCATTGATTCATGTTAGAGAGCATGAGAGAAGTGAAGGGATTACCCCTCTCAATAAGAGAGAAAATATCATCGGCCACTTGATCAGTGAACTGAGAAGTGTATGGCCATACCGAGATGAAATAATGAGTAATCATTATTTATCTGAGAGTTCAGTGTCACTGGAATATCAAGAAAGGAATTAATATATATATATATAAGGATGACTAGTTCCATGCTTTATATTAATTCTGATATTTATGGGTAAGGGACTATGCAAAATTGCATTAGGTCACTAAATGCCATATGCATTTTCATTTAATTTGGAATGCTATAATATCTTGCTAGAGAATATATATAGCCTTTGAATTAATTTATTAATTCATTGCCAACATTAAATGGACCTATAGGATCGCACACAAAGCATTAGGCTTAAAATACTTAAATTAAGTATTAGGCATTAATTTGGGCTTTTAATTAAAGTCAAATTAATGTGTGTAATGGATTATTAGATTGCTATTGGACCTTGGCCCATGAGAGAGAGAGAAATTCAGCCCACAAGGTTTAATTTCAATTAATTAAATGTATTGTATTAATTTAATTAATTGAGTATTAAAGCCTAAAAGACTTATGATCAAATTAAATCTCTTAATTATAAATATAGGTGGCCGAAATTCCTAGAGAAAAGAAAATGAATTTCGGCACATGCTTTTATTTATTAAGTGATTTATTTGGTTAATATGTCTTATGTTTTAATCTTGGATTAATTCAAAAGAATTTAAATCAATATATATCTCTTATTTTAAAGAAGTGATAAAGGCTGAAATCTATTATCTTTAAGTATTTGATTTTAGATTTATCACTTAAAAATAAAAGGATATATATTTGAAAGAAGAGAAAAAAACGCGAACCCTAGTTTTATTCTAGTTTTTACGTGAACTCTTCCTCTCTCTCTCAAGTTTTCTTTTAGCCAATTTTTCACAAGGAGAAAGGATAGTTCCTCATTCTCTTGTGATATTGGGTAGTAATAGCAACCTAAGAGAAGTACAAAATCAAATTTTGTAGCTTCAAACCATTGCCTTTACACAATACCGAAAAAGAGAGCTAGCAATCTCGATTTTAAGCCGTCGGTGCAAGTGTGTGTGTGAGAATAGAGGGAGTGGCGTAAAAGGCTGTTCCTTGGCATTGGTGATCGAGACCTAAGGCGGATAAAGTCACCTTAGCTGTTGGGCATCATCAAATTCAATTTTCAAAAGGCATCATAAGTTGTAAGTTCTACAACCCTAAAATTGCATGTTTCGTTTCTTGCTTCGGAATTGTATGGTATGTATGATAAAAATTTTTGTTTTTCCGCTGTGCTATCATGATATTCATACCATGTCATATTCCATCAGAACCTAGGCAATAAATAAATGGGTTTGTGCTATAATATCTTAAGATGTTAGCCCATTTGATCCAAGAGTCATGTACGAGATATGATTGGAGTTTTCCTACCTAAGTAACTTAACTCTTTAAGTGTACAAGCTCAGCTTAACTAATGAGTTGTGAAAAGTGGATCTTAGCCCACATTAAATCACTAACGCAAATTATTTAAAGGGATATTTATTTGGTTTGTGGAATTTTAATTAAGACCTCATTTAATCTTGCTAAGTTTATAAATTTTTGTAGATTGAAAAATGGCTTCTTTAAACAACAACTTCTCATTGCGATCAATCCTAGAAAAGGACAAACTAAATGGCACCAATTTCATAGACTGGTTTCGAAACTTGAGAATAGTTCTTAAGTAAGAGAAGATGTATGTTTTGGATGCACCCTTACCCTATGAACCTGTTAGGAACACCTCTGCAGTTTAAAGGGAAACCTTTGAGACTAAAAAGAGTGACTCCAACGATGTGACATGTCTTATGCTAGCCACTATGGTGCCCAATTTGTAAAAGCAATTCATGGACCAAGAGGCCTATACGATCATGGTGCACCTCAAGTAGATGTACCAAGAACAAGCTCGTCACGAGAGGTTCATGACAACAAAGGCCTTGATTTCTTGTAAGATGGCTGCGGGTACTCTTGTTAGTACCCATGTACTCAAGATGAAAGGGTATCTTGATACTCTTGAGAAGCTTGAGATACAAGTCCCAAAAGAATTAGCCACTGACTTAATCTTAGGTCTATTGACTGATGATTATGATCCTTTTATTACGAATTATAACATGCATGCAATGAACAAAATAGTCACCAAGCTTCATGGGGTGCTTAAGAATTCTGAAGAGAACATTCAAAAGACCAATCTCATACTTATGGTTCAAGGAGGCATTAAAAAGGGACCGGTTAAGGGAAAGAGGAAAGGAAAGGCAAAACCCAAGAATGACCAGGCACGGCCTAAGTCTCGTGGGAGTGCACCTCAGGCCTAACCCAAGCCCAAGGCACAAAAGCTCAAAAAGAGTGAGAGCACGTGCTTCCATTGCAACAAGTTAGGGCATTGGAGGAAAAACTGCACTCTCTTTAAGGAAGAATAAAAGAAGAATGGAGCCAAAGCATCCAGTTCTGGTATTTTTGTTGTTGAATACCGATTGTGGTTCTCACATTTGTTCAAATATGCATGGGCTAAGAAATAGCCGGTTACTAGGGAAGAGTGAAATGGACCTCCGTGTGGGAAATTGAGCATGAGTTACGGCCTTAGAGATAGGCAACTATTGACTCACTTTACCTTTTGGATTATGTTTAGATTTAATGAATTTTTATTTTGTGCCTGCTATAAGTAGAAACATTATTTCAGTTTCATGTTTGGATATGGATGGATTTGACTTTGTTATTAATTATGGCGAATATTCATATTCGTTGCTAAGGCATTTTATATGGCACTACTATGTTACAAAATGGCCTTTATATCCTTGATCTACAAAATAGAGAGTCCATATACAACATTAATACAAAAAGGGTTAAATCAAACAAATTGAACCCTACTTACTTCTGGCATTGTCGTTTAGGACATGTAAATGAAAAATGCATTTCAAGACTCCATAAATATGGAGTGCTTGGATCATTCGATTTGAAATCTTATGACACATGCGAGCCATGTTTGCATGGAAATATGACAAAGAGTCCTTTTAACAAGAAAGGTGAGAGGACTAGTGACTTATTGGGATTAATACACACCAATGTATGTGGACCATTAAGTACATAGGCTAGAGGTGGTTTTATTTACTTTGTAACGTTCACAGATGACTTCAGTAGATATGGCTACATCTATCTAATGAAGCACAAATCTAAAATTTTTGAAAAATTCAAAGAGTTTAAAAAAGAATTAGAAAACAAACTTGGCAAAAGTATAAAAGCCATTTGATCAGATCGAGGTGGAGAATACTTAAGCCAAGAGTTTGATAGTCATCTGAAGAAGTGTGGAATTATTTCACAACTCACTCCTTTTGGAACACCACAATGGACTGGTGTGTTCGAAAGGAGGAATCGAACTCTGTAGGACATGGTTCGATCAATGATGAGTCAAGCTAATCTTTCTGTCTCTTTTTAGGATTATGCATTAGAAACTGCTGCATTTCTACTGAACCATACTCCAACTAAAGCAGTTGAGAAGACACCATACAAGATATGGACTGGGAAAGAGCCCAATATGTCATTTCTCGAGATTAAGGGTTGTGAAGCATATGTTAAGAAATTAATATCTGACAAGCTAGAGCCCAAATCTATTATCTGCTTGTTTGTGGGTTATCCTAAAAAAACAAAGGGATACTACTTTTACTCACAAGCTGAGAACAAAGTGTTTGTTGCTCACAAAGCTATTTTCTTGGAAAAGGAATTCCTTCTCAAGACAGACAGTGGGAGCAAAGTAGAACTTGGAGAAATTTAAGTGCCACAAACTCTTATAGAGGATAAATTGGAAATGGGATCAAGTTCACAACCAGTTGTGGAATAAGAACCCATTTCACAAGAACCTAGAAAGTTCGATAGAGTACGATGGGAGATTAAGAGATATGAATTTCTAATCATAGATAGTGACACTATTGAGTTAGTGGATCATGAGGATCCAACTACCTACCGAAAAGCTATTGAGAGCCTTGACTCAAAAAATTGGCTTGGAGCCATGAAATTCGAGATGCAATCAATACACGATAACCAGGTTTATACATTGGTTGATCCACCAGAAGGTGCTAAGGTAATTGAGTGCAAGTGGCTATTTAAACTCAAAGCTGATAAGACCTGCAAAGGTAGACTAGTAGCAAAAGGTTTTGGGTAAACTCATGGTGTAGACTATGATGAGACCTTTTCGCCTGTAGTCATGCTCAAATCCATTAGGATCTTACTTGCCATAGCTGTATATCATTACTATGAGATATGGCAAATGGATGTCAAAACTGGTTTCCTTAACGAAAATCTCCTTGAGGATGTGTATATGACACAGCCTGAGGGTTTTGTCAATCCCAAGCATCCTAAGAAGGTTTGCAAGCTTCAAAGATCCATTAATGGATTGAAGCAAGCATCCCAAAGTTGGAATCTCCATTTTGATAAAGCATTCAAAGAATTTGACTTCATCAAAAACGAAGATGAGCCTTATATGTACAAGAAGGTTAGTGGGAGCATAGTAGTGTTTCTGGTCCTATGTGTGGACGACATCCTTCTCATTAGGAATGACATTCCAACATTGCAAAAGGTTAAGCAATGGCTGGGGAAGTGTTTCTCAATGAAAGACTTAGGTGAAGCCGAGACAATACTTGGTATTCGGATCTATAGAGTATATCGCATCGGCTTTTGGGACTAAGTCAAGAAAAGTACATAGACAAAGTACTAAAGCATTTTAGTATGGAAGACTCAAAAATAGGGTACATACCCTTGACTTTAGGAGTTCCTTTGACTAAAGAACAGTATCCCAAAACTAAAGAGGAAAGGGACAACATGAGTAAAATCCCATATGCATCTACTATTGGATCTATCATGTATGTTATTTTGTGTACTAGGTTGGATGTTGCTCATGCACTGAGTATAACTAGTAGGTTTTAGCAAGACCCTAGTGAGAAGCACCGGTCTGCTATAAAGGGGATTCTAAAGTACCTGCGAAGGACTAAAGATCACTTCTTGGTGTATGGTGGTCAAGAAGAGCTCGTCATACAAGGTTATGTTGATGCTGCTTTTCGAACCAGTACTCAAGATTTAAGATCGCAATCAGATTTTATTTTTGTTTTGAATAGTGGTACTGTCAGCTGGAGAAGATCGAAGCAAGAGATCGTTGTCGAATAAACTACAGAATTTAAGTATATTGTAGGGAGTGAGGCTGCAAAGGAGGCTATTTGGATTAGAAATTTCATTTCTGGATTAGGAGTGGTCCCAAGCATCCTAAATCCATTAGAAATCTTCTGTGACAATAACGGGGCCATCACACAGGCAAATAAGCCCCGGTCACACCAAAAATCCAAACACATACTCAAGAGGTACCACCTGATCAGAGAAATCATTAACCATGGGGACGTCAAGATTAGCAAGAAAGCGAGTGAAAATAATTTAGCAGATCCATTGACAAAATAGTTGCTAGTGTAAGCCCTAGGCCCAATGCATTGTAATAAAACACTTTGAATTAATAAAGTGAGGCATTTGTTTTATCTTTTGTATTCCTGTGCATATCAATTGATAGAACTATCCAAGAATGTTGTTTCAGTTTAAGTTATCATGTGTGAGGCACATAGTTGTATGACCTTGAAACAAATGAGACTTCATTCTAAATATCCCAAGTCATTCATTATTATGGGAATAACAAATAAATTAAGACTAGTATGCTCTCTCTGATATTATGAGTTCTGTCTTACAGATCATTAGGACAAGAGTTTCAATCAGAGATCATAGATACATGTTAAAGAACATGGTATCTGGATTTGATCCGTTCATGAGAACACTACATGGTATAAGTCATAAGTGTTTCTCATATGCAAGTTTTGTATCGAAGTTCTTAGACCTAAAATCTCTATGAAACTCTTTATGAATTATTGTGTACTTTGACATACACCTAACGTGCTCGTAACCGAGTGACAAGTATGGGTATGATTGGGTATGCATTAATTCATGTTAGAGAGCATGAGAGAAGTGAAGGGATTACCCCTCTCTATAAGAGAGAAAATATCATCGGCCACTTGATCAGTGAACTGAAAAGTGTATGGCCATACCGAGATGAAATAATGAGTAATCATTATTTATCTGAGAGTTCAGTGTCACTGGAATATCAAGAAATGAATTAATATATATAAGGATGACTAGTTCCATGCCTTATATTAATTCTGATATTTATGGGTAAGGGACTATGCAAAATTGCATTAGGTCACTAAATGCCATATGCATTTTCATTTAATTTGGAATGCAATAATATCTTGCTAGAGAATATATATAGCCTTTGAATTAATTTATTGCCAACATTAAATGGACCTATAGGATCGCACATAAAGTATTGGGCTTAAAATATTTAAATAAAGTATTGGGCATTAATTTGGGCTTTTAATTAAAGTCAAATTAATGTATGTATTGGGCATTTTAAATACTATTGGACCTTGGCCCAAGAGAGAGAAATTCAGCCCACATGGTTTAATTTCAATTAATTAATCATCTTGTATTAATTAAGTTAATTGAGTATTAAAGCCTAAAAGAATTTAAATTAAATTAAATCATTTAAATAATATATGCAGTGGCCGAAATTCCAAAATGAAAATCAAGGAATTTTGGCACATGTTCATTATTTATATTAAGTGATTTTATTTAATTAAATGTCTTGTGTTTTATTTTAAATTTGAATTTTAAATTCAAAGGAGTTTAAATCTATATATACTGCTTGTTTATGGGTTATCCCAAAAAAACAAAGGGATACTACTTTTACTCACAAGCCGAGAACAAAGCATTTATTGCTCGCAAGGTTGTTTTCTTGGAAAAGGAGTTCCTTCTCAAGAAAGACAATGGGAGTAAAGTAGAACTTTGAGAAATTCAAATGCCACAAGCTCCTATAGAGGATGAGTTAGAAGTGGGATCAAGTTCACAACCAGTTGTGGAATAAGAACCCATTACACAAGTACCTAGAAGGTCCAGTAGGATACGCCAGGAGATTGAGAGATATGGATTTCTAATCATTGACAGTGACACTATTGAGTTAATAGATCGTGAGGATCCTACTACCTACCGATAAGCTTTTGAAAGCCCAGACTCGAAAAATTGGCTTAAAGCCTTGAAATTCGAGATGCAATCAATGTACGATAACCAGGTTTGGACCTTGGTTGATCCATCGGAAGGTGCGAAGGTAATTGAATGCAAGTGGCTATTTAAACTCAAAGCTGATAAGACCTAAAAAGGTAGACTAGTAGCAAAAAGTTTTCGACAAACTCATGGTGTAGACTATGACGAGACCTTTTCGCCTGTATTCATGCTCAAGTCCATTAGGATCTTGCTTGCCATAGCTATGGCAAATGGATGTCAAAACTGCTTTCCTCAACGAAAATTTACTTGAGAATGTGTATATGTCATAGCTTGAAGGTTTTGTCAATCCCAAGCATCCTAAGAAGGTTTGCAAGCTTTAAAAATCCATTTATGGATTAAAGCAAGCATCCCAAAGTTGGAATCTTCATTTTGATGAGGCAGTCAAAGAATTTGACTTCATCAAGAACGAAGATGAGCCTTGTGTGTACAAGAAGGTTAGTGGGAGCATAGTAGTATTTCTGGTCCTATATGTGGACGACATCCTTCTCATTGGGAATGACATTCTAACATTGCAAAAGGTTAAGCAATGGTTGGGAAAATGTTTCTCAATGAAAGACTTAGGTGAAGCCGAGACAATACTTGGTATTCGAATCTATAGAGATAGATCGAATCGGCTTTTGGGACTAAGTCAAGAAAAGTACATAGACAAAGTACTAAAGCGTTTTAGTATGGGAGACTCAAAGAAATGGTACATACCTTTGGCTTTGGGAGTTCCTTTGACTAAAGAACAGTGCCCTAAAACCAAAGAGGAAAGGGACAACATGAGTAGAATCCCATATGCATCTGCTATTGGATCTATCATGTACGCCATGTTATGTACTAGATTGGATGTTGCTCATGCACTGAGTATAACCAGTAGGTTTCAGCAAGACCCTGGTGAGAAGCACCGGTCTACTGTAAAAGGGATTCTGAAGTACCTGCGAAGGACTAAGGATCACTTCTTTGTGTATGGTGATCAAGAAGAGCTCGTCATATAAGGTTATGCCGATACTGCTTTTCAGACCAGCACTCAGGATTCTAGATCGCAATCTGGGTTTGTTTTTGTTTTGAATGGTGGTGCTGTCAGTTGGAGAAGCTCGAAGCAAGAGATCGTTGTCGACTCAACTACAGAATCTGAGTATATTGCAGTGAGTGAGGCTGCAAAAGAGGTTGTTTGGATTAAAAATTTCATTTCTGGATTAGGAGTGGTCCCAAACATCCTAGATCCATTAGAAATTTTCTGTGACAACAACGGGGCCATCGCACAGGCCAAGGAGCCCCGGTCACACTAGAAATTCAAATACATACTCAGGAGATACCACCTGATTGGAGAAATCATTGATCGTGGGGACGTCAAGATTAGCAAGATAGAAAGTGAAGACAATGTAGCGGATCCTTTGACGAAACGGTTGCATCCAAATCTGCACGAAGCTCATTTAAGAGTGTTTGGTCTTAGGGCTATGCCTAATTGGGACGAGTGCTAGTGGGAGATTTCTAGTGTAAACCCTAGCCCCCAATGCATTGTAATAAAACACTTTGAATTAATAAAGTGAGGCATTTGTTTTATCTTTTGTATTCTTGTGCATATCAATTGATAGAACTATCTAAAAATGTTCTTTCAGTTTAAGTTATCATGTGTGAGGCACATGGTTGTAAGACCTTGAAACAAATGATACTTCATTCTAAATATCCCTAGTCAGTCATTATTATGGGAATAACAAATGAATTAAGACTAATATGCTCTCTCTGATATTATGAGTTCTGTCTTACGGATCATTAGGACAAGAGTATCAATCAGAGATCATAGATACATGTTAAAGAACATGGTATCTGGATTTGATTCGTTCATAAGAACACTACATGGTATAAGTCATAAGTGTTTCTCATATGCAAGTTTTGTATCAGAGTTCTTAGACCTAAAATCTCTATGAAACTCTTTATGAATTACTGTGTACTTTGACATACACCTAACGTGCTCGTAACAGAGTGACAAGTACGGGTATGATTAGGTATGCATTGATTCATGTTAGAGAGCATGAGAGAAGTGAAGGGATTACCCCTCTCTATAAGAGAGAAAATATCATCGGCCACTTGATTAGTGAACTGAAAAGTGTATGGCCATACCGAGATGAAATAATGAGTAATAATTATTTATCTGAGAGTTCAGTATCACTGGAATATCAAGAAAGGAATTAATATATATAAGGATGACTAGTTCCATGCCTTATATTAATTCTAATATTTATGGATAAGGGACTATGCAAAATTGCATTAGGTCACTAAATACCATACGCATTTTCATTTAATTTGGAATGCTATAATATCTTTCTAGAGAATATATATAGCCTTTGAATTAATTCATTGCCAACATTAAATGGACCTATACGATCGCACACAAAGCATTAGGCTTAAAATATTTAAATAAAGTATTGGGCATTAATTTGGGCTTTTAATTAAAGTCAAATTAATGTATGTAATGGGCATTTTAAATGCTATTGGACCTTGGCCCGTGAGAGTGAGAAATTCAGTCCACATGGTTTAATTTCAATTAATTAATTATCTTGTATTAATTAAGTTGATTGAGTATTAAAGCCTAAAAGAATTTAAATTAAATTAAATCATTTAAATAATATATGGAGTGGCCGAAATTCCAAAATGAAAATCAAGGAATTTCGGCACATGTTCATTATTTATATTAAGTGATTTTATTTAATTAAATGTCTTGTGTTTTATTTTAAATTTGAATTTTAAATTCAAAGGAGTTTAAATCAATATATATTACTTATTTTTAGGAAGTGATTGAAGTTGAATTAATTATCTTGAGATGGTAAAATTCAAATCAAACACTTGCAAAAAGATAAGGATATATATATATGAAAATAAATAAAACCCTAAGATATAACTAAGTTTGGCGTAAAAACCCTAGTTTCTCTAGGTTTGGCGTGAACTTATCTCTCTCACACACAAAATTCTTTTAGCCAATTTTCACAAGGAGAAAGGATTGTTCCTCATTCTCTTGTGTTCTTGGGTAGTAATAGCAACCTAAGAGAAGTACAAAATCAAATTTTGTAGCTTCAAACCATAGCCATTACACAATACCTTAAAAGAGAGCTAGCAATCTCGATTTTAAGCTGTCGGTGCAATTGTGTGTGTGAGAATAGAGGGAGGGGCGTAAAAGGTTGTTCCTTGGCATTGGTGATCAAGATCTAAGGCGGATAAAGTTATCTTAGTTGCTGGTCATCACCAAATTCAAGATTTAAAAGGCATCAAAAGTTGTAAGTTTTAAAAACCCTAAAATTGCATGTTTCAATTCTTGTCATGGAATTGTATGGCATGTATGATCGTTTTTACCATTTTTTTGCTGCACAATTACCATGAACATATCATGTCATATTCCATCAATAGTTGTGTCCAAATCTGCACGAAGCTCATTTGAGAGCGTTCAATCTTAGGGCTATGCCCAATTGGGACTAGTGCTAGTGGGAGATTGTTAGTGTAAGTCCTAGCCCCAATGCATTATTATAAAATACTCAAGTTAATAAAATGAGGTATTTGTTTTATCTATTGTATTCCTGTGCAAATCAAATGATAGACTATCCAAGAATGTTGTTTTTAGTTTAAATTATCATGTGTAAGGCACATGGTTGTAAGACCTTGAAATAATTGACACTTCATTCTAAATATCCCTAGTCAGTCATTGTTATGGGAATAACAAATGAATTATGACTAGTATGCTCTCTCTAATAAGTTGAGTTCTATCTTACGGATCATAAGGACTAGAGTGTCAATTAGATATCATAGATACATATATAGAACATGGTATATGGATTCGATCCGCATATGAGAATACTACATGGTACAACTCATAAGTGTTTCTCAATTGCAAGTTTTACATCGGAGTTCTTAAACCTAAAATCTCTATAAAACTCTTTATGAATTACTGTGTACTTTGACATACACCTAATGTACTCGTCACAGGGTGACAAGTATAGGTATGATTGGGCATGCACTAATTCATGGTAGAAAGCATGAGAGAAGTAAAGGGATTACCACTCTTGATAAGAGAGAAAATATCATCGGCCACTTGATCAGTGAACTGAGAAGTGTAAAGCCATACCGAGATGAAATAATGAGTAATCATTATTTATCTGAGAGTTCAGTATCACTGGAATATCAAGAAAGGAATTAGTATATATAAGGATGACTAGTTCCATGCCTTATATTAATTCTGATATTTATAGGTAAGGGACTATGTAAAATTACATTAGGTCACTAAATGTCATCTGCATTTTCATTTAGATTGGAATGCTATAATATCTTGTTAGAGAATATATATAGCCTTTTGATTATTTATTAATTCATTGCCAATATTAAATGGACCTATAGGATCATATACAAAGCATTGGACTTAAGATATTTAAAATAAAGTATTGGGCATCAATTTGGGCTTTTATTTAAATTCAAATTAATGTGGATAATGGGTATTAAATTGCTTAATGGATCTTGGTCCATGAGAGAGGGAAAAATTGGCATTTACTAGGATAAAATCAATTAATTAATTATCTTTGGATAATTAAGGTAATTGAGTTTAAATCCTAATTTTATTTGAATCAATATACAACACTTAATTAGGGAGATAGTGTAGCCGAAATTCAAGCTAGATTCCTAGTTGAATTCAGAATACATTAAACCCTAAAGAAGTGATTTATTTTGATTAAATAACTAATGCCAATTTAAATTATTTGAATTTAAAATACTAAAAGAATTTGAATTAATTTATATCACTTAATTATGAAGAGATGGAGGCTGAAATCACTACCTAAACCTAGTAGATTTCAGCATCTAAAAGGATTCCTAAATAAGTGATATAAATTGATTAAAATTGTTTTTGCCTAGTTAGGGTTTTTCTCTTTCTTTCTTTGCCCAATTTCAAGGAAAAAGAATTCTTTTTTCTTCTCTTGTATTTTAGGAAGCCATTGAAAACCCTAGAGGAAGAACAAGATCAAATCTTATGTCTTCATTTAATACACATTATCGAATACAAAAGGTTAGAGCTAGCACTCTTGTTTTAAGCCATCTTTGTGAGTGTGTGTGTGAACATAGAGTGGTGTGGCACAAAAGTAGCACCTTTGGCATTGGTGATCGAGATCAAAGGTATATAAGTCCATCTTATATACTGGTCATTGCAAAAATCAAGTTTTGAAGTGCATTCAAGGAATTAAGTTTAATCAAAAACCCCAAAATTGCATGTTTTGATTCTATATTGTATATTGCATAGCGTGTATGATCAAAAAATTTAATTTTTTCGCTGTGTGATCATTATATTTATGCCATGTGATATCCCATCAAAAATAGGAAGTTTGAGGCCATCAAAATTCCCTCTTTGCAAGCTGTAAAAGCATACCTAAACATCAAAATTAAGGAAGCCGGTACAATTATGAATTTTACTTAGTTTTAATCTAGTTTTCTTTAGTTAATTTATACTGTAATTTTAGCTTAGTTTTTTTTTTCTTATTTTACAATCTTGTAAAGACTCAAGCTTTCTACTGGTGTGCTGAGAAGTCATCAAGAACAAGTTTAAAGCTTAATGAGTATTGTATCTCTTTATTTTTGTTTTTTCTTTTATTTCAATCATGTTTGGTGAGTAATTCCTTATCCCTCATACTTTTGCTGTAAAGACTTGAATTTGAGTTTAATTTTGATACAAGTATATTATTTCTTAATTCCAGTGCTAATTCTTATCTTGAGTTATGATTGTATTGATGATTGATGTATTAAATAAATGGTTAATTGTCAATTTCACTTATGACTTATGATAAGCATGTTCTTAGTTTATTTTTCTCATATCGATGTATTGTTGCGTTCTAAGATTTGAGGCAGTGATTTATTATTCATGTGTTGATTTAAATTTAAGAATTCTAAATTAAGAATGGGCTAGATTTGAATCTCTCTCGAGAGGATCTAATGAATGTATAGTAGTTTAAAATTGGATCTTTATGTTAGGTGTTGAATTGTTCCTAATAAGAGGATTTGATGCTTAGAATGATATTTTGAATAAGATATTTGTGTTTATTATCACTGGTTTTCCATAATTTCTTATGTTGTTTTAATTGAGTTATTGCAGTAGAGGTTGAGGTGGATAGTTTCTTTAGCAGAAGTGTTTTAGTTATTGTTATGTGTTTAACTTATGTTAGTCTAGTTTTAGTTTTTATTTTGCTTTATTGTTAATTTATTTTAGTTATTGCCTTTAATTCAAAAACTTGAAAAATAATCTTAGATTAATTTAATTCAAGCATTTATATTTTACCATATATATCGTATTTTGGAAACATTTTATTAGTAAAATTGATCTTAAAATTTTAAGCATCCCTCTAAAAATAAATATATGATAAAATTTAATAATACATTAAAAATTTTAAAAAATAAACAAATTCATCTCGGATTAATTTAATTCAAGCATATATATTTTATTTGGCAATCCATGTTGTCACACCTTTCTCGGAACAGTCCTTTCCGATGCGAAACTTAGCTGAAAACGGTAAGTTTTTTTTTTTACATCGAACAGTTTGATACACTTTAAATGCCTTTACATAAATTTTCGAATCATTCGACAATCTTGTAAACAATTAAAACATATACAAAATAACTTCATGCCAAAAACTTACACCCAACACTCATCCATCAATAATCATAAATACAATCAAAATACAATTCAATCTTTTACCTTATTGGTCTAAGTACATACATGCCAAAATACAACTTGGTCTAGTATTAATTCTTCTCTTTCGATCTGGCTCCACTGTGTACTATGCTCTCGTAATACTTCATAACCTGCACGCAGTAAATACTACATGTTGAGCACTAGATATGCCCAGAAGTGACTACTAATCCAAGAATTTCCCAAAGTAAAGCATAATTACATAGATTATGTTCCTCTTATACTTATTTCATTAAATATTTTCTTTTACTTCAGTAAACATTAGTTTTATTATTAATTCATATTTTGGTAATCATCATTCTTTGGTTTTCAATCCTTCAATTTTACTTTACACTATCCTCTTAGACGAATCGATATCAGATTTACTTGTACCTTTACATTATTCTTTACTATAACTTTTACTTTTACCATTACTTTCGTCTTAGCTTTTTAGCCATAGCGATATAATTATCATTTCATTTAACAATGTATATTAGTACTCATGTCCTTAATGGTATCAATCTAGACTATTTTATTTCTCAATTTATTGCTCAATTATCCAATATGTATTCTAATTATACTTCTTGATATATATATTCTTTTATTTTTCTTTAACTTTTAACTAATAAATACATTACTATTAAAAGGCTTTTAAGCTTTAATTGCAAAGTGATACCGCTATTTTGGGACACTTTGCAGTCAAATCTCTATTTCCTTCTTTATACATTTACTTATGTTTAAATATTTGTTTAGGACTTATGTCTTTTACTTTTTCCTCATTGAACAATTATATGTCTTTTTATCGTTTTACTTTTCATTTGACTTTTCTCTCAGAAATACATTATTTAAGCATCAATTTCACTAAATGTCATTGCCATCACTTTTAACTTAAAATAGGAAATTAATATTATTATCCAACTTGTCACTTTTCACAATAATAATTGGTAATGAAATACCAACTAATTTAATTTATCTTTTTCATGTAAAACAAAATACATTTTAAATCCTTTTTCATTATAAAAGCTTGATTTAATCTTTATTTATTATTTTATTCTTATAAAACCTTTCTTTTTCTTTTTCTTATTGATCACACTTTTCGAGAAATTTTACATATTTATTTCAACTTTGCATTTTCTTCCAAACGAAACATTTTTCGTTTATAACATTTTTATATTCAATTCATTTAAACAATACCGATTTATTCATTACAATGCGCCCCTAGTGCAATATAACAGGATTCTCAAAAAGGATACTCGGGACTGGACCCAAAGGTCTTAGAGAGAGAAGTGATCCCCAATTAACCATTTCTCGAAAAACATTTCACTTTCATTGAAAACACTGAAGCCATGGAGATCAAAGATCCTACCCATAGCAAAGTAAGTCACCATGACTTGCACTGTGATACAGAGGTGTCGCTATGAATAACCAATTATATCCTAAACAAGAATATCATCACCTGCTTATCGATAAGGGCAAAATAATCAATTTTATTTGCAATAATTTTTTTAACATTTAAAAATCTTTTATTTCTTGATACACTATATTTCTGATCAAACACACTTTTTTAGTGCTTTTGACTATTCAATAACTTTTTTGTCCTTTCTTTCACTTTATCTTTTTAAGTCACTTTTGTAAATTATTCTTCGATAATTCACTCAGGTATTTGGGGCTTTTCAGTCTTTTATACAAATTATGAATTATGGCATTATAATTCACAATTCTCTTTTATTCTTTTTTACATAATTCTTTGCGAATTATTCTCTAATAATTCAATGATCGACTTTTTACTATTTTTATCTTTATTTTTTTCTGTCCAAACTTTTCAATCATTCACTATGCCAACTTTTATTTTGTCGGTGAATTATTTTATAATAATTCACTCTTTTAATACTTTTTATTGACTAATTTATTTTGATAAATTAGTCACGCATTTATTTGACAACTTTTTAACCAATTATGGATTCTATTGTTATTTTATGCCTCGAAAATACATAATTTGACTTTCTCATTTCATTTTATACTAAAATAATTTACTTCGTATTCGTTATAATTACATACTTATTTATTGAATTATTTCTTAATAATTCAATATTTTAGTTAAATATAATCAATAATTTATTTCAAAAATATTCTAATAAAGCATATAAATTCCATAAAAATTCATGTACGCATTATTTTACAATTTTCATTATTTTCACTCATTTTATGAATTATTTACCAATAATTCATTATTTTTATTATTTTCTTGACTTAATAATTATTTCAAAAAATTCATTGATTGACTTTTTATTTTATTTTCATTAACTATAATTTAATTTCATATAAATTCACCTTTTTCAACATTTTTGCACAATTATTCACTAATAATTCAATTAATTCAATACATATATTAACATTAGAGTTTTAATAAAATTCCAATAATTTCAATAAATCCCAATAAAATTTATTTATGCATTATTTATTATTTAGCATCATTTTTCATTAAAATAACCAATTATTTCCCATTATTTCACAATTTTTACTATAAACATAATCAATACATAGGCTTTAAAATTCCAAAATAAGTTTCAATAATTCAATAAAAATTTATGGGCACCATTTATCATCTCTACACTTAATTTAGGCTAACATATATTATTTTCATGCAAAAATTCCATTACTTTTTTTACTATACAATTCGGTCACCATTAATTTCCACCTAAAAAATTTCTTTATTCCATTTTAGCTTCCAATTCATCTTTTCTAATGTCCAATCTCATTTACCCTAAATTAATTTCATCAATTAACAACTTTACCCATTTTTAACCTAATTACATAAATGAAATTAATTCAAAATAAAAGGAAAATCAATGGATTTTGTAGTCACTTACAATTTTCTCTTGCTTAGGGGTGCCTAAGCCTCCCTTTTCATGCTTTATTCCATGAAAACTTCTTCGTCTCCACTTGATCCTATGATGGCTGGCTAACAAAGCTCTTCAAACCTTATTTTTTTATCCTTAATTGCAAAATCCAAGCTCATAATTAGCTTCTACACCTCAAAAACTATGAAAAAACACTAAAGAAGCAATTTAAATCCATAAATTTCTTAAAGTATCACTTACCTTTTTTTCTTTAATCACTTAATTTCTAGCCTTCCCTTGCTCAAACCACTTACTTGAGGTTACTAGGGTGAGCTAGAGAGGTAAAACTTTAATTGTTATATTGGGAACTAAAAGTGATTTGAAGTGAAAGAAGAAGAAATCAAAGGAGGAAGAAGAAGAAGAAGAAGATATTTCGGCCAACCGAGGAGGAAGAGAGGAGACCAGCTAAATCTAGAGTTTTCTCCAGATCTCCTCTCTTTATATACTCCTTAAGTAAGCCTAATTGTGGGCTTAATTTATGGGCTTAGCCCAATTGTCAATTTAAGCTCATTTTAGTCTATTAAATATCCAAACCAATTTCTCTCTCTTCCTTAATTCAAATCATTTCAAAAATGATTTCATCATTTTTATCACATCAAAAATAGGTAGTGCGTAAATTTTTGGCTTAATCGAAGTCCGTTATTGGTCTGATTCAAACTTATCGGTTCGATTCGATAACTGCCGGTATCACCGAAAAATTTAATTCTCATTACCAAAATATTCTACATAAAAATTCGTGTAAGCATGCAAAATCTGGCAGTATTCAGAGTTCATTTGCTATTTTTAATTATTTACGCAAAATCAAGTCCCCTTTCCTATCGAGAAAATTGACTCGCTACCTTTTTCGTATTTTTAATTTTTGGAGGTCTATTTGATCTCAATTTCACTTCAAATTTCGACCTCGGGCTCACCGTGACCATTATTTTCCAACGATCCAATAAAATATTTTTAATTTTTGAGTGTCCTTTCGGGCTCGAAAAATACTATTTACTGCCAAAAAGTACTATTCACGACTGACCCGATGTTGAGGCCATTACAATTCTCGCCTACTAAAAGAAATTTCGTCCTCGAAATTTACTTATATCAAAGAGTAGAGGATACCATACTGTTATTTTATCGAACCTTCATTTACATTTAATGGTTTCAAAAATATATTCGCCAATGGGACCCACTTATGTTTAAAGCTAACCAATCGTAATACCAAAAATCTTTATCAGTCTCTCTTTCTTTTTCCTAAATCATAACATCCTGAGTACATATTGATGGAATATGACATGGTATGACAATCATGATAGCACAGCGAAAAAACAAAAATTTTATCATACATACCATACATATCCAAAGATAGAATCGAAACATGCAATTTTAAGGTTATCGAACTTACAACTTTTGATGCATTTTAAAACTTTTATTCCGATGATGACCAGCAACAAAGATGGCTTTGTCCGCCTTAGATCTCGATCACCAACGCCAAGGAATAGCCTTTTGCGCCACTCCCTCTATTCTCACACACACAATTACACCGTCGGCTTAAAAATGAGATTGCTAGATCTCTTTTTCGGTATTGTGTAAGGGTTATAGTTTGAAGCTACAAAACTTGATTTTGTACTTCTTTAGATTGCTATTACTGCTCAATAACACAAGAGAATGAGGAACAATCCTTTCTCCTTGTGAAAAATTGAACAAAAGAATTAAGAGAGAGAGAGTTACTATTCACGAGTTACTATTCACAAGTTACTATTCATGCCACAAAAAAAATTAGGTTTAGGGTTTTATTTCTTTTAATATATATGCTTATCCTTTGGCAAGTCATTAATCTGAATTCAACTATCCTAAGATAATTAATTCAAACTCTATCACTTCCTAAAAATAAGTAATATATTTTGAATTAAACTCCTTTGAATTTAAATTTAAATTTGAAATAAAACATAAGACATTTAAATAAATGAAATCACTTAATTTAAATATATAGCATGTGCCGAAATTTCTTGATTTTCCTCTTGAAATTTCGGCCACATCATTAAATATATAAGTGATTTAATTTAATTTAAATTCCTTTAGGCTTTAATATTCAATTAACTTAATTAACACAAGATAATTAATTAATTGAAATTAAACCTTATGGGCTGAATTTCTCTCTCTCATGGACCAAAGCCCAATAGCAATATTATAACCCATTACATACATTAATTTGACTTTAATTAAAAGCCCAAATTAATGTCCAATACATAATTTAAATATTTTAAGCCCAATACTTTGTGTGCGATCCTATAGGTCCATTTAATATTGGCAATGAATTAATAAATTAATTCAAAGGCTATATATATTCTCTAGCAAGATATTATAGCATTCCAAATTAAATGAAAATGCATATGGCATTTGGTGACCTAATGCAATTTCGCATAGTCCCTTACCCATAAATATCAGAATTAATATAAGGCATGGAACTAGTCATCCTTATATACATTAATTCATTTCTTGATATTCCAATGACACTGAATTCTCAGATAAATAATGATTACTCATTATTTCATCTCGGTATGGCCATACACTTCTCAGTTCACTGATCAAGTGGCCGGTGATATTTTTCTCTCTTATCGAGAGGGGTAATCCCTTCACTTCTCTCATGCTCTCTAACATGAATCAGTGCATACCCAATCATACCCGTACTTGTCACTCTGTTATGAGCACGTTAGGTGTATGTCAAAGTACACAGTAATTCATAAAGAGTTTCATAGAGATTTCAGGTCTAAGAACTCCGATACAAAACTTGCATATGAGAAACACTTATGACTTGTACCACGTAGTGTTCTCATGAGCGGATCGAATCCAGATACCATGTTCTTTAACATGTATCTATGATCTCTGATTGACACTCTTGTCCTAATGATCCGTAAGACAGAACTCATAAGATCAGAGAGAGCATACTAGTCTTAATTCATTTTTTATTCCCATAACAATGACTGACTAGGGATATTTAGAATGATGTCTCATTTGTTTCAAGGTCTTACAATCCATGTGCCTCACACATGATAACTTAAACCGAAACAACACTCTTGGATAGTTTTATCAATTGATATGCACAAGAATACAAAGGATAAAACAAATGCCTCATTTTATTAATTTCAAGTGTTTCGTTACAATGTATTGGGGCTAGGGCTTACACTAACAATCTCCCACTAGCACTAGTCCCAATTGGGCATAGCCCTAAGACCGAACGCTCTCAAATGAGCTTCGTGCAGATTTGGACGTAACTGTTTCGTCAAAGGATCTGCTACATTTTCTTCACTTGATATCTTGCTAACCTTGATGTCCCCACGATCAATGATTTCTCTGATCAGGTGGTACCTTCTGAGTATGTGTTTGGATTTCTGGTGTGACCGGGGCTCCTTAGCCTGTGCGATCGCCCCGTTATTATCACAGAAAATTTCTAATGGATCTAGGATGCTTGGGACCACTCCTAATCCATTAATGAAATTTTTAATCCAAACAGCCTCTTTTGCAGCCTCACTTGCTGCAATATACTCAGATTCTGTAGTTGAGTCGGCAACGGTTTCTTGCTTTGAGCTTCTCCAGCTGACAGCACCACTGTTCAAAACAAAAACAAACCCAGATTGCGATCTAGAATCCTGAGTGCTGGTCTGAAAAGCAGCATCGGCATAACCTTGTATGACGAGCTCTTCTTGACCACCATACACCAAGAAGTGATCCTTAGTCCTTCGCAGGTACTTAAGGATCCCTTTTACAGCAGACCAGTGCTTCTCACCAGGGTCTTGCTGAAACCTACTGGTTATACTTAGTGCATGAGCAACATCCAATCTAGTACATAACATAGCGTACATGATAGATCCAATAGCAGATGCATATGGGATTCTACTCATGTTGTCCATTTCCTCTTTGGTTTTAGGGCACTGTTCTTTAGTCAAAGGAACTCCCAAAGCCAAAGGTATGTACCCTTTCTTTGAGTCTCCCATACTAAAACACTTTAGTACTTTGTCTATGTACTTTTCTTGACTTAGTCTCAAAAGCCGATTCGATCTATCTCTATAGATTTGAATACCAAGTATTGTCTCGGCTTCACCTAAGTCTTTCATTGAGAAACATTTTCCCAACCATTGCTTAACCTTTTGCAATGTTGGAATATCATTCCCAATGAGAAGGATGTCGTCCACATATAGGACCAGAAATACTACTATGCTCCCACTAACCTTCTTGTACACACAAGGCTCATCTTCGTTCTTGATGAAGTCAAATTCTTTGACTGCCTCATCAAAACGAAGATTCCAACTTCGGGATGCTTGCTTTAATCCATAAATGGATTTTTGAAGCTTGCATACCTTCTTAGGATGCTTGGGATTGACAAAACCTTCAGGCTGTGTCATATACACATCCTCAAGTAAATTTCCATTAAGGAAAGCAGTTTTGACATCCATTTGCCATATCTCATAATCATGATATGCAGCTATGGCAAGCAAGATCCTAATGGATTTGAGCATGACTACAGGCGAAAAGGTCTCGTCATAGTCTATACCATGAGTTTGTCGAAAACCTTTTGCTACTAGTCTACCTTTGTAGGTCTTATCAGCTTTTAGTTTGAATAACCACTTGCATTCAATTACCTTAGCACCTTCTGGTGGATCAACCAAGGTCCAAACCTGGTTATCGTACATTGATTGCATCTCGGATTTCATGGCTTCAAGCCAATTATCCGAGTCTGGGCTTTCAATAGCTTCTCGGTAGGTAGTAGGATCCTCACGATCTACTAACTCAATAGTGTCACTGTCAGTGATTAGAAATCCATATCTCTCAATCTCCTGACGTACCCTACCAGACCTTCTAGGTACTTGTGTAATGGGTTCTTGTTCCACAACTGGTTGTGAACTTGATCCCATTTCCAAACCATCCTCTATAGGAGCTTGTGGCACTTGAATTTCTCCAAGTTCTACTTTACTCCCACTGTCTTTCTTGAAAAGGAACTCCTTTTCCAAGAAAACAGCCTTACGAGCAACAAATACTTTGTTCTCGGCTTGTGAGTAAAAGTAGTATCCCTTTGTTTCTTTGGGATAGCCCACAAACAAGCAGACAGTCGATTTGGACTCTAGTTTGTCAGATGTTAATTTCTTAACATGTGCTTCACAGCCCCAAATCTTGAGAAAAGACATATTAGGTTTTTTCCCAGTCCATACCTCGTATGGTGTCTTCTCAACTGCTTTAGTTGGAGTACGGTTCAATAGAAATGCAGCAGTTTCTAATGCATAACCCCAAAAAGAGATAGGAAGATTAGCTTGACTCATCATAGATCGAACCATGTCCAACAGAGTTCGATTTCTCCTTTCGGACACACCATTCCATTGCGGTGTTCCAGGAGGAGTGAACTGTGAAATAATACCACACTCTTTTAGATGATCATCAAACTCTTGGCTTAAGTATTCGCCACCTCGATCTGATTGAATGGCTTTTATACTTTTGCCAAGTTGGTTTTCTACTTCATTCTTAAACTCCTTGAATTTCTCAAAAGTTTCAGACTTGTACTTCATTAGATAGACATAGCCATATCTACTGAAGTCATCTGTGAAAGTCACGAAGTAGCTAAAACCACTTCTAGCTTGTGTACTTAATGGTCCACATACATCGGTATGTATTAGTTCTAATAAGCCATTAGTCCTTTCACCTTTCTTGTTAAAAGGACTCTTTGTCATTTTTTCATGCAAATATGGCTCGCATGTGTCATAAGACTCTAAGTCAAATGAGCCAAGCACTCCAGTTTTGTGGAGTCTTGAAATGCGTTTTTCGTTTGCATGTCCTAAACGACAATGCCAAAAGTAAGTAGGGTTCAATTCGTTTGATTTAACCCTTTTTGTATTAATGTTGTATATCGACTCTTTGTTTTGTAAATCAAGGATATAAAGGCCATTTTGCAACATGGCATTGCCATAAGAAATGCCTTGGCGACGAATATGAGCATTGCCATTTTTAATAACAAAATCAAATTCATCATTATCCAAACATGAAACTGAAATAATGTTTCTGCTCATAGCAAGCACATAATAACAATTATTCAGAACAATACAAAGTCCGGAAGGTAAAGTGAGGTGATAGTCGCCTATCTCCATGGAAGCAACTCGTGCTCCATTCCCCACACGGAGGTCCACTTCATTCTTCCCAAGTAACCGCCTATTTCTTAGCCCCTGCACATTTGAACAAATGTGAGAACCACAACCGGTATCCAATACCCAAGTGGTAGAAATAGAAAGGTTAATTTCAACAACAAAAATACCAGAACTGGACGCCTTGGCTCCATTCTTCTTTTGTTCTTCCTTGAAGAGAGCGCAATTCTTCCTCCAATGCCCTATCTTGTTGCAATGGAAGCAAGTGCTCTCACTCTCTTTAAGTTTTGGCGCTTTGGGCTTGGATTGGGCCTGAGGTGCACTCCCACTTGACTTGGGTTTTGCCTTTTCCTTTCCCTTTCCCTTAGCGGGTCCCTTCTTAATTCCCTTTTGAACCATTAGAACGGGATTGGTCTTTCGAATGTTCTCTTCAGCATTCTTAAGCATCCCATGAAGCTCAGTGACTGACTTGTTCATTGCATGCATGTTATAATTCATCACAAATGGATCATAAGCAGCAGGCAATGATCCTAAGATCAAGTCAGTGGCCAATTCCTTTGGCACTAGTACCTCAAGCTTCTCAAGAGTATCAAGATACCCTTTCATCTTGAGTACATGGGTACTAACAGGTGTACCCTCAGCCATCTTGCAAGAAATTAATGCCTTTGTTGTCACGAACCTCTCGTGACGAGCTTGCTCTTGGAACATCTCCTTGAGGTGCACCATGATCGCATAAGCCTCTTGGTCCATAAATTGCTTTTGCAATTCAGGCACCATAGTGGCCAGCATCAGACAGGTCACATCATTGGAGTCGCTCTTCTTGGTCTCAAAAGTTTCCTTTTGAACCGCAGAGGCGTTCCTTCCTGGTTCTTCAGGCAAGGGTGCATCCAAAACATATGACTTTTTCTCTTGCTTAAGAACTATTCTTAAGTTTCGAGACCAGTCTATGAAATTGGTGCCATTCAATTTGTCCTTTTCAAGGACCGATCGCAATGAGAAATTGTTATTTGAAGATGCCATTTTCAATCTACAATAAAATTTAGCAAGATTAAATGAGGTCTTATTAATGATCCCACAAACCGAATTAATATCCCTTTAAATAATTCGCGTTAGTGATTTAATGTGGGCCAAGATCCACTTTTCACAACAACTTATTAGTCAAGCTGAGCTTGTACACCTAACAAGTTAAGTTACTTAGGTAGGAAAACTCCAACCATGTCTCGTACATGACTCTTGGATCAAATGGGCTAACATCTTAAGATGTTATAGCACAACCCATTTATTAGTTGCCTAGGTCCGGGCATCCCTTTCCATGATAAGTCCAACCTACATTCACAACCCATGCCTCACAAAGATAATCGGGCGCATCTAGGACTCCTAGTCTACGTGACCGATGATCGATGCCTTGACATGTTTCGAATTAGGAAGGCAACTTTGTGACTTACTATTTTTAGGGATTCATTTTATTACGGCTTACATGGCATACGCTTTGTCATCCATACATAGCATGCATATATATATAATTGCATAAAGTAAAGCGTGACAAACATGGGCCCAAAAACTTACAACTAAGATTCTATACTATTACATAAGAATCTTCGAGTTGGGCTTCTCCACTCCGGTGGGCTTCATCTTGATTTACAAAGTCTTCAAATAAATTCTATTCTAAGAAATAAATGAAACTTTTACAATAAAATATAATGGCACGCAGGCCATATTTAATTACAAAAACCCAGGGCCCATGAATGCACCATGCATATCCATTCATCACACCAAACAAGCAAATAAATATACATAGCATTCATGGATCAGACAAAGTCCAATTTTAATCAATTTAGCCAAGCCCATTAATGGAAATTGTGTACTTGAACCTTTAAGAGAAGACCCCGTGATGGGCCTGGGCCGAAGCCCAATGGACTAAATCCTCTTATTGAATAAGTTCTCTTAAAAGCCCAAAACACAAACTAGTTAGATTTGTGTCATAAATCAACTCTAGTATAATTTCCAATTTTGCCATTTTTAATTTTATGTCATACAGCCCATAAACATTAAAAATATATATAATATGTGCTAACATGAATTAAAAATAAAATCATGAAGAACACATATAATAGAACACGGCATTCATGCAAAAACAAACAAACAACAAAACTAGTTGTTTAATGCTTATGTAATGCCATGAAATGCACAAACATTTAAATCAATTTTATGAGTCATTTAATAATCTAAATAAGTCCATAAATATTGATTTAATATTCTGTACCATTTTAATCTAAATGTTTTTTTACCATTTTAATCAAAACAAAGCAAACAATGTTGATTAAACATGTAACAAACACAAACTAGTCATTGTTTTAAGTAATTTTAAAATTAATCAATTAAATTATCATGGACAAGAATTAAAACCAAATTTAAAAAATGTCCAGACCTGATAATTAATCTTTAAATATCACTTACAAACATGCCAAAAACGTTTTTACATTTAATTTTGAAAACTAGTTGTTAAACTAGCAATTTACATGCCAACTAGCACCTAGTTTCATAATTAACATGTACCATCAGGTATAAATAATTAAATCCGACCATTATCAGCCCTAATAAAATCTTAGGATAGTATATTAACATATCATATTAATTATAATACCTATCTAATCAATTAAAATCGTTTTTACACCAAAACAATGCAAAAAACTCAAAACAGAAAATTTCAGATTTGCATGTTTTCAAAATAACGATTTTTAATTAATTTTTTCATGTATCTAAAGCACTAAAATAAGCATGTCTAGTCTCTGATACCACTGAAGGAATATGACATGGTATGACAATCATGATAGCACAGCGGAAAAACAAAAATTTTATCATACATACCATACATATCCAAAGATAGAATCGAAACATGCAATTTTAGGGTTATCGAACTTACAACTTTTGATGCCTTTTAAAAATTTTATTCCGATGATGACCAGCAACAAAGATGGCTTTGTCCGCCTTAGATCTCGATCACCAATGCCAAGGAATAGCCTTTTGCGCCACTCCCTCTATTCTCACACACACAATTACAGCGTCGGCTTAAAAACGAGATTGCTAGATCTCTTTTTCAGTATTGTGTAAGGGTTATAGTTTGAAGCTACAAAACTTGATTTTGTACTTCTTTAGATTGCTATTACTGCTCAATAACACAAGAGAATGAGGAACAATCCTTTCTCCTTGTGAAAAATTGAACAAAAGAATTAAGAGAGAGAGAGTCACTATTCACGAGTTACTATTCACGAGTTACTATTCATGCCACAAAAAAAATTAGGTTTAGGGTTTTATTTCTTTTAATATATATGCTTATCCTTTGGCAAGTCATTAATCTGAATTCAACTATCCTAAGATAATTAATTCAAACTCTATCACTTCCTAAAGATAAGTAATATATTTTGAATTAAACTCCTTTGAATTTAAATTCAAATTTGAAATAAAACATAAGACATTTAAATAAATGAAATCACTTAATTTAAATATATAGCATGTGCTGAAATTCCTTGATTTCCCTCTTGGAATTTCGGCCACATCATTAAATATATAAGTGATTTAATTTAATTTAAATTCCTTTAGGCTTTAATATTCAATTAACTTAATTAACACAAGATAATTAATTAATTGAAATTAAACCTTATGGGCTGAATTTCTCTCTCTCATGGACCAAAGCCCAATAGCAATATTATAACCCATTACATACATTAATTTGACTTTAATTAAAAGCCCAAATTAATGTCCAATACTTAATTTAAATATTTTAAGCCCAATGCTTTGTGTGCGATCCTATAGGTCCATTTAATGTTGGCAATGAATTAATAAATTAATTCAAAGGCTATATATATTCTCTAGCAAGATATTATAGCATTCCAAATTAAATGAAAATGCATATGGCATTTGGTGACCTAATGCAATTTCGCATAGTCCCTTACCCATAAATATCAGAATTAATATAAGGCATGGAACTAGTCATCCTTATATACATTAATTCATTTCTTGATATTCCAATGACACTGAATTCTCAGATAAATAATGATTACTCATTATTTCATCTCGGTATGGCCATACACTTCTCAGTTCACTGATCAAGTGGCTGGTGATATTTTTCTCTCTTATCGAGAGGGGTAATCCCTTCACTTCTCTCATGCTCTCTAACATGAATCAGTGCATACCCAATCATACCCGTACTTGTCACTCTGTTACGAGCACGTTAGGTGTATGTCAAAGTACACAGTAATTCATAAAGAGTTTCATAGAGATTTCAGGTCTAAGAACTCCGATACAAAACTTGCATATGAGAAACACTTATGACTTGTACCATGTAGTGTTCTCATGAGCGGATCGAATCCAGATACCATGTTCTTTAACATGTATCTATGATCTCTGATTGACACTCTTGTCCTAATGATCCGTAAGACAGAACTCATAAGATCAGAGAGAGCATACTAGTCTTAATTCATTTGTTATTCCCATAACAATGACTGACTAGGGATATTTAGAATGATGTTTTATTTGTTTCAAGGTCTTACAATCCATGTGCCTCACACATGATAACTTAAACCGAAACAACACTCTTGGATAGTTTTATCAATTGATATGCACAGGAATACAAAGGATAAAACAAATGCCTCATTTTATTAATTTCAAGTGTTTCGTTACAATGTATTGGGGCTAGGGCTTACACTAACACATATTTCCTTTATATCTTGAATCAAGTCGAGACTTGCTAACTTATTTGCACTCCATTAAGTTAGCATAAAGGATTCGACATTTTCTTTCTGATATTGTCTCAACAAGAGTCAAATTCTACTATAGATAACCACTTTTCAAAGTTATTATCACAATCCCAAACACTTTACCATACTCCTTCTTTCAATATCTGAACTATCCACTCTGACTAATCATTAGTCAAGGGTGAATCACTATGCTAATACTGAGATTATTACCAATCTTCTATATAATATATTTTCTCTTTGATGCTTAAACAATCTGATAACATATTCTTTAATCACATCGCTCTATTTTCCAGATAAACATCATTATAAGTCAAAGCAATTCTCAAATAAGTCTAATGCTCTGTTCCATGCGTTGACACATTTAACATTTACTTACATCTGTCACATTACACTTTCAATATGGCTTTCAAAACTAAGCTTTTAATCCCGGTACATTTGATAACCTCCAGAATGCAGGATATTGCCATCTCGGTGGACTTCAGTAAGAATCTTTCGATTTATTCACAATAACTACTACACAAACATTCTCTTTCAGAACTATTATCCTTACCCGCTATACAATATAAGTTTCATTTATTTTCCGGTTAATAATGCCTCATCTGGAGCCAAACTTTAATTGGCTCTCACTGCTTGAAAAACCAAGAACATTATCATTAATCATTTATACTTATCTTTCAGACACACGTATTTAAGTACATTTACATTACCCAAGTACTCACCATACTTCTTCAACGTCTTAAAACATATCAGATAGTGACCACTTAAATCCTCTAATATGGATCTCAGCAAAGGTGAATGATCCTTTCCATTGATTCATCAAAAGAGTCGGTGTACTAACAAATTTAATTGACATGACCAATAACTCACAATGGCCACATCAAATATGGAAAACAATCTTAAGCACACTATTTCTCATTTCATTCTTAGGTTGTCCTTATGCTCATCATATTCCCTGTCAGTTTCATCCTATCAAGTGGGGCCTATATATGTGACATGATGCATATCAGATGTTGTCAAACAATATGAAATGCTATGCAATGAATGTATGATTTCATGTATGCAAATAGAATACTATCACATATTCTCGTATGATACAGATATCGTAACCCATCCCATTACTATGAGAGATACAATCAAATCCCCACTCCTATAAGGAAATTACTGATAGATATATATAGAGCATCTTAAACAACCTTAACTTATAATCGTAATAACCTGTTCAAAAAAATTCTTAAACCAAGACAATCCGATCAAAGTATCTCTTTATCCTGTGCAATTTATCTGTACTTAAAATACAATTCCTTTTTAAATTTTTGACACACTCTTTGTTTTGCCCTTTTTTAAACTGTTTCTCATCTATATAGACACTTAAACTCTCACATTTACACTCAATATCAGTCAACCCTTCTTTTCCCTGCTTTGACTCTCATGAGATCTCAAGTAGCAATACCTCCATTCTCACTCACTAACATCGTTACTGTACAGAATTAATCCTTTCATAGTTAACAATCTCAGTCAAATATCAACTTTTTCACTTTAAAACATGTAGGAGAACAAGTACCCGTTAGATTACTAAATACTTATCCACTTATTTTGGCATGTATATACAGACAAACCTGTCACTTAACCTTATCCCACTCAGATCTTAGAACAACTTAAACCTTTGCTCCGATACCACTAAATGTCACACCCTTCTTGGAATAGTCCTTTTCGATGCGAAACTTAGCCGAAACGGTAGGTTTTTTTTTACACTGAACAGTTCGATACACTTTAAATACCTTTACATAAATTTGTGAATCATTCGACAATCTTGTAAACAATTAAAACATATACAAAATAACTTCATGCCAAAAACTTACACCCAATACTCATCCATCAATAATCATAAATACAATCAAAATATAGTTCAATCTTTTACCTTAATGGTCTAAGTACATACATGCCAAAATACAACTCGGTTTAGTACGAATTCTTCTCTTTCGATCTGGCTCCACCGTGTACTATGCTTTCGCAACACTTCATAACCTGCACGCAGTA
This sequence comes from Excoecaria agallocha, assembly GCA_037975025.1. Taxonomy (NCBI): domain Eukaryota; kingdom Viridiplantae; phylum Streptophyta; class Magnoliopsida; order Malpighiales; family Euphorbiaceae; genus Excoecaria; species Excoecaria agallocha. The sequence goes on from CM075817.1 coordinate 25,822,790, forward strand.
AACACTACGTGCTGAGCACTAGATATGCCCAGATGTGACTACTAATCCAAGAATTTCCCAAAGTAAAGCATAATTACATAGATTATGCTACTCTTATACTTATTTCATTAAACATTTTCTTTTACTTCAGTCAACATTAGTTTTATTATTAATTTATATTTTGGTAATCATTGTTCTTTGGTCTCAATCCTTCAACTTTACTTTACACTATCCTCTTAGAAGAATCGATATCAGATTTACTTTTACCTTTACGTTATTCTTTACTATAACTTTTACTTTTACCTTTACTTTCGTCTTATCTTTTTAGCCACAGCGATAGAATTATCATTTCATTTAGCAATGTATATTGGTACTCATGTCCTTAATGGTATCAATCTAGACTATTTTATTTCTCAATTTATTGTTCAATTATCCAATATGTATTCTGGTTACACTTCTTGATATATATATTCTTTTATTTTTATTTAACTTTTAACTAATAAATACATTACTATTAAAAGACTTTTAAGCTTTAATTGCAAAGTGATACCGCTATTTTGGGACACTTTGCAGTCAAATCTCTATTTCATTCTTTATATATTTATCGATGTTCAAATATTTGTTTAGGACTTATGTCTTTTGCTTTTTCCTCATTGAACAATTATATGTCTTTTATCGTTTTACTTTTCATTTGATTTTTCTCTCAGAAATACATTATTTAAGCATCAATTTCACTAAATGTCATTGCCATCACTTTTTAACTTAAAATAGGAAATTAATATTATTATCCAACTTATCACTTTTCATAATAATAATTGGTACATGAAATAACAACTAATTTAATTTATCTTTTTCATGTAAAACAACATATATTTTAAATCCTTTTTCATTATAAAAGCTTGACTTAATCTTTATTTATTATTTTATTCTTATAAAACCTTTTTTTTCTTTTTCTTATTGATCACACTTTTCGGAAAATTTCACATATTTATTTCAACTTTGCATTTTCTTCCAAAAGAAATATTTTTCGTTTATAACCTTTTTATATTCAATTCATTTAAACAATACCGATTTATTCATTACAATGCGCCCCTAGTGCAATATAACAGAATTCTCAGAAAGGATACTTGAGACTGGACCCAAAGGTCCCAGAGAGAGAAGTGATCCCTAAGGAACCATTTCTCGAAAAACATTTCACTTTCACTGAAACCATGGAGATCAAAGATTCTACCCATAGCAATATAAGTCGCCATGATTTGCACCGTGGTACAGAGGTGTCTCTATGACTAGCCAATTATATCCTAAATAAGAATATCATCACCTACTTATCGCTAAAGGCAAAATAATCAATTTTATTTGCAATAATTTTTTTAACATTTAAAAATTTTTTATTTCTTGATACACTATATTTCTGATCAAACACACTCTTTTAGTGCTTTTGACTATTCAATAACTTTTTTGTCCTTTCTTTCACTTTATCTTTTCAAGTCACTTTTGTGAATTATTCTTCGATAATTCACTCTGGTACTTGGGGCTTTTTAGTCTTTTATACAAATTATGAATTATGGTATTATAATTCATAACTTTCTTTTATTCTTTTTGTATAATTCTTTGCGAATTATTCTCTAATATTTCAATGATCGACTTTTTACGATTTTTTCTTTTTCTTTTTCTGTCCAAACTTTCCAATTATTCACTATGCCAACTTTTATTTCGTCGACGAATTATTTTATAATAATTTACTCTTTTAATACTTTTTATTGACTAATTTATTTTGATAAATTAGTCACACATTTATTTTATAACTTTTTATGCAATTATGAATTCTATTGGTATAATTTATTATTTTATACCTCAAAAATGCATAATTTGACTTTCTCATTTCTTTTTATACTGAAATAATTTACTTCGCGTTCGTTATAATTACATACTTATTTATTGAATTATTTCTTAATAATTCAATATTTTAGTTAAACATAATCAATAATTTATTTCAAAAATATTTTAATAAAGCATATAAATTTCATAAAAATTTGTGTACGCATTATTTTATAATTTCCATCATTTTCACTCATTTTATGAATTATTTACCAATAATTCATTATTCTTATTATTTTTATGACTTAATAATTATTTCGAAAAATTCATCGATTGACTTTTTATTTCATTTTCATTAACTATAATTTAATTTCATATAAATTCACCTTTTTCATTATTTTTGCACAATTATTCACTAATAATTCAATTAAATTCAATACATATATTAACATTAGAATTTTAATAAAATTTCAATAATTTCAATAAATTTCAATAAAATTTATTTATGTATTATTTATTATTTAACATTATTTTTCACTAAAATAATCAATTATTTCCCAATTTTTACTATAAACATAATCAATACATAGGCTTTAAAATTCCAAAATAAGTTTCAATAATTCAATAAAAATTTATGGGCACCATTTATCATTTCTACACTTAATTTAGGCTAACATATATTATTTTGATACAAAAATCCCATTACTTTCTTTTACTATACAATTCGGACACCATTAATTTCCACCTAAAAAATTTCTTTCTTCCATTTTAGCTTCCCATTCATCTTTACTAATGTCCAATCTCATTTACCCTAAATCAATTTCATCAATTAACAACTTTATCAATTTTTAACCTAATTACATAAATAAAATTAATTCAAAATAAAAGGAAAATCGAAAGATTTTGTAGTCACTTACAATTTTCTCTTGCTTAGGGGTGTCTAAGCCTCCCTTTTCATACTTTATTCCATGAAAACTTCTTCCTCTCCACTTGATCCTATGATGGCCGGCCAACAAAGCTCTTCACACCTTATTTTTTTGTCCTCAATTGCAAAATCCAAGCTCATAATTAGCTTCTACACCTCAAAAACTATGAAAAAATACTAAAGAAGCAATTTAAATCCATAAATTTCTTAAAGTCTCACTTACCTTCTTTTCTTTAATCACTTGATTTCTAGCCTTTCCTTGCTCAAACCACTTACTTGAGATTACTAGGGTGAGCTAGAGAGGTGAAACTTTAATTGTTACATTGGAAACTATGAGTGATTTGAAGTGAAAGAAGAAGAAATCAAAGGAAGAAGAAGAAGAAGATATTTTGGCCAACCAAGGAGGAAGAGAGGAGACCAGCTAAATCTAGAGTTTTCTCCAAATTTCCTCTCTTTATATACTCCTTAAGTGAGCCTAATTGTGGGCTTAATATATGGGTTTAGCCCAATTATAAATTTAAGCCTATTTTAGGCTATTATAGGCCCAAACCAATTTATCTCTCTTCCTTACTTCAAATTACTTCAAAAATAATTTTATCATTTTTATCACATAAAAAATAGGTAGTACGTAAATTTTTGGTTTAATCAGAGTCTGTTATTGGTCCGATTCAAACTTATCGATCCGATTTGATAATTGCCGGTATCACTGAAAAATTTAATTCTCATTACCAAAATATTCTACATAAAAATTCATGTAAACATGCAAAATCTGGTAGTATTCGGAGTTCATTTACTATTTTTAATTATTTACGCAAAATTAAGTCTTATTCCCTACCAGGGAGTTGACTCGCTACCTTTTCGTATTTTTGACTTTTGGAGATCTATTTGACCTTAATTGCACTTCAAATTTTGACTTCAGGCTCACCATGACCATTACTTTCTAATGATCTAATAAAATATTTTTGATTTTCGGGTATTCTTTTTGGTCCGAAAAATACTATTCACTATTGAAAAAGTACTATTTACGGCTGATCCGATATTGAGGCCATTACACATGTTCCTTTGGGTACGATATTCAGGATCTTAATCTTATTTTTCTATATTGCGAACTGATCTAGTACACTTGTTAGCATCCAATCAAAAGGTCCCCAATAAGCAATAACATGGTCGATCAAATTAAAATACAAAACATAATTTTTTAAAGCTATCAAGCTATCACCAATTGATTTAGCAATTGCAAATAGACAGAAATAAAATCATTGTCCTATCAAATATTATACAACCGTGATTTGTATTTACGATTTGCAGCTTTGAAGTCGAAATACAAGCTGTTCTAAATTTTCCCAAAATGCTTATGCACTTCCACCATAAAACCAAGTGAGGAAAAATGCCTTGCATTCTTTCTTCCTTCCTTTGTTTCCTGGATCAGATCTTGAAAATAAGGTACTCAAGCACTCTTCCTTTGTTTCAGCTCCTAACTCCTTCATTTTTGGTGAAGTCTTCAGAGGGAGAGTAGATTAGTTGCTCCGATCTACATGAAAACAAATTTAATTTTAATATTATTTAGAGAGAGAAAATAAAGAAAGGGAAAGTTGTATCTTTAGAGAGACCTCCCATCTCCAATCTACTCATCTTCGGTGAGTGAGAAGTTAATTAGCTAGTGTGGCAATTGCTACTCCGGTAGTCGGAGTGGCATTGGTTGGTCATGATTGCTCCCTTCCATCGTTAGGAGATGATTCTTAACAGTGAGGTGATGGGCGATGGATCTTGATGTGAGACGGTGGGCAACGGATCTAGACGGCAAGGCTACAGATCTAGACAATCTTTACCATGGCACCACAAGCTACTAGCAACGATGTAATATGAATTTGAGAGAGGCAGTAGGGGGATCATGAAAAGGATGGAGATAGAGATGGTTGCAAGCCAAACGATGTCATTGTGGCTCTTTTTCGTTGGTTCTTTGCAAGCCAAATGATGGAGTTTTTTCTATCCTTTTTTTATGCAGAGAATTACACTGAAAATTAGTAAAGGTGTGTTCTACCCTCATCGCATCAATGATAACATTATCGAAAAAATCTTGATCCGAGCTTGATACTTGCAAAAAAGGGTAAAGAATCTATGAAAATTTACAAATACTTCGACAGTCAAATTAGTTCCTTCGAATAGAAAAAAACATAAAAAAATAGAGAGAATTTCGTAAAAAAGAGGAAAAGATAATTCTTGAGTAAATACCCAACTTAACTATTTATAGGGTAAGGATTTGCATACCTTTAGAATTCTACATACCATAGAATTTTATATCAAACTAAACTACCTTTGTTATCAAATTGTTACGTGCGAAAGAGCTGAAAAAAGAATAGGAATATATTAGAATTAAGATTGTATCCCTCTGGATCAACACTATTTGAGGAATTAGCTTTGTTATAACAGTATTCCCTTTCATAAAAGCATTGTTTCTCATCTATCAATTAATTGGCACCTATCCAACTTCTTATGCTTCCAGCATATGCTATAAGTATATTAAAAAACAAGGCAAAATGTGCAAAAATTTCCTTAATATTTACCAAAAATAGCAATTTTACCTTTAATATTTAATTACGTATAATATTATCCCTAAAATTATCAAAATTGTGCATTTTTGCTTCTGAAAATAACAAAGCCGTTAGTTTGACATAAATTCCGTCAAAATGGTACAATGTATTCACATCAGCGGTTAAAAGATAGAATATGGTCAAACTAATGGTTCTGTTGATTTAAGAATAAAATTGCACCATTTTGATAATTTTAGAAAAAATATTATATGTAACTAAATATTATGGATAAATTTGCTCTTTTTTGTAAACATTAAGGACATTTTTGCATATTAAACTTAAAAAAATGGACTGATGACTCAGATGGTTCGTTCACTATTCTTTGAGGCATTTGGTTATAATGTATAATATAATTGTGTCAATATTAACATTTACTCTGAAGTTCACCAAAGCAAGAATGAAAAAAATATTGCATACCTTTCATTTACACATAAGTATTAACAAAAATATTGCATATCTTTCATTCGCAAATAAGTATTAACTTTTTTTCATAAAATTTTGAAAAATTATATATTATTTTATATTTTTTATTAATTTATCTTTTTAAAAAAATTAATTAATTAAACCTAACAAACAAATCATTGAATCAAAATAAATCAAGTCATAAACAAATCGAGTTATAAATGAATTATAAATTGATTGAATTATACTAGTCTATTCATATTAATAATATTTTATCTCATTAATATTGTAATTAATAATAATTTAAGTACTAACACATTTGGTTTTCTCTCAATTACTATAAAAAAAATCATGATTAATACTTGAATATTGCTAAAAATTACTGAAAATCTCAAAAATAGAAATTGTCGATAATTAGAAGAAAAAGGAGGAGGAATTGAAGATCCAGGTTGGGAACCAGAAAAGTTTAAATAAGTAAAAATTTAAAGAGTTAAAAAAATGGAGTATATTTCAAACTGGAAATTAAAAAAAAAATTATGGAAGGAGAAAAATAAAAATAGTATATTTAAAAGTAAACGAGAAAATCCCAAGAATGAATCCAGTTAGGTCCACAGCATCAAGCCCTTAACTTGATCAACTGGTTAACAATTTTTCTTCTTAAAATATTTAAGGGTAGAAGGTCATCTTCCAATATCTAAGGGTGCAAATGTTGGTGTATCATAAGATTCATAACCACTGAGAGTATCGGTCGGCAACTCATAAATATATTAAAAAATAATTTTAATATTTAAAATTAGCATCAAATTTAATGATGAAAAGTTAGAGAAATGATATGCATGCATCTAGACTACATATTGGTGAGATGCAGTGATTCAATAATTTAAATATACACGTACTTTGCAATTGTTATTGAAAAATCATCAATGATATTTAAATACTGCTAAAAAAATTATAAATCTCAAAAATAGAAATTATCTATGAGTAGAAGAAGGGAAAAAAAAAAGGAACAAGTAGGAATTGAAGATCGAGGTTGGAATAAAAAAAGTTCATGCTAGTAAAAACTCAAAGGCTATGTTTGATAAAATATAATAAATTATAATGTATTTAATAATGTAATAAATTATAAAATATAATGCAATATAATTGTGATTACATTACAATATTTAGTTATATTAGTAATATAATATAAATAATAATATATTTTTATATTTAGTTGAAAATATGAGTAAAAAATAGTTGAAAATTTCAAATGTATAATGCTTATATATGGCTTGATCAATGACTATAAATTGATCATCAAGTTTTTTCTTCAATGGCTATAATTAATCCACTTGTCCACTTATGATTGTTTCAATTTATTTTGTTATCAAATTTTTACCAAAATTATTCCAAATTATCCAAAAATATTATTTAGGTTGGTTTAAAAGTTTTAGCCCAAAACGAGTTCGTTTCAATATATTTCAAAATCCGAAATTAAATTATTCGTTCGAAAGTTAATTTTTTAGATTTATCTAAAAATTAATTTTTTACTTTTAAAAATTTATTTACATTATTTCAAAAAATTCTATGTGATCAGAATAATTTTTTAAGATTTATAAAATATTTTTTAGCCGATCAACGTTTTAATCAATTTTTTATGATTCCGCTACTTATTTTTATTTTTGACTTTTGGTGGCCTAAATGAATTCATTTTTACCTCAAATTATATCATTGTATTAATCATGAATAATACTTTTCAATGGTATAATAAAAATTTTACAGTTTTCGGAGACCCTTGGATGATATTATTTACCCCGATGATGTTAAAACTAGCATTAAAATAAATTAATTCATGTTAAAAATATATTAATTCATTAAAATAAAAAATTAGTATCAACACTCCAATATCATATTAAAAATAATTTACAAAATTTTTTAACTCATAAAAATAATGTAATGAAAAATAAGGAAGAAAATTAAAGAATTTAGAAATATATTAACAAATGTATTCACAAATATATTTATAAATATGATAACATTACATTGTTAATAACACAAATAAATAATTAATTATACTTTGCATTAAATTACATTATAATTCATCTTATCAAATATAGCTAAAGAGTTTAAAAATAGAATATTTTTCAAATCAAAATTAAAAAAAAAAAAAGAAAAAAGAAAAAAGAAAAGTACTATGGACGGAGAAAACTAAAGATAGCACATATAAAACTAAAAGTTGTTTACCTTTTTAGGGCACTTGAGAGAAAATTCAAGAATGAATCCAGTCATATTCATAGCATCAAGCCTATAACTGGATCAACTGGTTAATAGTTTATCTTCTCAATGTATTTAACGGTAGAAGATCCTCTCCCAATATCTACGGGGCCAAATTCTATTGTGTCATAATTCATAACTACTGGGAGTATCAGTCAGTGATTCACTAAAAAATAAATTTTAATATTTAAAATTAGCAGTAAAAAAATAAACTTTAATATTTAAAATTAGCACCAAATTTAACAATAAAAAGTTAGGAATGTGATCAGATTGATCAGATGCAGTAATATGATACTTAAAATACACGTAGATTAATTTTTTTTTTATATATAAATCGATTAAACGATTTATAATCATCTCTATTTATAAGTAATATTTATCAATTTAAAACAACAATACTGAGATAATACTAATATGGCACTAAAATAATGCTAACACATAGCAAAACATACCACATTACTATCATATTCCCAAGTTAATAAATAAATTTTTAATAAATTAAAATAAAAAATATTTAACAAGTAACATGTCTAGGGATGAGTATGGTTAACCGAAAATTCAATTAACCGAAAAATCGAAATGATTTTTAAGTTAATTGAACCGAAATTTTAGGTTTATAATTTTTACTTTAAAAATCGGTGGTTAACCGATCTGAAACTGAAACCGAATATTTATATATTTTATGAATTATATTTTAAATTTTACACTTATATTTTTCAATTTTTGTATAATTTATAAATATTATGATATATAATTTTGTAAAATATATATTTTTAGTAAATAAACATTAAAATTATGTGCATAATTAGTGTTCTGTTGTTAGTTTTATATTGAATATTTTTAATTTTTATAATTAATTATGAAAATTTTATTTTTATTTTAATTATTTTAACGGATATTTTATTTAATTAGTATTTTTTCATTTTTAAAGTATTTTTAACTATTAAAAATAATATTATAAATTACAAAATTTAATAAATTTATATATTAAAATTTTTTAGTGGTTAACCGATAAACCGATCCGAAAAATCGAATTAAAAATCAAAATTGATATAGAGATTAATTGATGGTAATGAACTGATTTAAGAAAATTGTTAATAGACCGATTAACTGGTTCATGCTTATTCCTAAACATATTAGCACAACATCAGCGCTATATTGACACTGATAATTTAAAGTTAATGAAAATTAGTTATAAAAAAATTTTTATACAATTTTTTGTTAGATCAATTTTTTTTAAATTAAATAATAAAAATATTTTAATACCCCATAGAAAAACATAAAAAGCATACCACATAACCATCACATTTTCAAGTTAATAAATAAATTCCTAATAAATTAAAATAAAAAATATTTAAAAAGTAATATGGTAACACTATGTCAGCGTTGTATTGACATCGTTAATTTAAAATTAACGAAAATATATATATATATATATAATATTTTATACTATGACGAGGCAAATTGAGCTTGCTCACCAAGTTAACTTTGCTTCGAAAATCTCAACGTGCGAAGGACACCATTGATGACATCAACAAAGCCTCTGTCACGGTTCCCGTGACTAGTTGTGAAGTTGGGGGTGTTCATTGAACTTCTTTTTCTTTTTCTCATTATTATATATTATAGCATTGATTAAATCTGAATTTTTTTGACCATATATATATATATATATATATATATATATATATATATATATATATATATTCATTCAGAATTTAATATTTTATACTATGGCGAGGCAAATTGAGCTTGCTCACCAAGTTAACTTTGCTTCGAAAATCTCAACGTGCGAAGGGCACCATTCATGACATCAGCAAAGCCTCCGTCATAGGTTCCTGTGACTAGTTGTGAAGTTGGGGGTGTTCATTCAACTTCTTTTTCTTTTTCTCATTATTATATATTATAGCGTTGATTAAATCTGAATTTTTTTGACCAGATTTAAAAAACGGTGGCTTAGAATTCGGATTTAAAAATTTCTAATGATCAAATCCAAATAATCCAAAAAATTTGAGTTAAAATATAAAAATTTATCCAATTTTACTTAGAAGTTGATCCGAATTTGTGATCACTAATATATATATATATATATATATATATATATATATATATATATATATATATATATATATATATATATATATATATATTGAGAGAGAGAGTAACGGGATGAAATATGATAAATGTATATTTAAACCATTAAGATCAAATGAATGCTTGTGATTCAACGATTTAGATGTGCGCACCACATATATGTGTATTGGATTACTACTCTAATTAGCACTATATCGTTTCATTAACACATCCAGCTTGGGGTATCTAGAGGCATGCCTATAAGGTTGACCATGCAGCTGCCTAAAATGGATACCCACATTGTCCATATTGAGACTAAAATCTCTCTCTCTCTATATATATGGGGTACCTACCGTACAAGTTTGATACTTTCTAGTATTTCATATACAATACCCTCAAATATCCTACCGCACTCGTTATTCAAATCCATAATAAAAAGTAGGTTGATTATAAAAAATAACTTAATTGATATAAATAGGAAAAAAATGGAAAACAAGTGTGGATCAATATAAGGATCATGTACATGGATACATGTATTGTGTGACATGATTATTTAATCTTAATGAAAGAATGATAGTATATAATGAATTTTAGCTTTGTGCTTTATCACTTTCTACAATGATAAGCATAAATAGGATATATGTGAAGGTGATCGGGATATAATAGTTGATGCATGATTTGCTATATGGTCTTGTCATTTAATATGTTAGTGTATAAAGTATATGTTAAGGTCATAAGTGAGTATTCTGATATATACAAATTTGATAATATTGTATGTTTTCAACATTTGACACATAGATGTACCTCCAACTATAGGAACTATAGTTACACGAATGATGTTAAATGGTTGAATTATGCTTTTAGAGTCTAATGAAAGTTTTGAGATGATAAAAGTAGTACCTAGTATTATGATAAAGTACGGAGTTATGCATATGAGTAATGAATTATGATATAGATAAAGTTTACGTTTTGCCACATGAAATACTAAAGGTGTATGAAATTAGAATAGTAAAGGTGCCTAACCAAGAATAAATGAAATTTGATGAAAAATTGTAAGAACACAAGTTAAACAATAAATGAAATGGAAGGATTAAGTTAAAAATAAAGCAATTTAGTTATGCTACTAGATTGGCATGATACAAATTTGATTTAGTTACGTGGTTCTAATTTCCATACTTGTAATGCGTAAATTCCAAGTTAGAACCAAATCTTGTCGATCTATTAAGTGCAAGTTAGATAATACTAAACAAGATTTTGTGTTAGTAATTGAACTATTAACTTGTAAAGTAAAATGAGAGTAATATATGAATTAATATGAATAAGTTAATATAAATGAACTTCTAATAAACCAATTATTTGTTATTTTATTTATATTGGGTAGTACATTTTTAAGTATGACTTAACATATGATTTACCTTTTTTTTTTCTAATGTAGGTATTAAATTGAAAGTGAAGGTTGGGATCGGTAGATGAAGATCATGTATGAAGTGTAGGTAATAAATGTTTCTTGAGAGGAAGTAAAATGTAGATATTCGATGTAACTTGTTAATTTGTAGCACATTTATTGTAAAACATGTATTGAGCTGTAAGTTAGCTTAAAAAAGTTTGTATGTTTTGACTTGTAACAAGTAAAGTATTTTTCATGGAGGAATAGGTAAATTATAATATAAAGTTAAGATGTAATAGTTTATAATCAGTAAACTAGTTTATATATGCTTTGCTACAAGTCTTTGGTATCACACCCAATGCTTCCTAAGGTATATAGGGTTGTTACATATATTGAGTTACTTATTGCAGTTCGATTAAATTTTATATCTCGATCCGAGTTTTTTGATTTTAATTGTAATCTGAAATCCAACTCGAATAAGTCTAAAAAAATTTACCAACTTGAAAAACGATGATTTGAAAAATCTAAAAAAATATTGATTGAAAATGACCTGAATTCAAACCCACTTTATTCCACTCTATTACCATGTCTAAGTAAGTGTATGTAAAAAGTTTAAGGTCATATATTAATTTTTTTTTTTTGACATAGAGGTTGAAGTTTAAAATTACGATTTTACTTTATATAAATATGAATATATTTTATACTTTAATCACTAAAAAAATTATCCACTTGTAAATAATGATAAGTGATAAGTTAATGCTAAATTATTTTTTATTATTTTATCGAGGGGATAATACATGAGTGGCCCCTCCAACTTAATACTAAAAATCACTTAGACACTTGAGCTTTAATTTTCACTAGATAGACACTTAAACTTGTTTGTCGTACCAAAAATAAACACATTTGCTAAGGTGGCAAAATGAGTAAGAAGCAAACAAGTACCAGCACGTAAACCTCTTAAAAGTACTATGCTAAAACGGTAAAAAAGTTAAAATGTTTAAAATCCCTAAATTCTTCTCCTTCAACTATTAGAATTCTCTCTCTAAATTTCTCTATCGTGTTTTCTGTTAGCTAATCTAAAGTAGAGTTTTCTTATTTCTCAATCTCTACCATGATTATTCCAATAGATAATCTCTGTGGTTTGGGGATGAGCAAAGCAAAGGTAGAATTATGTGATTTTGGTAAATTAGTTGTTATGACTTTTGCGTCTACATTACAACTACTAATTACCCTAGGTTAGACTGCAACTAAAGCACTAATGAGAAAAACAAAATAAAATCAAAGTCAAAGGATTGCGTACAAGTAGATTCATGTACGTCAAAAGAGTGTTGATGGAATCCAAAGCAAATTTTGAAGAATTGCTAGATGACATTGTAGGATCTGGAAAGTAAAAGCTTGATAGCAGATCTCTCATTCCCTTTGCCTTATCATCATGTCTGCTCCTCAGAGGAACCGACTGCTAGTGGTGATAGTGGGTAGCGACTACAGGTGGCAATGGCAGGTGGTGATGGCGGAGGGTGAGGGAGAGAAGGAAAGCGATTTAGGCTAGGGATTTGAATGTAAAAGTTTGAGAGAGAGAAATAGAGGACCATTTTTTAATTTGGATTGGGTTGTTGGATTTTCGGGTCAAGTGGATTTTGCACACCCTCTAACACGTGTCAATGTTTCAGCTGAACGAATGCCATGTCATTGCGTATGCAACTCACTCACCTTTATTTTCCAGACAATTGCACATTTCTTATTTATTTTAGGTACAACAGTCAAGTTTAAGTAGATCCGATAAAATTATGCCAAGTTGATAAATTTATTTCAAAAAAAATTAATCCAAATTCAATTTATTTTACATAAATATTTATTAAATTAATTTAAAATTAATTTATTTTATTTTTTAATTTAATTTAACTCAATATCTAATGAATTAACTTAAAATTAATTTATTTTACTTTTTAATCCATTAAATATTAATCCAATAGATATTTTTAAAATTTAAAAATCTTGATTCATTGAATATTAACTCAATAAATATTTTATGTGAATTGTCAAAATTAACCCAATGGGTATGCCATATGGGTACCGTTGCAATTAGATAGTGGTCTGGAAAATAAAAGTTTTAAAGCAGTTTTAACCACTGTGTGTGGATTATTACTTTGAGGAACGGTAAATTTTCGTTACTTTTCCCAGCATCCAAACAGCTGGTATCAGAAAATGTTTCAAATCTGTATGTATGATCGTTCCTCTATATATATAGCGAGATCTCAGGTTTTTATTATTTAAGATCTACCACTTTTTTTTTAAAAAAAAAACAAATAAAAATTAAATCTGCCTTAAAATATTAAAAATTATATAAATTTAACTTGAATTTATTCTATTGAGTACTCGTAAAATACTAAAAATAGTATAAATTTACCATCATTTTATACTTTGAATAACAAAGATGAATCGTTTTTAATGTTTTTGGGTGCACTGAAAAAATATGTACCGTATATCGTAGAGTTATTTTTTTTATATAGTATATGATCATACTTTATTTTATTGATATTCAATAAAAGTTTATTATCAACATCTATAATATTTGACCCTTATAAATAATTTTTTTATTGAAAATAATAATAAAATAAGAAACTGGATAAAATATAAATAAAAAAGTTGAAATTACATAATAATGGGGAGCAATTAGAACAGTAGGTCATTTATGAGAATTCATTATTCATGGATCGATCTAAATCAATTCAATTCATTAATGATCCAACCTATTAATTATTCATATTTTTTAATTCATTAATAATCCAACTCATTAATAATCTATTTATTAATAACTCAATTCAAATTCGTTCATTTGTCATCTCTAAATTTAAGCATCTATCTGGTCAAACATGAAGTTAAAGTGTCTAAGTGATTTTTGGGGCTAAGTTGGAGGGGCCACTCATTTATTATCCCTTTTATTGAGTGTTTATGTAATTTTTTATGATATTAATATTAAATTTTAATTTTAATTATTTTAGGGACTTGTAATTTTATATTTAAAACTCTTAAAACTTGTATTTTAATTTTATGGATATACATATTTTTAATGAAACATAGAATAATTATATATATTAAATTTTTTTAATAATTAATGGTTAACCAACTATATTTAATTTGCATTTAATGATTAATTGATTAACAACTAATCGATTATCACTGCACTGAATTTGAATTTAAATTTTGAAGAACCTACATCAACATGCTTTACTTGAAAAATAAATTGTGTATTGATTAACCAATTTATGTCTACCCTAATATCAATCATGGTTGAAATAGTTGAAGTACTTGAATACTATTCGCATGAATGATTTCACTAGCGAGCATTGTACTTTCTATTTTTAATCAAAAAATTACAAAATAAATATTTTTTAATGTACAAAAATCTAAACTTTGGAAAATATTTCAAAAAAATCATTTTGATATAATTTTGAAAAGATCCTACCTAAAATTCTCGTTGGTTGTTGTATCAGCTTATCATATGAGATGGATGTCATATCAGCCATCATATTATGATAAATAAGGAAATAATATATGTAAAATTTTATGATTTTTTTTATTTTTAAAATATTTTTATACGTGGTATCTTTTTATTGATCATGATGTTGCAATTGACATGAATGACAAGCTAATATTGTAGCTTACATGTCATACATTTGGATGATATGAGTGATGTGGCATATGTCAATAAGGATTTTCTCAGGATTCTTATGAAATTTGACTAAATTAATTTTTTTGAAATATTTTTTTATTAAAAAATATTATTTTATAATTTTAATAAAAAATATAATTTAACAACGGTGAGCGAAATAAACCCTATTTGTGCAATCAAATTGGAACTCACACCTACTCCACCCATATATATATATATATATATATATATATATATAAAGAATGGCAACAAAAGTCAAGCATTTCATACTTGTTGATCGAAAAGAAAAATTCATACTTTTTTTCAATGTTATTAAAATTAGATGGGTAAAGAATTGACAAAATTGAGGATTCTTGATTCGATCGATTCAACCGAATTTAATCAAATTTTTTTATTTTTAAAATATTATAATTTTATAAATATTATTGTATAAAAATTAAAAAAAATCCATCAAATATTAATATATGTCACAAATATCCTAATAATAAGTTACAAAATATAATTTTATTATTACAAATAATTAATTATGTATTTTTGAATACCATATATTAGAAACATAAAAATACAATCATATCATGAAAAAAATTTCTTTTTTAGATGAAGTACTAATAAAGTAAACACAGAAAATATTAACCTTACATATATGAATATAATTATATTTAATTACAATAAATTCAAATAGATAATAAGTATATTAAATTATTAAGTGGCATCTTTAAAATTTAAAATACTATATTTTTTAAAGAAATAAATCATGAAAATTTCATATATATATATATATGATTACAATGAACCAAATAATAATAAGTATATTAAATTATTAAGTGATATCTTTAGACTTTAAAATATTAATTTTTTTAAATAAATAAAAAAAAATTTAATATATATATAAACACACATATATTTGATTATAATGAACCAAATATATAATAAGTATATTAAATTATTAAGTGATATATTTAAAATTTAAAATATTAATTTTTTCAAATATATATATATATATATATATATAGGGGGTGAAAAAATACAAAAAATTATAATTTTTTGCAATTTTTAGCCAAAAATTCAGTTTTATCCGGTTTTTCGGTTTAATTCAGTTTTTTCGGTTCAAGCTGATTTTTTATCAATTCGATTTTATATAATTGAACCAACTAGTTGTCCTATCGATTCGCAGTTAAACCGATTCAATCTATCGGTCCAGTCCGGTTTTAATAACTATGCTTTTTCTTAGTTTCTCGGTGGTTTCACATCACATCACATGCAAGTTCCTCACCCCAAAATGCGTATAAATATTGTATTCTTCAAACAAGTGAGTAGTCCAAAACTAAGTTCATCTCCCTTGCCTTCTTTAAATCTCTGAGCTTAGAAAAATATATATAAAAAAATGGCTTCTCTTTTGAAAGAAATGCCTTCCATGTCCACTCTACTCTCAGCCTACGCTTCCTTCTCTGGCTTGGCTATGCTTATTCGCACAATCCTCAACGAAATGATCCCAAAATCCATGCGAGAATTCATCAACAACAAATTATCCGACTTATTTTCTTCCATTTTCTCCTCTGATTTTAACTTTGTAATCGAAGATCGATGGCAAGCTGTTAGCAATGAAACTTTTCGAGCCATCGAAGTCTATCTTCCTACAAGAGTAGGTGTAGGCCACACGACTCGAAGCCTTCTTCTGGGAAACAATGACAACAACAACATAACTGCTCCGCCAAAACCGGGCATTCCTGTTGATACTAATGTCATTGACAAGTTCGACAACATGAGCTTACAGTGGACTCTTTTTGAGAAAGAATCGAAGAAGTATTACCTTCGAAACAAGCGATATTTCGAGTTGAAATGTAATAAGAAAGATAGAGAAAGAGTTGTTGAATTTTACCTGCCTCACATTTTAAAAACTGCTGAATCAATTATGAGAGAGAGGAAAACTCTCAATCTTTACACTTATGATCACGAAGGTTCGATGTGGGAATCAACTGTTTTCAAGCATCCTGCGAGTTTTGAAACGCTGGCTATGGAGCCAGAGCTTAAAGACTTCATTGTTAAGGATCTTGATTTGTTTTTACAGAGGAAGAAGTACTTTCAAAGTGTGGGTAGAGCTTGGAAAAGAGGGTATCTTCTTTATGGTCCTCCTGGGACTGGGAAATCAACTCTTGTTGCTGCTATTGCTAATTATCTTAGATTCCATATTTATGATCTTCAGCTTCAAGGTGTGAAAAATGATAGTGATCTTAGGCGTATTCTTACTTCCACTACTAACCGATCTATTCTTCTCATTGAGGATATTGATTGCAGTACTAAGTCTTCCAAGTCTCGCTCTTGGGGAATTATTCCCAAGGATGATGAGCAGGAGGAGGAAGATGATCGTGATCCATTGAACAACAAGATTTCTTTTGATCCTGGGGTGAGTATAATTCAGTCTTATATGGCTATTTTTAATTGAAATTGTACAGTTATACTTGGCTTCAAACGATCAGAAGAACAGACTACTCTGTTTTAAAACAGAGCAAGTCCTGTTTTCACGGGCCTTGCTTTAGAAAAATCAGTTGTTTTTACCACTTAGTTCCTTTGTTTTTTCCTGCAATTTTTTTTTTATTTCTCTAATGCCTTTATTTTTTGACCATGAATCTCTCTAATGCTTATCCTCAATTCTGAATGCATATTACATTCTATTCAATGTGCAAGTTGTAATATTCTGTTTTCTGTTCTATTCATTCTTACATTGGTCTAGTAGTCTTGACAGTTCACTTAAGTGTTTTATTTTTATTTTTTTAAATAGCTGGAAGATTAGAGTAATTAGTAAAACCAACATAAATAAATGAACCCATAAATAGGAAGCCTAAATCAAGTTATGTGAATGAGAGTTTGTTTAATTTATATAACTTTTTTATACACTAACTTTGTTTCAATTTTCCCTACTTTAAGAATGAAAGGGTTAACTAAGCACACAAAAATTATTGTATCAGTGAAATTGGGGACAAAACTTTTAATTTTTTTTTTTTAATCTCAAGTGAATAATCTGATAAGGAGTTGTTGAAAAGTCTATTCTCACTTCCACTCAATGAATCGAATTTGTTATTCCACGTCATTAATTTTTGAAAATTGAAAGGTTGAATAGACTTTCCAGGAAGTGGCCAACCCTTTATTATTGATGTCTCACTTTTCTTCTCTCTTTTTCTCCTTGACAATAGCCGATAGGCGTCCATTTTTCTTTATACTTTAATTGTTGGTCTAATTAAACCAAAATTTTAATTTCAACTTTTTTGTGTTGTTTATGGGAGAAGATTCAGTGTATAAATGAATTACACGCTATACACGCTACAATTTAATAAAAATAATATATATTTTATTTTTAATTATTTGATTAGAGGTACGTCTATATGATGTACCGAATTAACATTTATGGTTAATTTATGCTATATGCATGTCAAAATAAGAGTTAGAATGGACAAAAATCTTTTCCATAAAAGGACAAAGGAATCTTAATTTGATTGTTATCAAGAAGCAAAATAATAATGTAAAAATGATTTAATTGGACTTAAAAATTTGTAAATTTTCCAAATGATTGACATTTATTAATGAAAAATTATCAGATAAGTAAATACTTTTTATTTATTTATTTATTTTATCGCTGATTAAAGTTAATTAACTTGATTAATTTTGATACAACAGGTATCACTATCAGGGTTGCTGAATTTCATAGATGGGTTATGGTCAAGTTGTGGAGACGAAAGAATAATAATATTTACCACAAATTACAAAGATAAATTGGACCCAGCACTCCTTAGGCCAGGGCGTATGGATGTTCACATATACATGGGCCACTGTACACCAGCAGGGTTCAGAAGACTTGCAGCCATTTATCTTAGGATTAAAGATCATGTTCTTTTTAAAGGCATTGAAGATCTTATTCAAAGAAAACCCATAACCCCAGCAGAAGTAGCACAGCAACTTATGATATGTGACGATCCTCAAATTTCACTTGAACGTTTGATCGAGTTTATTAATATGAAGGATAATCAAACTGAGATGATTAAGGGTAAAAAAGATGAAGAAGAAGTTATTAAACAAGAAATTGTTATGCTTGGAAGTGGAAAGGGAGATGTGAAACATCTTGATGACAAGATTGATGAGATTGAGAACAGATGTGTGTACCTAACTTAGCCAAAGATATGGCCATTTTACATAGTTGTTGACTCTCTCAATAAGAAATCAGGCATTTCCTTCCTTTTTAAGTTGATACAACTCCCTTGGCATTATACTAGTGGCATGATCTCTTTTAGAAATTCTCTCCTGTTGAGAAAGAAAAATAAAAAAAATAATAAAATAAAATTGTTGTGATCTTATTCTATTCTTATTCTTTAAAATTAATAATTTAATGCAATAATACATATATTTCACCTTAACTATCACCATTTAACAATTAAAACAATTAAATAATCACCGTGAAATTACCTTTAAACTATTAGAATAATAAAAACTATATGATATGCTCTTAAACATGAGATTAAAAAAAAAATTAGATTACCCTTCTGTCATTGTTCACACGCCACATTTACATTAATTTCATGTGTTTTTCATGATATACCGTATGTGTCTATGAAGGATATTATGGCATATTTAACAAGTTAATATAATAATATGACACCCAATTAGTTGGTAATAGTTTAGGATAAATTTGTTAAGTTAAAACTAATGGAGATTTATGTACCACATTAAGCATTTCTTCCAAGTTACTCCCATTTCCATAGGAGTGCCAATGCTACCTTCAATACCCTAATTTATTGCCAAAGGTAGCTTGGAAAATTATCAAGATTGCCTCGATAAGCACATAAAGTGTTGTGCACAAACAATAGCAATTTCTCAATTATAATATAGCAAAGGTGCGCATATATGTCACATAATCTAGAATTCTAACCCAAACAAAATCACAACAACGAGAAAAGAATCCAAGATATCCAAGAAAAGAATGAGAACAAAGGAGAGAAAGAGAATAAGAGAAAGCGAATGAGAATTGTTGTTGAATAAATGAATCAACATGTATTCTACAATCAAAATATTTTGTTATTTATACACAAATATCTAAAAAAAGAACTGTTGCCATGTTCTCATCTTATTTCTTCATATCTATTATATTCATGATAATACTCCCTTATTATAAGATTCCTTATCCTTAAGGAAGAAGGATGGAAAATGAGCTTGCAACTCATCTGCATACTCCAATGATGCATCTACTAGAGAATGACCTTACCAATAAACTGACAATTGAGTAGAAGAAGCATTCTTTTGTTTAATCATTTGCCTTTCTAAAATAACCTGTGGAAAGGCATCTTGAAGGCAGAAAAATAGAAGCAATAGGAACATAAGTGGTGACAAGTTTAAGTTGGGAAAAATGAAATATATAATAAATTTGTGCATCTACTGGAAAAGCCAATTTATAACCAATGGAGCCGACAATATCAATGATCTAATAAAGACTATAATATTCAGGCTGATATTTATGGTGCCTTTTGTGAATGGACAATTAATAGTAAGGCTAAATTTTGAGGTATACCTAATTACCAATTTTGAATTGTCTATCAACTCAATGTTTATCACTGTGCATTTTCATTTTATGAGTAGCTTTTTAAAGATGGAACTTAAGTAAAACCAAAGCAACCTCTCCATCCCTTAAAAAAATGTCAATAGCAGCCACTAAAGAGTCCTTTGGAAAATAAGGTACATGAATTGGTGCGGGAATGCCATATAATGCGTCAAAAGGGACATGTTTTATTGAAAAATGATGAGAGGTATTAAACCAATATTGAGCAAGTGGAAACCAATGATATCAAAAAGTAGACAAATCACTTGTCATACATCTCAAATAGCATTAAAGGAACTTGTGCATAACCTTTGTTTACTTATTTGGCCATTTTAACTCCTTTAACCATATTTTTAATACAAATTTAAGATTTTGCCCTCATTTCTTGCTTAATTATATTTTTGCCCCTTATTGATTGATTAATCACCTTTTTCACTCTATTTACTATTTTATCACATATTTGACATCTTATTATGTTTAATTTACCATTTAATCCTCATTTTCTTATGAAATTATAATTTTACTATAAGGACCCAATCATGACCCTAAGAGGATTAGTGCTAATTAATGAGGACTGTCGTTAATTAAGGCAAAATGGAATTATTTTACAATTATCGAGGTTAAATTGCAAGAGGAATATTTTGGTAATTTCAGTATGTAAGAATATGAGTCAAGTTAAATTATAATTAAAGAAAAGGGTGTAATTGAAATGAATTAGAAAGTCTTGGGGTTAAGATGGAAGAAATTGAAATAATAGGGTTTATTTGTGCTTAAGGGCATTTTAGAGATTTACTTGGGAATATACTTTTCCCCATTCATTTATTTTGGGACACTTGGAGAGATGAGGATGGACTCTCTCTTTCTTTCTCTCTCTTTATTGGTTACGACATTGAAGAAGAAGCCCTAGGGTTTGGATGTTCCAACTTCATGAAGGAGAATGAAAGAATCAAGAGTAAAGGGGATGGATCAAGAGAAGTGAGGGAGGTTTGAAGCTTCAAAAGTCAGGTATGTGAATTACTCTGATTTTGTTATATGTGGATGGATTTTTTTGAGATTAGGGTTTTGATGTTTGGATTCTTAAATGAGTAATGTTAAGATTATTTGTTTTAAGATGAGTAAGGAATGATTATTTGTTTTAAAATGAGTTTTGAAGATCATTTGGGCTATGGGATTATTTTCGGCACGCTTAAAATGAGATCAGATCGATTTGTTTCGTTTCCAGAAATGTTCTTTCTTAGGGTGCCGAGTCGTGACATTCTTCACGAGTCGTGAACTTTTTCACGAGTCGTGAAGTCTATCATGAGTCGTGCGCCTCTTTTCTTCACTCGTGAACCTCTTCACGATTTATGAATTTTACCCATTTTTATTCACTCGTGAACTGCTTCACGAGTCGTGAACTTATATTTTTATTTCTTCACTCGTGAACTTCTTCATGAGTCGTGAATCTCCTTCCTTTTCTTCACTTGTGAGTCTCTTCACGAGTCAGGCATTTCTTCACGACTCGTGAACCTAGTTTGGCCTTCTACCGACTCATGAATGACTTCAAGAGTCACGAAATTTTGTTTGACTCGTGAATGTCCTCACGAGTCGTGCACTACCACTTGACTATTATTCCTCATGAAAAGCCCAGGCATTTATACATCCTCTTTTCAAATAGTTCTCCTTCACCCAAGCTATAAAAGCATTCATTAACCTATGAACCAATAATGTGGGGTGTATAATTGAGATAAACAAGTTAACCATGAGTAATGTGGAGGGAGTTTGAACATTAAAGTGATGTATAGTATGTTATTGGGTTATTATCTAAATTTGAAGGATATGAATGAACTTATAAGAGGGAATGTATTGAACTAAATTGTAAGTCATTTACGCCATCAAATTGTTGTATAGTGCAAGATCATTTAATTAGAGAATTTCTAAGTATGTATATAGAAGACTGAAAAGTTTTATATGAATAAACTTATGAAAAAACGATGTAAAGACCACTTGAACTTTTAATTAAAGGGGCCTTTATGCATGAGGATACTAATATGAGATATGTTGTTAAGAAGTATTTTTATGGCCTAATGAGCATAAGCCTAAAGAGAGAGCAGGAGGCAATACAATAATTTAAATGTTATGTTAATTAATGTGACATACAGAGTAGCTTTGAGGTATGTACTAGGTCAAAGAATGATTCCGTCTAAATATGGCGATTTAACCTAGTTGTAATAAGATAATAGTTGCAAGGCTGCAAATCTAAGATAAAAAGAATGGGCCAATATGACTTATGTTTAATTATGAAATCATAGAAGCTTGAATGCCCTCGAGGTTATAAGAAGAATTATGATTAGCATTGAGGTATAAGAACCTGCTCGCCTGTTTGTTCATGCCTATACTATATTATGATTAACTCATGCCTGTCAGTAGTGTGCTAATGACTAAGATGACATGATCACACATACTCCAAATAAGTATAAGATGTCATAAGATGAAAATACAAGTAAGACGATCGAAGTATATATATATATATACACACACACACATACATATATATATGTATATATATATACATACATATATATATATATATGTATATACATACATATATATATATGTATGTATGTATACATATATACATACATATATATATGTATGTATATATATATATATATGTATGTATGTATGTATGTATGTATGTATATATATATATATATATATACATCTAACAATGTTATGGTGTATAACGGATTGTCTATAATCTGATGAACCCTGAAAGAGAATCAAGTGAACGAAACATGCGTGGACCTTAAACTGTAAGAGAACTCATTTATTTTAGTATATGGACCATAAATGCTTGAGTGTTGCTATATATGTTCATGTCGTAATGTGAATAATTATGAGAATAGGGAGCTATTCATAGGAAGCAGTAACAAGGTACGTCATCGAGAACTATCCATGAGTTATGTAATTTCTATATATTGTTCAGTTGAGATGAGTAATGAAAGCATGTATGTTCATGATTTAAGCTGCATATATATGCGGACACGCGTAATGCTAATTATGAAATATTACATATTATTATTTGTTCAAACCTAAAACTATCATGCTATGAATGAATGAAAGTTGATGTAACTATATGATCATATGATAGCATACATGTGTATTGAAGCGTAGAGCTCAATGTTTAAAGTATGATGAGAATAACGTGCACTCTTATATGAATGATGGCATTAAGCAAATATGTTTTATTAAGTAAAGAAAAGTATGTTTAATCAAAATTGATGCATTCTTTTATGAAAAGAATGATATGCATTCTTTTATGAAAAGGTGGCTTTAAGCTAAAGGATGTGCTAAGTAAAGAAGAATATGTTAAACCAAGATGTCTTAAAAAGTTAAGCCTGCGGCTCTTAGTTCAGTTGTGGATTAGATAGGCATATACCTAGAGGGATACAGTCGTAGCTGCCAGAGTTGACCCCGTTTGGGTCTTGTTCCTTAATGGAACCATTGCTTGACCCTATTTGGGTCCATAGTTTGTTCCTTGCTGGAACCATTGCTTGACCCCGTTTGGGTCCATTGTTTGATATCTTTGGATATCCATAGTTTGATACCTTCGGGTATCCATTGCTCCCTTTATCCACCTTTAGAACTAGTACTTAGGCAGGCTATTAAAGATGATAAAAAGAACAATAAATAAAGTGATATATATATATATATATATATATATATATATATATATATATATATATATATATATGTAGGTGAATATATATGTATCGATTTCTTCACGTAGTTAACATAAGCATGATGAATGTCTTATTGCATTGCGTTGTTTTATCTAAAATTCCTTTTGGCTATAACTATCTTTATGAAATGAGATGCTATGTTCATTACATTATGATTATGAGATATGTATATCACCTCGACCATGAGGAAGGTTCCCGTGTGAGTAGAACTCCATCGATGGGTTCCACGGAGAATATATGGACCCCAAATGTACAATATTGTACTAGAACTTACATGGACTATAACATGTACACTAAGTTTCATGTGCTTTATTTATAAAATGCATACATGTGACATCAAAACCTTATTTTATAATCATGATATGTAATGCTTGTTCTTTATAATCACATGCAACTCTGCTAGTCTATTGAAATATATATATAAATGTTTACACACATGTAAGTTTAATGATAACATTCATTTAACCAAGTGCAATGCATGACATAGATTGAAGATTGTAAGAGAATCAGGTTACCATGCTAAGATAACATAAAGGATGTAAAGTTTATGAACCTAATATGAGAACTGTACTAAATATATGAAGTAGATAGGCTTACCAGGACTACTTGTAGATGTTATATGGCTTAAATACACCCTTATAGTATGAATTAATGTTAAATGCCTATCTTAAGTGAACCAAGTGATTTAATGCGGTAAGTGGAAATCTTATACCATTAATAACTATAATGGTTAACCTCTTGATAAAAAGGATTATAAGTTGTAAATGAAGGTTTGCACGCACATATACATCATGATAACATTGACCTAACTAAATGTAACGTATGATATAAATTGGTGTTATAAGAGGTTTAAGTTACTATGTTAAGATAATATTAAGAGACATATATGCATGGAACAAGAGTGAGAATTGTGTGATTGTAAGAAGAAATCATGTCTAACAATGAGAAAAGGGACGTTGCATGATATAAGCACTTACTTAAGCATGTCATATCGGTTAATTGAAGCAAGTCTAGCTTGTACGATAAATAATCATGATTTCTTGAGTTGTATGAAGAAAGAATTATGAAATGCATGAATGATAATAGTTTAAAATGAATAGTAAGCTATGATGA
The DNA here is from genome assembly GCA_037975025.1 of Excoecaria agallocha. Classification (NCBI taxonomy): domain Eukaryota; kingdom Viridiplantae; phylum Streptophyta; class Magnoliopsida; order Malpighiales; family Euphorbiaceae; genus Excoecaria; species Excoecaria agallocha. The sequence goes on from CM075817.1 coordinate 25,848,307, forward strand.
TGCTAGTGAATAAACCAGTCTATGTAGGATCGAGTTAAGTCAAGTAAATACTCTAGATCAAATTATCATATGGTATGCTTTAGGTTATAATTCGTCCATGACATGGTTACACACATATACCATGATTTTTCATACATTATCATGTCTCATGTGTTCTTTTGATCATTTTGAATCTTTATGTAAAAGTACACATTTAAATTATACCTATAACCATTTAATACTTAAATAGACATCATTATGTCCAATTTATTCACATTGTGTACACATGTAATTTAAGGTTTTGTTTACATATACTAGATTCCTTTATCCATATAATCTCTAATTTATACCAAATCTTCCATTAATTATACAAATATCACATAATAACCCTAAATGTACCATTCAGACACATTGAGTTCTTCCCCTTTTTGGTTGTTTTCTTCATTAATTCTTAGTCATTACTTATTAATTCATCATTTTATGAATATATCTCAAATTATTGTACAATTGTACCTAGGATTCCATAGTTACATAATGAAAATTTAGGCAAGATTCGAAAGAAACAAATGAAATTGAGTTTAGGTTTGCATGTACTAACCTCAAAATGGCTTAAAAATACTTATTCTTCCTTTTTCTTACCTTTTCCTCCCTAGCCCTTTTCCTCACCTTGAAATTAAAAAATTATGAGTTTTTATCATCAATTTCAACATGTAATTACTCACACATAATTTTAGTAATGTTTCTTTACAATTTTATACCAAAATCCCTAATTAATTCCAACAAAAACTTAAGAATTTACCTAATTAGGTTAACTTTATCTCACTAGAAATCCTCACTTTTCAAGCTTGTTTTTACTTAAATTTAATTTGTATGATGAAAAGAAGGTTCTTTAGTGTATATAGATGATATTTAGGCTTAAGATTTGGTGGGAATTGAGAGAAGTGAGAAAAATGGTGGAAAGGGGGAATATGGATGGTGGTTCGATTTTAAGAGTAAGAAGAGGGAAAAATGTCTGTATTTTGGAGAATTTTATAGGGAATTCTAAACCTCCCTAATTTATCCTCAAGTACACCAAATGAAGGGCCAGGATTTGATCATTTACTATTTTGATCTAATGTCTTATTTTTAAGCCAATTGTCAATATCACATGCATTTCTACAATTTTTGAAGCCTAATTTCTATATGAAAAATGATCATGGCCTAACTACTTATGAAATTTATGCCTTTGAACAAATTAAAAATGACCTTTAACCCCGTAAATAAATTAATCTTCATTTTTTTACCATTTTTCAGAATCTGATGTTCCCTTCATCAGGATTTCCTAAAATTTTTCCTAGAGTGCAAAAACATATACAGAAATTTACATTTTAAATTTCAATCATTATGACATCATTACGATATAGTTCCATCTTTAGCAGAAAAATTCACTAGTTCGAAACTTGAAATTTTAAAATTGTCAGAAAAATTATTTTTCACTTTTAAACATTCATTTAGGCCATTTTTAATAGGTTTATGCAATCAAAATATTTTTTGGAGCTCTATGGAATATTTTAGATGTCGATCAAACTTATGATAAACCTGAACAAAGGTATCGGGGAAAATTTTTTACTATTTATTTTGGGGATCTATCTGAACTAAAATTCTTCTTAAATTATGGCATTGGACTTCATTTAACATGCATTATCTCATCTAATGATTAAATACCAAACTTCTTGGTGGGTCACCCATCCTAGAATTTCCTCGATTCACGCACATTCAACACTTAAATACTTATGAATTTTACTAACTATGCTAATTAATCCCACCAAATACCATTCTAATGTTACTATTCATGTTTAAAAAGGTACTATTCATACCAATTAAAATTTTAGGGCATTACATATGGTTTAACAACTATTTCAAGCTATGGTGGTTCATTAAAATAGTAAAATACTTCAAGTGTAAGTAATCATGCCACAACTTCACTGCAAAAATAACAACAAAGATTTCCCTTTTAAATGATGAAAGCAATTGATGTTTAGGTGAAAGTGATTTACTAATGAATGCGATAAGGTGGCTAGAATGCATTAAGACATCTTTAGAGAAATCATACAAAGCCAAAATATTAGTAGAAATAAAGGAATTTTTAAGTAAATGAAAGGCTTGTTCAACTTGGGCATTCCATACATAAGAAGTCTTCTTCAAAAAATCAGTAAGTGGATGAGCTATAACCCTATAGCTTTTAATGAGATGTATATAATATCCCGTAAGTCTAAAAATACTATAGAGCTATTTTTGTGTACTTGGCCTTGACCATTTCTAAATCACTTTAATCTTCGTAAAATCTACATGTACTCTATTTTTCGATGTAATATGTGCTAAGCGAATAGATGAACAACCAAAATAACATTTGCTTCATTTAGCAAGCAACTGATTATTTCGTATTGCTTCAAAAACTTGTTTGAAGTTACAAAAAATGCTTTTCCTTCTTATTATTATAGATGAGGATATCATCAAAGAAAATAATACAAACCTCCACAAAAAAGTTTAAAAATAAAATTTATTAAGCCCTAAAATGTTGCTAGATCATTAGTTAACCCAAAAGGCACGATGAGAAATTTATAATACCCTTTATGCATCTTGAAAATTGTCTGTGAACATCCTTTTTTATGCATTCAAACTTATGGATATCCAGAATGTAAGTCAATTTTAGAAAAGATAGTAGCTCTACACAGCTATAATATAATCCTTTGGGCTTAATAGTTAGCAACATTTAGGGATATTTCATGGAACTTCCAAACCATGCAAATGTCTTTCCAATGACATGATGATGAAGTTTCTAAATTATTTTGCAATGTTGAAAATTTTGGTTCTCAATAACTTAATAAAATAAAGCTTGTGTTCGAAGGCTATGATCAACTTCCACAAGAATTCGGGTGTGATTTAATAGTGATCAACTTCCACAAGAATTCAAGTGTGATTTAATAGAACAAAGGGAATGTTTAAATGTTGAAAGTAAGCAAGAATGGCTACTCTAAGTGTTCTTTTATAGGAATTTAATGATATATTTCAAGAACTTTAGTCCTTGCCACCCATGTGAGCCTATGACCACAAACTTATGTTATAAGAAGAAAGTTTTCTAGTTAATGTACAACCCTACAAATATGCAGCTACTTAAAAAAGATGTTATTAAACAACTTATTATCGATATGCTAAAAGTAAGAGTTATAAGAAATTTAATAATAATTAAATTTTTGCTATACATTCTTTTTCAGTTATGCTGCTTATCGTATCATCTTCCTCATTGGTGCTTCAAGAGTTCTACATGGCATACATGTTGGGAATTATCGGTTACATGTATCACATACATAAGCAAAATTTAAAATTTTTAACCAATAGATCTGATCTTGCCATGAATTTATAATATAAATATTAATGAGAATAAGAAAAATCACCTTTGATTTTTGTTAAATAGTTGATTTTCCTTCTCACCGGGTTGTCGCAAACCACAGTGTCTTAAATTGAACACCTCCAATGAGTAATCCACACTAAAGAAGGATTGAATGAACCAAGAAAGATGAAACACAAGGGCTGGCCGAATTCCCTTTGATGCTAGCAAGGGAGTGGCGGCTAGGGTTTTTTGAGAGAGAGAAATTCTTTTCTCTTAATTGTTTTACTTAACCTTAAAATCCCTATCACTTGGATTTTTATAGTTAGGTTAAAAAATCCAACTTTATAATAGGATTGGGCTCTTTAAAATTGTTGAAAAAATATTAAATGGGCTTCTAGAATTATTAATAATTTATTTGGGCTCAATTAAATCCAATTTAAGTCCATTCATAAAGGACTATGCATAAAACCCATAAACTAGGCCCTTTATGCATACAATTGGATTTAATCATCCAAATGAATTCCAAATCCATCCAAATTAAATATGTAGGCTCCATAACACTTATTAAATGTATTTAATTTATTTTAGTCCAAGAATTAAGCCTCTAAGGCCTTCTATCAGAAGTTGGCGTGAAACCCCTCCTCTAGAGGGTTTCTGCGCCAAAATTAATTCTTTGGGCCTCTTTTAATTTTTCCAATAGATCTATTAATTATTATATCAGTCCTATAACACTTATAGTCTAATAATAATTAATTATGAAATACAATATTTCAATTAGGTCCATTTTGTAAAATATTTCTAAAAAGTTCTACGAACATTTTTACTTGATTATAATTAATTAAACTCATTAATTAATTATTCTCTTATTCATCTCTCTTATCCCATAATAATATCAAATATTATTATCCTTGTCATTTTACCATTTTATCCTTTACTCTATATGTGTGTGACCTATTGGGTTCCTATCCATATTGGCAGTATAATATGTAATTATGAGTTCTATTCAAAACTCACATGATTTAAACTTCTTTAAATCATTTTATCAATCCCTATTGATGTTTATGATAGAATATTATACAAATCATAAGCGGCCTCTAGCTAGGCATCATGACTACCCAAATATCAGAAAAGTCAAGTGGTTTGACTATACCCTTCCATAGAAACAGTTACCATGCAATTACTCCTTTCACAACTCTTATGTCAATTAGATTATGAGTATGGATTTCTGTCAACTCATATAAATCTAATTATGTGTGTTCTATTAATTTAACCATTGTTCCCAAAATTTTCTTCATGGATCCCTATCATCTTGGCATATTACTCTGGCCAGAGATTCTCTAAACAAGGCAATTATAGAATCATGCGAGATAACTTTCCTTAATAAATCTGGGATGGTGAATCCTTTGTCGATCACTCAACTAACTTCAAGTAGGTCATGATATATCCAACCTCCTAACCATGTTCACCCCCAGTTGGAAGTAATCAGTTATGGAGTCAAAGTATACCACTTGCTACTTAAGATAACTTTGGTGATCTCAAGTCTAAGGATACTTGCACAACCGCTATAAAGAGATTCCTCACCGACATAGATTTAATATCCATGTGAGGATTCTCTTTGTAGGTCTCCAATGAACTTGTTCTTCTAACAAGTATCCACATGTTAGCTTTGATTATCTTCCATAATCACAATTATGAGAACCACTGCTTGAACCATTCAAGAAGCATAACATGTGTTAGTCTGTCTGAATTAAAAATGTCCTATCTTGTTAATTCTATGACTAGGGATGTTGAGATATTAACACATTTGCATACAATAAACATCTCATATCATGAACACTTTCATGATTGCCTTTGCACTGTGTTTATAATATCTAGGACTTCATTTATTAATTTAAGATTTACAAACTCATGTATTTAAACATAGCATTAATAAATGAATGATGCCTTTTATTAAGAATATGAATTCATACATATGAAATACATCCCTTTTACATAGGCTCCAGGGCATACTCTCTAACAATACACCCTTTTATTTTTACAATTATAAAGTTGCATGCTTTAAGTTCATGGAAAAATATCCTTTTGTTTTTTTTTTATCACCATGTGCAACTCATTGTGTTAATTTAATATTAAAAGATATTGGACAAATGGTCTAATATTGTTAAGATATTACACGTTTAAAATGTTTTAAATATTTTTACTTTGTTCTTCATAATTTGAGGATTTTAAACCCAATTTTTTTCAAGGCTCTGCACAGAGTGAGCCAACTTGGTTTGATTTTAACTCACTAATCACAAGTTGCATCTGAATGAGTCATAGGCTAAATTATCTTTTCTAACCTTTTTATTGTTTTATGTGTGTTTATTTATTTAGTATGTGTATTTTTTTTATCATCTTACATATTTATTGGCTTGTTTTATTAATATACTTTGTGATATATACCTATTATATATTACATCTTGCATATTCTTATGTTTATTTATATATTTATACATGTTTATATTTATGCTCATTATATTAATATTTGTGTTTGAATTTATTATGTTATAAATATATTTATTTTTATTATATTCATAAGTTCATTGTGTTATATATTATCTGTTCTGTCATTTTTATTATTTATTGTGCTTTATTTATTTATTATATGTCTTACATTACATATTATTATTATTATTATTATTATTATTATTATTATTATATATTATATATTATATATTATATTATGTAAATATACATCCTATCATTTATACTGTGACACCCTAATTCTCTTATTCTAGAGATATCAATAATTCAACTATTTAATCATGCATCACTGTTCTGTCAAATAGAAAACCTTACTATAAGGATTGTCTTATACAAAAACTTAACTCAACACATATATAAAAACTTTACGGTATAATATTTAATTATATAAGAGTCTTTTAACAACATTAAAATTCTACATGTACAAAACAACTGTACTTATACAAAATTTTCAACACCGGATAAAAATCTCAAAATACAAAAAGAAACCAAAAAGAAAACTATATATACTTTTTAATCTTCACTAACTTGTGTTGGCCAATGTACTATGGATATCAACCCTGAGATGGACTTTTATCTCCTTAACCTACACAAATAAAACACCAGTGCTAAGCTATAAAGCTTAGTGGGGAACTTAAATCATGATAAACGACCACTCACAATGATCGTCAACAAGCACACATCATGCCTCAATTATAACAAAGATTTATTTTAAGAAATGAATAAAACTCAACATTTATAACCACTTATGGAAATCATAAAGTTCAACTGTAAAAATTTACATAGATGCTTCATTCAATAATATAATATCCTTTATCTTAACACACGTTTCTTTACAAATTATACATTGTAAACAAAGCATTAATACAATGCAAGTTCATCATTTAACAAGATAGCATGTATTTTTTGATACTAATAATATTGCTTACATATTTTTTTTACTGTGTTGTCTTCTTGTAGATGCATATTCTATTCACAATAAAATGAATTCTATACATGAAATAGTATGACATCAATTAATAACTTTCATGCTTTATGAAACTGTAAATTCATCAATAAACTTTTCTTAATCTTTGTAATTAAGCCTGCACTATTCTAAAGAAGTGGATAAATGAGGTCAATATAGAGGTCTTAAAAGACAGTCAATGAACCTAAAAGGGTCAATATAGAGGTCCCGAAAGACAATCAATGAACCCAAAAGGGTCAATATAGAGGTCCTGAAGGACAAATAATGAACCCAAAAGGGTCAATATAGAGGTCCCGAAGGATAAACAATGGACCTAAATGGGGTCAAACAAATAACATAAACCCAAACAGGGTCAAATAGATAACTTGGACAAGTCAAGTGAACCTAAACGGGGTTAGCTACAACCCAAACAGGGTTGTTCAAATCAACGTTAAACTTTTAAACCTAAACAGGGTCACGTTAAACTTTTAATTTCAAGTGGACCTAAACAGGTAAAACTGTTTAAAAGTAGTTGCAAGGTACCCTTATAGGCATGCCTATCTATCCATATCCTAGACTCAATGCAAGCAATTAAATCACAAACATGTACAACTATTTGAACATGATATCACAAACATGTATATATGTACAACTATGTGTGGAGTTTCATATACATATATTTATGTATATATGTACAACTATGTGTGGAGTTTCATATACATGTTCATGTATAGACTTTATTTGAACATGATATCACAAACATGTACGAGCATAAATAAGTTGTACTCTTAATCAATTCAAATGCATGTAGTTTATTCAAATGTATGTGATAACGATACCTATCATTATGCTATCTTGAATTCCAATATTCATTTATTATATACATATATACCAATATTTCCCATTACTTTAAGATATACAGTAAAGTTTAGAATCATATATTGAGTATACATATCTTTTTACACATTTTTCTATCATACTCATATATCACATTCATAGGAATCATAGTTATATGGAGATAAATGTACACATGTATGGTATCATTATATAATTGTGTATTTATACAATTCACTATGAAAACATGCTTTATATCATTACTCTTAAACATATTTCACATGACAAGTATAGTCAATCAGCATAATATAACCAAGTAAAATTAATCATCCATATTTACATTTCGAGGTTGATGTCTAAATACTATAGTGTATTAGTAAATCCATGAAATTGATATTAATTAGCTATATTCCTAAGTATATAATTGTTTGGGCATATATATATACTATCTCATTTTAGCATCTTATTTATGTTCATTTGTGATGGTATCAGCATTTATATTTTCAATGTTTTAAACATGCATATACATGCACATTCAATTTGAGGTAATATAAATCATATGCATCCATATGGACAATTATGTATGCTCATATATACAACTTCCAAAATTCATGTATATGTATTTATATATATTCATGTTTTCTTCTTCAATTATTGAACTCTCTATACATTTTATGGCATCAAATATCATTTATAATGCTTTAACATATCATTATCAATTTCATAGTTGAATAATTGTATAAAAATATACACTATCATTTGATTAAATATATATATAAGCATAATTTCGCATAACCGGCCATGTACATGTTTTTGAAGATACATGTATATACATAACACTTCAATCAATTATTTTACATTTTATTTGTAAATCGGTGTATTTTTATGTATACTCAAATTTAACATAATAACATTTAACACAAAATATTAAAAATTATGCCTTTAGAATTTTGCTCAGCAGTAGAGTTTCAAATCCAACTTGTATGCCATTTTTGATCTCGAAAATGTCATTTTTAGCAAAAATGTCCTTCTACAAACATGATCCTCTATGTTTTCCATTTCTAGAACATCTAATATCATTTCAATAGCACTTCCAGAACTCAAGATATTTACACTTTATTAAATACTATTCCTATTGACAGTATTGTGTATAGGTCCGAAATTAAGCTAAATTTAGACAAAAATAAGTAAAGAATTAGGCTTTACTTTCTTCATGAAAAGTATAGGTTTAGAAGTCTATATTTCCCAAAATTTAACCTCATAGTATTTTGTTCACTATTCAAGGAGATATATAATATTTTCTACAATATTTTCTAGAACCGAATGCAACAACTCTATTAAATTTCCAATTAAATATTAGGATGACTTATAAGCATAATTAGCTCCTAATTCCTTCTACAATTTTGTAGACATATATATTATGTAACTTAAGAAATTAGAATAGTCTCAAATAGAGTTTTCTAACTCAAATTATGCTAAAATTATAGCTATAAACTCATATAGCTTTCGTCTCTCTCTCTTTTCTTTCATTTTATTAAAACTTATTAAAATTGTTTCTTTATTCATTTATACAACTACCATGGTTTTAAATCATGTCCATAATCCAATTAATCACATGCATGTATGAGAAATCCAATCCTATACATTAAAAATAACTTTAATATCACATATATAACTCAAGATATGCAAGAAAAATCATAAGCTATTCATAATACCAAAATAGTTTCTATCACCAATTAGAAATTTCATAGAAAAATATACATGCATATTTGGACAAAAATTTCTTTATGAAAGTTGTAGCCATAACTGTCTAGTTTAACTATAATTTTACATCATAGCAATTTAACTCCTCTACCAAAACTTATGCTTGAAATACTAAAATATGTTCTTTGACAATAACTAACAATGTCTATGACATTCAAGCTAATTTTAAAGATAATTAGAAGCTGACTAAGAAGTGGCTTCCTTCTAAAAAAGTGTTTTCCTATCTCTCTATTTTAAAAAAAATCAAGCCTTACTCAATTATGACTTGAATACAAGGAGTTATGGTCAAAACATTGGGAACTGGTCAAAACTGCCTACACACTCAAACAATTCACTTGTATGAATTTTATGAGTTCCTTAAAAATAGAATCAAGCCATAACTCCTTCTAATTAATTGTAGATAATTGAATCTATTTTACCAAGAATTTTGAATCACTTCAATCCAAGGTCTAAAACTCCAGATATAGACAAAAAAAAATAGCCTGGTTTACAAGAACCACACCCAGTTTTTCCTCAACAATTCAAAACACGATTTTACCTATTTAAATCTCTCATTAACCCTAAACAAACTAATCAATTACCATTAAAATCAAGAAATCCAAGGATCAACAATGATATACACACACATGCATAAGAAGAATTAGGTAATAAAAATCCCAAACCTGATTTTGTAACTTCAAATAAATCCTTTATTCCTTAAGCATTCTTCTTCCTACAATTCCCTAATTCTTAAGCTTGCAAAATGGTGAAGTAGAGAGAGAGAGTTTAACTTAAATAAAGAAGATGAAAATGACTTTTTTTCCATCATCTCACGCAAAGAATATCTTCCAAAGCTTAGTGGGCAAAATTCTACTCACTCCTTGTATGTGATTCTTGCTTAAAGAATTTACCTACTAAAATCCAATTTCATACATTAACCTTATATTTATCTTCTATTAGAACACTTACCCCCAAACTTATTTAATCCTCAAAATTAACCCCAATTAATCATTATTTTAACATTAGCCTTTAAATTTATATCCCCTTTTAATTTAGCCTTCAACTATTTTTTTCCCTTTTTAATTATACCTTTACGTTTCTTTATTTACAAAAGCACCATATCTGATTTTTCTTATGTTACAATTGTACCCTAATTAAATTTTATTATATTATAATTGACCCTTGAAATAAAATTTTATTTTAATTGCACACATAAATAAATAACTAATTTATCCTTCTTTACAATAACATATAATTTCATCTCAATTGACCACTTGGCTTTAATTTCTTTTCAATTGTGCATGACTATATAAAATTTTTAATTAACTCTTCACTCCTTTATCACTTAAGACCATCAATCCATTAGGTCTTAACTTATAATAATTCATCTAATTAAGCTTGATTAAACATTAATGATCATAATTATGCCATTGAATTCTACTAGGGCCTATTTTGGATCCTTACATATACTTTATTTTATTTTATTTTATTTACTTACTTTATACGCTTTATTTTTATCACTTTATGCATTAATAGGTGTCTGTAAGTGTAACTTGGAGAACATAACATAACGGACCCATTAGATATTTCAAATATTTTTTAATATATACTTAATTAATCTTTTTTATTTTCTTTTATCTCTTTTTATTATTATTATTATTATTATTATTATTATTATTATTATTATTATTATTATTATTCTGGTGATATAATAAAAAAGGATTTTTGACACTAAAAATAATTACACAAAAATATTTATGGTAAATAATTGGGATTTTTATTAATAAAACTGGACCAATATTCTATTTTATGTTATAAAATCACATGTAAAAACTAATATTTTTGTAAATAATGTAAATGATTTGTAGATAATTAATATGAGAATTTTCTTAATAAAATAGGGATCACTCATCCCATTTTTTATTCAAAATACACAATAAAAAGTCTTTTTGTAAATATACATGCAAGAATTAATGTTTCGGCCAAAATGAAATCACAAATGAATCATTCATTTTATGAATATTTATTTATTACCTTATGGAGATATATTTATGCCATGATTTTATTGCCTTATGCCATGATTTACAATTTTCCAAATGTGATTGAGTGCATTTTTATTTTTATATTTGCATGATTATTCATGTAAGAAGAGCGATGAAACAATTAATTTGAAAGATTAATTATATTTACATTAACCAAAAGTATAAATATGAGTGAGATTTCAAACTCTCATGATTTTGGTGTAATATGGTTAGAACACTATTTTTAAATGTTATACTACTTTTTAGCTACCTTATGGTGTTTAACAAGACACATATTACGGTTGATTGCAAACAATGGAATGGAAATGCCCTGAGACATTATTTTATGCCTTTTTTAGGGATTGTAACTTGATGAATTGGGTAAAATTCCATGACCATTACAAAGTAGCTAATGATTCAGGTAGGATATTTCCTTTAGGGTGATCCTAAAAGTAGATCTTGACCAAAAGATAAAGCGGTTCTCTGCCTAAGCACTCCTTATTCTCTTTCTCTTATTTTTTCACTCAAAAGGAACCCAAAGAAAAAAGAGGCCTTTCAGGGGTATGCGTGTATCACTATAGCAACTCCATTGGGACCATAAGTCTTTGATTAAGCTAATATAAATGGGATTAAGACTAAGAAATTTTATCTCTTTTCAAAAAAACCTGTATTAGAATCATGCTAAAGCCTTATAATAGGTTAGGCATCCCTCTCTTATACTCCAATGTATTTTCGAAGCACAACTATACGTTCACTCATTATAAGGAAGTGTTAAAGATAATCACCAACCTAAGTCTCGTACCTCTTAGCATATCAAATTTTGACTCAATTGGTCATTATACTTATGATGAGATAGACCTATTGATAGAGACCATGCTTAGGTAGCCTTTTAATTGAGTACCTATATTAAAGTCCATGTAATGACCTAGATACTTCCACTAATAGTTAAGAAGCACCATAATAATTTACATTACTGTGATGTGGGTCGTTATGTATTTAGTAAACCAATATAAATTTAAGTACCGTTCATCAAAGGCTTCCATGACATGTTGAGTAGTACATTTTGATTTATCTGGACTATTTAAATACATAATGACCAAACCCTTATTATACGTGCTTTAAATACAAAGGTGTTATGCTACCTATTTTTTACTGCATATCATACACATTCATTAGGCTTTGTGTTATCCCTTGGACTAAGCTTGCCTAAGATAAAAATTATGTGACCACTTGTACGAGAGTAATAAGGTTAGAAGGCTTTTTGTATGTATTTGTCAATGTTGAATTGCACAACCATGCATAACATTCAAATCATGCATCATTCTAGCACTCTACTTTTACTGCCATTATAGATCACTCTGCTTTGCTAGAGAACTTTTCCCAAAAAAAACAAAATTTTATTGTATCAGAATTGGGTTCTAACAATACAGAAAAGTTATCAGAACAATCAATAAGGGTAAAAATGTCTAATTCTACATAGCCATTGGTACTTTTACGAAGAATTGGATAAGAGGTTTGATGATTTTGAGAGAAAGATTGTGCCTATGATTGTTAACTCATCAAAATTGCATATATTTACCTAATTTTTGCTAATTTTTATGCATTAAATTTCAGTCAATTTAGGGATTTTTTACTTATTTTGTGATTTTGATCATTGTAGGGCCAAATTGGTAAGAAGAGAGCAATTTATGGCTAATTAGAGCTAATTTTGGATGACCATGAAGATTTGAAGAAGTTTGAAAGTAAAGGGCTAATTTTGGGAAGGTCTAGATGTTACCTTTGCCCAAGGCTAAGAGATAAGGGGATGCCTCACCCTTGCCTAAGGCTAAGGGAAGTCATGATAGTAGTGTTAAGCTATATGTTTTATGCAAGCGAGTTACTACAACCACTAGCTATGCTCCAATCGACTTTTGAGGATTATTAGGCTATATTTTAAGGATTTTAAGGCAGTGTTTTAAAAAGTTTAGATTACATTAGATATTTTAATTTTAATTTTCAAATTTGGATAAGAATCAACTATCCTTCTAAATTTTAGTTTTTCCTATTTTGAAAAGAGGAAAAGATTTAAGTTTGGGGACATCATCTTTTTTCCTTGCTCTATTTTGCTATTGTTGTAATAGATTTCTTAGTTTTCAATTATTTTATTTTATTTTTGTAAATGTATGCATGGCTAAATACATTTATTTTGGTTAAAGGTTAATTCAAAGCTAGGATTGTTCAATTACTATAAGATTGTTTTACTTTATTATTCTCTTTAATTTTGATGCAATATTCATGTTATTTACTGTAGTTTAAAGAAATTTCATCTCCATTGTTATATATTTTATATGCAATAAGAGCTCGTTTTGTATTTAATTAAATAATTATAGCTAATTATGATTATCACATTTGTAATTGTTTGGTAAAATCAATAATAAGTGGCAATTAGTATAGAAATAGTAAAAGGGTTGCTATATTAAGTAAATGCATGATTTGGTTTAAATCAGTCTAGCTAAGAAATTTATTAACTTAGGTTCAGTCTTTTTAATTCATAAAACTGTTAATAAATTAAATCCTGTCATTAAGAAAGGGCTATTAGGTTAGGGGTTAACTATAATCTTACTTGATTAGACTATTAATATGAAAAGATTGATCGGTAGCACTAAGTCAATGACCATAACCGGTCCATTACATGATTTTAGAGCTTCATTTCTATCTATGATCAGTAAATTGAGTACTATGCTATGAATACCTTTAATTGAAATTTCCATCAATTGATTTCATAATAATTAATTTTTTGAAATTTTAATTTATTATTTTTAATTTAGTATTTTTAATTTTTTTCCATTAAAATCCTTAATTTATTTTTACTTGTTAAAATTCTAGTTACCACAAGTTAAATAAGTATCTATCTATGTGGATTTGGCCCTTTCTTAGCCTATTTGAAATTTATTTGGTTAGAAAAAGTTAAGATTTATTTTTGGTGGCTTCAACACTTATTAAATTTTGTCACCATTAATGAAAACTAGTCTAAATTAACTTAATTTTGTTGATGTCTAGGTCTAAAATTTTAGGAGAAATTTTATTTGACGTCAAAATTGAGAAAATAGCTTAGAGATTGAGAAAAGAAACGAGACAACAAAAAGAACGAGCTGTTACTTCTTTTACACTACAGGAAGCCAAAGTTGTGACTAATTTTGCTAAATTTCTAGCTAAATAGAAGTGAAAGAGATGGTGGAATGGACTTTAAGGGAGCTACATGTAGCACCCCCTATACAAATACCTTATTTAACTCATAAATTAAATACTATTAATCATGCCATACTGTTTCATATACCTATATAAGTGCTACAAGTCTATACCTGTTTTGCATTTCATACTTAGAATCATGCATACTATACTATATGAAAACTACTTTATGTATATCACACGCACACATACTCTTTTTTAGCTTTACTACTAGTGAGTTGCAACACTTCGAATAGGTTAGATACATATTTATAAGATAACTTTCCATAATACAAAACTTATGACAATAGTAATACAAAAAAAATATCCTACATCAAGATTTAACAGTCTGTAGTTGGCCCTTCCTGATGCAGCGATCGTCCCTAAGCAAAAGTCTTGATTACTGAACCTATACGGATAAATAACCCGTGCTAAGCTATAAAGCTTAGTGGGGAATGTCTACAGATGGATGAGCACTCACAACGGTCATCAAAATACACATACAGTATATATATGTATATATAACATGTACAACATAACATGTCAATAATAATAAATACCTTAAAGCTTAAAGCATATCATCATGTATATAAACATTACACCCAAGAGAGTAACAAATGTTCCCATTTTTCATAATTCATATAGATGGCAATTTCCTATGTGAACATATTCAAATGAAGCACAATTTCTATGGATAAACCAATAATATGATCCACAATAACGATCTTTCGTAAGATAAACTTTAACTGATTAATTATGATCATTACTATAAATAAATTTTAGCCTGCCTTAGTTTTATCAGTGGATAACGGGAACTGTCGATACACTTCGATATCAAAATGAGGGATATCCAAAGATATCGGATCTACAGACGCAAACGGGGCCAAATTATACTTTAGACCGGTCAAGCAAATCCAAACGGGGTCGCCTAACAACCCAAACAGGGCTGTTCATGATCCAAACGGGATCAAACATACTTTAGACCCAATTGGACCAAACTATGGCAGTTGTAATTTTCCCTATAGGCGCCTATCTATCCACATCTGAACTCTATTGTAGGCAGAACTATATTCATGTTCAATTCACATATCAAGACTGTATTCATAGTATACTACTTGCACATATACAAAGTCTTGTAAAACTATAAGTTTTCTAGTGCATAGACAGATATATGCACATTTCATATAACGAGTTATACATGTAGCTCATCAAATCCGTGTGACTATAAAATTTGCATCACGACATATAGGCATGACATATAATCATCACATCATATACTTGAACATGTTCTCATTAAGCATCTCACATGTTCATAGTCATGCTAAAGCATTTTCTATCTCATAGGGCAATTACATGCTCATACACTCATATACATAATCATAAATGTACATACCTGTAGATACATCCGCATATAGCAGGCTTATTCTTATAAGCATGTTTATCAATATGTATACCTTTATCATTATTCAAATCATGTGCTATACATATATCAATATGTTTCCATATGGGCATATACATATGTCATGGTCATACTATTATATTCCCTATTTCATAGCATAGGTACATGTCAAAATATGCACTTTCTCATCATAGGGATACGTATGTATACATAAATTTTGCATACGAAAATCATGTACAAATCCAATTACATGTATAGGTTAGATATTTTCATCACTAATCTTTATTTATGTACACATACGAATGTATATGTATGCATATAAATCCTTCATTGATAGTCATATTACATTCCCTATCCAATTTATTTTACTATCACATAAACAACTATTTATCTCAATTAATTAAAAAGTCATAGAATGAAGTATCACAAAAATCTGCACAGGGCAGCATTATGGACTCGATTTGTGAGCCACATGTAAAATGGAAGATGTCATTTTTAGTAAACATGATCTTCTAAAATCTTATCTCCCTATCTGTCTAGTTTCCAGAGCATCAAAATTCATCTTAATATCTGACCTATAGCTCGAGTTATTTGAAAAATACTATAGGCTGTTCATAGAACCAAAATAGTGTGGGCTGTCACTTAGAAAAATTCATAAAGTAACATTTAAAAGGATTTAGACCAAAATTTCTTCATCAAAGTTAGACTTTAATGTCTCTAGTTTTACCATAATTTTATTTTGTAGCATTTCAACATCTCTACAAAAAGTTATGCCCATTATTGTAAATTCTGTTTCTATGAGCAGTCCAGGGGACTAGTCCGGATTCAACCCTAAATTTCATGTACTTAGAGGCAGATTTAAGCTTAGATTTCTCTTAATAATTGTAGATATAGAAGTATATTTTCCATATAAATTAACTTTACATCATTCTGATCATTGTACACGTAGTTATCTCAATTTAATTACAAGCTGTTCCAGAGTCTACATTAACAGTTCACCTGATTTTTCAATAAATTATAAAAATTAGTTAGAGGTAGAATCAAAGCCTGGTCCCTTATACAATTTTGTAGGTTTATGTCTCATTTAACTATATAATTTTTAATTGTTTCATTTTGAGGTCTCTAACTCAATTTACAACTGAATTTCCATTACTAGGTTAAAGAAACCCTATCAAGGTTTCAAATGCAACTTTATCTCTCATGCTCAACAAATCATTCAAAACTCAAGTCTAACTCATCATGTCCAGCAGAAAATTACATGCATATGAACATCCCTAAATTCCCATACATTGGCTGAAATCCCTATGTCTTCAACCCCTTGCAATTTCCTTTCCTTTACTCGTTCTACCCTCTTCTTCTCCTTCACAAACATCATCATCATTCAATTAAAAATTTCCATCACCTTATTCAACATTTACCTCCACCAAAACGAGTAAAAGAAGAAGAAGAAGAATAAGAAATTCAAATGATTAAATACCTTTAATTTGTTGCACCTATAATTCTTGATTAGATCTCATGCATGCAAGGATTAGGAAGAGAGAATTGAGAGATGAGAGAAGAAGCAAAAATCTGAAATTTTCTCCTCCCTATTGCCGTCCCACTCTCCTTTCCATCCAAACAATGCATTTCTCTCTCCCACATGCAAGATTTAAGTCTTTAAAAAGGGGTGAATAAGTTCTCTTTTGGTGCCCCTAAAAATTGCATGTCACACTCTTACCTATATATTCTTTGCATGTGAATCTTTAACCCCTCCTTTTAATTCTTTTCATACATTGACCTATCAATTAATTTCACCTTTTAAATTGACCTCTCAATATATGCTTCTATCCATATTGGACCCCTAAATTTCCAAAATTACAAAATTACCCCAAATTAATACCTTTTTACATCAATTGTACCCTCAATTAATATTTAACCATACTCTTAAATTTTATTTTCATGCAATTAACATAATAACATGATAATTTACCCCCTTGACCCATAATTATACAAAATTCTCATTTAATTTAATCTTAATCAAATAAAATCCCATTCAAAAATATGCAATTTAAATTAGGGTCATGTTAGGGGCCTTACACTACATATGCTCCATTTGGACCAGCAAGCCTTATGCATCACTTATCCATCTTTAAACACTAATTTTGGGCTAAAATAAGAGCTAATTCACTTATTAGCCACTTTTTATGGCTTGGAAAATGAAGATCCTTATAAGCATTTGAAGGAATTTCATGTGGTATGCTCCAAAGTGAAACCACATAGAGTTATAGAAGAGCAAGTAAAGTTGAGGGCCTTTCCATTTTCATTGGCTGACTCTTTAAGGGATTGATTATTAAATTTACCATCAAGAATAATCACTATATGGATTGATATAGTGAGAATTTTCTTGGATAAAATTTTTCTAGCCTCTCGACCTGCTGTAATTTGAAGGGGGATAGCTGGAATCAAACAAAGAGATGTGAAGTTGCTTCATAACTATTGGGAAAGGTTTAAAAAATTTTGTGCAAGCTATCCCTAATATATAATTACAAAATAGTCTCTTATTAAGTATTTTTATGAGGGAATGTTGAGTATGGAAAGGAAAATGATTGATGTAGCAAGGTAGAAAAGCCTCAACAATAAAACCCTAACTCAAGCTCATGAATTAATCCAAAATATATAGAGACTTCTGAATAATTTGGGAGATATCAAAACCCTTCAAGAAGAGTAAATGAGGTAAATTCTTCTTCCATTGAAGATAATTCTCTAACTATTCTTGTTCAAAATATAGCTATAGGTAAATCTTTCCAAACACAGGTGTGTGGGATTTGTGTATATGTTAAGCACCAAACTGATATGTGTCCAACTTTACAAAAAGATTCCCAAGAACAAGTGAATACCTTAGGTGGATATATGGATATCCCCATAAAAGTATGATCCATATTCCAATAACTATGACCCGAGGTGGCGTGTGTTAGTGTAAGCCTTAGCCCCAATACATTATTATAAAACATTTAGGTTAAAAAATTAGGCATTTGTTTTATCTATTATATTCTTGTGCATATCAAATGATAGAACTATCCAAGAATGTTGTTTCAGTTTAAGTTATCATGTGTGAGGCACATGGTTGTAAGACCTTGAAACAATTGAGACTTCATTCTAAACATCCCTAGTCAGTCATTGTTATGGGAATAACAAATGAATTAAGACTAGTATGCTCTCTCTGATAAGTTGAGTTCTATCTTACGGATCATAAGGACTAGAGTGTCAATCAGAGATTATAGATACATCTTTAAAACATGGTATCTGGATTCGATTCGTTCATAAGAACACTACATGGTACAAGTCATTAGTGTTTCTTATGTGCAAGTTTTGCATCAAAGTTCTTAGACCTAAAATCTTTATGAAACTTTTTATGAATTATTGTGTACTTTGACATGCACCTAACGTACTCATAACAGAGTGACAAGTATAGGTATGCTTGGGTATGCACTTATTCATGTTAGAGAGAATGAGAGAAGTAAAGGGATTATCCCTCTCGATAAGAGAGAAAATATCATTGGCCACTTGATCAGTGAACTGAGAAGTGTATGGCCATACCGAGATGAAATAATGAGTAATCATTATTTATCTGAGAGTTCAGTGTCACTAGAATATCAAAAAAGGAATTAGTATATATAAGGATGACTAGTTCCATGCCTTATATTAATTTCTATATTTATGGGTAAGGGACTATGAAAAATTGCATTAAGTCACTAAATGCCATTTGCATTTTCATTTAATTTGGAATGCTATAATATCTTGCTAGAGAATGTATATAGCCTTTGGATTATTTATTAATTCATTACCAATATTAAATGGACTTATAGGATTGCACACAAATAATTGGGCTTAAGATATTTAAAATAAAGTATTGGGCATTAATTTGGGCTTTTATTTAAAGTCAAATTAATGTATGTAATGGGTATTAAAATTGCTAATTGGACCTTAGTCCATGAGAGAGGAAAAATTGGCTCACTAGGTTTAATGTTAATTGATTAATTATCTTCGGGTAATTAAGGTAATTGAGTATTAAATCCTAATTGAATTTGAATCAAAATAAAACACTTAATTAGGAGAGAGTGTAGCCGAAATTCAAAGGAAAAATCCTGGTGAATTTCGGCATGTGCACAATCCCTAAATAAGTGGTGGATTTTGATTAAATGTCTTATGCCATTTTAAATTAATTTGAATTTAAAACTAAAGGAATTTGAATTAATTTGAGTCTTTTAATTAGGAAGTGATGGAGGCTAAAAATATTATCTAATTCTAGGGGATTTCGGCATCTACATTATTTCCTAAACTAAGTGATATAAATTAATGAAATGATTTTTCCAAGTTAGGTTTTTTCTCTCTCATTGCCACCACTTTCAAGAGAACATAATTCTTTCTTATTTTTTTTGATTTTTGGCAGCCATTGGTGAACCTAAAAGAAGAACAAGATCAGATCTTATGGCTTCAAACCATTCTCATTGCCGAATAAACAAACATAGAGTTAGCACGCACAGTTTTAAGCCTTCTATGCAAGTGTGTGTGTGAGCATAGAGAGGTGTGGCGTAAAGGTAGTATCTTTGGCATTGGGGGTCGAGATTAGAGATATATAAGTCTATCTTATATATTTTCCATTGAAAAATCAAGTTTTAAAGAGCATCCAAGGTTGTGAGTTTTCAAAAACCCTAAAATTGCATGTTTCGATTCTATGTTGCATATTGTGTGGCATGTATGATCAAAATTTTCAATTTTCTACTGTGTGATCATTATGTTTATGCCATGTGATATCCCATCAATGTTATCAGAGCCTTATCATGCTTGTTTTAGTGCTTTGGATTTATTACAGCTTGATTAAAAATCGTTCGTTACATTAATCGTAATGCTAAAATTTTCTGTTTTGAGTTTTTTTGCATTGGTTGAGTGTAAAAATGATTTTAAATGTTTTATTAGGTATTATAATTATTATGAAATATTAATATACTATCCTAAGATGTTCTTAGAGAAGTTCATGGTCGATTTTAATTATATATACCTGATTGTACATGTTAATCTTGATACTAGGTGTTAGTTTGCATGATATGTGATTGTTAACAACTAGTTTCTAAAAATTAAATGTAAAAATGTGTTGGGAATTTTTGTAAGCGATTTTTAAATATTAATGACAGGTTTGGACATGTTTTAAAAATGTTTTTAATTCTGGTCCATGACAATTTAATTGTTTAATTTACAAATCACTTAAAACAATGACTAGTTTGTGTTAGTTGCATGTTTAATCAACATTGTTTATTTTGTTTTGATTAAAATGGAAAAAACACATTTAGATTAGATATGAACAGAACCTTAACTCAATTTTTATGACCTTATTTAAGTTATTAAATAGCTCATAATATCATTTTAAGTATTTGTGCATCGTTTGTGGCATTATGTGAGCATTGAACAACTAGTTTCTTGTTTTGTTATCAATGCCGTGTGAAGTATATGTTCTTCATGAATTTTTATGTTTTAATTCATGTTGGTTCATATTATTTGTATTTTTAATGTTTATGGGCTATATGACATAATATTAAAAATGGCAAAATTTGAAATTATACTAGAGTTGATTTATAACACAAATTTAACTAGTATGTGTTTTGGGATTTTAAGAGAACTTATTCAATAAGAGGATTTAGTCCATTGGGCTTAGGCCCAGGCCCATCATGGGGTCTTCTCTTAAAGGTTCAAGTACACAATTTCCACCAATGGGCTTGGCTTAATTAATTAAAATTGGACTTTATTTTATCCATGAATGTTATATATATTTGTTTGCTTGTTTTGTGTGATGAATGAATATACATGGTGCATTCATGGGCCCTAGGTCATGTAATTAAATATGGCTTGCGTGCCATTATGGATTTTTGTAAAAGTTTCATTTATTTTTTAGTATAGAATTTATTTGTAGACTTTGTAAATCAAGACGAAGCCCACCGGAGTGGAGAAGCTTAACTTAAAGATTCATATGTAATAGTATAGAATCTTAGTTGTAGGTTTTTTGGGCCCATGTTTGTCACACTTTACTTTATGCACTTATATATATGCATGATATGAATGGATGACAAAATGTATGCCATGTAAGTCATAATAAAATGAATCCTTAAAATAGTAAGTTACAAAGTTACCTTCCAAATTCGAAACATGTCAAGGCATCGATCATCAGTCATGTAGACTAGGAGTCCTAGATGCGTTTGGTTATCTTTGTGAGGCATGGGTTGTAAATGTAGGTTGGACTTAACATGGAAAGGGATACCCGGACCTAGGCAACAAATAAATGGGTTTGTGCTATAACATCTTAAGATGTTAGCCTATTCGATCCAAGAGTCATGTACGAGACATGATTGGAGTTTTCCTACCTAAGTAACTTAACTCTTTAGGTGTACAAGCTCAGCTTGACTAATGAGTTGTTGTGAAAAATGGATCTTTGCCCACATTAAATAACTAATGTGAATTATCTAAAGGGATATTAATTCAGTTTGTAGGATTATAATTAAGACCTCATTTAATCTTGCTAAATTTATATTATTGTAGATTGAAAATGGCTTATTCAAACGTCAATGTTTCTTTGTGATCTGTCCTAGAAAAGGACAAACTGAATGGCACCAATTTCATAGATTGATCTCGAAACTTGAGAATTATTCTTAAGCAAAAGAAAAAGTCGTATGTCTTGGATGCACCCTTGCCTAAAGAACCTGTTAGGAATGCCTCTACAGTTTAAAAGGAAACTTTTAAGACTAAGAAGAGTGACTCCAATGATATGACCTGTCTGATGCTAGCCACTATGGTGCCTAATTTGCAAAAGCAATTCATAGACCAAGAGGCTTACGAGATCATGGTGCACCTCAAGGAGATGTTCCAAGAACAAGCTCGTCACGAGAGGTTCATGACAACAAAGGCCTTAATTTATTGCAAGATGGCTGCGGGTACTCTTATTAGTACCCATGTACTCAAGATGAAAGGGTATCTTGATACTCTTGAGAAGCTTAAGGTAGAAGTCCCAAAGGAATTGGCCACTGCTTGATCTTAGGTTCATTAAATGATGATTATAATCCATTTGTTATGAATTATAACATGCATGCAATGAACAAGATAGTCATCGAGCTTCATAGGATGCTTAAGTATGCTGAAGAGAACATTCGAAAGACCAATCCTGTGCTTATGGTTCAAGGGGGCATTAAGAAGGGACCCGCTAAGGGAAAGGGAAAGGAAAGGCAAAACCCAAGAATGACCAGGCACGACCTAAGTCTAGTGGGAATGCACCTCAGGCCCAACCAAAGCCCAAGGCGTAAAAGCTCAAAGAGAGTGAGAGCACGTGCTTCCATTGCAACAAGTTAGGGCATTGGAGGAAGAACTGCACTCTCTTTAAGGAAGCACAAAAGAAGAATGGAGCCAAGGCATCCAATTTTGGTATTTTTGTTGTTGAAATTAACCTTTCTATTTCTACCACTTGGGTATTGGATACTGATTGTGGTTCTCACATTTGTTCAAATGTGTAGGGGCTAAGAAATAGGCGATTACTTGGGAAGAATGAAGTGGACCTCCGTGTGGGGAATGGAGCATGAGTTGCGACAATGGAGATAGGCGACTATCAACTCACTTTACCTTTTGGACTTTGTTTAGATTTAATAAATTGTTATTATGTGCCTGCTATGAGCAGAAACATTATTTCAGTTTCATGTTTGGCAATATTCATATTCGTCGCCAAGGCATTTTATATGGCATGCTATGTTACAAAATGGCCTTTATATCCTTGATCTACAAAAAAAAAGAGTTCATATGCAACATTAATACAAAGAGGGTTAAATCAAATGAATTGAACCCTACTTACTTCTGGCATTGTCATTTAGGACATGCAAACGAAAAATGCATTTCAAGACTCCACAAATTTGGAGTGTTTGGGTCATTCGATTTGGAATCTTATGACACATGTGAATCATGTTTGTCCGGAAAGATGACAAAGAGTCCTTTTAACAAGAAAGGAGAGAGGACTAGTGACTTATTGGGATTAATACACACCGATGTATGTGGACCATTAAGTACACAGGCTAGAGGTGGTTTTAATTACTTTGTAACATTCACAGATGACTTCAGTAGATATGGCTACATTTATCTAATGAAGCATAAATCTGAGACTTTTGAAAAATTCAAAGAGTTTAAGAACGAAGTAGAAAACCAACTTGGCAAAAATATAAAAGACATTCGATCAGATTGAGGTGGCAAATACTTAAGCCAAGAGTTTAACAGTCATCTAAAGAAGTGTGGAATTATTTCACAGCTCACTCCTCCTAGAACACCACAATGGGATGGTGTGTCCGAAAGGAGAAATCGAACTCTGTTGGACATGGTTCGATCAATGATGAGTCAAGCTAATCTTCCTATCTCTTTTTGGGGTTATACATTAGAAGCTGTGTTTCTATTGAACCATACTCCAACTAAAGCATTTGAGAAGACACCATGCAAAGTATGGACTAGGAAAGAGCCCAATATGTCGTTTCTCAGAATTTGGGACTGTGAAGCACATGTTCAAAAATTAACATCTGACAAACTAGAGTCCAAATCTACTATCTGCTTGTTTGTAGGTTATCCCAAAAAAACAAAGGGATACCACTTTTACTCACAAGCTGAGAACAAAGTGTTTGTTGCTCGCAAGGCTATTTTCTTGGAAAAGGAATTCCTTTCAAGAAAGACAGTGGGAGTAAAGTAGAACTTGGAGAAATTTAAGTGCCACAAACTCCTATTGAGGATGAGTTGGAAATGGGATGAAGTTAACAACCAATTATGGAATAAGAACCCATTGCACAAGAACCTAGAAGGTCTGGTAGGATACGTCAGGAGATTGAGAGATACAGATTTCTAATCACCGACAATGACACTATTGAGTTAGTTGATCGCGAGGATCCAACTACCTATCGAGAAGCTATTGAGAGCCCTGACTCGGAAAATTGGCTTGGAACCATCAAATTTGAGATGCAATCAATGTATGATAACCAGGTTTGGACCTTGGTTGATCCCCTGAAAGGTGCTAAGGTAATTGAATGCAAGTGGCTATTTAAACTCAAAGCTGACAAGACCTACAAAGGTAGACTAGTCGCAAAAGGTTTTCGACAAACTCATGGTGTAGACTATGATTAGACCTTTTTACCTATAGACATGCTCAAGTCCATTAGGATCTTGCTTGCCATAGCTGCATATCATGACTATGAGATATGGAAAATGGACGTCAAAATTGCTTTCCTCAACGAAAATCTACTTGAGGATGTGTATATGACACAACCTGAGGGATTTGTCAATTCCAAGCATCCAAGAAGGTTTGCAAGCTTTAAAAATCCATTTATAGATTAAAGCAAACATCCCGGAGTTGGAATCTCCGTTTTGATGAAGCAGTCAAAAAATTTGACTTCATCAAAAATGAATATGAGCCTTATGTGTACAAGAAGGTTAGTGGGAGCATAATAGTGTTTCTGGTCCTATATGTAGATGACATCCTTCTCATTGGGAATGACATTCATTCAAACATTGCAAAAGGTCAAGCAATGGTTGGGGAACTATTTCTCAATGAAAGACTTAGGTGAAGCCGAGACAATACTTGGTATTCGAATATATAGAGATAGATCGCATCGACTTTTGGGACTAAGTCAAGAAAAAGTACATAGACAAAGTACTAAAGCATTTTAGTATGGGAGACTCAAAGAAAGGGTACATACCTTTAGCTTTAGGAGTGCTTTTGACTAAAGAACATTGTCCTAAAACTAAAGAGGAAAGGGACAACATGAGTAGAATCCCATATGCATTTGGCATTGGATCTATCATGTACGCTATGTTATGTACTAGATTAGATGCTGCTTATGTACTGAGTATAACCAATAGGTTTCAGTAAGACCCTGGTGAGAAGCACTGGTCTGCTGTAAAGGGGATTCTAAAGTACCTGCGAAAGACTAAAGATCACTTCTTGGTGTATGGTGGTTAAGAAGAGCTCGTCATACAAGGTTATGCCAATGCTGCTTTTCAAACTAGTACTCAGGACTCAAGATCGCAATCTGGTTTTGTTTTTGTTTTGAATGGTGGTGCTGTCATCTGGAGAAGCTTAAAGCAAGAGATCATTGTCGACTCAACTATAAAATCTGAGTATATTGCAGCGGGTGAGGCTGCAAAGGAGGCTGTTTGGATTAGAAATTTCATTTCTTGATTAGGAGTGGTCCCAAGCATCCTAGATCTATTAGAAATTTTCTGTGACAATAATGGGGCCATCGCATAGGCCAAAGAGTCCCGATCACACCAGAAATCCAAACACATACTAAGAAGGTACCATCTGATTAGAGAAATCATTGATCATAGGGACGTCAAGATTAGCAAGATAGCAAGTGAAAAAATGTAGTAGATCCTTTGACGAAATAATTGCGTCCAAATTTGCACGAAGCTCATTTGAGAGCGTTCCGTCTTAAGGCTATGCCCAATTGGGACTAGTGCTAGTGGGAGATTGTTAGTGTAAGCCCTAGCCCCAATACATTGTTATAAAACATTTAGTTCAATAAATGAGGCATTTATTTTATCTATTATATTCTTGTGCATATCAAATGACAGAACTATCCAAGAATGTTATTTCAGTATAAGTTATCATGTGTGAGGCACATGGTTGTAAGACCTTGAAACAATTGAGACTTCATTCTAAATATCCCTAGTCAGTCAATGTTATGGGAATAACAAATGAATTAAGACTAGTATGCTCTCTCTGATAAGTTGAGTTCTATCTTACGGATCATAAGGCCTAGAATGTCAATCAGAGATCATAGATACATGTTTAAAACATGGTATCTAGATTCGATATGTTCATAAGAATACTACATGGTACAAGTCATAAGTGTTTCTTATGTGCAAGTTTTGCATCAGAGTTCTTAGACCTAAAATCTCTATGAAACTTTTTATGAATTACTTTGTGCTTTGACATACACCTAACGTACTCATAAAAGGGTGACAAGTATGGGTATGCTTGGGTATGCATTGATTCATGTTAGAGAGCATGAGAGAAGTAAAGGGATTACCCCTCTCGATAAGAGAGAAAATATCATTAGCCACTTGATCAGTGAACTAAGAAATGTATGGCCATACTGCGATGAAATAATGAGTAATCATTATTTATCTAAGAGTTTAGTGTCACTGGAATATCAAGAAAGGAATTAATATATATAAGGATGACTAGTTCCATGCCTTATAATAATTCTGATATTTATGGGTAAGGGACTATGCAAAATTGCATTAGGTCACTAAATGCCATTTGCATTTTCATTTAATTTGGAATGCTATAATATCTTGCTAGAGAATATATATAGCCTTTGGATTATTTATTAATTCATTGCCAATATTAAATAGACTTATAAGATCACAAAAAAAGCATTAGGCTTAAAATATTTAAAATAGAGTATTGGGCATTAATTTGGGCTTTTATTTAAAGTCAAATTAATGTATGCAATAGGCATTAAAATTGCTAATTGGACCTTGGTCCATAAGAGAGGAAAAATCGTCTCGCTAGGTTTAATGTCAATTGATTAATTATCTTGGGGTAATTAAGGTAATTAAGTATTAAATCCTAATAGAATTTGAATCAAAATAAAATACTTAATTAGGAGAGAGTGTAGCCAAAATTCAAAGGAAAAATCCTAGTGAATTTTGGCATGTGCACAATCCCTAAATAAGTGGTGGATTTTGATTAATGTCATATGCCATTTTAAATTAATTTGAATTTAAAACTAAAGGAATTTGAATTAATTTGAATCACTTAATTAGGAAGTGATGGAGGCTGAAAATACTACCTAAGTCTAGGGAATTTTGGCATCTACATTATTTCCTAAACCAAGTGATATAAATTAATGAAATGATTTTTCCAAGTTAGGTTTTTTTCTCTCTCATTGCCACCACTTTCAAGAGAATAGAATTCTTTCTTCTTCTCTTGGATTTTGGGCAGCCATTGGTGAACATAAAAGAAGAATAAGATCAGATGTTGTGGCTTCAAACCATTCCCATTGCCGAATACACAAACATAGAGCTAACACTCATGGTTTTAAGCCTTCTTTGTAAGTGTGTGTGTGAGCATAGAGAGGTGTGGCGTATAGGCATCATCTTTGGCATTGGGGATCAAGATCAGAGATATATAAGTCTATCTTATATATTGGCCATTGCAAAATCAAGTTTTAAAGAGCATCCAAGGTTGTACGTTTTAAAAAACCCTAAAATTACATGTTTCGATTCTATGTTGTATATTGCGTGGCATGTATGATCAAAATTTTCAATTTTTCACTGCATGATCATTATGTTTATGCCATGTAATATCCCATCAGTGTGACCATCCAAACATTAGCTATGGTGAAAGGCAACAAAATCCCATACAATAATTCCACCCGATACAACCAAAATAGCCTTTCTAAATAGCCCTTAAGCAGAGTTTCTCTCTTGAGGAAATTATCCATTCTTTGGCAACTAACATGGAATATTTTCAATAGAAAATAGAGAAGATAGAGGCCAATGTTAAAAATTTAGAGAAATAAATAAGTCAAATAGCAATTTTGCTAAGCAGAACGGAGTCCCAAATATGTTTACCCTTACAAACCTTTGAAAATCTAAGATGAAATATTAGTGCAATCATTCTAAAGAGTGGCAAAATGTTGGAACAACATTTTCCAAGAAAGGTGACCAGAATATTACAAAGAAAGCTAAAAAAGAGGTGGAAATTGAGACAAATAGGTTGCCTAAATATGAAATTTTAGAATTGCCCCCAATTTTGGTTATCCAATTCCTATTTTCCCAAAGATTATCTAAATCTAAGAAAGACAAGAAGGGGAAAGATATTTTTGAGACTTTTTTCAAGGTTGAGGTAAATATTCCTGTACTTGATTCCATTAAATAAATACCTCGATATGCAAAATTTCTCAAAATATTTTATACTAACAAGAAAAAATTGTTTGGGTAAGAGAAAGCAGTCATAGGTGAAAAAATTTTAGTTATAATTTAAAGAAAAATGCCTTTAAAATGCAAATATGAAGGTATGTTTACTATTTTTTTTTACAAAATTGGTAATATTAGCATTAAAAGGGCAAGATATGAACTTAAAATTAATTGGATTTTTTTGGACTATTTTACTAATATATTGAAATTATTATTTTTAACTCTCTACCATTAATTCCACTATTATTAATGAACAATAATAGAAAAATTTCTCCAAATTAATAAATAAAGAGGACATAATTCACATAGATATAGTAAGCCTCACTTGGGCTGCCTTAATGGTATTCTTTACATTTTCACTTTCACTTTTAGTATGGGGAATAAGTGGACTCTAGGGGTACTACTATTTGCATTGGGAAATTAGACTGTATCAATTATTTTATAGATCATTTTTCATAGATTTTTTAATTTAACTATTGTTTCAATTCTATTTAATTCAATTTTGAATAATTCCAAACATATATTCCATGGTTCCTTACTTCGATAGGGTACAAATATCTAAATTTGGTATTTTTAGATACCCTTTTAGACCTATTATCAATACTAAATAGTAGTAAAAAATTTATATCCAATTGGAATTGTATTCTAAAGGAAAACCAAGAATTGAGATCTCCCATTTTTTTTTCGCCTACTCTTTGGTCTTAAGAATGCTGGTTTTAAGAATGAGTGATATTTATTGGTTTGAGCAAGATATTACTTATTTGAAATTACTTGAATGCATAATTTATAAAAACAAGATGAAAATTTTATGTAGTATTCCATTTATTCTCTAGTTCTTTACCACGTTCATTTACAATTATTAGTTATCGAGCTTTATGGACAATAAGGATTAATATTTAAGGATAGATATTACCTATCTTTTTTCCTTTTTCAAATAAAATGTGTGATTTAGGTGCATCAATTAATGTTATGGCTAATTCAATTTATTCCTCTTTAAATGCTAACCCTTTATAAGAGATATGAATAGTAATTCAACTTACCAATAGGTCTATTATTTATCTCGAAGGATTTTAGAAGAAATTTTGGTACAAATCTTTGGAATCATCTAAAATTTTATTAGGAAGACCTTTCTTTAAAATAATTAGGACAAAAATTGATGTGCATAAAGGAACACTTACTATGGAATTTGATGGTGAAGTAGTGAAATTAATGTTTATGATGCCATGAAATATCCATATGGTGTGTATTCTATTTGTAATGCAAATAAAATTCATCCATTAACTCAAAATTTGTTGGAATTATGTAGGAATGACAAGTTACAGGTGGCATAAAGTGAAAATGTAAATAGGGAAAAAATAGATACAGTTAAAGAAAAGCTAAATTCAGAAGAGGATTTGCAAGAAATAGTGCTAAAATTGATAGCTTTAAAGCCAATAGTAAATGACTTCTCTCATTTGGAACTATTTAATACTAATAAAAGGCTTTTTCTATCTATTTTGTAGGCACATAATTTGGAGTTAAAGGTGCTACCCAATCACTTGAAGTATGCATATTTAGGTGAAGACAAGATGCTTCAAGTAATTATCTCTAACAAGTTGAGTTTAAAAGAGGAAAAGCTGTTAACTCAAGCTTTAAAGGAATATAAAGAGGCAATATGATGGACCATTGTTAATATCAAGGGATTGAACCTATCTATATGTATGCATAAGATCTATTTGGAGGAGGACTTCAAGCCTAGTTGATGCAGAACCTTGAGGCCAAAGAACCCAAAACCCCTTAAACATATAATATGTCATGAATATGAACAAGAAGAAACTTAAAAACATAAGACCAAAATTCACCACAAGTAAATACCTTGATAAGAATAAATTTCTTAATGCAAAAGAAAAAAGAAAAGTAAATCCTTCTTTTGTAGAATTTAGCAAAGCTAAGAGTAGATACTCCAATTTTATAAATCTCAAAAATCTACATTACAATGTTTATAATGGGATATTTATACCCTCTCACGAAAATAAAACCTTAACTAATTAAAGAGGCCTTTAATATTGGGCCTCCCACCAAATAACTAAAGCCCAAACTTAAAAACTCTAAAATACAACCCGATAAGCCTAAAGAAATAAATTAAATTAGCCTAAGTTAAAATAATCCCAAGTCACTTAAATAAGCCTATTAAGCTAAATTAAGGTCCAACAAAACAAAGCAAAACAAAACAAGCCCAACATAATAAAATAAGTCCCTTGAGCTGGTTTGAGTCTTCTCTTATCCATTTAACCCCATTGGGTTAGGCATGGAATTATTTTGGCCCTCTCTCTTGAATGTCCACGCTTCTACAATTTAGCCCATATATGTTTTTAGTGCTTCTTTAAACTTCTTAGCTTTTGACCTTGTCATTGGTCCATTTGGAAATGCTAGCTCATCCTTGAACTCATTCCTCTTTCGATGTTCCTTTGGTTTTTCTCACATCATCCCTTCCATCTTTAAAAGGATTCAACCTTGAATCTGAATTAAAATCAAAAAGAGATAAATTATAAACATTCAAAGTTGCACTAACATTATACTCACTAGGTAAGTCAATCTTGTTAGTGTAAGCCCTAGCCCCAATGCATTATAATATAACATTTTGAATTAATAAAGTGAGGTATTTGTTTTATCTTTTGTATTCCTATGCATATCAATTGATAGAACTATCCAAGAATGTTGTTTCAATTTAAGTTATCATGTGTGAGGCACATGGTTGTAAGACCTTGAAACAAATGAGACTTCATTCTAAATATCCCTAGTCAGTTATTGTTATAGGAATAATAAATGAATTAAGACTAGTATGCTCTCTCTGATATTATGAGTTCTATCTTACGGATCATTGGGACAAGAGTGTCAATCAGAGATCATAGATACATGTTAAAGAACATGGTATCTGGATTTGATCCATTCATGAGAACACTACATGGTACAAGTCATAAGTGTTTCTCATAAGCAAGTTTTGTATCGGAGTTCTTAGACCTAAAATCTCTATGAAACTCTTTATGAATTACTCTGTACTTTGACATACACCTAACGTGCTCGTAACAGAGTGACAAGTACGAGTATGATTGGGTATGCATTGATTTATGTTAGAGAGCATGAGAGAAGTGAAGGGATTACCCCTCTCTATAAGAGAGAAAATACCATCGGCCACTTGATTAGTGAACTAAAAAGTGTATGGCCATACCGAGATGAAATAATGAGTAATAATTATTTATCTAAGAGGTCAGTGTCACTTGAATATCAAGAAAGGAATTAATATATATAAGGATGACTAGTTCCATGCCTTATATTAATTCTGATATTTATGTGTAAGGGACTATGCAAAATTGCATTAGGTCACTAAATGCCATATGCATTTTCATTTAATTTGGAATGCTATAATATCTTGGTAGAGAATATATATAGCCTTTGAATTAATTCATTAATTCATTACCAATATTAAATGGTCCTATAGGATCGCACACAAAGCATTGGGCTTAAAATATTTAAATAAAGTATTAGGCATTAATTTGGGCTTTTAATTAAAGTCAAATTAATGTGTGTAATGGGCTTTAAAATTGCTATTGGACCTTGGTCCATGAGAGAGAGAAATTCAGCCCACAAGGTTTAATTTCAATTAATTAAATGTCTTGTATTAATTTAATTAATTGAGTATTAATACCTAAAAGAATTATAATCAAATTAAAACACTTAAATGGAAATAGACTTGGCCGAAATTCCTAGATAAATACCAAGGAATTTCGGCACATGCTTTTTTAATTAAGTGATTTATTTGATTAATATGTCTTATGTTTTTATCTTGGATTAAATCAAAAAGAATTTTAAATCAATATATATCTCTTATTTTAAAAAAGTGATAAAGACTAAAATTAATTATCTTTAAATAGTGGATTTTAGATTTATCACTTAAAACTAAAATGATATATATTGAATGAGAGAGAAAAGAAAAAAAACCCTAGTTTTTCTTTTTTGTTTTTGGAATGAATTTCTTCTCTCACTCACAAAATTTCTTTTGGCCGAATTTCTCAAGGAGAAATATACTTCTTCATTATCTTGTGTTCTTGGATGTCAATAGCATCTAAAGGAAGTACAAGATTAGATCTTGTAGCTTAAAACCATTACCATTACACAATACCTTAAAAGAGAGCTAGCAATCTCGATTTTAAGCTGTCAGTGCAATTGTGTGTGTGAGAATAGAGGGAGTGGCATAAAGGCTATTCCTTGGCATTGGTGATCAAGGACTAAGGCAGATAAAGTCATCTTAGTTGCTGGTCATTACCAAATTCAAGATTTATAAGGCATCAAAAGTCGTAAGTTTAAAAAACCCTAAAATTGTATGTTTCAATTCTTGTCATTGAATTGTTTGGCATGTATGATCGTTTTTATCATTTTTTCGCTGCACGATTACCATGAACATATCATGTCATGTTCCATAAGTGGTATTAGAGCCTAAACATGCTTATTTTAGTGCTTTAGATGCATGAGAAAATTAATTAAAAATCGTTATTTTGAAAACATGCAATACTGAAATTTTCTGTTTTGAGTTTTTTGTATTGTTTTGGTGTAAAAACGATTTTAATTTATTAGATAGTTATTATAATTAATATGACATGTTAATATACTGTCCTAAGATATTCTAGGATCTGTTAATGGTTGGATTTAATTGATAATTCCTGAGGGTACATGTTAATATTAAAACTTGGTGCTATTTGGCATGTTAATTGTTAGTTTAACAATTATTTTTAAATATTAAATGTAAAAACGATTTTGGAATGTTTGTAAGTGATTTTTAAAGATTAAATATCAGGTCTAGACATATTTTAAATTTGGTTTTAATTCTGGTCCAAGACAATTTAATTGATTAATTTTAAAATCACTTACAACTATGACTAGTTTGTGTTTGTTACATGTTTAATCAACATTGTTTGTTTTGTTTTGATTAAAATGGTAAAAACACATTTAGATCAGATTGGTACAGAATATTAAATCAATATTTATGACCTTATTTTAATTATTAAATGAATCATAAAATTGATTTAAATATTTGTGCATTTTGTGGCATCACATAAGCATTAAACAACTAGTTTTGTTGTTTGTTTGTTTTTATATGCATGTCGTGTATCATATATATGTTCATGATTTTGTGTTTTAATTCATGTTGGTACATATTATATGTATTTTTAATGTTTACGGGCTGTATGACATAAAATTAAAAATGGCAAAATTTGAAATTATACTAGAGTTGATTTATAGCACAAATCTAACTAGTTTGTGTTTTGGGCTTTTAAGAGAACTTATTCAATAAGCGGATTTAGTCCATTGGGCTTTGGCCTAGGCCCATCATGGGGTCATCTCTTAAAGGTTCAAGTACATAATTTCCATTAATGGACTTGGCTAAATTAATTAAAATTGGACTTTGTTTGATCCATGAATGTTATGTATATTTATTTGCTTGTTTGGTGTGATGAATGGATATGCATGGTGCATTCATAGGCCTTGGTTTTTTGTAATTAAATATGGCTTGTGAGCCATTATGTATTATTGTAAAAGTTTTATTTATTTCTTAGAATAGAATTTACTTGAAGACTTTGTAAATCAAGACGAAGCCCACCGGAGTGGAGAAGCCCAACTCAAAGATTCTTATGTAATAGTATAGAATCTTAGTTGTAGGTTTTTGGGCCCATGTTTGTCACGCTTTACTTTATGCAATTATTTATATATGCATGCTATGAATGGATGACAAAGCGTATGCCATGTAAGCCGTAATAAAATGGATCTCTAAAAATAGTAAGTCACAAAGTTGCCTTCCTAATTCGAAACATGTCAAGGTATCGATCATCGATCACGTAGACTAGGAGTCCTAGATGTGCTCGATTATCTTTGTGAGGCATGGGTTGTGAATGTAGGTTAGACTTAACATGGAAAAGGATGCCCGGACCTAGGCAACTAATAAATGGGTTTGTGCTATAACATATTAAGATGTTAGCCCATTTGATCCAAAAGTCATGTACGAGACATGATTGGAGTTTTTCCTACCTAAGTAACTTAACTTGTTAGGTTTACAAGCTCAGCTTGACTAATAAGTTGTTGTGAAAAGTGGATCTTGGGCCACATTAAATCACTAACGTGAATTATTTAAAGGGATATTAATTCGGTTTGTGGGATTACAAATAAGACCTCATTTAATCTTGCTAAATTTTATTGTAGATTGAAAATGGCATCTTCAAACAAAAATTTCTCATTTCGATCGGTCCTTGAAAAGGACAAATTGAATGGCACCAATTTCATAGACTGGTCTCGAAACTTAAGAATAGTTCTTAAGCAAGAGAAAAATTCGTATGTTTTAGATGCACCCTTGCCTGAAGAACCTGCTAGGAATGCCTCTACGGTTCAAAATGAAACTTTTGAGACCAAGAAGAGTGACTCCAATGATGTGACCTGTCTGATGCTGGCCACTATGGTGCCTGACTTGCAAAAGCAATTTATGGACCAAGAGGCTTATGCAATCATGGTGCACCTCAAGGAGATGTTCCAAGAGCAAGCTCATCACGAAAGGTTCGTGACAATAAAAGCCTTGATTTCTTGTAAGATGGCTGCGGGTACTCCTGTTAGTACCCATGTACTCAAGATAAAAGGATATCTTGATACTCTTGAGAAGCTTGAGGTACAAGTGCCAAAGGAATTGGCTACTGACTTGATCTTAGGATCATTAAATGATGATTATGATTCATTTGTAATGAATTACAAGATGCATGCAATGAACAAGTCAGTCACTGAGCTCCATGGGATGCTTAAGAATGCTGGAGAGAACATTCAAAAGACCAATCCCGTATTGATGGTTCAAGGAGGCATTAAAAAGGGACCCGCTAATGGAAAGGGAAAGGGAAAGGCAAAACCTAAGAATGACCTGGCTCGGTTCAAGTCAAGTGGGAGTGCACCTCAGGCCCAATCCAAGCCCAAGACACAGAAGCTCAAAGAGAGTGAGAGAACTTGCTTCCATTGCAACAAGATAGGGCATTGGAGGAAGAATTGCGCTCTCTTCAAGGAAGAACAAAAGAAGAATGGAGCCAAGGCATCCAGTTCTGGTATTTTTGTTGTTGAGATTAACCTTTCTATTTCTACCACTTGGGTATTGGATACCGGTTGTGGTTCTCACATTTGTTCAAATATGCAGGGGCTAAGAAATAGGTGGTTACTTGGGAAGAATGAAGTGGACCTCCGTGTGGGGAATGGAGCACGAGTTGCTGCCATGGAGATAGGCGACTATCAACTCACTTTAGCTTCCGGACTTTGTTTAGTTTTGAAAAATTGTTATTATGTGCCTGGTATGAGCAGAAACATTATTTTAGTTTCATGTTTGGATTTGGATGAATTTGATTTTGTTATTAAAAGTGGCAATGCTCATATTCATCGCCAAGGCATTTCTTATGGCAATGCCATGTTGCAAAATGGCCTTTATATCCTTGATTTACAAAACAAAGAGTCCATATACAACATTAATACAAATAGGGTTAAATCAAACTAATTGAACCCTACTTACTTCTGGCATTGTCGTTTAGGACATGCAAACAAAAAATGCATTTCAAGACTCCACAAAACTGGAGTGCTTGGGTCATTTGACTTAGAGTCTTATGATACATGCGAGCCATGTTTGCATGGAAAAATGACAAAGGGTCCTTTTAACAAGAAAGGTGAAAGGACTAATGGCTTATTGGAACTAATACATACCGATGTATGTGGACCATTAAGCACACAAGCTAAAGGTGGTTTTAGCTACTTAGTGACGTTCATAGATGACTTCAGTAGATATGGCTATGTCTATCTAATGAAGTACAAATCTGAAACTTTTGAGAAATTCAAGGAGTTTAAGAACGAAGTAGAAAAACAACTTGGCAAAAGTATAAAAGCCATTTGATCAGATCGATGTGGCGAATAATTAAGCCAAGAGTTTAACAGTCATCTAAAGGAGTGTGGTATTATTTCACAGCTCACTCCTCCCGGAATGCCACAATGGAATGGTGTGTTCGAAAGGAGAAATCAAACTCTGTTGGACATGGTTCGATCTATGATGAGTCAAGCTAATCTTCCTGTCTCTTTTTTAGGGTTATGCATTACAAACTACTACATTTCTACTAAACCGTACTCTAACTAAAGCAGTTGAGAAGACACCATACGAGGTATGGACTGGGAAAGAACCCAATATGTCATTTCTCAGGATTTGGGGCTGTGAAGCACATGTTAAGAAATTAACATCTGACAAACTAGAGTCCAAATCCACTGTCTGCTTGTTTGTGGGTTATCCCAAAGAAATAAAGGGATACTAATTTTACTCACTAGCCGAGAACAAAGTATTTGTTGCTCGCAAGGCTGTTTTCTTGGAAAAGGAGTTCCTTCTCAAGAAAGACAGTGGGAGTAAAGTAGAACTTGGAGAAATTCAAGTGCCACAAGCTCCTATAGAGGATGAGTTGGAAGTGGGATCAAGTTCACAACCAGTTATGGAATAAGAATCCATTACACAAGTACCTAAAAGGTCTGGTAGGGTACGTCGGGAGATTGAGAGATATGGATTTCTAATTACCGATAGTGACACTATTCAGTTAGTAGATCGTGAGGATCCTACTACCTATCGAGAAGCTATTGAAAGCCCAGAATAGGAAAATTGGCTTAAAGCCATGAAATTCGAGATGCAATCAATGTATGATAACTAGGTTTGGACCTTGGTTGATCCACCAGAAGGTGCTAAGTTAATTGAATGCAAGTGGCTATTTAAACTCAAAGCTGATAAGACCTACAAAGGTAGACTAGTAGCAAAAGGTTTTCGACAACTCATGGTATAGACTATGACGAGACCTTTTCTTCTGTAGTCATGCTCAAGTCCATTAGGATCTTGCTTTCCATAGCTGCATATCATGATTATGAGATATGGCAAATGGATGTCAAAACTGCTTTCCTCAATGGAAATTTATTTGAGGATGTGTATATGACACAGCCTGAAGGTTTTGTCAATCCTAAGCATCCTAAGAAGGTTTGCAAGCTTTAAAAATCCATTTATGGATTAAAGCAAGCATCCCAAAGTTGGAATCTTCGTTTTGATGAGGCAGTCAAAGAATTTGACTTCATCAAGAATGAAGATGAGCCTTGTGTGTACAAGAAGGTTAGTAGGAGCATAGTAGTATTTCTGGTCCTATATGTGGATGACTTCGTTCTCATTGGGAATGACATTCAAACATTGCAAAAGGTTAAGCAATGGTTAGGAAAATATTTCTCAATGAAAGACTAAGGTGAAGCCGAGACAATACTTGGTATTCGAATCTATAGAGATAGATCGAATTGGCTTTTTGGACTAAGTCAAGAAAAGTACATAGACAAAGTACTAAAACATTTTAGTATGGGAGACTCAAAGAAAGGGTACATACCTTTGGCTTTGGGAGTTCCTTTGACTAAAGAAAAGTGCCCTAAAACCAAAGAGGAAAGGGACAACATGTGTAGAATCCCATATGCATCTGCTATTGGATCTATCATGTACGCTATGTTATGTACTAGGTTGGATGTTGCTCATGCACTGAGTATAACTAGTAGGTTTCAGCAAGACCTTGGTGAGAAGCACTGGTCTTCTGTAAATGGGATTCTAAAGTACCTGCGAAGGACTAAGAATCACTTCTTTGTGTATGGCGGTCAAGAAGAGCTCGTCATACAAGGTTATATCGATGTTGCTTTTCAGACCAGCACTCAGGATTCTAGATCGCAATCTGTTTTTTTTTTTATTTTGAATGATGGTGCTGTCAGCTAGAAAAGCTCGAAGCAAGAGACCGTTGCCGACTCAACTACAGAATCTGAGTATATTGCAGTGAGTGAGGCTGCAAAAAAGGCTGTTTTGATTAAAAATTTCATTTCTGGATTAGGAGTGGTCCTAAGCATCCTAGATCCATTAGAAATTTTCTGTGACAACAACGGGGCCATCGCACAGTCTAAGGAGCCTCGGTCACACCAGAAATCCAAACACATACTTAGGAGGTACCACCTGATCAAAGAAATCATTGATCGTGGGGACGTCAAGGTTAGCAAGATAGCAAGTGAAGATAATGTAGCAGATCATTTGACGAAACAGTTTCGTCCAAATCTGCACGAAGCTCATTTGAGAGCGTTCGGTCTTAGGACTATGCCCAATTGGGACTAGTGCTAGTGGGAAATTTTTAGTGTAAGCCCTAGCCCCAATGCATTGTAATAAAACACTTTGAATTAATAAAGTGAGGCATTTGTTTTATCTTTTGTATTCCTGTGCATATCAATTGATAGAACTATCCAAGAATGTTGTTTCAGTTTAAGTTATCATGTGCGAGGCACATGGTTGTAAGACCTTGAAACAAATGAGACTTCATTCTAAATATCCTTAGTCAGTCATTGTTATAGGAATAACAAATGAATTAAGACTAGTATGCTTTCTCTGATATTATGAGTTCTGTCTTACGGATCATTAGGGCAAGAGTGTCAATTAGAGATCATAGATACATGTTAAAAAACAGGGTATCTGGATTCGATCCATTCATGAGAACACTATATGGTACAAGTCATAAGTGTTTCTCATATGCAAGTTTTGTATCGGAGTTCTTATGCCTAAAATCTCTATGAAACTCTTTATGAATTACTGTGTACTTTGACATACACCTAACGTGCTCGTAACAGAGTGACAAGTACGGGTGTGATTGGGTATGCATTGATTCATGTTAGAGAGCATGAGAGAAGTGAAGGGATTACCCCTCTTTATAAGAGAGAAAATATCATCGGCTACTTGATCAGTGAACTGAAAAGTGTATGGCCATACCAAGATGAAATAATGAGTAATAATTATTTATCTGAGAGTTCAGTGTCATTGGAATATCAAGAAAGGAATTAATATATATAAGGATGACTAGTTCCATACCTTATATTAATTCTGATATTTATGGGTAAGGGACTATGCAAAATTGCATTAGGTCACTAAATGCCATATCCATTTTCATTTAATTGGGAATGCTATAATATCTTGCTAGAGAATATATATAACCTTTGAATTAATTCACTAATTTATTGCCAACATTAAATGGACCTATAGGATCGCACACAAAGCATTGGGCTTAAAATATTTAAATAAAGTATTGGGCATTAATTTGGGCTTTTAATTAAAGTCAAATCCATGTGTGTAAGGGGTTTTAAAATTGCTATTGGACCTTGGTCCATGAGAGAGAGAAATTCAGCCCACAAGGTTTAATTTCAATTAATTAAATGTCTTGTATTAATTTAATTAATTGAGTATTAATACCTAAAAGAATTATAATCAAATTAAAACACTTAAATGGAAATAGACTTGGCCGAAATTCCTAGATAAATACCAAGGAATTTCGGCACATGCTTATTTAATTAAGTGATTTATTTCATTAATATGTCTTATATTTTTATCTTGGATTAAATAAAAAAGAATTTGAATCATTATATCTCTTATTTTAAAGAAGTGATAAAGACTAAAATGAATTATCTTTAAGTAGTGGATTTTAGATTTATCACTTAAAACTAAAATGATATATATTGAATGAGAGAGAAAAGAAAAAACCCTAGTTTTTCTTTTTTGTTTTTGACATGAATTTCTTCTCTCACTCACAAAATTTCTTTTGGCCAAATTTCTCAAGGAGAAATATACTTCTTCATTCTCTTGTGTTCTTGGATGTCAATAGCATCTAAAGGAAGTACAAGATTAGATCTTGTAGGTTAAAACCATTACCATTACACAATACCTTAAAAGAGAGCTAGCAATCTAGATTTTAAGCTGTCGGTGCAATTGTGTGTGTGAGAATAGAGGGAGTGGCGTAAAGGCTGTTCCTTAGCATTGGTGATCAAGTTCTAAGGCGGATAAAGTCATCTTAGTTGTTGGTCATCACCAAATTCAAGATTTAAAAGGCATCAAAAGTTGTAAGTTTTAAAAAACCCTAAAATTGCATGTTTCGATTCTTGTCATGGAATTGTTTGGCATGTATGATAATTTTTATCATTTTTTGCTGCACGATTACCATGAACATATCATGTCATATTCCATCAAATCTTATATGCATTTTCATTGAAGCGTTCTAACACTTGAAATGGTCCATCACCCTCCGCATCATGTTTTGAATTTTTTGTTATGAAAACCTCTTTTTTCACATATGCGACCAAACCCAATCACCTGGTTAAAAAATAACTTGTTTTCTCCCTTTATTGGTACATGTAATTCTTTTTCTCAATTGTTTCACATGCTTTCTCATGTATTATTTTAATGAAGTCAGCCTTTTTTTCCATCTATGCTAGCAAGCTTATTCAAAGGCAGAGGCATCAAATTCAAAATAGCTAATGGATTAAAACCGTACACAATTTCAAATGGAGAATAACCTATAGAAAAATGTATAAAACAATTATATGCAAACTTAATGAATGGAAAACAATCTTCCCAAGGTTTCAAGTTCTTTATAACAATTACACGTACCATGGTTCCTAAAGTCTTATTAACTACCTCAGTTTATCCATCAGTTTGTGGGTGACATGTAGTAGAAAATAAAAGTGTAGTACCTAACTTCCCCATAAAACTCTGTAAAAGTGACTTAGGAACTTAACATCCCTATCTAAAATAATGGTTATTGGCACCCCATGAAGCCGAACCACTTCCCTAAAGAAAAGATCAACAATGTATCTTGCATCATCTATTTTACGGCAAAGCAATGAAATAAGCCATCTTACTAAATCTGTCCATAATAACCAATATTTTATCCTTACCTTTCCCAGTCCTAGGTAAACCTAATACAAATTCCATAGATATAGTCTTAGGTTTACTAGGTATATGTAAAGGTGTATACAAACCATAAGGCATAGACCAAGACTTAACTTGTTTACATGTAGTAAACTTGGCATAAACTCTTTCCACATCTCATATTTGGCCTATAAAAATGTTCATTAAGCATATCTAAGGTCTCTTGCATGCTAAAATGGCCTTTTAAGCCTCCATATGTGATTCCCTAATAGAACATGCAGGAATAAAAAGTTGTTCACCCCTAAAAAGATATCCTTCATGCCTAAAAAACTTATCAAATACAGCGCATTCACAAGCTTGATAAACATTAGCAAAATCAACATCATTAATATACAACTCTTTCAAATGCTCAAAACTAAGTAACTTAGAAGTAAGCATGGAAATCAAAGTGTACCTTTTTGCCAATGCATTACCACCACATTTTCCTTACCTTGTTTGTATTTGATCACATGTGGAAATGTTTCAAGATATTCCACCTGACTTGCATGCCTTTTGCTCAATTTGCCTTATCCCTTAAAGTACTTGAGAGATTGATTATGAGGACCCAATCATAGCCCTAACAGGATTATAGTTGATTAATCAGGATTGAGATTTACTAAAGCAAAATTAGATTATTGTTGCATTAATGAAGTTAAGTCCCATAAAGGGTATGATGGTAATTATGCACATGTGTATTGGAGTGTAGCTAAAATAGCAAGGAAGGATACAATTGAATTAAATTAAAAGTCTTGGGGTTAAAGTGTAAGGAATGAAAATTTGGAAGATTATAGTGTATAAGGGTAATTTGGAAATTTCTCTTAGTGAGATATTAATCCCACTCAAGCTTAGGGAATGGCTGGATCGGCATTTGGGGAGATCTCTCTCTCTCTTTCTCTCTGTAATTTAAGGAAACTAGGATTTTGATGTTTGGCTTCATGAAGGAAAAGGGAGGAACCATGGGTAGTAGAGCTGGATCAAGATGATTGAAGGAAGATTGGAAGCTTCAATGTCAGGTATGGGAATTAGGGTTACTGTAATGTTCATATGATTGATTTTAGGAATCCTTCCTCCTCTTTATGTGTATGGATTCCCTTGAGAATGTGTAGGTTAAATCTATGGATTTAGATGAGTGCTGCATGATCTAAAACTTAAATGATCATATAAGTAAGAAGGGAAGTGAGATTTGGGTTTTAAATTTATCTTATGAATGATTGGGATTCTCGATTTTTCTCCTTCCTTCTCATACACGGCCATGGGTGTATTTTCCCTTTGAAAACACACAGCCACATATTTTTTTCTTCTTCCCTATGCATGACCACGTGTAGTTTTCTTCTTTCCCATGTATGGCCATGTGATGATGCTCTTCTTCTCACACACGGCCACACAGGTTTGCTTTGTTTCTTGCACACGGTCACGTGTGTGTCTCTTCTGTGTTTCTTCTTCAAAGCACATGGCCATGCATGGAATGCTTTTTTTCCATACACGGCCATGCAGGGTTTGATTCCTTCCCATACACGGCCACGCATGGTCTGCTTCCTTCCCATACATGACCATGCATGTTTACTTTCTTTCTTGCACATGGCCACGTGATGTTCTCTCTTCCTTGTACACGACCACCATTGATTTCATCTTCAAAGTACGCGGCTAAGTATGCATTTCCTCCTTGATGAACACTACCACTCACTCTTTTTCTTAATGGAAGGGCATGGCCACTTATGTCCTTTCTTATTTTCATGCATGACCATTTGTGCACTCAAATTTTAATGGTTCTTCTCCACCCTAAGAGCACAACATTGTATAGCCATGTTTATTAAAATAATGGTATAATAAGGAGGAATTAAGCTAGTAATAGGAAAGGTTGATGAGGGTTGAGCATGCCAGTGATGAATGGTATGTTAATGGATTGCCTATGAAATGTTATAGTTCTAAAAGTCTTTTAATGCTAAGATTTTAAGTAAATATATATATAGGTTAGAAGTGTGTGACTACAGGAAAGTCCATTAACTGAATTTAAGTGTTAAGAATGTATAATTGGCTCCATTCAGACACAAAACTACGAGAGTAAGAGACAATATAATAAGCACATGACTAAGGACAGTAAGAAGTAACCTAATGACTCTACCATGTATAAGCTATTTAAAGTATCCTAGGGATTTGGCATCGGTGCGAACTTAAACAAAGTAACTGGCTTTGCCCAAGTACTATATATATATATATATATATATATATATATATATATATATCAATATTTCTTTTTAATGGCAAGAGATTACCACGTCATGATCTAGTAATATTAAGAAGATAGTTATAATGTGCATGACTGAGTTAAAAGAGATAAAATATTCATTGTCACTCAA
This sequence comes from Excoecaria agallocha, assembly GCA_037975025.1. Taxonomy (NCBI): domain Eukaryota; kingdom Viridiplantae; phylum Streptophyta; class Magnoliopsida; order Malpighiales; family Euphorbiaceae; genus Excoecaria; species Excoecaria agallocha. The sequence continues at coordinate 25,892,472 of CM075817.1, forward strand.
AGGTGGAACTATAGAAGTTTGGTTATGTTTTAAACATTAATAGGAATTTAATTGTGAAATAAGTTGTAAGAAAACCTACTTACTTATTTGATCATACCTAATGACATAATATGAAAACCGCAAATCAGCAAGTAGTGTACTAATGATTAAAATGCAATAACCTCACACAACATACTTAAGTATAAAATATTATAAGATAAAAAAATACAAGTAAGATGATCGAAGTATATAAGACTATGTTATAGTATGTCACTTGTGGGTTCTAACCTGATAATCATGAAAGTGAATTAAGGGATCAAATATGAACAAGTAGTGACCTTAAGCTGTAAGAGAACCTACTTATTTCACTATATGGATTACAATTGCTTGAGTGTTGCTATATATAAATATATATGTGTGTGTGTTATGTTTTAATGTGAATAAGTGTAAGATAGGGAAACTAATCATAGCAAGCAGCAACAAGGTATGTCATCAAGAACTACCCATGAGTTATGTAAATTATGTATACTGTACAGTTGATATAAGCATGCTATGATGAGTAGCTTATCTTAATATGCGAACAAGTATGAGTAATAAAAGCATGTATGGCTATGATTTAAACTGCATAAATATATGTATATGTGTATAATGTCACGCTCAATGCTAATCATGAAACATTTCATGTTGTTATTATTTGCATAAACATGCAACTGTATGATCATGTGAAAGCATTCATGTGTAATTGGAGCCTAGAGCTCAATATTGAAGTATGATAAGATTAATGTGCATTCTTATATGAATGATGGCATTATGCAATGATGTTACAATAAGTAAAGCTCAATGTTGATTATGATGAGAATGTTATGCATTCATATATGAAGTGTGGTTTAAAGCAAATGTAGTTATGAATAAAGTAAATATAATGAATCAATGATGCTCTTAAATGGTTAAGCCTGTAGGTCTTAGTTCAGTTGTTGATTAGATAAGCATGCCTAGAGGGATATAGTCGCAACTTCCATAGTTGACCCTGTTTGGGTCTTGTTCCTTAATGGAACCATCATTTGACCCCGTTTGGGTCCATAGTTTGTTCCTTGCTGGAACCGTTTCTTGACCCCATTTGGGTCCATTGTTTGATATCTTTGGATATCCATAGTTTGATACCTTCACGTATCCATTGCTCCAGTTATCCACCTTATGAACTAGTACTTAGGTAGGCTATTAAAGATGATAAAATGTATGCTAGATAAAGTAAAACATGCATTAATTCCTTCACTTACATAATGTAAGCATGATGAATGGCCTATTATATTGCTTATAATGATTTCTTTTGGCTATAATTTGTTTCAATAAAATGAAGTTATCAGAATGTATATATATATGAGACTTAAATTGCCATGCTATGAAAGAATGCGCACAATATTATAATAAGAACTGTTTGGGCTACTGTATATACAATGAATTTAATCTGCAATGGGATTTATTAACGTATGTATGTAATAATTGGACCTTTGTGGTAATCATGACATGTTAGGCTATTTTCTGTGATTGCATGCAAGGCTGATTAATCAATACCTATGTGTGTTTGGACTTGATTGTGCACTCCAATAACTGTCATATAAGCCAAAGGACAGTGTATGGCATAATATGATGTTTGTTGACATTTAGTTGCCATAATAAGACAGTATTAAGGAATAGATGATGGTGAACAGAAGTTGTGAATTATAATTGTTTTTCATAATTATGATTGTATGATATATATGAAGTAATCATGCCTAGCGATATCTTTTATATAAGCTACCTGACACATGCACTTCTTATATTATAAATGCACATTAAATGCATATTTCATGTAACTAATAGGATTAAATGCATATGATTGGAGGTTGTACCATCAGTAATAACGATGTCGGAGTTCATGAATGAAAGGATTAAGATGTCTATAAATTATGCTAGTTTAGCAAGTAATAGATTTAGTTATTAAGGTAAATTAAAAAGTCTTTGGGAACTAGCCAAGTTCATGCCATGGTCTACACTACTGTAAGTATACTAGTATTGTTGAGGTTAAAAACTCCTCAGGAAGGTAATTATGAAATGATTAATACCATAAACAGATATTATTGTAGCTATGCAGGTTGTAATGTATTGATGATATATTTTGGTAAGATCTTGTCCACAGAGTTTTGTTCCCCACTAAGCTTTATAGCTTAGCACAGGTTTGCATGTAGGTTTTTGGATAAGCTCCACCTTAGTCGTTAGCTACAACAGCTTGATCACCATCAAAGAGAAGATTAGGTAGGTTCTAGTCGTGTTGAGGATGTCATTATGTTTTGTTGGCCAACTATGTTAGGCCTTATTCTTAATAAGTTGATTTATTTATTGTGGCATGTAATCATGGCTTGTGTTATTATTATCAGTATTTTTGCTCGATCTCTATTAGGTACGATGATGATTGATGATGATTAATTATGATTGATGTTTATCCATGGTTAAGGGATTAAGGTGTTACAGTTAGTGGTATCAGAGCGCCCAGGTTGAGTCTTTTCTGGGCAATAAGGAATTAAGGAATTGTTTTGGAAGATTAAGATGATATTGGAATGGCATACATCTTGAGGATTATGTTAGGTGTTTGACCTATGATTGATATATATTGGACCCTTAGCAAGATTTTAGCAGAGGTTGTGAGATGATATCTGAGGAATTGTCAATATCCCTTGCCTCCTAGTTTTGGAAATGCTTAAATGCCTTAATATTTTATGATTGAGTTATAGCATAAGATTGATTATAAGTATGTCTAGATTATTTATAAAGATGTTTAAGGAAATGTTCATATGACTAAAAGAGAACTTGATTTTTAGCATAGATGATGATGCAAGATGTTAAGATTATTAAGATACTCAAGATAAGAAATACAATGAGCATAAGAGTATCTGGAAATCAAAGGAAGATACAAATGATTATATATGATGAATTTATTGTGGATATAGAGAATGCCTATGGTGATAGTTACTTATAGCTAGAGCACCGTAAGAATTGCTAGCAATAAAGATAAAGATTATCAGTTTTGAATTTTGAGGATGAAATTCTTTTAAGGGGGAGAGAATTGTGAGGACCCAATCATGGCCCTAACAGGATTATAGTTGATTAATCAGGATTGAGATTTACTAAGGCAAAATTATATTATTGTTGCATTAATGAAGTTAAGTCACATAAAGGGTATGATGATAATTATGCATATGTGTATTGGAGAGTGGCTAAAATAGCAAGGAAGGATACAATTGCATTAAATTAAAAGTCTTGGGGTTAAAGTGTAAAGAATGGAAATTTAGAAGATTATAGTGTATAAGGGTAATTTGGGAATTTCTCTTAGTGAGATATTAATCCCACTCAAACTTAGGGAATGGCTGGATCGACATTTGGGGAGATCTCTCTCTCTCTCTTTGTAATTTAAGGAAATTAGGGTTTTGATGTTTGGCTTCATGAAGGAAAAGAGAGGAACCATGGGTAGTAGAGCTGGATCAAGATGATTGAAGGAAGATTGGAAGCTTAAATGTAAGGTATGGGAATTAGGGTTACTGTAATGTTCATATGATTGATTTTAGGAATCTTTCCTCCTCTTTATGTGTATGAATTCCCTTGAGAATTTGTAGGTTAAATCTATGGATTTAAATGAGTGCTGCATGATCTAAAACTTAAATGATCATATAAGTAAGAAGGGAAGTGAGATTTGGGTTTTAAATTTATGTTATGCATGATCAGGATTCTAGATTTTTCTCCTTCCTTCTCATACACGGCCACAGGTGTATTTTCCCTTTGAAAACACACGGCCACACATGTTTTTCTTCTTCCCTATGCACGACCACGTGTGGTTTTCTTCTTTCCCATGCATGGCCATGTGATGATGCTCTTCTTCTTGCGCACGACCATGCAGGTTTGCTTTATTTCTTGCACACGACCACATATGTGTCTCTTTTGTGTTTCTTCTTTAAAGCATGTGGCCATGCATGGAATGCTTTCTTTCCATACACGGCCACGCATGGTTTGCTTCCTTCCCATACATGGCCACGCATGTTTGCTTTCTTTCTTGTACATGGCCACGTGATGTTCTCTCTTCCTTGTACACGGCCACTCATTGATTTCTTCTTGAAAGTACACGACCAAGCATGCATTTCCTCCTTGATGAACACGACCACTCACTCTTTTTCTTCATGGAAGGGCATGACCACTTATGTCCTTTCCTCTTCTCATGCATGGCCATTTGTGCACTCCAATTTTAATGGTTCTTCTCCACCCCAAGAGCACAACATTTTATAGCCATGTTTATTAATATAATGGTATAATAAGGAGGAATTAAGCTAGTAATGGGAAAGGTTGATGAGGGTTGAGCATGCTGTTGGATTTTAACGGTTACATGCATCACATACATGAGCGAAATTTAAAATTTTTTTAACTATTAGATCTGATCTTGCCATGAATACACAATATAAATATATGAGAATAAGAAAAATCACCTTTGATTTTTGTTGAACAGTTGATTTTACTTCGCACCGGGTTGTCGCAAACCACAGTGTCCAAAATCGAACACCTCCAATGAGTAATCCACACTAGAGAGGGGTAAATTGAACCAAAAAATTGGTGTTCAACTAGGGCTGGCTGAAATCCAAGAGGCTAGTAATGGAAGTGGCGTAAAAAGGGAGAGAGAATAAAGAAAAAGACTTTTCTTTTGTTTTAATCACTTAACCCTAATTCTCATTAGTTGGCCTTTTATAGTTAGGTTAAAATTCCAACACCTTAATGAGATTGGGCTCTTTAAAATTGCCGGAGAATTATTAATTGGGCCTCTGGAATTAATTATAATCATTTGGGCTTAATTAAATCCAAATTAAATCTTTTCATAAAAGACCATGCACAAAATCCACAAACTAGGCCCTTTGTGCATCTAATTGGATTTAAATACCCAAATGGATTCCAAATCCAACCAAATTAAATATGTGAGTTTCATAAAACTTATGTAACATATATAAATTAATTTGGTCCAAGAAAAAGCCCTCCAAGCCCTTCTGTTTGGAGTTGGCGTGTAGCCTTCTTCTGGAGGGCTTCCTCCAACTTCTTCATTCCTTTGGCCCTTTATAATTTCTCCAATGGTGCTATTAATTATTATATCAGTCCTATAACAATTATAGTAGTCTTATAACACTTATAAGACAATAATAATTAATCATGAAATATATTATTTCATTTAGGTCCAATTTACAGAACATTTCTCAAAAGTTTCGCGGACAATTTTATTTGATCATAATTAATTAAACTCTTTAATTAATTATTATCATATTCTCCTATCTACCTTTATAATAATATCAAATATTATCATCCTTGTCATTTTACCATTTTACCCTTTTCTCTATATGTGTGTGACCTATTGGGTTCCTGTCCATATTGGCAGTATAATATGTAATTGTGAGTTCTATTCAAAACTCACATGATTTAAACTCCTTTAAATCATTTTATCAATCTCTATTGATATTTTGATACATCATTATACAAGTCATGATTGGCCTCTAGCTAGGCATCATGACTAGCCAAATGTCAGGAAAGTCATGTGGTTTGACTGTACCCTTCCATAGAAACAGTTACCGTGCAATTACTCCTTTCACCACTCTTATCTCAATTAGATTCTGAGTATGGATTTCTGTCAACTCATATAAATCTAATTATGTATGTTCTATTAATTTAACCATTGTTCCTAAAATGCCCTTTATGGATCTCCATCCATCTCGGCATATTACTCTGGCCAGAGATTCTCTGAACTAGGCAATTACAAAATCATGTGAGATAACTTCCCTTGTTAAATCTGGGATGGTGAATCCTTTGTCAATCACTCAACTATCTTCAAGTAGGTCATGATATACCCAATCTCCTAACTATGTTCACTCCCAGTTGGAAGTAATCAGTTATGGAGTCAAAGTATACCACTTGCTACTTAAGATACCTTTGGTGATTCAAGTCTAAGGATACTTGCACAACCGCTATGAAGAGATTCCTCACTGACATAGATTTGATATCCATATGAGGATTCTCTTTGTAGGTCTCCAATGAACTTGTTCCTCTAACAAGCATCCACATGTTAGCTTTGATTATCATCCATAATCACAATTATGAGAACCATTGCTTGAACCATTCAAGAAGCATAACATGTGCTAGTCTGTCCGAATTAACAATGTCCTATCTTGTTAATTCTATGACTAGGGATATTTAGATATTAACACATTTGCATGCGATAGACATCTCACATCATGAACACCTTCATGATTGCCTTTGCACTGTGTTTATAATATCTAGGACTTCATTTATTAATTTAAGATTTACAAACTCATGTATTCAAACACAGCATTAATAAATGAATGATGCCTTTTATTAAGAATATAAATTTCATACATATGAAAAACATCCCTATTACATGGGCTCTAGGGCATACTCTCTAACAATCTCCTACTTACACTAGAGCCAATCACTCATATGTCTCAGACCCATGCTATTTATATGGTGATCATGCTTTATCTGGGAAAGTGCTTTAGTGAGGGGATCCGCCACATTGTCATCTGTGGAACCCTTTCTATTTTCACATCATTTCTAGCTACTATTTCCCTTATGAGATGGTAGCGTCTGAGAACATGTTTGGATCGCTGATGAGACCGTGGTTCCTTTGCTTGTGCAATGGCTCCATTGTTGTCACAATATAAAGGAATCGTATCAACAATGCTAGGCACCATTCCTAGTTTGGTTATGAACTTTTTGATCCAGACTGCTTCTTTGGCTGCTTCTGAAGCAGCAATGTACTCAGCTTTCGTCGTGGAATCAGCAATTGTTTCTTGTTTGGAACTTTTCCAACTAACTGCTCCTCCTCTCATTATGAACACATAACCAGATTGTGATTTACAATCATCTTTGTCAGATTGGAAGCTGGCATCTGTATACCCGTTTACTTCCAAACTACCCTCTCCATATACCAAGAATAAATCCTTAGTCCTTCTCAAGTACTTAAGAATATTCTTGACAGCTGTCCAATGTTCCTCTCCAAAATTGGATTGGAATCTGCTTGTGACACTAAAAGCAAATGCTACATCTGGACGTGTACATAACATAGCGTACATGATAGAACCAATTGCAGATGCATATGGTATTCTATTCATGCTCTCTCTATCCTCTAGTGTCTGCGGACACATAGACTTAGAAAGGTGTTTCCCATGCACCATGGGTATAAACCCTTTCCTAGAGAGATCCATATTGAACCTCTTCAATACTTTTTCTATATATGTACTCTGAGAAAGACCTAGCAACCTATTGGATCTATCTCTATAGATCCTTATTCCCAAAATATAGGATGCTTCTCCAAGGTCTTTCATGGAGAATTGCTTGGATAACCATATTTTAACAGATTGGAGAAGAGAAATGTCATTTCCCATGATCAATATGTCATCTACATATAGAACTAGGAAGACCATTGCACTCCCATTGAACCTTTTATACACACAAGGTTCATCTTCATTCTGTGAGAAACCAAACTCTTTGATTGTCTCATTGAATCGTATGTTCTAGCTCCTAGAGGCTTGCTTCAATCCATAAATGGATCTTTGAAGCTTGCATACCTTTTCGCCATTTCTTGATGTGAATCCTTCTGGTTGTGTCATATACACATTCTCAGAAAGATTTCCATTAAGGAAAGCTGTCTTCACATCCATTTGCCAAATCTCATAATCATAATGAGCTGCAATGGCTAAAAGTATTCTTATAGACTTAAGCATTGCTACAGGAGAAAAAGTTTCGTCATAGTCAATACCTTCTTTTTGACGATAACCTTTTGCTACTAAGCGAGCTTTATAGGTAACTATATTACCTTCCATGTCAGTCTTCTTTTTGAAGACCCATTTGCACCCTATGGGTTTTATCCCTTCAGGTGGTTGAGTTAAAGTTCATACTTTATTCTCATACATGGAGTCCATTTCGGACTGTATAGCCTTAAGCCATAAATCACGTTCTGAACTGTTCAAAACTTCTTGATAGCTTGTAGGCTCATTGTCCTCTACTACAGTTATGCCTCTATCCGAGTCAACGTGAAATCCATATCTCACAGGGATAGAACGCATCCTAGTAGATCTTCTAGGATTTTGTGTATAATCAGGTTCAACTGTAATCTCATCATTATGAAATTCAGTTTCGGGTTTAATCGGTTGATCATCTTCTATTTGTGGGAATTGAACTTCACCAAGCTCAATTTTACTCCCACTGTCCTCTCGTAGGAGAAATTCTCTTTCCAAGAAGACAGCATGCCTTGAAACAAACACCTTTTGTTCTAAGGGATGATAGAAATAATATCCAAACGTTTCTTTTGGATATCCCACAAATAAACATTTGTCAGACTTAACATCCAGTTTGTCTAACATTGTCCTCTTCACATAAGCAGGACAGCCCCATACTTTCATATGAGAAAGCGTGGGTTTCTTGTTATTCCACATCTCATATGGAATAACATCAACCGATTTACTAGGAACTCTGTTTAACACATAAACAGCAGTTTCTAGTGCATATCCCCAAAAAGACTTAGGCAAGTCCGCTCGGCTCATCATTGATCGAACCATATCTAATAGTGTTCGATTTCTCCTTTCAGATACACCATTGTGTTGTGGTGTATATGGAGGAGTCCATTGAGATAAAATCCCATTATCTCTAAGATAATCCTGAAACTCTTGACTTAAGTATTCTCTACCTCGATCTGATCTAAGTGTTTTAATACTTTTGCCAAGTTGTTTCTCTACTTCATTTCTAAACTCTTTGAACTTTTCAAATGCTTCAGACTTATATTTCATTAGATAGATGTATCCAAACCTGGAATAATCATCTATGAACGTAATGAAGTAGGAGTAACCTCCTCTGGCATGTGTAGTCATTGGACCACATACATCTGAATGTATTAAGTCCAAAACCATTTTAGCTCATTCTCCTTTACCAATAAAAGGAGCTTTTGTCATTTTTCCCAATAAACAAGATTCGCATGTATCAAATGATTCATAATCAAATGATCCCAAATCACCTGACTTGTGCAATTTGGTCATGCATTTTTCATTTATGTGGCCTAAACGACAATGCCATAAGTATGAGGTATTTAGATTATCATGTTTCATTCTCTTGGTATCCACATTATGTACTTCTTTAATTAAATCAAGAACAAATATACCATTCTCAATGATAGCTTTTGCATAAAATATATTGTTCTTAAAAATGTAACAACATTTGTCCTTTAAAGAAATATCATAATCGTTCATCAAACGACTGAAAGAAATAATACTTTTGGATAAGGCTGGAACATAATAACAATTATTTAATTCCAGTACTAATCCACTAAGAAGAGGCAAATAGTAAGTCCCCACAACTGTTGTAGAGATGTTCTGTCCAGTAGCTGACTGCAAACATATCTCTGCCTTTCCAACTCTTCTAAAGCTTCTAAGCCCCTGTAGATCATTACATAAATGAATCCACATCCGGTATCTAATACCAAAGATTGTTTTGAAGCAATAGAATAAGTATTAATTTCAATCATATGAATACCTGAAGTAGATGCAACAGCTTGCTTCTTCTCCTTAAGAGAATCTAGATAGGCCTTGCAGTTACGCTTCCAATGACCATCTTTTCCATAATGGAAGCAAGTTCCTTTGGGATTCTCTTTCTTGGCAACCTTCTTCTTGGAGATCCCACCATTCTTTGGATGCACCTTGGTTATCTTCTTCTTCTTCTACTTCTTGCCTTTAGCAGAAGTGACAACCATGACACCTTTTGGATCCTTCTTAAATGATCCATCAGCTGTCTTGAGCATGTTGATTAACTCAGGAATGGACACTTGGATCTTGTTCATGTTGAAGTTAAGCACGAAAGGTGCATAACTTGGAGCCAACGAGTACAAGATTAAATCTATGTATAGATCATTATCCATAACATAGCCAAGTCTACTCAAATGCTCAATATACCCATACATCTTCAATGCATGAGCAGCAGCTGAAGTGCCTTCCACCATTTTGCAACTAAATAGAGCTCGAGCAATCTCATATTGCTCAGTTCTAGCCTGAGAAGAATAAAGCTCCTCTAGATGCAAAACGATGGTTCTAGCATCCATCATTTCATGTTGCTTCTGAAGCTCCGAGGACATAGCACCCAGCATCAGACATGCTGCTGCTTCACTATCCTCCATGTATTTTTGATAAATGCCTTTGATCTCATCAATGGCATCATCTGATGGAAGTGATGGTGGATCTTTATCCAAGACATAATGGATCATTTTAGCCCTGAGAACAATTCTCACTTGTCTGATCCAGTCAGAATAGTTGTTGCCAACCAGCTTGTTATCCAAGATTGATCGTATATTAATGTTTGATGTGCTCATGATGATGACCTAGATGTGAAAAAGAAAAGATATGATAGTATGTTCATATATATATGTATGCATTAATAAGGTCTTTAATTAATCCATTTACTCCCACTATTTTATTGCGAATTAATAGCCCTCACTATATAATCCGAGAAAATCCGATGGTTTTCTTAGTGGGCCAATATCCAATCCTTGATATGTAATTTGACCTTGACTGTGGTCAACAAGCCAAATTCCATACCCTTGAAAGGTAGGTATCCATATACCAATTGTGTCTCTACACAACTATTGGATCATTAGGTTATCAACTCTTGATGCATGCATATCATATATGCATTCCCTAATCTTGCCTCTAGGACCATTAGCCTTGACTGTGGTCAACAAACTAATGGGCTAGCTAAGATGACCCATTCAATTAGATTTGAACATATTCGATATAATGTGAGCTTGACTGTGGTCAACAACCCACACTATAAAGAACTCTGGTTCTCCTCAAATTAATGGAAGGCTTATATACCTTAGTATTTGTTTGATGGTTTTAGTTAATTAAGTCTCATCATACATGGTTGGCATACATTGGTATGCATCCTATATCTATCACATAAATATAAGCATACAAATATGGTATAGTTATGGACTTCACTGCATTGATTTCCCCGAGCCAAGAGGGAAATCAAAAGGTCACACCTAGGTAGTATGCATGATTCAAACAAGAAAAATAATTATATTATCTTCAAGCTTGTTGGATCTCCATCCGGCCCATCTTGCTCCTTGAAAATGGTCTCCATCTCTATTTCTAATTCTAATATAAGTAATCTAATTACATATTACAATTTGAAATGAAATACAAACCAAAAAACAAGTAGCCGGGACATGAAAGTCCTCATTGGGCCAAAACATGCATAATGCTCAATCACATTGGGCTTTGTCCATAACTATCCATCATGCCAATCATACACCCTTATATGCCTTTCTAATGCATAAAGAAATGGATTACTAACTTTGTTTCAACCTTTGAAACTATATTTTGAGTTATTTTAATGATGTGATCAAATTAGGAAACTTTTTCCATTTTGGAAACTTTCATTTTAGGAAACCTTTTTGCATGAATGTGTTCTTGCCTTAATAATCAATCAAATTGATTATTAATTAATTATAAATTGATTATTTAATTAATTAATCATATTAAATAATTAAAAGAATCAATTTTGGGCTTAAAACAAGTGTAGGCCGAAACCCACAGAAGAAAAAACCCTAAGTGTGTTCACACACAAACTAGTTTTGTGTCATTTGGACCATTTGGGCCTTTTGGAATGAGCCAAGCCCACTCCAGCCCTTAAAACCCATTAATAAAATTAATTAATATTTATAATTGTTAATTTAAATCAGCTCCTTGGACCCATCAAGTCATTCACTAATTTAAACCAAGTCCGTAAACATAATTAAGCCCATTAAGTGGTTTTAATAAATTAAAATTAATCAAATTAATTTAAGGCCCAATTTAATTAATCCAATTAATTAAAAACACTTTAATATATCATATATATCAAATTTAGAAGATCAAAAGTCGTTCTAACCATGAACACATCAAGAACACACAAAGAACACCAATTTATCGAACTTTTCGACAAAACTAGTTTTCATGCAAAACTTGTTCGATTTTAATTCCGTTCGATCCTACGGCTTAATATCACATATTAAACACATAAAATATCATCTAAATGATTTTTAAATTGATCCATAGGAAATTAAATTAGAACAGCCCCTACATTACCTAGGGTTTCATGCCAAACCCTAATGGGTTTCATGCAAAAATTTCCTTTTTGGTTCCACCAAATTTATTTGATCACACATACAACCAGAAATCAATATTTCTCATTCATGAAAAATCAAATCTAATATTTTAAAGTTCATGAAATAAATAACTCAAAATAAAACAAAACTTATTCCGCAGAAAAATATAGAATTGTATATCCATGGCAAAACCGTGGCTCTGATACCATGTTGGATTTTAACGGTTACATGCATCACAAACATGAGCGGAATTTAAAATTTTTTTAACCATTAGATCTGATCTTGCCATGAATACACAATATAACTATATGAGAATAAGAAAAATCACCTTTGATTTTTGTTGAACAGTTGATTTTACTTCGCACCGGGTTGTCGCAAACCACAGTGTCCAAAATCGAACACCTCTAATGAGTAATCCACACTAGAGAGGGGTAAATTGAACCAAAAAATTGGTGTTCAACTAGGGCTGGCCGAAATCCAAGAGGCTAGCAATGGAAGTGGCGCAAAAAGGGAGAGAGAATAAAGAAAAAGACTTTTCTTTTGTTTTAATCACTTAACCCTAATTCTCATTAGTTGGCCTTTTATAGTTAGGTTAAAATTCCAACACCTTAATGAGATTGGGCTCTTTAAAATTCCTGGAGAATTATTAATTGGGCCTCTGGAATTAATTATAATCATTTGGGCTTAATTAAATCCAAATTAAATCTTTTCATAAAAGACCATGCACAAAATCCACAAACTAGGCCCTTGTGCATCTAATTGGATTTAAATACCCAAATGGATTCCAAATCCAACCAAATTAAATATGTGAGTTCCATAACACTTATGTAACATATATAAATTAATTTGGTCCAAGGAAAATCCCTCCAAGCCCTTCTGTTTGGAGTTGGCGTGTAGCCCTCTTCTGGAGGGCTTCCTCCAACTTCTTCATTCCTTTGGCCCTTTATAATTTCTCCAATGGTGCTATTAATTATTATATCAGTCCTATAACAATTATAGTAGTCTTATAACACTTATAAGACAATAATAATTAATTATGAAATATATTATTTCATTTAGGTCCAATTTACAGAACATTTCTCAAAAGTTCCGCGGACAATTTTATTTGATCATAATTAATTAAACTCTTTAATTAATTATTATCATATTCTCCTGTCTACCTTTATAATAATATAAAATATTATTATCCTTGTCATTTTACCATTTTATCCTTTTCTCTATATGTGTGTGACCTATTGGGTTCCTGTCCATATTGGCAGTATAATATGTAATTGTGAGTTCTATTCAAAACTCACATGATTTAAACTCCTTTAAATCATTTTATCAATCTCTATTGATATTTTGATACATCATTATACAAGTCATGATTGGCCTCTAGCTAGGCATCATGACTAGCCAAATGTCAGGAAAGTCATGTGGTTTGACTGTACCCTTCCATAGAAACAGTTACCGTGCAATTACTCCTTTCACCACTCTTATCTCAATTAGATTCTGAGTATGGATTTCTGTCAACTCAGATAAATCTAATTATGTATGTTCTATTAATTTAACCATTGTTCCTAAAATGCCCTTCATGGATCTCCATCCATCTCGGCATATTACTCTGGCCAGAGATTCTCTGAACTAGGCAATTACAAAATCATGTGAGATAACTTCCCTTGTTAAATCTGGGATGGTGAATCCTTTGTCAATCACTCAACTATCTTCAAGTAGGTCATGATATACCCAATCTCCTAACTATGTTCACTCCCAGTTGGAAGTAATCAGTTATGGAGTCAAAGTATACCACTTGCTACTTAAGATAACTTTGGTGATCTCAAGTCTAAGGATACTTGCACAACCGCTATGAAGAGATTCCTCACTGACATAGATTTAATATCCATATGAGGATTCTCTTTGCAGGTCTCCAATGAACTTGTTCCTCTAACAAGCATCCACATGTTAGCTTTGATTATCATCCATAATCACAATTATGAGAACCATTGCTTGAACCATTCAAGAAGCATAACATGTGCTAGTCTGTTCGAATTAACAATGTCCTATCTTGTTAATTCTATGACTAGGGATATTTAGATATTAACACATTTGCATGCGATAGACATCTCACATCATGAACACCTTCATGATTGCCTTTGCACTGTGTTTATAATATCTAGGACTTCATTTATTAATTTAAGATTTACAAACTCATGTATTCAAACACAACATTAATAAATGAATGATGCCTTTTATTAAGAATATAAATTTTATACATATGAAAAACATCCCTATTACATGGGCTCTAGGGCATACTCTCTAACACATGCAAGTGATGAATGGTCCTGATAATCATAAACGTGAATTAAGGGATCAAATATGAACAATTAGTGACCTTAAGCTGTAAGAGAACCTACTTATTTTACTATATGGATTACAATTGCTTGAGTGTTGCTACATATATGTGTGTGTGTGTGTGTGTGTTATGTTTTAATGTGAATAAGTGTAAGATAGGTAAACTACTCATAGCAAGCAGTAACAAGGTATGTCATCAAGAAATACCCATGATTTATGTTAATTATCTATACTGTACAGTTGATATAAGCATGCTATGATGAGTAGCTTATCTTAATATGTGAACAAGTATGAGTAATAAAAGCATGTATGGCTATAATTTAAGCTGCATAAATATATGTATATGTGTATAATGTCACGCTCAATGCTAATCATGAAACATTTCATGTTGTTATTGTTTGCATAAACATGCAACTGTATGATCATGTGAAAGCATTCATGTGTAATTGGAGCCGAGAGCTCAATATTGAAGTATGATAAGATTAATATGCATTCTTATACGAATGATGGCATTATGCAATGATGTTACAATAAGTAAAGCTCAATGTTGATTATGATGAGATTGTTATGCATTCGTATATGAAGTGTGGTTTAAAGCAAATGCAGTTACGAATAAAGTAAATATGATGAATCAATGATGCTCTCAAATGGTTAAGCCTACGGGTCTTAGTTTAATTATGGATTAGATAGGTATGCCTAGAGGGATACAGTTGCAGTTTCCATAGTTGACCTCATTTGGGTCTTGTTCCTTAATGGAACCATCGTTTGACCCCGTTTGGGTCCATAGTTTGTTCCTTGCTGGAACCATTGCTTGACCCCATTTGGGTCCATTGTTTGATATCTCCGGATATCCATAGTTTGATACCTTTGGGTATTCATTGCTCCCATTATCCACCTTTTGAACTAGTACTTAGGCAGGCTATTAAAGATGATAAAATGTACGCTAGATAAAGGAAAACATGCATTAATTCCTTCACTTACGTAATGTAAGCATGATGAATGCCCTATTATATTGCTTATAATGATTTCTTTTGGCTATAAATTGTTTCAATGAAATGAAGTTATCGAAATTTATATATATATGAGACTTAAATTGCCATGCTATGAAAGAATGCGCACAATATTATAATAAGAACTGTTTGGGCTATAGCATATATAATGAATTTCATCTGCATTGGGATTTATGAACGTATGTATATAATAATTGGACCTTCGTGGTAATCATGACATGTTAGGCTATTTTTTGTGATTGCATGCAAGGCTGATTAATCAATACTTATGTGTGTTTGCACTTGATTGTGCACTCTAATAACTGTCATATAAGCCAAAGGACAGTGTATTATAATTGTATTTCATAATAAGATAATATTATGGAATACATGGTGGTGAACAGAAGTTGTGAATTATAATTGTATTTCATAATTATGATTGTATGATATATACGAAGTAATCATGCCTAGCAATATCTTTTATAGAAGCTACCTAACACATGCACTTTTTATATTGTAAATGCACATTAAATGCATATTTCATGTAACTAATAGGATTAAATGCATATGATTGGAGGTTGTACCATCAATAATAACGATGTCAAAGTTTATGAATGAAAGGATTAAGATGTCTATAAATTATGCTAGTTTACTAAGTAAGAGATTTAGTTATTAAGGTAAATTAAAAAGTCTTTGGGAACTAACCAAGTTCACGCCATGCTCTACACTACTATACGTATACTAGTATTGCTAAGGTTAAAAACTCCTCAGAAAGGTAATTATGAAATATTTAATACCGTAGACAGATATTATTGTAGCTATGCAGGTTGTAATGTATTGATGATATATTTTGGTAAGATCTTGTCCATAGAGTTTTGTTCCCCACTAAGCTTTATAGCTTAGCACAGGTTTGTTTATCCATATAGGTTTTTGGATAAGCTCCACCTTGGTCATTAGCTATAGTAGCTTGATCACCATCAAAGAGAAGATCGGGCAGGTTCTAGTTGTGTTGAGGATGTCATTATGTTTTGTTGGCCAACTGTGTTAGGCCTTATTCTTTATAAGTTGATTTATTTATTGTGGCATATAATCATGACATGTGTTATTATTATTAGTATTTCTGCTCGATCTCTATTAGGTACGATGATGATTGATGTTTATCCATGGTTAAGGGATTAGGGTGTTACATTGATGATCACTATGTATCATAAACTCTTTAAGCAGTAAGTAGTGCTCCCATACTTTAAGAGCTCTCACCAATGCATAGCTCCTTATCATATGTAGAGTAATTCAATGCTGGCCTACTCAACTTCTCACTATAATATGCTATGGGATGATTCTCCTACATCAAAATAACACCTATACCAATCCCAGAAGCATCACATTCAATCTCAAGAGTCTTAGAAAAATCAAGTAATCGCAAAATATGAGTAGCATATAATTTCTCTTTTAAAGTGCAAGATGCATTTTCTTGCTCTTTCCCCCATTTAAACTTGACATTCTTTTTGACTATTTCATTTAGTAGTGCAAAAAAAGTAAAGAAATCTCTAATAAATCACTTATAAAAACTAGCTAATCTATGGAAACTCCTTACTTCACTAACAATTTTAGGCATTGGCCATTCTTGGATAGCCTTCACCTTTTCAGTGTCAACCTCGACTCCTTTAGAACTCACTATAAAACCTAAGAAGACAACTTTATCTATACAATATGAACACTTCTTAAGGTTTGCATACAATATTTCTTTCCTTAACACATCCAAAACAACTTTAACATGCATAATATGATCATCTAAGTACTTGCTGCAAACTAAAATGTCATCAAAGTAAACAACCACAAATTTTCCAAAAAACTCACATAAGATATAGTTCATTAAAGGCATAAATGTACTAGGTGCATTAAACAACCCAAAAAGCATTACTAACCACTCATACAATCCATATTTAGTCTTAAATACAATTTTTCAGTCATCCTACTCTTTTATCCAAATTTGATGTTATCCACTTTATAAATCAATTTTAGTGAACGAACAGCATGCAACTCATCTAACATATCATCTAATCTAGGAATAGGATGGTGATACTTTATAGTGATTTTTTTACTGCTCTATAATCCACACACATCCTCCAAGTTTCATCTTTCTTTGGCACAAAAATAACTGGTACAGCACAAAGACTTATGCTTTTTTACACATACTCCTTCTGAAGCAATTCATCCACTTATCTTTGTAGCTCCTTTGTCTCCTCTATATTGCTTCGATAAGCTAGATGGTTTAGTGTTTGAGCTCTTGGTACAAAGTTAATTTGGTGCTCAATCCCTTTCAAAGGTGGTAATCCATGTGGTGTATCTTTAGGAAACACATCTTTATACTCCTACAATAATGTCACCAAAACTCTAGGCAACTTGGGGTTAAGATCATTTTCAGCAAACAAAGTTTCCTTAAATCAAATCAATATTAGAGCTCTCTTGCCTAAGTATGCACTCTTTAATTCTCTTTCTTTTGCATAAAAGCATGGTTATTTCTTAACTTTTTCACTCCTTTCAAGTTTTTTTTGCTCATTTTTCATTTCATTTTCTTTCTTTTCACTCAGTAACTTCTTTTCTCATGCACATCCTAATTTCTTTTCCTCACTTATGCGGTCACTCACTATTGGGCCTTTAATTTTATTTTTTTCTCTTTTGGACTATTTTCTCTCTTCTTTTGTTTTTACCTCACTACCCGAATTCCTACTTGAAAATTGCTGAATTTTTAATTACTCAAGGTAAGTTTCTTTAGGTGACAAAGGTGCAAGGATAATTTTATGCTCATTATACATAAAAGAATACCTATTGATATACCTATCATGCATAACATGCCTATCAAATTACCAAGGCCTACCTAACAAAATATGACCCACTTTTATCGATATAATATCACATACAACCTTATCAATATATCTACCAATGAAAAATGCAACTACTACTTGCTTGGTTACTCTAACTTCACCACTATCATTCAACCATTATAGACTACATAGGTTAGAGCATCTTTCACATTTTAGCGTCAATTTCTCTACTAAAGTAGTACTAGTTACATTAGTGTAACTATCCCCATTTATGATTAGAATATAAGCTTTCCTACTTACCAAGCATTTAGTGTGAAAAATGTTTTCCCTTTGTTCTAGGCTATCTTCCTTCACATTTACATTCAATGCATACCTAGTAACTAAGGCTTCTCTCTTAATAGTATATTCGACATGTTCATCATTATCAAAAAAATCCTTTAATGGGGGCATACTTAAATCACTACCATAAGACTCATTACCATTATCAGAATCAAAAATAATTTCACCACCCCTAACAAATATAGTTTTTCTATTAGGACACTTAGATGTATAATGACCATGCCCTTGATTTTTAAAACATTTAATATCCCTATGTTTGGTGTTAGAAAGAGTTACATTAGAAATACCTTTAGGATCAAATTTTCCACCTTCAATTTCTTTGAGTTTGTCTATTAAATCGTATGACTTTTGAATAGCCTTGTTGTCGCCATTGTTCCATCTTAAATTCCATTGAGATGTGGAACCTGAAGTGTTACTCCTACTACCTACCTTATGCTTTCTTTTTCTCTCCATTTTTATGGATAAATTCACTAGTTTTTCTATGTTAATGATGTGCTACAACTTCGTAACATTAGCTATCTCGCTATTTAGGCTAGTTAAAAATTATATGATGATTAATTCTTTATCTTCCTCTATGTTGGACTTAATCGTCAACATCTTTATCTCTCTATGGTAATCCTTTACTTATTTAGACCCTTAAGTGAGTGTATATAGTCGATGTATTTCTCTATAACGGTAACTTAGCATAAACTGGAAACTCTCTATTTATAATTCTTTTCATTTCTTCCCAATTAGAAACTGGAAACTCTCTATTTCTTAATAGAAGCCACTCCCTTTTCACTAGTTTAGGGGATGAAAGCTAGGTTACTAATGGAAATTAAGCACTAGTCATTGAGGGTGGTTTTAGAGGTTGAGTTGCCAGAGATAGAATGGGCTAGGTAGAGGTTACTGTAGCTTAACTTGTTAGATGAAGACAAAATACAAGCCTATTATCACAATTAGATTTACTAGAAGAGGTTAGCTCCATCTTTTTGGCTAAAAATCAAGAAGTACCCTTTGAAAGAGGGAGATATGGTTTTCCAGCAAATAAGACTAAGTATTCCAGACATCAGAGGAAAATTTAGACCAACATGAAAAAGGCCCATTTGTGTTAAAGAAGTTGTTATCTAAAGGAGATGCAATCCTAAGTGATAGTGATTGGAATGAGTTTAAAGAACTAGTCAACTTTGATAGGCTGAAGAGGTTTCATAGCTAGACTCAAGAAAAACAAAAGAAAAAGGAAAAGGTAAAAGAAAAAATATAGCTTCGCAGGTTGAAAACCAAAAAATGGCGGCCTTGCTAAAATTGGGTGCCTCGATAAGGTAAAAATAAAAAAAAGGCAGCTTGATAAAAATTAAGAGTAGAGTGAAAATGTTCAATCATGAAAATCTAAAAGGGCTGAATGATAATAATAAGGGAAAGATACTTTCAAGGTTTAGTTGTAAGGTTGAATAGAGTTTTGTACTTTTTGAGCTAGAAGTTAAATAATGATCTTGTGTAGTGAAAGTATGTTGAAATCTTAACACCCCCATGGAAGCACACAAGGCTAATCAATCAACTATAGGGAACGTACATACAATGCTTTATGATTTAAGGCTTCCTATGCTGGGAAACAATACTCAAGGCAATCACAACCCAATCATCCATAAACATATAGATAAAACACATGCAAAAGGGAACTTAATTTAGTTTACAATCCTCCAATATAATTACATCGGATTATAATTTATAAAAAAATATAGGACTAGACAAAAAGAATTATCCAAAATTATCCTACATCAAAATGTTGATTGACTCGTGTTGGCCTCCCAATTCAGAATTAAGTCCCCGAGTAACATCCAACTGCAAACCTACAGGGATAAAAAATAACTTATGATAAGCTATAAAGCTTACTGGGGAAATAAAAGTAATATCGACGACTACTCAAAACAGCCGATAACATTTTCACACAAGCATCACATTGATAAAGCATTCTTATAATGATTGCAAATTGTTGGAACAATTTACTAGCTAAGAGAAATTTAGGATAAATTAATAAAATAAGCTCGTTCATGGTGAATACATTCAACTTGTGAAACAATCAATATATTTCATTGTTAGGAACCTTTTTCTTAACCTTTAATAGCCTGCTTAATACTAGTTCAAAGGGTGAATAACGTGAGCAATAGATACCAATTGGTATCTGTTAGAGAGTATGCCCTAGAGCCTATGTAATAGGGATGTTTTTCATATGTATGAATTTATATTCTCAATAAAAGGCATCATTCATTTATTAATGGTATGTTTAAATACGTGAGTTTGTAAATCTTAAATTAATAAATGAAGTCCTAGATATTATAAACACAGTGCGAAGGCAATCATGAAAGTGTTCATGATGTGAGATGTCTATTGCATGCAAATGTGTTAATATCTAAATATCCATAGTCATAGAATTAACAAGATAGGGCATTGTTAATTCGGACAGACTAGCACATGTTATGCTTCTTGAATGGTTCAAGTAATGGTTCTCAAAATTGTGATTATGAAAGATAATCAAAGCTAACATATGGATGCTTGTTAGAAGAACAAGTTCATTGGAGACCTGCAAAGAGAATCCTCACATGGATATTAAATCTATGTCAGTGAGGAATCTCTTCATAGCGGCTGTGCAAATATCCTTAGACTTGAGATCACCAAAGTTATCTTAAGTAACAAGTGGTATATTTTGACTCCATAATTGATTACTTCCAACTGGGAGTGAACATAGTTAGGAGATTGGGTATATCATGACCTACTTGAAGATAGTTGAGTGATTGACAAAGGATTCACCATCCCAAATTTAATAAGGGAAGTTATCTCGCATGACTCTATAATTGCCTTGTTCAAAGAATCTCTGGCTAGAGTAATATGCCAAGATGGATAGAGATCCATGGAGGGCATTTTTGGGAACAATGGTTAAATTAATAGAACATACATAATTAGATTTATATGAGTTGACAGAAATCCATACTCAGAATCTAATTGAGATAGAGTGGTGAAAGGAGTAATTGCACGATAATTGTTTCTATGGAAGGGAATAGTCAAACCACTTGACTTTACTGACATTTGGGTAGTCATAATGCCTAGCTAGAGGCCAATCATGACTTCTATAATGATGTATCAAGAATATCAATAGGGATTGATAAAATGATTTAAAGGAGTTTAAATCATGTGAGTTTTGAATAGAACTCACAATTACACATTATACTGCCAACATGGATAGGAACCCAATAGGTCACACACATATAGAGAAAAAGGATAAAATGGGAAAATGAAAAGGATAAAAATATTTGATATTATTATGGGGATAGAGAAGTGAATAGATAATAATTAATTAAAGAATTTAATTAATTATGATCAAGTAAAATTGTTCGCGAAACTTTTGTGAAATGTTTTGTAAAATTGGACCTAATTGAAATAACGTATTTCATAATTGATTATTATTTAACTATAAGTGTTATAGGGTTGATATAATAATTAATAGGTCCATTGGAGGAATTATAAAGGGCCAGAGAAGTGAAGTTGGCACAAAAGCCCTCTAGAAGAAGGGCCACACGCCAACACCAAACAGAAGGCCTTAGAGGCCTATTTATTGGACCAAATTAAATTAAATATGTTACATAAGTGTTTTTAGCCTACATATTTACTTTAGTTGGATTTGGAATTCATTTGGGTAATTAAATCCAAGTATTTGTACAAAGGGCCTAATTTGTGGGTTTTGTGCATAGTCTTTTGTTAAAGGGATTAAATTTGATTTAATTGAGCCCAAATAATTATAAATAATTCCAGAAGCTCAATTAATAATTCTCCAGAAATTTTAAAGAGCCCATTCCCATTATAAAGTTGGATTTTTAACCTAACTATAAAAATCCAAGTGATGAGGAATTAGGGTTAAGTGAACAATTAAGAGAAATAGTTTTTCTCTCCTCCTAAAACCCTAGCCACCACTTCCCTTTGCTAGCTCAAGGTATTTTCAGCCAGCCCCTTGTTCTCTCCATATTTTTAGTTCATTCTATCATTCTCTAGTGTGGATTACTCACTGGAGGTGTTCGATTTTGGACATTGTGGTTTGTGACAACCCGGTGTGAAGGAAAATCAACTGTACAATAAAAATCAAAGGTGATTTTTCTTATTCTCATTAATATTAATATTGTAAATTCATGGAAAGATCAGATATATTGGTTAAAAAATTTTAAATTTCGCTTATGTATGAGATGCATGTAATCGATAAACAACAACATGGTATCAGAGCCTTGGTTTTGCCATGAATATACAATTCTATATTTTTCTGTGGAATAAGTTTTATTTTTGAGTTATTTATTTCATGAACTTTAAAATATCATATTTGATTGTTCATGAATGAGAAATATTGATTTCTGGATATAAGTGTGATCAAATATATATAACGGAAACAAAAACAATTCTTTTGAGAAAAGAATTTTATGGTTTGCGTGAAGAGATTTTAATTTTAGGGGATTTTCTAAATTAATTTTTTATAGATCCATTGTAAGATCATTTAGATGATAATTTATGTGTTTAACATGTGATATTAAGCCATAGGATCAAATGAAATTAAAATCAAACAAGTTTTGCATAAAAACTAGTTTAGTCGAAAAGTTCGATAAATTGGTGTTCTTCATGTGTTATTGATATGTTCTTGATGTGTTCTTATTTAGAACGATTTTTAATCTTCTAAATCTGATATATTAAAGTGTTTTTAATTAATTTTATTAATTAAAATGGGCCTTAAATTAATTTAATTAATTTTAATTCATTAAAACCACTTAATGGGCTTAATTATATTTACGAACTTGGTTTAAATTAGTGAATGACTTGGTGGAACCAAGGAGCTGATTTAAATTAAATATTATAAAAAATAATTAAGTTTATTAATGGGTTTTAAGGGCTAGAGTGGGCTTGGCTCATTCCAAAAGGCCCAAATGGTCAAATAGACACAAAACTAGTTTGTGTGTGAACATATTTAGGGTTTTATTTGGTGGGTTTCGGCCTACCCTTTATCTTAAGCCCAAAATAGATTCTTTTAATTATTTAATATGATTAATTAATTAAATAATAAATTAATAATTAATTAATAATCAATTGGATTGATTATTAAGGCAAGAACACATGCATGCAAAAAGGTTTCCTAAAATGAAAGTTTCCAAAATGGAAAAAGTTTCCTAATTTGATCACATTATTAAAATAACTCAAAAGTATGTTTCAAGAGTTGAAACAAAGTTAGTAATCCATTAATTTATGTATTAGAAATGCATATAAGGGTGTATGATTGGCATGATGGATAGTTATGGACAAGGTCCAATGTGATTGGGCATTATGTATGTTTTGGCCCAATGAGGACTTTCATGTCCCGGCCACATGGTTTTGGTTTGTATTTCTTTTCAAATTATAATATGTAATTAGATTACTTAGATTAGAATTAGAAATAGATATGGAGACCACTATCAAGGAGGAAGATGGGCCGGATGGAGATCCAACAAGCTTGAAGATAATGTAATTATTTTTCTTGTTTGAATCATGCATACTACCTAGGTGTGACCTTTTGATTTCGCTCTTGGCTTGGGGAAATCAATGTAGTAAAGTCCATAACTATACCATATTTGTATGCTTATATTTATGTGATAGATATTGGATGCATACCAATGTATGCCAACCATGTATGATGAGACTTAATTAACTAAAACCCTCAAACAAATACTAAGGTATATAAGCCTTCCATTAATTTGAGGAGAACTAGAGTTCTTTATAGTGTGGGTTGTTGACCATAGTCAAGCTCACATTATATCGAATATGTTCAAATCTAATTAAATGGGTCATCTTATCTAGCCCATTAGCTTGTTGACCATAGTCAACGCTAATGGTTCTAGAAGCAAGATTAGGGAATGCATATATGATATGCATGCATCAAGAGTTGATAACCTAATGATCCAATAGTTGTGTAGAGACACAATTGGTATAGAGATACCTACCTTTTAAGGGTATGGAGTTTGGCTTATTGACCACAGTCAAGGCCAAATTACATATCAAGGATTGGATATTGGCCCACTAGGAAAACCATCGGGTTTTCTCAGATTATATAGTGAGGGCTATTAATTTGCAATAAAATAGTGGGAGTAACTGGATTAATTAAAGACCTTATTAATGCACACATATATATGAACATACTATCATAAGTTTTCTTTTTCATATCTAGGTCATCGTCATGAGCACATCAAACATTAATATACGATTAATCTTGGATAACAAGTTGGTTGGCAGCAACTATTTTGACTAGATCAGGCAAGTGAGAATTGTTCTCAGAGATGAAAAGATCCATTATGTCTTGGATAAAGATCCACCACCACTTCCATCAGAAGATGCCATTGATGAGATCAAAGGCACTTATCGAAAATACATGGAGGATAGTGAAGTGGCAGCATGTCTGATGCTGGGTACTATGTCCTTGGAGCTTTAGAAGCAACATGAGATGATGGATGCTAGAACCATCATTTTGCATCTTGAGGAGGTTTATTCTTCTCAGGCTAGAACTGAGCAATATGAGATTGCTCGAGCTCTATTTAGCTGCAAAATGGTGGAAGGCACTTTAGCTGCTCCTCATGCATTGAGGATGTATGGGTATATTGAGCATTTAAGTAGACTTGGCTTTGTTATGGATAATGATCTATACATAGATTTAATCTTGTACTCGTTGGCTCCAGGTTATGCACCTTTTGTGCTTAACTTCAACATGAACAAGATCCAAGTAACCATTTCTGAGTTAATCAACATGCTCAAGACAGCTGATGGATCCTTTAAGAAGGATCCAAAAAGTATCATGGTTGTCACTTCTGCTAAAGGAAAGAAGCAAAAGAAAAAGAAGACAACCAAGGCGCAGCCAAAGAATGGTGGGATCTCTAAGAAGAAGGTTTCCAAGAAAGAGAATCCCAAAGGAACTTGCTTTTATTGTGGAAAGGATGGTCTTTAGAAGCATAACTGCAAGGCCTATCTAAATTCTCTCAAGCAGAAGAAGTAGGCTGATGCTTCTACTTCAGGTATTCATATGATTGAAATTAATACTTATTCTATTGCTTTAAAACAATCTTAGGCATTAGATACCAAATGTGGATCTCACTTGTGTAATGATCTATAGGGGCTTAGAAGCTTTAGAAGAGTTGGAAAGGCAGAGATATGTTTGCAGTCAGCTACTGGACAAAACATCTCTACAACAGTTGTGGGGACTTGCTATTTGCCTATACCTATTGGATTAGTATTGGAATTAAATAATTTTTATTATGTTCCAGCTTTATCCAAGAGTATTATTTCTTTCAGTTGTTTATTGAATGATTATGACATTTCTTTAAAGGACAAGTGTTGTTACATTTTTAAGAACAATATGTTTTATGCAAAAGTTATAATTGAGAATGCTATATTTGTTCTTGATTTAATTAAAGAAGTACATAATGTGGATACCAAGAGAATGAAATATGATAATCTAAATACCTAATATTTATGGCATTGTCATTTAGGCCATATAAAAGAGAAATAATTGACAAAATTACACAAGTTAAGTGATTTGGGATCATTTGATACATGTGAATCTTGTTTATTAGGAAAAATAACAAAAGCTCCCTTTATTGGTAAAGGAGAATGAGCTAAAATGGTTTTGGACTTAATACATTCAGATGTATGTGGTCCAATGACTACACATGCCAGAGGAGGTTACTCCTACTTCATTACTTTCATAGATGATTATTCCAGGTTTGGATACATCTATCTAATGAAATATAAATCAGAAGCATTTGAAAAGTTCAAAGAATTCAGAAATGAAGTAGAGAAACAACTTGGCAAGAGTATTAAAACACTTAGACCAGATCGAGGCGGAGAATACTTAAGCCAAGAGTTTCAGGATTATCTTAGAGATAATGGGATTTTATCTCAATGGACTCCACCATATACACCACAACACAATGGTGTATATGAAAGGATAAATCGAACACTATTAGATATGGTTCGATCAATGATGAGCCGAGCAGACTTGCCTAAGTCCTTTTGGTGATATGCACTAAAACTGTTGTTTATGTGTTAAATAGAGTTCCTAGTAAATCGGTTGATGTTACTCCATATGAGATGTGGAATAACAAGAAACCCATGCTTTCTCATATGAAAGTATGGGGTTGTCCTGCTTATGTGAAGAGGAAAATGTCAGACAAACTAGATGTTAATTCTGACAAATGTTTATTTGTGGGATATCAAAAAGAAACATTTGGATATTATTTCTATCATCCCTTAGAACAAAAGGCATTTGTTTCAAGGCATGCTATCTTTTTAGAAAGAGAATTTCTCCTACGAGAGGATAGTGGGAGTAAAATTAAACTTGGTGAAGTTCAAGACCCACAAAATAGAAGCAAATCAATTGATTGAACCTGAAACTAAATTTCATAATGATGAGATTGCAGTTGAACCTAATTGTACACAAAATCCTAGAAGATCTACTAGGATGCATTCTATCCCTGTGAGATATGGATTTCACAATGATTCGGATAGAGGCATAACTGTAGTAGAGGACAATAAGCCTAAAGCTATCAAGAAGTTTTGAACAGTTTAAAACATGATTTATGGCTTAAGGCTATGCAGTCTGAAATGGACTCCATGTATGAGAACAAAGTATGGACTTTGACTTAACCACTTGAAGTGATAAAACCCATAGGGTGCAAATGGGTCTTTAAAAAGAAGACTAACATGGAAGGTAATATAGTTACCTATAAAGATCGCTTAGTAGCAAAGGGCTATCGTCAAAAAGAAGGCATTGACTATGACGAAACCTTTTCTCCTGTAGTGATGCTTAAGTCTATAAGAATACTTTTAGCCATTGCAGCTCATTATGATTATGAGATTTTGCAAATAGATGTGAAGAAAGCTTTCCTAAATGGAAAAATTGACTGAAGATGTGTATATGACACAACTAAAAGGGTTCTCATTAGGAAATGGCGAAAATGTATGCAAGCTTCAAAGATCCATTTATAGATTGAAGCAAGCATCTAGGGGCTGGAACATATGATTCAATGAGACAATCAATGAGTTTGGTTTCTCACAGAATGAAGATGAACCTTGTGTGTATAAAAGGGTCAGTGGAGTGCAATTGTTTTCCTAGTTCTATATGTGGATGACATATTGATCATGGGAAATGGCATTTCTCTTCTCCAATCTGTTAAAATATGGTTATTAAAGCAATTCTCCATGAAAGACCTTGGAGAAGCATCCTATATTCTAGGAATAAGGATCTATAGAGATAGATCCAATAGGTTTCTAGGTCTTTCTCAAAGTATATATATAGATAAAGTATTGAAGATGTTCAATATGGATCTCTCTAAGAAAGGGTTTATACCCATGGTGTATGGGAAACACCTTTCTAAGTCTATGTGTCCGTAGACACTAGAGGATAGAGAGAGCATGAATAGAATACCATATGCATCTGTAATTGGTTCTATCATGTATGCTATGTTATGTACACGTCCAGATGTAGCATTTGCTTTGAGTGTCACGAGCAGATTCCAATCCAATTTTGAAGAGGAACACTGGGCAGCTGTCAAGAATATCCATAAGTACTTGAGAAGGACTAAGGATATATTCTTGATACATGAAGAAGGTAGTTTGGAAGTAAATGGGCATACAGATGCCAACTTTCAATCTGACAAAGATGATTGTAAATCACTGTCTGATTATGTGTTCATAATGGGAGGAGGAGCAGTTAGTTGGAAAAGTTCCAAACAAGAAACAACTGCTGATTCCACAACAGAAGCTAAGTACATTGCTGGTTCGGAAGCAGCCAAAGAAGCAGTCAGGATCAAAAAGTTCATAATTGAACTAGGTGTGGTGCCTGGCATTGTTGATCCAATTCCTTTATATTGTGACAACAATGAGCCATTGCACAAGCAAAGGAACCATGGTCTGATCAGCAATCCAAGCATGTTAACAGATGCTACCATCTCACAAGGGAAATAATAGCTAGAAATGATGTGAAAATAGAAAGGGTTCCCACATATGATAATGTGGTGGATCCCCTTACTAAAGAACTTTCCCAGATTAAGCATGATCACCATATAAATAGCATGACTCTAAGACATATGAGTGATTGGCTCTAGTGCAAGTGGGAGATTGTTACAGAGTATGCCCTAGAGCCCATGTAATAGGGATGTTATTCATATGTATGAATTTATATTCTCAATAAAAGGCATCATTCATTTATTAATGCTATGTTTAAATACATGAGTTTGTAAATCTTAAATTAATAAATGAAGTCCTAGATATTATAAACACAGTGCGAAGGCAATCATGAAAGTGTTCATGATGTGAGATGTCTATTGCATGCAAATGTGTTAATATCTAAATATCCCTAGTCATAGAATTAACAAGATAGGGCATTGTTAATTCGGACAGACTAGCACATGTTATGCTTATTGAATGGTTCAAGCAATGGTTCTCATAACTGTGATTATGGTAGATAATCAAAGATGACATATGAATGCTTGTTAGAAGAACATGTTGATTAGAGACCTGTAAAGAGAATCCTTATATGGATATTAAATCTATGTCAATGAGTAATCTCTTCAAAGCGGTTGTGCAAGTATCCTTAGACTTGAGATCACCAAAGTTATCTTAAGTAACAAGTGGTATATTTTGACTCCATAACTGATTACTTCCAACTGGGAGTGAACATAGTTAGGAGATTAGATATATCATGACCTACTTGAAGATAGTTGAGTGATTGACAAAGGATTCACCATCCCAGATTTAATAAGGGAAGTTATCTTGCATGATTCTATAATTGCCTTGTTCAGAGAATCTTTGGCCAGAGTAATATGCCAAGATTAATAGAGATCCATGGAGGGCATTTTTGGGAACAATGGTTAAATTAATAGAACATACATAATTAGAAGTATATGAGTTGACAGAAATCCATACTCATAATTTAATTGAGATAAGAGTGGTGAAAGGAGTAATTGCATGGTAACTATTTCTATGGAAGGGTATAGTCAAACCACTTGACTTTACTGACATTTGGATAGTCATGATGCCTAGCTAAAGGCCAATCATGACTTGTATAATGATGTATCAAGAATATCAATAGGGATTGATAAAATGATTTAAAGGAGTTTAAATCATGTGAGTTTTGAATAGAACTCACAATTACACATTATACTGCCAACATGGACAGGAACCCAATAGGTCACACACATATAGAGAAAAAGGATAAAATGGTATAATGACAAGGATAATAATATTTTATATTATTATAGGGATAGAGAAGTGAATAAGATAATAATTAATTAAAGAGTTTAATTAATTATGATCTAGTAAAATTATTCGCGAAACTTTGGAGAAATGTTCTATAAAATTGGACCTAATTGAAATAACGTATTTTATAATTGATTATTATTGAACTATAAGTGTTAAAGGGTTTATATAATAATTAATAGGTCCATTGGAGGAATTATAAAGGGCCAGAGAAATAAGTTGGCATAGAAGCCCTCCAAAAGAAGGGCCACACGCCAACTCCAAACAAAAGGCCTTAGAGGCCTATTTATTGGACCAAATTAAATTAAATATGTTACATAAGTGTTGTGGAGGCTACATATTTAGTTTTGTTGGATTTAGAATTCATTTGGGTAATTAAATCCAAGTATTTGTACATAGGGCCTTGTTTGTGGATTTTGTGCATAGTCTTTTATGAAAGGGATTAAATTGGATTTAATTGAGCCCAAATAATTATAAATCATTCCAAAAGTCCAATTAATAATTCTTCAGTAATTTTAAAGAGCTCAATCCCATTATGAAGTTAGATTTTTAACCTAACTATAAAAATCCAAGTGATGAGGAATCAGGGTTAAGTGATCAATTAAGAGAAATAGTTTTTCTCTCCTCCTAAAATCCTAGCTGCCAATTCCTTTTGCTAGCTTAAGGGATTTTTGGCTAGCCCCTTGTTCTCTCCTAATTGTTGGTTTATTCTATCATTCTCTAGTGTGGATTACTCATTGGAGGTGTTCGATTTTGGACACTGTGGTTTGCGACAACCCGATGCGAAGGAAAATCAACTGTACAACAAAAATCAAAGGTGATTTTTCTTATTCTCATTAATATGAATATTGTAAATTCATGGCAAGATTAGATATATTGGTTAAAAAATTTTAAATTCCACTTATGTATAAGATGCATGTAACCGATAAACTCCAATAGTATCAATATTAGATACCCAAAGGTATCAACAATAGATATCTGAAGATATCGAACAATAGACCCAAACAAGGTTGAGCAATAGTTCCATTAAGGAATGGAAAATAGACCCAAATTGGGTTGACAATAGCAGCTGCAACAATATCCCTCTAAGAATTTCTTAAATTTTTTCTAATTTTTCATATTTTGTGGCTTGGTATTTGTTATTTCATTCTTTTTTAAAGATATACGTCTTTTTTAAAGCTAAAATTTTCCTACATGATGTTGTTTTTGGTGCTATTTGTTTTGGTATTAGTTTGATCATTTTACTGCAATTGTTGTTTCTTTCTAATTATTTTTCCAATTGTTAATTCTTGTTAACTAAATAATTGAACAATAGGGAATAACATCTGTAAAAAGAAAGAGGAAGTAAATGAAAAAATGATGAAATGAGAAAAACAAAAAGGAAAAAAGTAGGGGCAGTAAAAGGGGAACAAAAAAGCAAAACAAAAAATTGATTAAAATTAATTAATTTTTTTATAATTAGATTTGCGAGCAAGCATTTTGTAGGTATAGTTATGATGAATAGCTATTTGGTATGCTTATATATTTCAAATAAGTGTGTAATAGCCTAATAAATTAAGTGTACATGTTTAGTTAAATAAAAACCTATAAGGGATTTTTGCTTAATAAAAATATGTTAATTGAAAATGATGAGTGTATAAATGGCTCAAATAGTTGTGTTTGAATGATGTTGCATGTACAGTTGCAAAAAAAAAGGCATAATTTGCTAAATAAAATGTGCAAAGCAAAATGATTAATATAAATAATAGGAAGTAAAATGTTGATTATGTGTTTAGTTTATAGGGCAATGGTGCTATTATACATATTCAGCTAAGCAAGTAAATGGATAATACATATGCACTTGAATTACGATATAAATTGATTTATTATGCTTAATATTGTTTTAGTTGTTATGGGCATTGTTTGTCCCATTTTTTGTGCAAGAAGCATCTAACTCCTAGCCATTATGTTGTTCGATTTTTGTAAAAACCATTGTCTATTTTTCATGATAATTTACCTGTAACTTGTTGACGTTAAGTTGAAGCTAAGTAGAATTTTAAATTTGAACATAAATGGACATTGCTTTAGATTTTGTTAATAAATATTGAGTTAATGCTACTAAATTTCCTTAGATTCAAAATTTTCCATTTTGATGCCTTAAGAAATTTTAAATTGTCTACTTGGGCTGGTTTCATTAAGCTTTGTGCTAGCTAATCTCGTTGATTTTGCTAGAATGTATGCCATCTTGTTTTACCAATTTTCTTGATATTTAAAATAGCTGGCAATCTCACTATTGTTTGAAATTAGTTTTAACAAAATTTTATGATTAATTTTATTATAATTTAATTTTTGATTTTTAACCATGATCACTTCTCAATTTGAATTGCCATAGCTAAAATGATTGTTTGATATGATTACTTTGTTAGAAAGAAAAATGAAGAGTATATTTTTGTAGATGCCTTATTATAAGTAGCCATAGGCATAACAAAATATTCAAGCACCCAATTGGATGACACGAGAGCAAGTTGACAAATATTGAGCTTTGTGTCACGTTCATATCTTGCCATGTAAGTTTATGGGCATTTCCTTAAGACCATAAGGATCTGGTAGGAGTCCAAAGATTTGCTTGGAAAAGTTAGCTGGCTAGATTTCTATGCTTCTACTTTCACTATATGTCTCAAGGTAGTTCAATAGTTTCTAGTTGTTTTTCATTACTGAGGATACCGGCACCCTGATATATAAGTGTAGGTCATAACATTTTAGGTTTTTGACATCCCGTTCAGTTTATCACTATCATAGGTAGTTAATATTTTCTAGTTGTCTATAGGTGAGGGCATCACCATCATTAGAAGAACTACTAGACCATATTAGTGGCCACCATTGTTAGGCCGAACACTCTTTATGACCATTCGATAGTAAAGGCCACTATGCTGACCTCACAGGTTCTGAGATACCTATAACAGGTCTTGTCTTGTTCTTACATGGGATGATAGAGTAGCCCAAGGTCCCTCAATGTTGTGGACATCTAGAGCTTATAGGCTATAACCACTAGGCAACACCTCAACATTAGCCATGAAATTCTATAAAACATCAGTAAAGTAGCCCACTCACCATGCACATTAGCAGTCATTGGTGGGATAGTTACTCAACTACTGCTAACATTTTGGGTTCCTATGTTAGAGATAGGACTGCAGGTTGAGGGCAGTTTGGTTGTGAGTTTTGAGATGGCATTAGATATGAATATGATCAGGTATACACCTACCAGGTATAAACTCTCTTAGAGGAAGAGGTAGATGGAGATTTAAGGATTCACAGATAGTGACCCGCTATATAGTCCGATAAGAAGCATTTAGAGGGTAGAGTACCTAGAGATCATTCTCCCCTCTACCAAGCACACTCTGTAGAGACTCAGAATTTTGATATGAGATCTTACCCGAGCCACTCCATAGGGCATATAGGACCATAGCCTACAACACCTTGAGATTCTAGTGGATTATAGATTCCAACACCATATAAGGCCCATATATTCCATCCACATGGTGATCCCCATGCATCTGCTTCTCAAAGGCCAATGCCATCTGCTCTAGTTTCCTTTGCTCTTACTGCTATAGATTTAGAGGAGAGGTTGCTCACTTGGAGATCATTATTAGGGTTATGGGATGAGATATGCTCAAAATCCAGGAGGCTGCATCTAGCCATCTTTTTGATCAAAATCATCATATTTTGGGTGCCTCAGTAGCCATAGTTGGACATATAACATAGAGGGTTAAGATATAGGTTCTTTGTCTTAAAGAAAGCATAAGAGAGGGTTGGGTGATAGAATATGACATGGTATGATAATCATGATAGCACAGCGGAAAAACAAAAATTTTATCATACATACCATACATATCCAAAGATAGAATCGAAACATGCAATTTTAGGGTTATCGAACTTACAACTTTTGATGCCTTTTAAAACTTTTATTCCGATGATGACTAGCAACAAAGATGGCTTTGTCCGCCTTAGATCTCGATCACCAATGCCAAGGAATAGCCTTTTGCGCCACTCCCTCTATTCTCACACACACAATTACACCGTTAGCTTAAAAACGAGATTGGTAGATCTCTTTTTCGGTATTGTGTAAGGGTTATAGTTTGAAGCTACAAAACTTGATTTTGTACTTCTTTAGATTGCTATTACTGCTCAATAACACAAGAGAATGAGGAACAATCCTTTCTCCTTGTGAAAAATTGAACAAAAGAATTAAGAGAGAGAGAGTCACTATTCACGAGTTACTATTCACGAGTTACTATTCATGCCACAAAAAAATTAGGTTTAGGGTTTTATTTCTTTTAATATATATGCTTATCCTTTGGCAAGTCATTAATCTGAATTCAACTATCCTAAGATAATTAATTCAAACTCTATCACTTCCTAAAGATAAGTAATATATTTTGAATTAAACTCCTTTGAATTTAAATTCAAATTTGAAATAAAACATAAGGCATTTAAATAAATGAAATCACTTAATTTAAATATATAGCATGTGCCGAAATTCCTTGATTTCCCTCTTGGAATTTCGGCCACATCATTAAATATATAAGTGATTTAATTTAATTTAAATTCCTTTAGGCTTTAATATTCAATTAACTTAATTAACACAAGATAATTAATTAATTGAAATTAAACCTTATGGGCTGAATTTCTCTCTCTCATGGACCAAAGCCCAATAGCAATATTATAACCCATTACATACATTAATTTGACTTTAATTAAAAGCCCAAATTAATGTCCAATACTTAATTTAAACATTTTAAGCCCAATGCTTTGTGTGCGATCCTATAGGTCCATTTAATGTTGGCAATGAATTAATAAATTAATTCAAAGGCTATATATATTCTCTAGCAAGATATTATAGCATTCCAAATTAAATGAAAATGCATATGGCATTTGGTGACCTAATGCAATTTCGCATAGTCCCTTACCCATAAATATCAGAATTAATATAAGGCATGGAACTAGTCATCCTTATATACATTAATTCCTTTCTTGATATTGCAGTGACACTGAACTCTCAGATAAATAATGATTACTCATTATTTCATCTCGGTATGGCCATACACTTCTCAGTTCACTGATCAAGTGGCCGGTGATATTTTTCTCTCTTATCGAGAGGGGTAATCCCTTCACTTCTCTCATGCTCTCTAACATGAATCAGTGTATACCCAATCATACCCGTACTTGTCACTCTGTTACGAGCACGTTAGGTGTATGTCAAAGTACACAGTAATTCATAAAGAGTTTCATAGAGATTTCAGGTCTAAGAACTCCGATACAAAACTTGCATATGAGAAACACTTATGACTTATACCATGTAGTGTTCTCATGAGCGGATCGAATCCAGATACCATGTTCTTTAACATGTATCTATGATCTCTGATTGACACTCTTGTCCTAATGATCCGTAAGACAGAACTCATAAGATCAGAGAGAGCATACTAGTCTTAATTCATTTGTTATTTCCATAACAATGACTGACTAGGGATATTTAGAATGACGTCTCATTTGTTTCAAGGTCTTACAATCCATGTGCCTCACACATGATAACTTAAACCGAAACAACACTCTTGGATAGTTTTATCAATTGATATGCACAGGAATACAAAGGATAAAACAAATGCCTCATTTTATTAATTTCAAGTGTTTCGTTACAATGTATTGGGGCTAGGGCTTACACTAACATTGGGAGCACCATATTATATGTCTTACTTAGATAAATGTGGTGGTACATTAAAAGGTGATAGTCATGAGGTAGGTACATGAGAGAGTACACCATCTAGCAAGGTTAGTGGGCCAAATCCTAATTTCCTTATCTCCGGTGATGTGTTTTAAGTTCGAGGTGCCTTAGCAACCATCGCCACTTACTGATCCTTTCCACGTAGGCCCTTCCCAACCTTCTTAGCTACCACTGGGTCCCTCAGCTAGACCATCGGGTCCCTCAGGATCATGATGTTAGAGATGATCTTTAGGATAATACATTTCATCTTTTATGTTGATCATCTAAACCATTGTTTATTTCTAGTTGTATTACAATTATGGATTTAGTATTTTATCTTGTTTAAGGAATGTATTGGTAACATTTCTCCTTATTATGTTTATGTATACATGTATGTATGTATTATTTTCTTTACAACTATTAACATGATGCCCAATGTAATAAATGAATGAAAAGGAAAAAAATAATCACTCATATGATTATCATAATAAATTCAATAATAACAAAATTAAATTTGTTAAACCAAAAGGAAAAAATAAATGTATAATATGATAATTTAAGCAATATGTCATGATCTAATTCGTCGTCAGTCACCTAAATAAGGAAGACCTTAATACAAAGTTATATTAAGGGGAATCTCTCATTAGCAATAACTCAGGAATTATAAAATGTTGTACAATCGGATCAAAGTGAAACCTATATCGGCTTTACGCTTAGGAGTGTCTACCGAAGAATGTGTTAGAGAGTATGCCCTAGAGCCCATGTAATAGGGATGTTTTTCATATGTATGAAATTTATATTCTTAATAAAAGGCATCATTCATTTATTAATGCTATGTTTGAATACATGAGTTTGGAAATCTTAAATTAATAAATGAAGTCCTAGATATTATAAACACAGAGAAAAGGCAATCATGAAGGTGTTCATGATGTGAGATGTCTATCGCATGCAAATGTGTTAATATCTAAATATCCCTAGTCATAGAATTAACAAGATAGGACATTATTAATTCGGACAGACTAGCACATGTTATGCTTCTTGAATGGTTCAAGCAATGGTTCTCATAATTGTGATTATGGATGATAATCAAAGCTAACATGTGGATGCTTGTTAGAGGAACAAGTTCATTGGAGACCTGTAAAGAGAATCCTCATATGGATATTAAATCTAAGTCAGTGAGGAATTTGTTCATAGCGATTGTGCAAGTATCCTTAGACTTGAGATCACCAAAGTTATCTTAAGTAGCAAGTGGTATACTTTGACTCCATAACTGATTACTTCCAACTGGGAGTGAACATAGTTAGGAGATTGGGTATATCATGACCTACTTGAAGATAGTTGAGTGATTGACAAAGGATTCACCATCCCAGATTTAACAAGGGAAGTTATCTCGCATGATTCTATAATTGCCTTGTTCAGAGAATCTCTGGCCAGAGTAATATGCCGAGATGGATGGAGATCCATGAAGGGCATTTTAGGAACAATGGTTAAGTGAATATAACATACATAATTAGATTTATATGAGTTGACAGAAATCCATACTCAGAATCTAATTGAGATAAGAGTGGTGAAAGGAGTAATTGTACGGTAACTGTTTCTATGGAAGGGTACAGTCAAACCACATGACTTTCCTAACATTTGGGTAGTCATGATGCCTAGCTAGAGGCCAATCATGACTTATATAATGATGTATCAAAATATCAATAGAGATTGATAAAATGATTTAAAGGAGTTTAAATCATGTGAGTTTTTGAATAGAACTCACAATTACATATTATACTGCCAACATGGACAGGAACCCAATAGGTCACACACATATAGAGAAAAGGGTAAAATGGTAAAATGACAAGGATAATAATATTTGATATTATTATAAAGGTAGAGAGGAGAATATGATAATAATTAATTAAAGAGTTTAATTAATTATGATCAAATAAAATTATTCGCGAAACTTTTGAGAAATGTTCTGTAAATTGGACCTAAATGAAATAATGTATTTCATGATTAATTATTATTGTATTATAAGTGTTAAAAGACTACTATAAGTGTTATAGGACTGATATAATAATTAATAGGACCATTGGAGAAATTATAAAGGGCCAAAGGAATGAAGAAGTTGGAGGAAGCCCTCCAGAAGAGGGCTACACGCCAACTCCATATAGAAGGGCTTAGAGGGCTTTTTCTTGGACCAAATTAATTTATATATGTTACATAAGTGTTATGGAACTCACATATTTAATTTGGTTGGATTTGGAATCCATTTGGGTATTTAAATCCAATTAGATGCACAAAGGGCCTAGTTTGTGGATTTTATGCATGGTCTTTTATGAAAAAAATTAATTTGGATTTAATTAAGCCCAAATGATTATAATTAATTTCAGAGGCCCAATTAATAATTCTCCAGCAATTTTAAAGAGCCTAATCTCATTAAGGAGTTGGAATTTTAACCTAACTATAAAAGGCTAACTAATGAGAATTAGGGTTAAGTGATTAAAACAAAAGGAAAGTCTTTTCTCTTAATTCTCTCTCCCTTTTTTTCGCCACTTACATTGCTAGCCTCTTGGATTTTGGCCAGCCCTAGTTGAACACCAATTTGTTGGTTCAATTTACCCCTCTCTAGTGTGGATTACTCATTGGAGGTGTTCGATTTTGGACACTGTGGTTTGCGACAACCCGGTGCGAAGTAAAATCAACTGTTCAACAAAAATCAAAGGTGATTTTTCTTATTCTCATATAGTTATATTGTGTATTCATGGCAAGATCAGATCTAATGGTTAAAAAAATTTTAAAATTCCGCTCATGTATGTGATGCATGTAACCGTTAAAATCCAACATGGTATCAGGCCACGGTTTTGCCATGGATATACAATTCTATATTTTTCTGCGGAATAAGTTTTATTTTGTTTTGAGTTATTTATTTCATGAACTTTAAAATATTAGATTTGATTGTTCATGAATGAGAAATATTGATTTCTGGTTGTATGTGTGATCAAATAAATTTGGTGGAAACAAAAATGAAAATTTTGAATGATTAAGATTAGGGTTTGGCGTGAAACTCATTAGGGTTTGGCGTGAAACCTTAGGTAATGTAGGGGCTGTTCTAATTTAATTTCTTATGGATTCTTTTTTAAAATCATTTAGTGATATTTTATGTGTTTAATATGTGATATTAAGCCGTAGGATCGAACGGAATTAAAATCGAACAAGTTTTGTATGAAAACTAGTTTTGTCGAAAAGTTCGATAAATTGGTGTTCTTCATGTGTTCTTGATGTGTTCATGGTTAGAACGACTTTTGATCTTATAAATTTGATATATATGATATATTAAAGTGTTTTTAATTAATTGGATTAATTAAATTTGGCTTTAAATTAATTTGATTAATTTTAATTCATTAAAACCACTTAATGGGCTTAATTATGTTTACGGACTTGGTTTAAATTAGTGAATGACTTGGTGGGCCCAATGAGCTGATTTAAATTAACTATTATAAACATTAATTAAATTTATTAATGGGTTTTAAGGGCTGGAGTGGGCTTGGCTCATTCCAAAAGGCCCGGATGGTCCAAATGACACAAAACTAGTTTGTGTGTGAACACACTTAGGGTTTTTCTTCTGTGGGTTTCGGCCTACACTTGTTTTAAGCCCAAAATTGATTCTTTTAATTATTTAATATGATTAATTAATTAAATAATCAATTTATAATTAATTAATAATTAATTTGATTGATTATTAAGGCAAGAACACATTCATGCAAAAAGGTTTCCTAAAATGAAAGTTTCCAAAATGGAAAAAGTTTCCTAATTTGATCACATCATTAAAATAACTCAAAATATAGTTTCAAAGGTTGAAACAAAGTTAGTAATCCATTTCTTTATGCATTAGAAAGGCATATAAGGGTGTATGATTGGCATGATGGATAGTTATGGACAAAGCCCAATGTGATTGAGCGTTATGCATGTTTTGGCCCAATGAGGACTTTCATGTCACGGCTACTTGTTTTTGGTTTGTATTTCATTTCAAATTATAATATGTAATTAGATTACTTAGATTAGAATTAGAAATAGAGATGGAGACCATTTTCAAGGAGCAAGATGGGCCGGATGGAGATTTAACCAGCTTGAAGATAATGTAATTATTTTTCTTGTTTGAATCATGCATACTACCTAGGTGTGACCTTTTGATTTCCCTCTTGGCTCGGGAAAATCAATGTAGTGAAGTCCATAACTATACCACATTTTTATGCTTATATTTATGTGATAGATATAGGATGCATACTAATGTATGCCAACCATGTATGATGAGACTTAACTAACTAAAACCCTCAAACAAATACTAAGGTATATAAGCCTTCCATTAATTTGAGGAGAACCAGAGTTCTTTATAGTGTGGGTTGTTGACCACAGTCAAGCTCACATTATATCGAATATGTTCAAATCTAATTAAATGGGTCATCTTAGCTAGCCCATTAGTTTGTTGACCACAGTCAAGGCTAATGGTTCTAGAGGCAAGATTAGGGAATGCATATATGATATGCATGCATCAAGAGTTGATAACCTAATGATCCAATAGTTGTGTAGAGAAACAATTGGTATAGAGATACCTACCTTTCAAGGGTATGTAATTTTTCTTGTTGACCACAGTCAAGGTCAAATTACATGTCAAGGATTGGATATTGGCCCACTAAGAAAACCATCGGGTTTTCTCGGATTATATAGTGAGGGCTATTAATTCACAATAAAATAGTGGGAGTAAATGTATTAATTAAAGACCTTATTAATGCATACATATATATGAACATACTCTCATATCTTTTCTTTTTCACATCTAGGTCATCATCATGAGCACATCAAACATTAATATACGTTCAATCTTGGATAACAAGCTGGTTCACAACAACTATTCTGACTGGATCAGGCAAGTGAGAATTATTCTCAGGGCTGAAAAGATCCATTATGTCTTGGATAAAGATCCACCACCACTTCCATTAGATGATGCCACTAATGAGATCAAAGGCATTTATCGTAAATACATGGAGGATAGTGAAGCAGCAGCATGTCTGATGCTGGGTGCTATGTCCTCAGAGCTTCAGAAGCAACATGAAATGATGGATGCTAGAACCATCATTTTTGCATCTAGAGGAGCTTTATTCTTCTCAGGCTAGAACTGAGCAATATGAGATTGCTCGAGCTCTATTTAGTTGCAAAATGGTGGAAGGCACTTCAGCTGCTGCTCATGCATTGAAGATGTATGGGTATATTGAGCATTTGAGTAGACTTGGCTATGTTATGGATAATGATCTATACATAGATTTAATCTTGTACTCGTTGGCTCCAAGTTATGTACCTTTCGTGCTTAACTTCAATATGAACAAGATCCAAGTATCCATTCCTGAGCTAATCAACATGCTCAAGACAGCTGATGGATCATTTAAGAAGGATCCAAAAAGTGTCATGGTTGTCACTTCTGCTAAAGGCAAGAAGCAGAAGAAGAAGAAGAAGATAACCAAGGCTCAGCCAAAGAATGGTGGGATCTCCAAGAAGAAGGTTGCCAAGAAAGAGAATCCCAAAGGAACTTGCTTCCATTATGGAAAAGATGGTCATTGGAAGCGTAACTGCAAGGCCTATCTAGATTCTCTTAAGGAGAAGAAGCAAGCTGTTGCATCTACTTCAGGTATTCATATGATTGAAATTAATACTTATTCTATTGCTTCTAAACAATCTTGGGTATTAGATACCGAATGTGGATCTCATTTATGTAATGATCTACAGGGGCTTAAAAGCTTTAGAAGAGTTGGAAAGGCAGAGATATGTTTGCAGTCAGCTACTGGACAGAACATCTCTACAACAGTTGTGGAGACTTACTATCTGCCTATTCCTAGTGGATTAGTACTGGAATTAAATAATTGTTATTATGTTCCAGCCTTATCCAAAAGTATTATTTCTTTCAGTCGTTTGATGAACAATTATGATATTTCTTTGAAGGACAAATGTTGTTACATTTTTAAGAACAATATGTTTTATGCAAAAGCTATCATTGAGAATGGTATATTTGTTCTTGATTTAATTAAAGAAGTACATAATGTGAATACCAAGAGAATGAAACATGATAATCTGAATACCTCATACTTATGGCATTGTCGTTTAGGCCATATAAATGAAAAATGCATGACCAAGTTACACAAGTCAGGTGATTTGGGATCATTTGATTATGAATCATTTGATACATGTGAATCTTGTTTATTGAGAAAAATGACGAAAGCTCCCTTTATTGGTAAAGGAGAACGAGCTAAAATGGTTTTGGACTTAATACATTCAGATGTATGTGGTCCAATGACTACACATGCCAGAGGAGGTTACTCCTACTTCATTACTTTCATAGATGATTATTCCAGGTTTGGATACATCTATCTAATGAAATATAAGTCTGAAGCATTTGAAAAGTTCAAAGAGTTCAGAAATGAAGTAGAGAAACAACTTGGCAAAAGTATTAAAACACTTAGATCATATCGAGGTGGAGAATACTTAAGTCAAGAGTTTTAGGATTATCTTAGAGATAATGGGATTTTATCTCAATGGACTCCTCCATATACACCACAACACAATGGTGTATCTGAAAGGAGAAATCAAACACTATTAGATATGGTTCTATCAATGATGAGCCGAGCGGACTTGCCTAAGTCCTTTTGGGGATATGCACTAGAAACTACTGTTTATGTGTTAAACAGAGTTCCTAGTAAATCGGTTGATGTTACTCCATATGAGATGTGGAATAACAAGAAACCCACGCTTTCTTATATGAAGGTATGGGGTTGTCCTGCTTATGTGAAGAGGACAATGTCAGACAAACTGGATGTTAAATCTGACAAATGTTTATTTGTGGGATATCCAAAAGAAACATTTGGATATTATTTCTATCATCCCTTAGAACAAAAAGTGTTTGTTTCAAGGCATGCTGTCTTCTTGAAAAAAGAGTTTCTCCTACGAGAAGATAGTGGGAGTAAAATTGAACTTGGTGAAGTTCAGGACCAACAAATAGAAGTAGATCAACCAATTGAACCCGAAACTGAATTTCATAAAGATGAGATTGCAGTTGAACCTGATTATACACAAAATCTTAGAAGGTCTACTAGGATACACTCTATCCCTGTGAGATATGGATTTCACATAGACTCGGATAGAGGCATAACTGTAGTAGAGGACAATGAGCCTACAAGCTATCAAGAAGTTTTGAACAGTTCAGAACGTGATTTATGGTTTAAGGCTATGCAGTCCGAAATGGACTCCATGTATGAGAATAAAGTATGGACTTTAACTCAACACCTGAAGGGATAAAACCCATAGGGTGCAAATGGGTCTTCAAAAAGAAGACTGACATGGAAGGTAATATAGTTACCTATAAAGCTCGCTTAGTAGCAAAAGGTTATCGTCAAAAAGAAGGTATTGACTATGACGAAACTTTTTCTCCTGTAGCGATGCTTAAGTCTATAAGAATATTTTTAGCCATTGCAGCTTATTATGATTATGAGATTTGGCAAATGGATGTGAAGACAACTTTTCTTAATGGAAATCTTACCGAGGATATGTATATGACACAACCAGAAGGATTCACATCTGAAAATGGCGAAAAGGTATGCAAGCTTCAAAGATCCATTTATGGATTGAAGCAAGCCTTTAGGAGCTGGAACATACGATTCAATGAGACAATCAAAGAGTTTGGTTTCTCACAGAATGAAGATGAACCTTGTGTGTATAAAAGGGTCAGTGGGAGTGAAATTGTCTTCCTAGTTCTATATCTAGACGACATATTGATCATAGGAAATGACATTTCTCTTCTCCAATCTGTTAAAATATGGTTATCCAAGCATTTCTCCATGAAAGACCTTGGAGAAGCATCCTATATTCTGGGAATAAGGATCTATAGAGATATATCCAATAGGTTGCTAGGTCTTTCTCAGAGTACATACATAGATAAAGTATTGAAGAGGTTCAATATGGATCTCTTTAAGAAAGGGTTTATACCCATGGTGCATGGGAAACACCTTTCTAAGTCTATGTGTCCGCAGACACTAGAGGATAGAGAGAGCATGAATAGAATACCATATGCATCTGCAATTGGTTCTATCATGTATGCTATGTTATGTACACATCCAGATGTAGCATTTGCTTTGAGTGTCACAAGCAGATTCCAATCCAATTTTGGAGAGGAACACTGGGCAGCTGTCAAGAATATCCTTAAGTACTTGAGAAGAACTAAGGATATGTTCTTGGTATATGGAGAGGGCAGTTTGGAAGTAAATGGGTATACAGATGCCAGCTTCCAATCTGACAAAGATGATTGTAAATCACAATCTAGTTATGTGTTCATAATGGGAGGAGGAGCAGTTAGTTGGAAAAGTTCCAAACAAGAAACAACTGCTGATTCCACGACGAAAGCTTAGTACATTGCTGCTTCAGAAGCAGCCAAAGAAGCAGTCTGGATCAAAAAGTTCATAACCGAACTAGGAGTGGTGCCTAGCATTGTTGATCCGATTCCTTTATATTGTGACAACAATGGAGCCATTGCACAAGCAAAGGAACCTCGGTCTCATCAGTGATCCAAACATGTTCTCAGACGCTACCATCTTATAAGGGAAATAGTAGTTAGAAATGATGTGAAAATAGAAAGGATTCCCATAGATGACAATGTGGCAGATCCCCTCACTAAAGCACTTTCCCAGATAAAGCATGATCACCATATAAATAGCATGGGTTTGAGACATATGAGTGATTGGCTCTAGTGCAAGTGGGAGATTGTTAGAGAGTATGCCCTAGAGCCCATGTAATAGGGATGTTTTTCATATGTATGAAATTTATATTCTTAATAAAAGGCATCATTCATTTAT
The DNA here is from genome assembly GCA_037975025.1 of Excoecaria agallocha. Classification (NCBI taxonomy): domain Eukaryota; kingdom Viridiplantae; phylum Streptophyta; class Magnoliopsida; order Malpighiales; family Euphorbiaceae; genus Excoecaria; species Excoecaria agallocha. The sequence goes on from CM075817.1 coordinate 25,937,051, forward strand.
TAATGCTATGTTTGAATACATGAGTTTGCAAATCTTAAATTAATAAATGAAGTCCTAGATATTATAAACACAGTGCAAAGGCAATCATGAAGGTGTTCATGATGTGAGATGTCTATCGCATGCAAATGTGTTAATATCTAAATATCCCTAGTCATAGAATTAACAAGATAGGACATTGTTAATTCGGACAGACTAGCACATGTTATGCTTCTTGAATGGTTCAAGCAATGGTTCTCATAATTGTGATTATGGATGATAATCAAAGCTAACACGTGGATGCTTGTTAGAGGAACAAGTTCATTGGAGACCTACAAAGAGAATCCTCATATGGATATTAAATCTAAGTTAGTGAGGAATCTCTTCATAGCGGTTGTGCAAGTATCCTTAGACTTGAGATCACCAAAGTTATCTTAAGTAGCAAGTGGTATACTTTGACTCCATAACTGATTACTTCCAACTGGGAGTGAACATAGTTAGGAGATTGGGTATATCATGACCTACTTGAAGATAGTTGAGTGATTGACAAAGGATTCACCATCCCAGATTTAACAAGGGAAGTTATCTCGCACGATTCTATAATTGCCTTGTTCAGAGAATCTCTGGCCAGAGTAATATGCCGAGATGGATGGAGATCCATGAAGGGCATTTTAGGAACAATGGTTAAATAAATAGAACATACATAATTAGATTTATATGAGTTGACAGAAATCCATACTCAGAATCTAATTGAGATAAGAGTGGTGAAAGGAGTAATTGCACGGTAACTGTTTCTATGGAAGGGTACAGTCAAACCACATGACTTTCCTGACATTTGGGTAGTCATGATGCCTAGCTAGAGGCCAATCATGACTTGTATAATGATGTATCAAAATATCAATAGAGATTGATAAAATGATTTAAAGGAGTTTAAATCATGTGAGTTTTTGAATAGAACTGACAATTACATATTATACTGCCAACATGGACAGGAACCCAATAGGTCACACACATATAGAGAAAAGGGTAAAATGGTAAAATGACAAGGATAATAATATTTGATATTATTATAAAGGTAGAGAGGAGAATATGATAATAATTAATTAAAGAGTTTAATTAATTATGATTAAATAAAATTGTCCGCGGAACTTTTGAGAAATGTTCTGTAAATTAGACCTAAATGAAATAATGTATTTTATGATTAATTATTATTGTATTATAAGTTTAATAAGACTACTATAAGTGTTATAGGACTGATATAATAATTAATAGGACAATTGGAGAAATTATAAAGGGCTAAAGGAATGAAGAAGTTGGAGGAAACCCTCAAGAAGAGGGCTACACGCCAACTCCATACAGAAGGGCTTAGAGGGCTTTTTCTTGGACCAAATTAATTTATATATGTTAAATAAGTGTTATGGAACTCACATATTTAGTTTGGTTGGATTTGGAATCCATTTGGATATTTAAATCCAATTAGATGCACAAAGGGCATAGTTTGTGGATTTTGTGCATGGTCTTTTATGAAAAGATTTAATTTGGATTTAATTAAGCCCAAATGATTATAATTAATTCCAGAGGCCCAATTAATAATTCTCCAGCAATTTTAAAGAGCCCAATCTCATTAAGGAGTTGGAATTTTAACCTAACTATAAAAGGCCAACTAATGAGAATTAGGGTTAAGTGATTAAAACATAAGGAAAGTGTTTTCTCTTAATTCTCTCTCCCTTTTTTGCGCCACTTCCATTGCTAGCCTCTTGGATTTTGGCCAGCCCTAGTTGAACACCAATTTTTTGGTTCAATTTACCCCTCTCTAGTGTGGATTACTCATTGGAGGTGTTTGATTTCGGACACTGTGGTTTGCGACAACCCGGTGCGAAGTAAAATCAACTGTTCAACAAAAATCAAAGGTGATTTTTCTTATTCTCATATAGTTATATTGTGTATTCATGGCAAGATCAGATCTAATGGTTAAAAAAATTTTAAAATTCCGCTCATGTATGTGATGTATGTAACCGTTAAAATCCAACAGAATGACCCTGTTGCTTAAAGATGGATCTATATAAAAGCAATCATGCAAATCCATAAAAAGGTAAAAATTTATTTTTGTTACAATAGTGCTCTAATGACAAGATCCTTACATAGGTACCAAAATCCTCTTAAAAGGTGGTATGTTTACGAAGACCAGGAGTCCTCTTACAAGGCATTTTAATCTATCATCTTTCCTAATCTTGTATTCTAATAAGTTGGCATTGATCCGATGTCCTGACCAAGGGTTAATACATCAATTAGTTGATAGAAAATACCCAACTGACCAAGGATTAAAACATCAACAAGCTGATGGCAACCACCCTAATTGATCAAGAGTTAAAAAATCAACAAGCTGGTGATAATCACTCATTTGATCTAGGGTTAAAACATTGATAAGATGATGGTAATACTTGATCTAATGTTAACATATCGACAACCTAATGTTAATTGCTTGACCAAGAGTTAAAATGTCGACAAGCTTACTACAATCGACCAAGAGTTAACATGCCGTTAATGTAACACCGTAATACACTAACCAAGCATAAACATCAATCACCATCATAATCTAGCAAGATAAGGCATAGATAATAATAAACAACACAGGCCATAATAATTACATGCCACAATAACTTAAAACAAACTTATAATTAAAAGGCCTAACATAATGCCAAAGAAAATACATAATGAAATCCTTAAGCAACTGCACTCGGTCAGATTTCCTCTTCAAAGGCTGACTAGCCACCAGGTATCGATCCACTAGAGCCTAACTAGTACCTACATGGATAACAAACCCATGCTAAGCTATAAAACTTAGTGGTAAAACCAACTCCAAGGATAAACTCCAAAAAAATATCATAAAATCATTACACCCTTTAAATTTATGTGAACATATAAGTCTACAATATTAAATGATCTCACCCTTGCTATACCAAATAAATTTACAATCCTAAACATGAATATTATTCTTGCGATAATCTAGACCTTATAGTAATTGATAGTACAGCTTTCATCATAAGCATTTAATCACATTTATTATGTATGATATGCCTTCAATGTTCAATCAAAGCATAAGGGAGTATATATATCATGCATCAACTATACGAGTTATTTTAGGCATCAATACTTCACATATGTCATGCAATCTAAGTTATATAATACATAGCAGAGAACTACATTTCATTGAAATCATTCTAGCCAAAAAGAAATTTAAACCAAGCAATATAGTAGACCATTATCATTTTCATGTTATATAGGGGAAGCAAATGATATATATATATATATATATACATATATTTCTTCATTTCGAGTAAATTACTGAGTCTTTTAAACTTTTAATAGCTTGCCAAGTACTAGTTAAAAGGGTGGATAACGGGAACAATGGATACCGAAGGTATCAAATGATGGACCCAAAGGACCGAACTATGGTCCCTTAAAGGAAGAAAACACTAGACCCAAACGGGCCATCAATGGTTCCAGCAAGGAACAAACAATAGACCCAAAAGGGCCGAACGATGGTTCCATAAAGGAAAAAGACCGAAACGGGGTCAACTATGGCAGCTGCAAAATCCCTTTAGGCATGCCTATCTAATCCACGACTGAACTAAGACTCATAGGCTTTATCACTTTAAGAACATCATTCATTCATCATATTGTTTCTTAATTAATATAACATTTACAAGCTGTTTTCCATAATTGAACACATATTATTCATTTTCGTAGCAATACTTGCTTAAAGTATGGATATTTAATGATACATATTACCTGTTCATATACTTGCATAGCTATTAGATAACTTAGATCATACACTAGGATGCTTTAGCATAATGGTAACTGAGTATTATGCAATACTAGCTCAAAACAATGTTTTAAGAACCTAATGCAATACACATCATTGAACATAAAATCATGAAGTAACAACATGATTTGAATTTCAAGGTTGACTCTGGTAATACCTGGTGATAGTTCATGAAAATGAAACCATACATATATTCATATAAACCATGATCACATGTCTCCACACATAAAAACATATTCACTAAAGAAGAACGTACCCTAGTGGTTCTTCAAAACCATTTCCTTTGCTTCATTATATTTTATTTAATCTTCGTACATTTAGTTCATCCTATATATATTATATACGTACATTCTTCGTCTGACAAATAGTGAAAGTACTCACATTTGAGATTAACATATACCTATGTCATTCATAATGTCTTAAAAAGACTTCATAGTTCAATTTTTTCATTTAGAAATCATATGACTTATTAACCACCACTTTAATTAACTTAATCATCATGTACATTACTTATGGTCTATTTAATTCTCTCCAATTATATTTTATAATACGGGATTAATCATTCATGAAGAATTTGTAGCTTAGAGTATGAAGTAGACCCATTAAAAAAAACATGCAAGTGGTCGTGCCGAAGAAAAAGAGAAGGCATACACGACCACGCAAGGAGAATATAGACCAAACGCATGGCCAAGTAGAAGGAGAAGTAAGCCATTCACGTGGCCACGTAAGGGAAAGGTAGCCATTCACGTGGCCAGGCAAGGAAACCGAAGGCCAAACACACGGCCATGTAGAAGAAGAAATAAGACCTTCACGTGGCCAAGCAAGGAGAAAGGCCATGTAGTGTGTGGCCACGCAGGGAGATAAACAAGCCATCACACGGCCACCCAAGGAAACCAAAATGAAAATGCACGGCCATGAAGAGATAAAACAAGGAATAGGCACAACCATGCACTGAAGAAATAAGGACATCACGTGGCTATGCAAGGAGGCAAGGGTATGCATGGCCACGCAAGGAGAGGAGGAACAAGTCAAGTGGCCACATAAGGGACTTCGGCAGCCATCTTTGAAAACCAAGATTTTTCAGCGTAAAACTCAAATCCCAGATCTCATCTTAAGCACTTAGTTTTAATTCATTGTAAATTCATCTAAATCTCTACAATTTAACCCTTAACTTATAATAAGGAAACACATACAAGAACATAGGAAAATCATCAAGTAACTATCTATATAAAGTTTCCATACCTATATACCAGCTTCATCTTTTTCTTCCTTCTCCTATTCTTGATCTATCTGCTTCTCTCCTTTCTCCTTTTACACAGGAACAACAACATGATCTTGCAATCCCTCATGACCAAAATCATAAATAGAGAAAAGAAAAGGAAGAGGAGATTTTCAAGGGAAGATATTACCTTAAATCTTAACTCACAAACCCTAGATCCCCTTCTCCAACCCGTAACCAGCAGAGAGAGAGAGAGAGAGAGAGAGCTATCTCTCAAAATGCCGATCCGCCCCTCTCAAAACCCTTATTTTCCTTCTCCAAAAAGCTATTGAAATATCTCATTATGTGAATTTCAAAATTTACCCTCATTACACTTAACCCCATCAACTTATTTTTCTTAACCTCTAACACTCAAACTTCTTATTTGTTTCAACTATATCCCTCTTTATCTTAATTTTTAACCATACTCAATTTACATACATGCTGAAATCACCAAAATACCCCTAATGGGACTTAACCTTAACAATGCAAAATAATTCAATATTTGCCTTAATTAACCATAATTCTCGTCACTTTACTATAATCCAGTTAGGGCCATGATTGGGTCCTTACAATTCTCTCCTCTTTAATAGAATTTCATCCTCGAAATTCAAACACATCATCTTTATCTTTAATGCTATAAATTTTTAAACTCAATCTTATCTACAAACAATTATAACCATGACAAACTCATCTACCTATCATTAGTATTTGCCTCTGATTTTTAGATACTCCTATGCTCATTACATTTCCTATCAATTTTCCCCTTTTAGCTGTGCCAAATATACGATGCAATGCTTTTCATGTGATATGGGATGTTATGCAATGCGTTAATGACTTCATGTATGCAATAGAATACCAATGGGTATTCTCATAAACTGTACATGTCTTATCCCATCCTGATATAATGAAACATGCTCAATTACCCAAGCTAATTAGGAAAATCCTAACAATCATATATACATATAGAGCATATAGAGTATCCTATTAACCTCAACATCTTGCATGCTCAGCAATGCCAGAACTTAATTATCTTTTTATCATATAAACTTTTTCTTTAAACATCTTAATAAACAATCTAGATATACTTATAATCAACTAATGCTATACTTTAATCGTAGATCCTCAAGGATTTTATGCACTTCCAATATTAGGGAGTGAGAGATATCGATAATTTCATAGATGTCATCTCACAATTTTTTGAATTAACATCCTATTAGTACTCCAATATCCATCAATCGTAAGTTAATCACTCCTCGCAATCATCAAAATTTGTGTCTCAATGACAATAACATCTAGTATGGGTATTTGGTCTAGACCAATATCATATCTACCTCTAAGAACCATTCGTAATTTCATACTACCCAAAAAAGACTAAACCTGGGCTCTAATACCACTAATTGTAACACCCTAATCCACTAACCAAGCATAACCATCAATCACCATCATAATCTAGCAAGATAAGGCATAGATAATAATAAATAGCACAGGCCATAATAATTACATGCCATAATAACTTAAAAGGCCTAACATAATGCCAAAGAAAATACATAATGAAATCCTCAAGCAACTGCACTCAGTCAGATCTTCTCTTCAAAGGCTGACTAGCCACCAGCTATCGATCCACTAGAGCCTAACCAATACCTACATGGATAACAAACCCGTGCTAAGCTATAAAGCTTAGTGGGAAAACCAACTCCAAGGATAAACTCTAATAAAATATCATAAAATCATTACAACCTTTAAATTTATGTGAACATATAAGTCTACAATATTAAATGATCTCACCCTTGCTTTACCAAATGAATTTGCAATCCTAAACATGAATATTATTCTTGCAATAATCTAGACCTTATAGTAATTGATAGTACAACTTTCATTGTAAGCATTTAATCACATTTATTACGTATGATATGCCTTCAATGTTCAATCAAATCATAAGGGAGTATATATATCATGCATCATATATACGAGTTATTTTAGGCATCAATACTTCACATATGTCTTACAATCTTAGTTATATAATACAAAGCAGCGAACTACATTTCATTGAAATCATTCTAGCCAAAAAGAAATTTAAACCAAGCAATATAGTAGGCCATTATCATTTTCACATTATATAGGTGAAGCAAATGATATATATATATATATATACATATATTTCTTCATTTCGAGTAAATTGCTGAGTCTTTTAAACTTTTAATAGCTTGCCAAGTACTAGTTCAAAGGGTGGATAATGGGAACAATGGATATCGAAGGTATCAAACGATGGACCCAAAGGGCCAAACTATGGTTCCTTAAAGGAACAAAATACTAGACCCAAATGGGCCATCAATGGTTCCAGCAAAGAACAAATAACAGACCCAAAAGGGCCGAACGATGGTTCCATAAAGGAACAAGACCCAAACGGGGTCAACTATGGCAGCTGCAAAATCCCTATAGGCATACCTATCTAATCCACAACCGAACTAAGACCTACAGGATTTATCACTTTAAGAACATCTTTCATTCATCATATTCTTTCTTAATTAATATAACATTTACTTAAAGCCATTTTCCATAATTGAACACTTATTATTCATTTTCGTAGCAATACTGGCTTAAAGCCTAGATATTCAATGATACATATTGCCTGTTCATATACTTGCATAGCTACCAGATAACTTAGATCATGCACTAGGATGCTTTAGCATAATGGTAACTGAGTATTATGCAATACTAGCTCAAAACAATGTTTTAAGAACCTAATGCAATACACATCATTGAACATAAAATCATGAAGTAACAACATGATTTGAATTTCAAGGTTGACTCTGGTAATACCCTGTGATAGTTCATGAAAATGAAACCATACATATATTCATATAAACCATGATCACATGACTCCACACGTAAAAACATATTCACTGAAGAAGAACGTACCTGAGTGGTTCTTCAAAACCATTTCCTATGCTTCATTATACTTAATTTAATCTTCGTACATTTAGTTTATCCTATATATATTATATACATACATTCTATGTCTCACAAATAGTGAAAGTACTCACATTTGAGATTAACATCTACCTATGTCATTCATAATGTCTTAAAAAGACTTCACAGTTCAATTTTTTCATTTAGAAATCATATGACTTATTAACCACCACTTTAATTAACATAATCATCATGTACATTACTTATGGTCTATTTAATTCTCTCCAATTATATTTTATAATACGAGATTTATGATTCATGAAGAGTTTATAGCTTAGAGTTTGAAGTAGTCCCATTAAAAGAAAACATGCGAGTGGTCGTGCCCAAGAAAAAGAGAAGGCATACATGGCCACATAAGGAGAACAAAGACCAAATGCGTGGACAAGCAGAAGAAGAAATAAGCCATTCATGTGGCCACGTAAGGAGAAAGGCAGCCATTCAAATGGCCAGGCAAGGAAACCGAAGGCCAAACACACAGCCACGCATAAGAAGAAATAAGACCTTCATGTGGCCAAGCAAGTAGAAAAGCCATGTAGTGTGTGGCCACACAAGGAGATAAACAAGCCATCACATGGCCACGCAATGAAACCAAAATGAAAATGCATGGCCATGCAGAGATAAAAAAAAAAGAGGCACAACCACGCACTGAAGAAACAAGGGCATCACATGGCTATGCAAGGAAGCAGGGGTATGCGATGCCACGCAAGGAGAGGAGGAACAAGTCACGTGGCCATGTAAGGGACTTCGGTAGCCATCTTTAAAAACCAAGATTTTTTAGCGTAAAACTCAAATCCCAAATCTCATCTTAAGCACTTAGTTTTAATTCATTATAAATTCATCTAAATCGCTACAATTTAACCCTTAACTTATACTAAGGAAACACTTGCAAGAACATAGGAAAATCATCAAGTAACTATCTATATAAAGTTCCCGTACCTATATACCAGCTTAATCTTTTTCTTCCTTCTCATATTCTTGATCTATTTGCTTCTCTCCTTTCTCCTTATACACAATAACAACAACATGATCTTGCAATCCCTCATGGCCAAAATCATAAATAAAGAAAATAAAAGGAAGAGGAGATTTTCAAGGGAAGACATTACCTTAAATCTTAACTCACAAACCCTAGCTCCCCTTCTCCAACCCGTAACCAGCAGAGAGAGAGAGAGCTATCCCTCAAAATGCCGATCCTCCCCTCTCAAAACCCTTGCTTTCCTTCTCCAATAAGCTATTGAAATATCTCATTATGTGAATTTCCAAATTTACCCTCATTACACTTAATCCATCAACTTATTTTTCTTAACCTCTAACACTCAAACTTCTTATTTGTTTCAACTATATCCCTCTTTATCTTAATTTTTAACCATACTCAATTTACATACATGCTGAAATCATCAAAATACCCCTAATGGATCTTAACCTTAACAATGAAAAATAATTCAATATTTTCCTTAATTAACCATAATTCTCGTCACTTTACTATAATTCGGTTAGGGCCATGATTGGGTCCTTACAGATAAGCCATTGGTAATTACTCAACTAGAAATTCACTACCTCAAGTGGCATGTGTCTGCATTTTGGTATTTATTACCTTAGGTATGCATCCTTTATCATTTTACTTTGAACTTTGGCAAACCTAGACACTAGTGCATTAGCCTTCCTAAACTTAGGGGAAACTATAGGCACTAGTTCCTGGGTTAACCTCTATCAGGGTTACCTAATAGGGAAAATGATATTCTAAAGTAGCTAGTAAGCAGTAATGCCCTATCCTTCTTCTACACTTGGTTTTCAGAAAATGTTTTCTTACAAGTTTTATAGTTTGAGAGTAAAAAATGTTGCCTTAGGGGTATACAAGTGTTTTCTCTCTCTTAGATGGGTGGAAAGAGCACATTTAAGGGCTTTATGTAGACTTAAAAATTAGTCATAGCCTTGTCTCATGGGTCAAGATCAAGGCTTTAAGCCTATGACTCACTAATTTCCTATTCAAAATTAGTTTCAGGGTTTTTCAGGGGGCTTAACTCCTAGTCGCGGCCTTGACTCACCAGTCAAGGCTATGACTAGTTTTTTCATCTAAAATTGCAAATTTTCCTTGTGTAACAGGGAATTTATTTTTAGGAAAAAAAATCTTCTGTTTTATTAATCCTAATCCTGATGCATTTAAAGATAATGATGTTTCTTAAATGAATCCATAAAAAATCTTGAAAAAAGAGAAGAAAAAATCTAGAGAGAGAAATAGAGAGAAAAAAAGCTTTATTTTTATTTGTGTTTTTAAATACTGCATCCAAACTAGCCTTGTTAAACTAGCTCTACTAAAGGTAATGTAAGATGTAAACTTCTTGCTCACATGTTGATATAAAACTTTTGTTCTTGTAAATATTTATTTTGAGTTTTTGTATAGTTTGCAAGCCAAGTTTTTAGTTTTTTCTTTATATAATATATTCTATTCTTGTTATTTTTTATGTAAATATTTTTTTAAAATATTTTATGTGCGTAAAATTAAGTTTCATGCTTGAATCCTTCATTTATATGTAGGTTTGAGTGAGTTTGATGCTTGTTGGTTTTTAGTAGTTTTGTTAGTTGTTATTTATGTTGATTTTGAGGTGTTTAGAGGCCTTTTATGCATTTCAAGACCTTAAAATGCCATTTAAAAGAATTAGGAGTAGCTATAGCATCATTCTAGTAGCTTCCCAATAAGTTAGGAATGACTCACGATCTTGAGTAGTGAACGAGTCACGGTCTTAGGCCATGACTTGCTCTTAACTCATCGTGACTCGTCCATAAGGTGGCTAGTGACTCATCTCTTTGGCTTTCTTTATGGTTTTGCTCCCTAGTTTTATTTATTTCCTCATTTATATCCTTTTAGCATCCTCTCCTTTTCTAATTCTTTTGTTTATTGGTTTATTTATTCTATTTTTCCCTTTATTTAATACCCTTAGTGATTTTTAATATTTTGCTGATAGTTTCTTTTATAATTTAAATGTGCTTTTTATTTTACTTGGCTAATCCTTGTGTTTTTAATTTTTCTTGAAAAAATCATATAATAATCTTGTGTCAAAGAGATCTTGGAAATGAAAGATCGAAGTTAAGTCGATTTTAGATTAATTTTATCCTCACTAGTTTTAATATTCATTTTATTTTTTTTTATTTGGCTTATTTTATTATTTTGCCATAAATTAATTGTAATAGCCAGTAAAAAAGGGGATGGGGGTTTGCACGATAATTAGGAAAATTCAAATTAAATATTTTACACTTAATCAATTGATTTTTTCATGACTCAAACTAATATCATATTTTATTCCAAAAACCACACAAAATAATTTCATAAATATGTATAAGGGAACTAATGTTCCAAATTCAATAAATAGCCCTATTTATATATTTCCTTTTTTCCTTGTATTATTATTTTATGTCTTTTTTTTATTTATTATGAGTTATGTAATAAATTATATTTTTAAGTGATTAACTAAGACACGCTAAATGATTTTATACCAGTTTGAGTATGATTTTTTTATAATAAAAGGACCAACATCCCTATTTTCACCTATAAAATAATATGATTTATTTCTTTAAAGTAAATTTATTCTTTTACCATAAAATTAGTGAACACTATTCATTTTTCAAAGCTGCAAAGGATCAATTGTCCTATTTTTTTATCCAAAATAAACCCAAAATTATTTCTTTTATGGAACTATGCATGTGAGGACTAGTGTTTTCATTCAAATAAAGGCTCAATCAATTATTTGATTTATGCATGATTTATTATTTAATGGTTTTTTATGTATTTCTTTACTACTTTCTATATGCTTGTATTACACTATTTAATTCCTTACTATGAAATGTTTGAGAAGGAGATTGGGATGATTAACCTTAAATGGTCATTTATGTAAACATTAATCAAGTTGTAAATAAGAGTGAAATCTTAACTATCTCTGGTTTCAGCTTCATAAGGTAAGAACTTACTTTTCTAATATTTTATTGGGTGGTAACTCCATGATACCTGCCTTATGGTTCCCAGCAAATGCCCTCGTAGGTTAAATGCTAACAATGTAATAAGGGTACACCGAGATGTTATCCTATGCCTTTTAGAGACCAAGGCATCACGGATTGGGTTGAATCCCTATCCATTATGAAGTGATTGGCCTTTACAAGTTAAATAAACCTTGTCAGATCTCGAGCCCTAAAAGTGGGCTTTCAAGAGGGAACCTGATGCCTACGAGGTTTGGCATGCATCACACACTTGCATGCAATCATTTTGTTTGCTGTCCTTTATTTTCCCTCTTTTCATTTTCTTTTAACTTTAGAACTCCTCCGAAGCATTCTTTGATCAAGTAAGTCACTTATTCTCATTTTTTTCCTTTATATTGATTTAAATTTTATTTTTACTTCTTCATTGCATATTTTTATGTTGGATTGTCTCTCTTTCTACATGATAGTTTAGGGTTAACATTGCATGATTTTCTTCTATTTTCTCTTGCTTTTTGTAATTGGTTTGAAATTTTGAGTAATTGAATGGTTAATATTTGTGTTGATAGCTCATTGGGTATGAACATTTTGTTGATATTCATGAATATGGTTTTGCTCACTAATGTACATAAACTGTTCGACAAAATGCCGTAATGAGTTTTGACTTCCATTTTTTGCTTTTTTCCTTAAATTGTCTTGCCTCAAAAATGTTTATTTACCTTAATTGTCATTATTTTACCTTATCAATATGAATCCATTTGGTGCTTAATTGATGAATAAAATTTTTAAACCTAACATTGTAGATTGATTAAAATGTTTTATTCCTCTTTGGTGTTTTTAACTGTGCATTAACTATATTTAATAGGCATGAATGTTTTATGATCATTCTTTTTTATTTTCTCCCATACTTTTCCATTACCCCTTCAAATTATTAGCATCAATCATACATTTTCCACTTTAAACATTATTTTATTTTTGTGGTCAGAAAATTGGTGTTCATTTTATTGATTCAAGATAAGGTATCACTGTATGCCTATGTTGTTTTGTTGGAAAATGTTATGGTTAGACTTTCTTGCTTTGTATGTTGCTTCAGCACTATTTTTGGTATTTAAATGTTGTTATGCTTATTTTACAGTGCTTTTAAATGCTCACGAAATGAATTAGGTTCTAGTTCTTTCATAATTCAGATACTGAGTTACATTGATAAGAACTTGTATAAGATTTACAAATATTTTTGTAAAGTGGAATATGTCCAGCCAATCTACTTAAACAAAATAATTCTAAGAAGCATAGATGGAAACATGAAAGCTAAAGTTAAGAGAATTATCAATAACATCAGGTGGACATAATTGTTCAACAAATTTGAGAAAGTCTACCCTTATCTCACTAGAACTTTCTCACCACATTCCATTGCTATTTTGAGTCCAAAGATGATAATAATGAGGTATTCACCTTTCAACTGAAAAGAAAAAATACCACATCACATTCAAGGAATTCATAGAGTATTTAGGGTTTCAATTCGATGGTGCAAAGGAATTACCAAATGCTACTCCTCAATAGAATTAGGCTATTGTCAAGAATGACATAAAGCCAATGATGTATATGGGACAATAGGAAAAAGCTCATCACTTGAAGAACAATACCTGCTGCCACATCTTACACCGCTTCTTTGCCTTGTCATTCTATGGGCACATAGAGAGTGTAGGAAATGTTAACTCATTAGAGGTGTTACTCCTAAGATGTATGCTGGAGGGATTTGGTTAAATAGAGCATATTATTTATGTTAAGATATTAAAAACCTCCAAATAAAGCTAAAATTGTCAACAGGATCACTTTAGAAGGTATGATCATTATGATAGCTTAAGAGGTTAACCACCAATAATTGGGTAGATATAGGTGAGCTAAATGGATTTTTAAATGATACAAAATATAAAGATTTTAAAAGAGGAATAGGATACATCATTTAACAATCATTGGACAATGAGGGCTAATTACATTCACATGGTCCAGATTGGACACACCTTGTTGTCTATAGTTCTATAGGATGAAACTTTTAAGAGTGATGATAAGGAATAGCAGGAGCTAACCCTATAGTAGCACTTATTCCTCATCCAACCCCGTAGATGGTGGATTTTTTTAATGGGGTTCAGATGTGATTAGAGGTCCAGGAGGAGCAATTAATGGCAATACAGTGTAATATTGAAGCCCTCTATGTGGATCAAACAAACTTCTTTAAGCAGTTCTAGGAGCATTTCCCTCTACCACCACCACCTCAGTGATGCATCAACTATACTTTCTTATTGAGGATAGCAAGATTTTAAGAGAGCGGTGAAAGACATTTGTGCAGTTTGAGCCAATTGAAAAACTTAATTTAGGAAGTTTTCTTTAAAGAAAAATATGACTCTCACTATTTCTCATGACTTGTAGTAATTTATACTTTGTTTTTATTTTTATTTTAGTTGTTATTCTTATATGTTGTTCAATTGTTAGTACTCTATTTGCTTTAAATTATAATACCGTGTTTGTTTTATTTTGTTTTTTTCCCTTGTTAATTTGTCATTTTTATTAATTTGTCATTTTTATTAATTTATGTTCCCATTTTTTATTCTATTTCTGGTTATTTTGTTCTATGATTTAATTTGGTAATTGTTAGTTCCTTTAGTTTTTTTTATTTTTAATTATTTGTGTTAGTTGAGTAAGCTATAACTTGGTAGGTCACTTAGTCTACAATTAGTTTAGTTCACTCTAGTTTGTTTTCAAAATTTAAATGTTTTAAACTTTAATTCAAAATTTTATAACGCTCTGAAGTCCTAGTCAATTTAAAATTCAACTTGAGTCATACTATTAAGTTTCCAAATAATGTTCGCAAAGACCTATTTCATTGAGATAATGTAAAAAGCAGCGCATGTAGGTGATTGACCTAGGATTTTTAAGAGCACTATAACCTTCCTCATTACCTTTTAAAGTGACTAGATGACCAAGGCATGATTTTGGAAATGATCTAGGCAGCCCTTTATTATTAGTCATTGAAAATGACTTTTTCCTACCTTAAATTTCAATTGTTCTTTGCTTAATGCATACTTTAATTTTTATTTTTTCACTATATTGAACCAACCCTTCAACCTAAATTGTTTTTGTGAGGATCCAAATTAGGCCCTAGTAGAATCCAAGGACATAATTCTGATTATTAATGTTTAATCAAGCTTAATTAGAAGAATTATTATAAGTTTATATATTGAAGGATAAACTAGTTATTTATTTCTATGTGTAATTGAAATAATATTTTTATTTCAAGGATCAATTGGGATATAAGTGTAATTAGGTTGTAATTAATTATGTTATGAATTTTATAATGGTATAATTAAAAAAAATAGTTTGAGGGATTAATTAAAATAGGACATAAACTTAAAGGTTAATGTTAAAAATAATAAATGAGTGGGGTCAATTTTATAAGAGATAGCATATGATGGGGTAAAATTTAAAGTAAGAAGATAATTTATGGGTCAATGTTGAAAGAAGCTTTAAGTGGGGTTGATTTAAGAGAATTATAAAATGTTTGGGTCAATGTTAAACATGCAAGAAATTGAGAGGCAAAGGTGTAACATGCAAGAAATTGAGAGAAGTTAGTGGAACATGCAAAATCTTGAGGGACCAAGAAAGAAATTTACCTTTCCACTATATATATATATATATATTATATTTCACATGAAAAAGAAGATATAGGAGAGAGGGACGACATTTAGAGAGTGAGATTACAGAAATTCTTCTTTGCTCTCTCTCATGTGTTCATGGTTAATCTCTTAAAGAAACCAAAGAAGAAATTCTTGCATGTGATGATTAATCAAGAGAAATTGTGCATCAAATTAAGGTAATAAATTCAATTAAATGACATCTTCTTCTTCACCTTCTTCTTTTCATTTTGATGAAGTAATGGTAGAGTAAGGTGCTGGAATTTTAATTAAATGATGATGTTTCTGAAGGAGAAGAGGAGGGTAGAAAGAGTAAAGGAAAGGAAATTGTAAGGGGTTGAAGACAAAGGGATTTTCAGCCAAGGTATGGGAATTTAAGGCTATTCATATTGCATGTGAAAGTATTCGTTGGAATATGTTGTGATTTGTTTGACTTAGTGATAGAAATTTAGGGTTATTGTTTTATGGGTTTTATCGAAGTGAGTTGAAGAATAGAATTAGATGTGAGTGGCATTGCCGAGTCATGAGTCCTTTCACGAGCCATGAATTATTGTCCGACTCTTGAAGCCCTTCACGAGTCGTGCACCTTTTTCCTCTAGGTCACTTGTGAATGTTGGTTTCTCACTCGTGAATACCTTCACGAGTCGTGAATTATTGTCTAACTCATGAAGCCCTTCACGAGTCATGAAATGTAGCACTTTTTCTCCACTCGTGAGCCCCTTCACGAGTCATGAAGTTTAGTCTTTTTACTTCACTTATGAGTCTCTTCACGAGTAGAATATTTCTTCACGATTGATTGACCTATTTCGATTGTTTTGCTCATAAGTTGAGCTATAGAATAGAAAATTGAGTGATTCTTTTTGAGTTGGAAACTATACTTCCATACCTATATTTCATATGAAGAAATCTAAACATAAATCTGTCTCTAACTATATGGAATTTAGGGTTGAATCTGGACTAGTCCCCTAGACTGCTCACAAAAACAGAATTTACAATAATGGGCATAAATTTTTGTAGAGATGTTGAAACGCTACAAAATAAAATTATAGTAAAACTAGAGACATTAAAGTATAACTTTTATGAAGAAATGTTGATCTAAATCCCTCTCAATTTTATGTTATGAATTTTTCTAAGTGATATCCCACCCTGTTTTGGTTCTATGAACAGTCTATAGTATCTTTCAAATAACTCGAGCTATAGGTTAGATATTAAGATGAATTTTAATGATATGGAAACTAGATACATAGGGGGATAAGATTTTATGAGATCATTTTGCCTAAAAATGACATCTTTAATTTCAAATGTGGCTCACATTTCGAGTCCAGAATGCTTCCCTGTGCAGATTTTCTTTAACATACTTTATTTTATGGTTTTCAATTAGTTAAGCTAAATATGTATTTATGTGATTACAAAATGAATTGGATAGGGCATGTAATATGAATATTAAATACAAGATTATATGTATACATATACATTCACACGTGTACATAGGTAATGACTAGTGATGAATATATCTAACATATATTTGTGATTAAATTTGTACATAGTTGTTATGTGCAAGGTTAATGTATGTATGTACTCTTATGATGATATATGCTCAGTTATCATTAAGCAATGTCTAACATAGAAATACATGTAACTAAGGATGTAAATCAAGTTATGATTACATATGTATAGCTTAACTACATGTTGTTATGATAAATTCATAGTTATATGGAAGCACATTGAATTAAGTATGGCATGTAATATGATTGTTGATAAAGGTTTACATATATTTATATTTATACCTAAGTAAGGATTGTTGGTAATGATATATAAATATTCATATGTGATCAAACTTATGTACATGGTTGTTGTGTGCAATTATGCTTTCATGTACATATTTTTAATGATGGAGTAAATGTTTATTTGATGCATGCATCTATACTATGAAGTTAAGCAATGCTTAAATATGATAAATGGAGGTTTTTAATGTACGACTATCACATGATTACATGAATGTAATATATATATATATATAGGCATATATATGTAAACATCTAAATAATCATACACAATTTTTATTGATCTCTTGAAGTTACTATGAAACTTATAGTTTGAAATGTCAACTTTACTTGTAGAAAGAAGTAATGTGATTTGTAGATTATATGTGAACATATAAACATATAATATGATCTTGCATGATTGGGTTTAAATTTTGAAAGATGTTTTAGAGTAATGATTCAAAGAATATGTGTAAAGTGAAATGTATGAATATGTCTTTACTTAATTGAAATGACATGATTAAGCATATGTGTTGTCACATGTTAGCATACTGAAATACAGATCTACAGTGCTATAGACTCCATTATAGAAATTTTATTAAAGAATATAATGTCAATGTTATATGAGACTATGTATACAAGTGTATGCATTAGAGAAGGAGTGTCTTGTCATGTGATTATTATATGAGAAAATTGTATAAATTGTTTATGAATTGTGCATATATGTATATGCACTAGAGAAGATATATATTTTTACATGATTATGTATGGGTACAAATGGCATTATATAAGTATAGTCTTGACATACGAAATAGTTACATGATTGAATAGGATTACAAGAACAAAATAGTTATACCCAACAGTGAAATGTTTACAGGTTTACATAAAGTTACACATGAGCGCTTTTATGAGTACATTGTTTATAGTTATACAAGAGTATACATGTGCATATAAGAATATGAATGAATATAGAAAAGATAAAGTAAATAGATTTTATTGCCTGCGTTGAGTCTAGGAAGTGGATAGATAGGCATGCCTATAAGGGTACCTTGCAGCTGCGATAGTTTCAACCCCGTTTGGGTTGTAGTTAATGACATGGTCCCATTTGGATCATATTCAACCTTTTTTGGGTTATAATCAACCCCATTTGGGTAACTAAATAGACTTGTACCTTTGGGTGCTACCGTATAACCCATTATCCACCTCTTTAGAATAGTGCAGGCTTTATACCAAAGTTAAGAAATGTTTGATGTTTAACTTAAAGTTTTATGAAGCATGACAATTCATAAATTGATTTCATAATCTAATTTATAAGTGAAATTCTTTTTCATCACATATGGAAATACTGCGATATACACTTTGCATGATTATCGAATATAGAAATAGTATGTACAAAGTTATATAAATGAACTAGTGCATCACTAATATCTAGTTATGGACTATATTAGAGATAGTATGTTTTCTATAGTAATATGTCCCTTGCTTGAAGTAGATAAATGACTTGCAAGATTCGTCATTTATGAAAGCTATGAAAAATGTTTTGCTGAAATAAGTGTTTTCTATAGCAATGGAATATAAGAGTTATGTATAGGTATTCATGTTGGTGATTGCTTTTCAATTAATACATTGGGTTATATGCTTTTCAGTTAATATAAGAGTTATCTACTCGTTCTTGCTCTTTATTGAGAATTGATGTATAATGTCTTGTGCACACACATAAAATATTTACAGATTTACAAGTGATAAAGTTCACATGATAATGGTATTTGAGATGGAAGCGAGCTAGAAATTTTGGTACAATAAGTATTACAAATATATTTCTAGATTAATAAATGATAAACTTTCATAGTACTAATGCTCTAGCTTACTTTTGAATATGCATATGTCCTTGTTGATCATAAGCTTATATGTGAATATATATATATATATATTTTTTCCTAGTATATGTTAAAGTGTGTAGTAAGTGGAAGGAATGACTGGGTATAAATAGTGGTATATCAT
Organism: Excoecaria agallocha; assembly: GCA_037975025.1. Classification (NCBI taxonomy): domain Eukaryota; kingdom Viridiplantae; phylum Streptophyta; class Magnoliopsida; order Malpighiales; family Euphorbiaceae; genus Excoecaria; species Excoecaria agallocha. The sequence continues at coordinate 25,956,500 of CM075817.1, forward strand.
TCAATGAATGAATCGCAAGTCTAAAGGATAAATATGCTTATATGATTAAATGTTGTGTATATAAAGCATCAATGCCGAATTTACTATCATTAAGTCATTTGGTTATCATGTGTGGACTCTTGTCTGCATTTTGGTTTTTTTTTTTAAATTGGGCATAAGTTATACTTATAGTTCATAATGTATGCTTGTTGGTGACCACTGCGAGTGGTCGTTTGTCATATTTTGTGTTCCCCACTAAGCTTTATAGCTTAGCACAGATTTTTGTTTATTAGTGTAGGTTGTGAGAACAGGATTTTCTTCTAAGACTGATATCTATAGCAGGCTGGCCAACAGATGTCTTAGAAGATTGATAATAGAGTCTTCTTTTTGTCCTTATATTTTGTAGTATTGGATACTTTAATTATGTTGGAAATTTTGTAATTACTATAGATGCTTTACATATGTAATATTTGATGTTAATTAGATGCACCTATAAGTAAAGCTCCTAATAGTTAACTTTTAGATATCTGTTTAGTAGAATAACAGATGAAATGTTATGATAAGCATGCTTAATTAATTTTAAATAAAGTGTTATAGCTAAGTATAGGATAAGGGTGCTACAATTTTATGTCTATTAAATTTTAGTTAGCCACTTTATTTTAGGTTTTGGAGTTAAAATTGAGGGTTATTATGCTTAATTTTCCTATAGTGACTTTGTGTAAGGGTATAGTTGTTAAAAAATAGAATGGTGTTTCTTGATATGGAGCTCTTAGCAAATAAGAAATTTTTGTTGGAAAAGAACATGGCAAGGTTAGTAGTTCCCTCTCTTAAATATATTTTTTAAAGTATGTTGCAAAAAAGTTAGTTGATTGGTTGAAAGTATTCTTAATATTAAAAAAAATTCAAAAGTTAACTAGTTAACTATGCAAAAGTCTAAGTATGGGGTATTTGCTATAATTTTATTTTGTTGCCATGAGTTAAAAAGTATAAAGAATTAAGATAGAAAATTAGTTTGGAACTTATTTTGTTATGTATTTTATGGGAGTTTTAAGTTTCACTTGAGCATAGGGTAATTGGGAATGTTTGGTTAGGAAGAGTTAAATTGTAGGAATTAGGTGGTTATGTTAAAAATTAGGTTGTGGCTACTCTTATTTTTGTAAACCTGACCTTTCTTTAGCAACCATGTACCTTTGACAAGGAATTACAATGAAAATGTAAGACCCAGTGATCTAGCATTATGCTTTGTGTCATTCAGCGGAGATAACTCTTGTGGTTTTGGTACCAAAGGAGAGTCCTATGGTATTTTTGAGTTTCAAGGGCAAAACTGCAAGTATATTTACATACCTAATTCTATGATTGATTACTACAATGTGTTTGGAAATTTATTTCGAAGTTAAACTAATAGTTTTGGTCTTGCACACACACACTTTGATACTTTTAAGTATTTTCTTATTTGAGTCTTATTTGGCTAGGTTTCCATCAATTGCTATTGTTAAATGTTAATCTTAGTCTTGAATTGCATGATTGTAGGTTAGAGTTTGATAATTTTAGAAATGTGATTCTGTTCAAGTTTTCTCAAGGGAAAGAAAAATCTTAGTATGGGGTATTTGATAACTCCAATTTGTACCTTTTATTTTTATGTGTTTTAAGTTTGTTTTTGAGTTTAATTAGTTTTTATTTTATGTATTTTGTGTTTAAATTTTTTGTACATTGAAATTTGAATTATGAAGTTGATTTTTGCTGATTTTTATGTTTTGGTCATCAGGCCAACTGAGATAAAGGTTGACTCAGCCGGGTTGGAATAAAATGCTACATTTTAAAGATTGAAGATGAATCTGGTTTTAGATGAAGCGTAACTCAGCCGAGTTGTTAGCGGAATGCTAAATGCAGTGTAGAAGCACATAACCCAGTTGGGATGGATTGTAACTTAGACAAGTTGAATTGGAATTTTTGACAACTTTAGGAAGCTTTTTATTAGCAATTGGGAGTTTTAATGGTGGCTGGACTTTACCAATTTAGGGTTTTTAGTTAGTTTTCAATTATTCATTTAGTGATTATTCTACTTTTGTAAGTTTTAACTTAGATTTTATTCAAGCAAGGTTTCGAAATCTTCGATATCTATACTTAAGGTTAATTTTTGAGTTTTTTTTCTTCTAGTTCAAGAGCTGGAGATTGAAGAAGTTAGACTTTATTCATTAGTATAGTATATATTTTTGTATTTATTTATTCGATCTTCATAATGAACAATGAGTATTTTATTATTTTGTTGAGGGATTCTTGAATTCTCTTGTACTTGCTGTTATTACTCTTTAATTGAGTTTAATTCAATACAAATTCAATTATTTCATTAATCTTATACTTATCTGTATTACTAATTATGTTTAGATTTATTTTTGATGTATCAAATAGATGGTTAAACTTGAATCTGAATGTTGATCATTAATATACATGTCTTCTTCTAATATTATTGTATTCAATAATTTCTTATGTTCTGAAATTAAGATAGGTTATTAAGATCACAAGTACTATTTGGTTTAAGAAATCTAAATTTTGAATATATTAAAATTGTGTGTTCCGAAAGGAGATTCAATCAAAGTCTAGGAATTAAAATCAGGATTGATGCTAGTTATTAGACTATTTCTAATCAGGTAGTTTAATTACATAGAATGGTGTTATGAGTAAGGGGCCTAAATCTAGTTGGGTTTTTACATAAGGAGTTCATATAATCTTCGAGTAGAATCGATTTCAGTAGGAAGAAAGCTTGGTAGTTCCCTTAGCAAAAGATTTCGATAATTGATTTTAATAATTAAATCTATTAATCTTTATTTTAATTAATTTTAGACTTTAATTTCTATTATTACATTATTTGGTTATTTAATTAATTTAGTTTAATAAAAAAATCACAATCAAACTTGGGAATTCTTTAGCATAATTTCTTCTTTCAAAATCTAGCTTTCTTAATCCCTTGGGTACAATATTTGAGGATTTTAAATTTACTTCTCTCTATTATTAGCCAATTTAGTACACTTGCTAGACACCGATCATGATCTTTTTCTTTTCTTTTTTTACTAGTTAATTGCATAATTTTTTCCAGCAAATTTGCCTTTTTCTTCCTTTTATTACTTTTATCAACATTTTTATTTATTTTTTCCTTCTTTTGTATAGCTTGAGATCTGATAATGCTTTAGCTTTTCCACCCATGCTCTTTTTATCAGAAGCATGTATCATTAAATAAAAATTAAATATACTTTTTTTGTACCTAAAAATCAAGCTAGTAAAAATTGGTTTATTTTTTTACACCTAATAATCAAGAATTAGCACAAAACTAGTATGTCATCCTTTGGCTATGATCAAACATGTCCTCCACGAAACAAAATTACAAACTACACATGTCAAAATTGAAAATTGAAAATGCTAACAAACTAATAAAAGCTAAAGTTATGATAAGCTCTAATTAGGTTACTAAAATATTGATTAACCTCAAATAAACTAACACATAAATAAATATGAAGCTTGTAACAAATATAAAAATTAAGAGGGAAACAAGGACAACAATTAAATTGGAATTCAAAAACCTATTTTTAAGAAAGTAAGAAAATTAAAACTTTTCTTCACCTACTAATATTCATAGAGCAGAGTATCCGACACAAATGTACTAATAAATAAGCAATAGAGAAAAAGATTTACCTACATAAAACATATAGCAAAAATGAGCTCACATGTTCAAAAAGAAAATCTAGAAAATAAGTTGAGGTAAGACATTAGCATAAACATTAAAAGAACAAGTGTATTACAATCATTCAATTCCATATATCAATCTACTCTATATGCCTTCCTATACAAGTCAAGTCATACATATTTATATATTTGTCTACATATTTATAATTTGATAGAAAAACATATCTTACAACTTATATGCCATAATTTACCATAATACATCTATTAACAACACCTTTAAAAGTCGTCATCATCCTTTCCCGGCCATCACTTTAAGCAAGTCCTCGATCCTATACCTACGTGGTGGAAAGGAAACCCATATGCTAAGTTTATATTTTGAAAATTATGATAAATAACCAAATAACTATTTTTAGAAAAAGTAGATTAAATCTTTATTTGATAAAGAAAGAACATAGAGCATAATTTGGTTGTTATGGTCTACATATTTGCTATTTACATTTAATGGAAATTCTTTTATATTAATGTATGTGCCACTCTTGAATTTTTAGAATGTATATACCATACTATTTTACATGGTCTTAATTCAATTACATCCACCAAACCTTATTTACTATCATCTAGTATTCATTTACTTATCGTGTCTTATATTGAAGTAATATTATTCTTATATATATGTATTTATCAATTATGCATCATACTTTTTTTATTTTTATAGGCTAATCATTAACAGTTATAGTTGGAGTTTACATGCATATAGCTCTATGTCAAGCTTTATTCATATAATTATCTTTGACATTTGTGACATGTTAAGTGTTTGTTTAACAACTAGTTTTCAAAATTAAATGTAAAAATGATTTTGGCATGTTTGTAAGTGATTTTCAAAGATTAATAACATGTCTAGACATATTTTAAAATTTATTTTAATTCTAGTCCATGACAATTTAATTGATTAATTTTAAAATCACTTAAAACTATGGCTAGTTTGTGTTTGTTACATGTTTAATCAACATTGTTTCTTTTGTTTTGATTAAAATGGTAAAGACACATTTAGATCAGATCGGTATAGAACATTAACTCAATATTTATGAACTTATTTAAATTATTAAATGACTCATAAAATTATTTTAAGTGTTTGTGCATTTTTGTGGCATTATATGAGCATTAAACAACTAGTTTAGTTGTTGTTTGTTTGTTTTAATATGAATGCCATGTATGATATATATGTTCTTCATGATTTAATGTTTTAATTCATGTTGGTACATATATATATATGTATTTTTAATGTTTATGGGCTGTATGACATAAAATTACAAATGGCAAAATTGGAAATTATACTAGAGTTGATTTATGGCACAAATCTAACAAGTTATTGTTTTGGGCTTTTAAGAGAACTTATTCAAAAGGAGGATTTAGTCCATTGGACTTCAGCCCATACCCATTATGGGGTCTTCTCTTAAAAGTTCAAGTACATAATTTTCATTAATGGGCTTGGCTAAATTAATTAAATGGAGATAAGGTAACCGAAAATCCAAGGATAAATTCAATAGGAATTTCAGCAACCATATCCCTAAATTAATTGATTTATTTTGATTAAATGTCTTATATTTATTTTGAATTAATTTGAATTTAAAATTTAAACGAGTTTGAGTTAATGTATATCACTTAATTAGGAAGTGATGAAGGCTGAATTTACTAGCTAAAAGATAGTAAAATTTGGATTTAACACTTACCTAAATTAGTGAGATATATAAATAAACTAAAACATAAAAACCCTAGGCGTGAATTTGATCTCTCTCACACTCTTGGCCGAATTTCACAAAGGGAAAGGATTCTTCCTTGTTCTCTTGTGTTCTTGGGCAGAAATAGCAACCAAAAGGAAGTACAAGATTAGATCTTGTAGCTTCAATCCATTACCATTGCCTATTATTTGCACATAGAGTTAGCACTCTCAATTTTAAGCCTTCCTTGCAATTATGTGTGTGAACATAGAGAGGAGTGGCATAGAGGCTGTTCCCTTGGCATTGGTGGTGAAGATCTAAGGTGAATAAATCCTTCTTAGTTGATGGTCATCATCAAAATCAAATCTTGAAGTGCATCTAAAGTTGTAAGTTTTTAAAACCCTAAAATTGCATGTTTTCGATTCTTATTTATGGATTGTGCGGTATGTATGATCGATTTTATTATTTTTTCATTGCGTGATTATCATGTACATACCATGTCATATTCCATCAATTTAAACACTTATTAGTTTAATACGAATTGGTTCAGACATAAAATATTCATTCCAAGCTTCCAATATATCCCAACAGGGAATCAAAACTATGTATTTTTACTTTTTTAATCTTTTATTTATCATCGTAGCCTAAGTAATAACCTTCAATAACACATATCATAAATTTACTAATGTCTAAACAAAATCCTACTTCCAATTTATCTTACTTATGTTTTTCAACCACTTATCTAACAACTAATTTTAATTAATTTATCTATGTCTTAATTCTTCTTATTACATTTGTTGTACAACATTTATTTTTATATGTTCATTATATTTTCCTTTATCCTTGGCTAGGTTCATTAAGGTTCAATACTCTTACTTATTTTAGCATGTATGATTAAAGTCCATTTAATTTAGAATATTATCAGAAAGCATATCCCTAGTTTTATTTATAATTTGATTCATTCCTTATCATTTTCTATCATTATCTACTAACCTTAACTATGAGCTCATAATATACCTATGTGTTATGATACAAAGTGAAGTTGCATGCATTAGCTCAATTATTCATTCACTTAACTTAGTATATTATCACATTGATAATGTGCTGAATAACATCATACTAAAACTCTATGTTAGAATCTAGAATCTCTATTTTTTTATTTTTCACTCTACATTTATTTATAGCCTTATAATGAATCATATGTCAAAATCACATATTCATCAATTCATATTTAGATCATATATCATGCTTATTAGAAAAAAGGTAAACACTAAGCTGAAATTCATATCAAACATTATAATAAATCATTAGATAAGAAAACAAAAGAAATAGGCTAGAATAAAATAGAATAGTAAAAGGCCTTATGTAAATTTTCTTGCTATTTCCTGGAGTTATGGATACTGGGTACGAAAGATACCCATATATGATATCAATAAAAGATACCTCAAAAGATCAATAAAGAAGGCATAAGCCTCAACCATCTAGAATATATAAATGGTATCAAATTACCAATCAGAGTATATATATATCAAAATTAATAAAAGAACATAAGTTTCAATAATGGAAGAAACTATAGTTTTACAAAAACAACTATAAAACCCTTTTAGGTATGCTTATTTACCCACATCTAGGACTTTAACATAAATAAACCATGGTGCAGATAATGGGAGATGGAAGATACTATAGATATTAGGTTTTAAGACAACTTCTGATCAGGGTTACCCAATGAGAAAAATATTTCTTATTTCAAAATAATTTTTTTGGGCTTCGCCAATTTATTTATTTGAGAAAAGGTAAAATGAGAAAAAATTGTTTTGGGAATTTATTCCATTTTGAGTGTTTAGCCTTATATCAGCCTACAAACTTCTTGATTTAATAATTTTAAAGCAATAAGAATCTTAAGACATATAATTACAACTTTTATAAGAAATCTAAACTTAGTTCAGTCCTTAAGATCCTCAAATTTAGGCTTGAACTTAGATGATATGAATCTATCCTTCACCTGGACTATTATCTAGTAATTTGGGTATAATTCCTACCCCAGATCTCTTTTTGAGATGAATACAATTTTGATAGAAACTAGACTCATTTTGGAACAACTTTAATAAAGAGAATATGATCTAATTCTAAGCCTATTAGTCCAAAAAAAATTTAAAGTCAAAATATCAATTATGTCCCTGAAAGTTTTCTAGGAGTAGTTGCCAGTTTTGGATATAAATCCCAATCTACAAATCCAAATTGAGTAATTTTTGATTCATGGGAAAGCTAAGATATAAGAAAAAAATGTCAAGAAGACATCTTATCCAAAAAAAGCAACTTCTAGCCTAAACATTGAGAAACATTTTTGATTAGGGGTTAGTTAGTTGTGAAGAGAGCTAACTTGCCCATGACTCAGTAAGTTGCACCACAAGTAACTTGCCCGTAGTTCACTGAGTTATGAGGTGGCAATCAACCAATTTTCTTCCCTTTTCACCTAAGAGTGTATAATAACTTTGGGATATTATCTCCCGATTCTTATCCTATGTTTTAGGTGATAACTTTGCCTATATAAACTCAATTTTTAATATTGTTTAAAAAATTATGTTGACTCAACTGGTAGAAAAAATTAACTCGTAAACTAGTAGGAAAACTAGTTTGATTCAACTTAAAACTCAAAATAGACAAAAAAATTGCTTTGGAAAAAAATTAGGTTTGATCGAGAATCATTAAACCGACTTTGACTCTGGTTCAATTAAAAAACCATACATTTTATGTTTGTTAAATTAAAAAAATCCATAAATGCAAAATCCTTAATTTTGTCCATTGTGAAACCAATTCCACAACACCTAAGGGCACAACTACAACCTTAATCTCATTCTCCATCAATAACGAATGTCATTTCCTTCCAATCAGCTTTTTCGATGAACATTGATCATTTTTCGATCAACAACTTTGATCAACCAGGTACTATTTATTTGCTTATGATTTTAATTGTATTTTAATTGGCAATATTCCAATAGACCTAAGATGTATTGTTGTATTTTGATTTTGCTCGTGTGAGTAAGAAGAGAATATAAGGCGAACCTCTTATTCCATTAGGATTGTGAAAATAACATTAATAAGATTTGTTTTGTACAAATAAATCATCATTACATAAATGGAGAAAAATTTAAAGACTTGATAATGAAGAATAGCCAAGCTACAACTTTTTGCATTTGTGGAGAATGAAATTCATTAGTGATAAGAAATTCACATTTTATAATAATTTAAAGAATTATTGATTAGGTCATGAAAGAGCTACTATTGTTTGTCACTTTTGCATTTATGGAGAATTAGTGATGTACTTTTTTTCTTAGTCTTCTTTAGGCATATATATCTTGTGTATATAATTACATTCAAGACAAGTTTTTGATAAAGATCAAATTAATGGTAATTAAGATCATAAACTAACAGCAACTATATATGGAAGCTTTTCCATTCAAGAATATGGTTGTGCTAATAAAATCATTACTTGAAAATTCAAAGTCCATTTATAACCCATATAGCATAGCATATAATCAAATGTCTAAAAATCTAAAGAACATATTTGACTATGAGAGAATAATTAATATGTCATTGTTGTTAATTATGAATTATATGTCATTGATCACATATATTTATTTTGGAATTATATGTCATTGTCGTTAAATTTTATACATTATAATGATATTTTTTATTCTTAATGTACTAGGAAATTATGGTGGAAACACATTCTACAACACTAATATTTGAAACACGATCCATAACTCCTTCCTCACCTCGTTTAGTTAGGCAAAAAAAGGTTGTGGCATGGAAATATGTTTTCGAGGCAACAAATACAAATAGTAAAAAGATAATAATATATGGATTTAATCAAAAACAATTTTATGGTAGAGGCATTCATAGAATGAAATAATACCTTGCTGAAGAAAAAGGGAACATTGATGTGTGCAAAAAGGTTAGTGTGAAAGTTTGATTTTAAATTAAAATCACTTTAGATGTTAATTTGAAAAAGGCTAAGGAAAAGAAAGGGCTAATGGAAAAGGATAGTGTAGAAGTTTTTTCTTCTACTAAGGAGATTTGAAAGTGAAAGAGGATGCCGCTAATTGGCATTGAATCATATTTCAAAAAAGGTGTGAGTGATTTATCTCAACTTACCATAAAAGCATGTATGTAAAGTAATGATAAGACTAACTTCGCAATTTCTTTGTGGTTTTACGATGCATGTGTTCCATTTAATGCTGTGAACTCTCTTTATATTCAATATGCTATTAAAATAAATAGTTAGCATAGGTCATGGATATAAATATCCTTTTTATCATGCTTTGAGAGTGAATTTATTAAAAGATGCTAAATTTCATAACAAGTTGATAATTGATGATATTAGAAATAATTAGGTTGATACCAGTTGCATAATAATGGAAGATGGATGGACAGATAATAGGCAAAGGTCTTTAATTAATTTTTTAGCTTATTGTCCAAAAGGGATTTCATTTGTTAAATCAGTTGATGCTTCTGATATTTGTACAAATGCTGAAAATTTATGTAATCTATTTTCTAAAATTAATGAGTGGGTTGGCCCTCACGATATGGTTTAGATGGTAATAGATAATAAAGCCAGTTATAAGGCTGTAGGCTTTAAGCTCATGGAAAAATATCCTTTTATTTTCTAGTCACCATGTGCAACTTATTTTAATAACTTATTATTGAAAGGTATTAGACAAATACATAGTTAAAAGTTTAACCTCTCTTGCTTCGAAAGGGATTATTTTTGTATATGACAATAAGGTTACCATGAAATTGTTGAGAAAAAGAGAGGGCTGGTGAGAAATTATTCATCCTGCTGTAACTCATTTTGTAACAAACTTTATTGCTTTGCAGAGTTTGCATGAATATAAGGATTATGACACCTTTCATCCATTCGTAATTTTGTATGTCATGAAATATCATTCATGATTTCAAATGGTTACTTAACTTGATTATCCTTTTTATATTATTGGTTATTAGCTTAATTTAACATTTTATTCCTAAATTCATTTTAGTGTCACAAAGTTACTATTCATTTGGTAAAAATTCTGGTAGCATAATTTCTTATAAATCATTCTATCCAAATATGTGAATTTGCAAAATAACACTCCTAAAAGGCGACCTCCACGTCCAATACTCCAATGGCAATCACAAAACTTCTAATACTAGCCACAAACAATCATTACAACACAGTCACATAAACATCATCTATATGTATATCATAACATATGTTCACTACTAATTAGCACCCGTTATACAACATAATATATTACATGCAAATTATCAAAAGCCTAATAAATAATACATCTAGTCTCCAAATCCACTAAAGGGTTACATGTACATGTCACTTCACTTATCTTTGGTAGAGTCTTCAATTACTTGTCCCTACCCACAGTCAAATAAACCATGTACTAAGCAACTATATTGCCTAGTGGTGGATATAACTGATGGAATATGAAATGATATGTTCATGGTAATCGTACAGCAGAAAAACAATAAAACAATCATACATGCCATACAATTCCATGACAAGAATCGAAACATGAAATTTTAGGGTTTTTAAAACTTACAACTTTTGATGCCTTTTAAATCTTGAATTTGGTGATGAACAACAACTAAGATAACTTTAGCCGCCTTAGATCTTGATCACCAATGCCAAGGAACAGCCTTTTATGCCACTCCCTCTATTCTCACACACACAATTGCACCAACGACTTAAAATCGAGATTGCTAGCTCTCTTTTACGGTATTGTGTAATGGCTATGGTTTGAAGCTACAAAATTTGATTTTGTACATCTCTTACGTTGCTATTACTACCCAAGAACACAAGAGAATGAGGAACAATCCTTTCTCCTTGTGAAAATCGGCCAAAAGAATTTTTAGAGAGAGAGAAGAATTTATGCCAAAATCTAGATATTCTCCGAGGGTTTTATTTCTTTTCATATATATATCCTTATCTTTTGGCAAGTGTTTGATATGAATTTTATCATCTCAAGATAATTAATTCAACTTCAATCACTTACTAAAAATAAGTAATATATATTGATTTAAACTCATTTGAATTTAAAATTCAAATTTGAATAAAACACAAGACATTTAATTAAATAAAATCACTTAATATAAATAAGAAGCATGTGCCGAAATTCCTTGGTTTTTATCTTGAAATTTCAGCCACTTCACTTTATATTTAAATGCTTTAATTAATTTAAATTCTTTTAGGCTTTAATACTCAATTAACTTAATTAATACAAGATAATTAATTAATTGAAATTAAACCATATGGGCTGAATTTCTCTCTCTCATGGGCCAAGGTCCAATAGCATTTATAATGCCCATTACATACATTAATTTGACTTTAATTAAAAGCCCAAATTAATGCCCAATACTTTATTTAAATATTTTAAGCCCAATGCTTTGTGTGCGATCCTATAGGTCCATTTAATGTTGGCAATGAATTATTGAATTAATTCAAAGGCTATATATATTCTCTAGCAAGATATTATAGCATTCCAAATTAAATGAAAATGCATATGGCATTTAGTGACCTAATGCAATTTTGCATAGTCCCTTACCCATAAATATCAGAATTAATATAAGGCATGCAACTAGTCATCCTTATATATATTAATTCCTTTCTTGATATTCCAGTGACACTGAACTCTCAGATAAATAATGATTACTCATTATTTCATCTCGGTATGGCCATACACTTCTCAGTTCACTGATCAAGTGGCCGATGATATTTTCTCTCTTATAGAGAGGGGTAATCCCTTCACTTCTCTCATGCTCTCTAACATGAATCAATGCATACCCAAGCATACCCGTACTTGTCACTCTGTTACGAGCACGTTAGGTGTATGTCAAAGCACACAGTAATTCATAAAGAGTTTCATAGAGATTTTAGGTCTATAAACTCCGATACAAAACTTGCATATAAGAAACACTTATGACTTGTACCATGTAGTGAACACTTTGAAGTTAGGTTGAGAAAAGCTTGCTTAGGTTAGTTGAATGACTGGAGAGTAGTTAGTACTTGATTGTTTGTCTTTTTCGATTTGGTTTAAGTAGATATCTACTAGTAGATCTCAAAAAATAATGTACACTTTAGACTTATTTTAAAAAATGAAAAAACCAATGCATGAAGGTGATCGAATAGGAATTTAAAGTGTTATAACCTTCCTCATTACCTTTTAAAGCATTCATAGCAATGCGAATTTAGATCTTTAAATGATTTAGGAAAGTTTTCATTGTAACCTCTAAAAGCCTTTTCACCTACCCGGCATAAAAATTGTTCCTCTTGTATAACCTCATTGAGCCTATTGAGGTATGCTAATTGCATACCAAATTTTTTTCTTTTTCGTATTCATTTTATTGTCCTAGCCCTAGAGGCCTTTTGTTAGAGAGTATGCCCTAGAGCCCATGTAAAAGGGATGAATTTCATATGTATGAATTTATATTCTTAATAAAAGTCATTATTCATTTATTAATGCTATGTTTAAATACATGAGTTTGTAAATCTTAAATTAATAAATGAAGTCCTTGATATTATAAACACAGTGCAAAGACAATCATGAAAGTGGTCATGATATGAGGTGTCTATTGCATGCAAATGTGTTAAAATCTAAATATCCCTAGTCATAAAATTGACAAGATAGGACATTGTTAATTCGGACAGACTAGCACATATTATACTTCTTAAATGGTTCAAGTAGTGGTTCTCATAACTGTGAATATGGAAGATAATCAAAGGTAACATGTGGATGCTTGTTAGAAGAACAAGTTCATTGGAGACCTGCATAGAGAATCCTCACATGGATATTAAATCTATGTCAGTAAGGAATCTCTTTATAGCGGTTGTGCAAGTATCCTTAGACTTGAGATCACCAAAGTTATCTTAAGTAGCAAGTGGTATATTTTGACTCCATACCTGATTACTTCCAACTGGGAGTGAACATAGTTAGGAGATGGGGTATATCATGACCTACTTGAAGATAGTTGAGTGATTGATAAAGGATTCACCATCCCAGATTTAATAAGGGAAGTTATCTCGCATGATTCTATAATTGCCTTGTTCAGAGAATCTTTGGCCAGAGTAATATGCCAAGATGGATAGAGATCCATGGAGGGTATTTTGGGAACAATGGTTAAATTAATAGAACATACATAATTAGATTTATATGAGTTGACGGAAATCCATACTCAAAATTTAATTGAGATAAGAGTGGTGAAAGGAGTAATTGCACGGTAACTGTTTCTATGGAAGGGTATAGTCAAACCACTTGACTTTTCTGACATTTAGGTAGTCATGATGCCTAGCTAGAGGCCAATCATTACTTGTATAATAATTTATCAAGAATATCAATGGGGATTGATAAAATAATTTAAAGGAGTTTAAATAATGTGAGTTTTGAATAGAACTCACAATTACATATTATACTGCTAATATGGAAAGGAACCTAATAGGTCACACACATATAGAGAAAAAGGATAAAATGGTAAAATGACAAGGATAATAATATTTGATATTATTATAGGGATAGAGAAGTGAATAAGATAATAATTAAAGAGTTTAATTAATTATGATCAAGTAAAATTATTCGCAAAACTTTTGAGAAATGTTCTGTAAAATTGGACCTAATTAAAATAATGTATTTCATAATTAATTATTATTGTACTACAAGTGTTATATGGCTGATATAATAATTAATAGATCCATTGGAGGAATTATAGAGGCCTAGAGAAATGAAGTTGGCGCATAAACCCTCAAGAAGAAGGGCCACACGCCAACTCCAAACAGAAGGCCTTAGAGTCATATTTCTTGGACCAAAATAAATTAAATATATTACATAAGTGTTATGGAGCCTACATATTTAATTTTGTTGGATTTGGAATTCATTTGGGTAATTAAATTCAAGTATATGTACAGAGGGCCTAGTTTGTGGGTTTTGTGCATAGTCTTTTGTGAAAGGGCTTAAATTAGATTTAATTGAGCCCAAATAATTATAAATAATTCTAGAAGCCCAATTAATAATTCTCCAACAATTTTAAAGAGCCCAATCCCATTATGAAGTTGGATTTTTAACCTAACTATAAAAATCCAAGTGATGGGGAATTAGAGTTAAGAGTGTGTGAACACTTAAGCAAAGTTTTTTCTCTTTTTCTCTCTACCCTAGCCACCATTCCCAAATCTAGCTTCTAGGGTTTTCAGCCAACCCTTTTTTTTGCCAATTGTTGGTTCATTTTATCATTTTCTAGTGTGGATTACTCATTAGAGGTGTTCGATTTTGGACACTGTGGTTTGCGACAACCCGGTGCGAAGAAAAATCAACTGTACAACAAAAATCAAAGGTGATATTTTTTATTCTCTTTAATATGTATATTGTAAATTCATGGCAAGATCAGATATATTGGTTAAAAATTTTAAATTCCGCTTATGTATGAGATGCATGTAACCAATAATTCCTAACATTTTTGCTATTATTAATTTTGGATCATGCATAAAGAAAACAAAGAAATGAAATAAAAACCTAATACTAAGATAAATAGGAATTTACCTTAAATTTTGGCTCTGATACCAAATAATATGGAACCCTAAGGCAAAAAAACCCGAAACCCCTTGAACATAAATTTTAATGGCAAAGACAAATTAGATAAACACCCTCGCTATTGGACCCCTAAATAACAAATGATTGGAAACATAAATAATTGGGATAATAAGAATAGAAAAACTCCACAATCAAAATAATTGATAAGTTAATCTAATTCTTAATGCAATTGAGAAGAAAGAACAAAGCTTTCTTGCAAAGAAATCTTTCAACTCGTTTTCATTCATCAATCTCACTTTTACATGGCTAAAAGAGATTATTTATGCTCTTAACTAGTCCTAAACCCTAAAGGAATGGGTGTACATAAGCCAAATAGGTTTAAAAGACCAAATCCTATCTAAAATTGGCTAAAATAACTGCTTAAAACCTAGCTAAAGTAAAGTGACGAGTTGGGCTTGTTTTAGATAAGCCCAAATGACTTATGAAAACAATCATTAATTAAGCTACTTAAGTCACATGACTTTTAATAAAGTCACATGTCTCACTAAAATAAAAGCCCAATTATGTTAAATAGCTTTAAACTAATTAACAATGAATACAAAAGCCCTATTACATAAATATCACATGTTATATCCATGTCTTCCACTTGCATATGCTCCGTACATAACTTGCACATGTCTGCACATGTTCTTTCAAGGATTAAATCTTTAATTAGGCTATTTAAACCCACAAGGCTTCCTTTATCTTCACTTTAGGCTTCCTTTTATAGGTCATTGACCCAAAGGCTTGACTATGTATTTTACCCCCATAATTGAAAGCAAAGTACCAAATCTGCCTCATATAAATTGAAGCATGCCCGATGATATTTGGATCTTATATTTATATTTTTGAACTCCATTTAGACCTAATTGAATGACATAAGGCTACCCCTTTTTCAATAGCATGAGATAGCCCTATTGGATTTGTAACATACATAATATGAATTTGTACAAAATTCAATGAAATTATTTAAAATATGATGTATGATTGAGTGTACAAACCTAAAAATAACTTAAGACCATCTAATTTAACTACCTCCTTTTTGTTCTACTTGGTTTTCCTTGAAAATCTATTTTGGCCAAATTTTCCTTATATTATTTTCCAAATTTTCTTTCCTTTTCTTCACCATTTCTTTAACTTTCCCCCTCCAAATGAGCTCTTAAAATGATTGTAAATGAATTTAGTGCCTTAGAATTGTTAGGGATATAAAGTTGTGTTTGATTTGGTTGAAAGAATTTGAAAGAAAAATTGAGAATTCCTTTTGGTGTGCTATGGCAATGAAGAAGAAAAAAAGGGAGATTTTTTTAGAGAAATATGATTTTTCTCCCTTATATATCATGTCAATTGGGCCAAATCAGGTCCAACCACTTGACCTAATTTCATTTAAATAATGTAATTCTTGGTTTAATTAATTCATCTATAAATTTTCTTACTTAATTTATGATTCCAAGTAATCCCAACCTAATTTATTATGATATTTGTGCTTTTGACCCAATTAAAAATGCCCTTTAACTCGACTAATTAAGTTAAACTTTATTTTTCACCATTTTTAGAAACTAATATCTCACTTATTAAGATGCTCTAAAGTTTCCCCTTAAGTGCAAGAATGTATGCTAAAAGGTGTGTTTAAAATTTCAAGTCAATTTGACATAATTTCTATATACTTCCAACTCCAATGGTAAAATCACTAGGTTTGAAACTTAAAATCTCAAAGTTATTAAAAAATTATTTTTTACTTACAAAAATTAATTAGGATTATTTCTAGTAGATCTAGGAAATGGAATAATTTTTGGAGTTTTTTGGAATATTTCAGAGCCTGATCAAACTTACGATCAATGTTTTTTATGGTACCATAAAAATCCTCCATTGTCTATTTTAGGCACTTATTTAGGCCCAGTTTAACATATATAATCTCATTTAATGGTTAAGTATAACTTTTCACCATGTCACCCATCCTCGTACTACCCTAGGCTATATATGTTTAACATTTAAACACTTTTGAATTCTACTGTACTATACTACTATAATAACACTAAAAACTATCTCAATATTACTAATCATGCTCTACAATGTATTATACATGCTAGATATAATTTTGGGATTTTACTTTTTAGATTATTATTTACTTGAGAAACGAAAAAACTAGGAAAAAGTAGAACCAAGCATAACGAGATAAAAACAAGCTATAATTTTAATGCCTACCAAAGGAATTGTAATGTGTAGAGTGTTGGGTTTCTTAGCATTACTACAAACATGTTCATTCCATATTAGTAAAACTTAAATTAACAACCTTTGATTTATTGCTTTTGCTCCTGTGTATGTAAAAAAAAAGGATATTCGTCTTAAATAATTGTAGTAACAATTACAAAGATAAGTATACTAATTAATGCAAATTTAAGTTAAAATAACCTTAACACGTTGCTAAAAAAATTAAATATTTAGCTTTAACATGAGAGAAAATAAATGATTTTGGTATACATTTGTATTTATCTAGCAGGACACTTGTAGTAAAAATTCTTTAGCCTCAAATTATGTGTTGTACTTCATATGGTTTAATTTTTATTGTGGTGTCACCCACTATGTTGGAGCTCTCTCAATCATAAGTTAAATGCATCAAAACTCTTCCTTTATCACAAATGGTTCCTTTTACAAGATGGTTTTGTTATATGTTGTGAGATTGTTGTTTAGTGACGGTAAATTAATTGAATCTTGGGATTAATAAAAATACAAGGATGAAGAACTTTGAGGTAATGGTCAAATCCAAAGTGAATTGCTTTAACAATTCAATCAAATTAATAGAACATGTGTTGTCCTCAACTAATAATTTTTAGGTTTTTTGAATGTTTTGGCTATCTTATGCAAAATAGCAGAGAGATTATTAGAACTTCTAATTATTTTTTTAACCAATTTTGATCAAAATCATTTGTCATGCATGTGATGGATAACTAAGAATTTCATAATTCACGCAGATTCTAAGGGCACATCACAATAATCAACCGATTCATTTAATAGTAATGGATCTAACAATATTATGTGGTTCTGGTTATCTACTATCACAATACTTCATTGATGGCTAAATTAGAATAATGTTCCTTCCAGGTGATTCTGCAGTTGACTACTCTACTAAATACTTACTTGAACTCGAAATTCAGACAGCAAGAGAATCTATGAGACCTGTGAAGGGTTTGCATGTAAAACATCTAGTAAAAAGGGATGGACCGAACCGCTTTTAAAAGGAAAAAGGTCTACCTGCATATGTTTTTTTCTATTATGTTAGACCCTAATTTGCTTAGTTAATAAAGCATCCTACATTTTTTTTGTAGAATTTGAAAGAGTATAGTATTTATAAGAGGAAGTTTGGGATGGGTTTAGCTGTACTAGTTTGCTATGCCTACAATTTAAAAGGTTGTGTAACTATGTAAATCACATAGTTGATGTGGAGTTCCCTAAAAGTTTAGCTATCTCTTTCTACTTTTACTATTTCATTTTTTGTCTAGGTGAATATCTGGCATTTAAATGCCAATGGCCATTACACTGACCAATTTAACACTTTTGCTCTATATGGTTTCATTTGTGTCTAGGTATTCTATTCAATGTAATTACTTTAACTAATTTACGAATAGGCTTAATTATTTTTATATAGTCCTTATATAATTTTGTAAGCTCAAGGATAATATTTGCTAAAATGCATTAGAAATCTCGTATTAGGTTTTTTGTTAATTGTAGTTTTTGATGGAATATGACATGGTATGAATGTGATGATAGCAAAGCGGAAAAACAAAAATTTTTTATCATACATACCATACAATTCCATAGCAAGAAACGAAACATGCAATTTTAGGGTTGTAGAACTTACAACTTTTGATGCCTTTTAAATATTGAGTTTGGTGATGGCCAGCAACTAAGATGACTCTATCCGCCTTAGATCTCGATCACCAATGCCAAGGAACAGCCTTTTATGCCACTCCCTCTATTCTCACACACACACTTGCACCGCCGGCTTAAAATCGAGATTGCTAGCTCTCTTTAAAGTATTGTGTAATGGCAATTGTTTGAAGCTATAAGACTTTGATCTTGTACTTCTTTTAGGTGCTATGAATGGCCAAGAACACAAGAAAGCAAGAAAGAGTTCTTCTTCTTGTGTGTTTCGGCCAAGAGAGAAATGTGTGAGAGAGAGATTATTTTCACGCCAACTTAGGGAATTAGGGTTGTTCATGCAAAAAACCAACTCTCTCCTCCTAGGGTTTTATCTCTTTAATATATATCCTTATCTTTTGGCAAGTGTTTGATTTGAACTTTACTATCTTAAGATAATTAATTCAATCTCAATCACTTCCTAAAATAAGTAATATATATTGATTTAAACACCTTAAGATAATACATTTAATCCAAGATAATCCTTTTGATTTAATCTAAGATAAATGTATGACATAATAATTAACTAAATCACTTAATAAAAGAATTAATCATGTGCCGAAATTCCATAGATATTATCTTGGAATTTCGGCCACACCATCCATTTATCAAGTGAATTAATTCAATTAAAATCCTTTAGGTTTTAATACTCAATTAATTAAATTAACACAAGAAAATTAATTAATTGAAATTAAACCTTGTGGGCTGAATTTCTCTCTCTCATGGACCAAAGCCCAATAGCAATTTTATAACCCATTACACACATTAATTTGACATTAATTAAAAGCCCAAATTAATGTCCAATACTTAATTTAAATATTTTAAGCCTAATGCTTTGTGTGCGATCCTATAGGTCCATTTAATGTTGGCAATAAATTAATTCATAGGCTATATATATTCTCTAGCAAGATATTATAGCATTTCAAATTAAATAAAAATGCATATGGCATTTAGTGACCTAATGCAATTTTGTATAGTCCCTTACCCATAAATATCAGAATTAATATAAGGCATGGAACTAGTCATCCTTATATATATATTAATTCCTTTCTTGATATTCCAGTGACACTGAACTCTCAGATAAATAATGATTACTCATTATTTCATCTCGGTATGGCCATACACTTCTCAGTTCATTGATCAAGTGGCCGATGATATTTTTCTCTCTTATTGAGAGGGGTAATCCCTTCACTTCTCTCATGCTCTCTAACATGAATTAATGCATACCCAATCATACCCGTACTTGTCACTCTGTTACGAGCACGTTAGGTGTATGTCAAAGTACACAGTAATTCATAAAGAGTTTCATAGAGATTTCAGGTCTAAGAACTCCGATACAAAACTTGCATATGAGAAACACTTATGACTTGTACCATGTAGTGTTCTCATGAGCGGATCGTATCCAGATACCATGTTCTTTAACATGTATCTATGATCTCTGATTGACACTCTTGTCCTAATGATCCGTAAGATAGAACTCATAATATCAGAGAGAGCATACTAGTCTTAATTCATTGTTATTCCCATAACAATGACTGACTAGGGATATTTAGAATGATGTCTCATTTGTTTCAAGGTCTTACAACCATGTGCCTCACACATGATAACTTAAACCGAAACAACACTCTTGGATAGTTTTATCAATTGATATGCACAGGAATACAAAGGATAAAACAAATGCTTCATTTTATTAGTTCAAAGTGCTTTATTACAATGCATTGGGGCTAGGGCTTACATTAACAGTTTTTTCCATTTATAAGTTTTTCTACATTAAAATTTGATGTTATTTTTTGAAGTCTAGAGTTTTTATTTGAATGGTGATTGATTTTGTCCATTGGATTTTAATTGTAAAAGTGTTATATGGACTTTTCTTGTGGAATCCCTATTTATTTTTTTTTAATTTTTCCAAATGGTAGATATTTATTTTTTTTTCATTTGTGTCTTGTATCAGTAGATTCTAAATTTAATGATATATATATATTTTTTATGTGTGTGTGTGTGTGGCTTTAGTAAAAGCACAAATTTTAGGAATTACACTTTTGGAGTGTAGCGCCCTCTATGCAAATACCCTATTACACATGTATCATGAATACTACTAATCATGCTTATACTTCGTATTCATTTAACTATCATTTAGCCATATGGTTTCATATGATTATATTCGTTCTACAAGTCTATTCCTGTTTTTCATTTCATACCTAGTATCATGCATACTAAACTATATGAATATTACTTCATATATATCACATGCACACATGTTCTTTCGTAGTTTTACTACTAGTGAGTTACAATATTCCACATAGGTTATATGCATATCATAAGATAACTGGCCATTATACAAAATAGATGATAGTTGTAATACAAAACATCCTACATCAAGGTTATAAGTCGATGGTTGGCCCTTCCTGATGCAGAGATTGTCCCTCAACAAAAGTCTTGCTAACTGTACCACATATCATGGCAATAATAACATATACTTTTAGGCATAAAGCATATTCTCATGTACATGAACCTTGTACCCAAGAGAAAAACACATATTTCATTTTCATAATTCATATAGATGACCATTTTTCATGTGAACATATTCAAATGAAACATAATCCCTGTGGGTAAACCAATAATGTAATCCACACTATCAATCTTTAGTCAAATAACTTTAACTGTTTAATTTTGATCATTACTATGAATAATGTTTAGCCTGCCTTAGCTTTATCAGTGGATAACAGGAACTATGGATACACATCGGTATCAAAAGAAGGATATCCGAAGATATCAGATCTATAGACCTAAACGGGGCCAAACTGTACTGTGGACCGGTCAAGCAGCCCTAAACGGGGTCGCCTATCAACCCAAACGGGGCTGATCATGATCCAAACGGGATCATATATACTATGGACCCAATTGGGCCAAACTATGGCAGCTGCAATTTCCCTATAGGTGCCTATCTATCCACATCTAAAACTCTATCGCAGGCAGAACTATATTCGTGTTCAATTCACATATTAATATTGTATTCATAGTATACTGTTGCACATATACAGAGTCTTGTAAAACTATGAGTTCTCTGGTGCATAATCAGATATATGCACATTTCATATGCCAAGTTATACATCTGGCTGTTCAAATCTGTATGACTTTACAATTTACATCATAACATTTAAGCACGACATATAATCATCATATCATGTACTTGATCATGCTCTCAGTAAGCATTTCACATGTTCGTAGTCATACCAAAACATCTTCTATCTCATAGGGCAATTACATGCTCATATACTCATATACATAATCATAAATGTACATACCTGTGGGTACATTCGCATATAGTTGACTGATTCTTATGAGCATGTTACCAATATATATATATATATACCTTTATCATCATTCACATCATGTGCTATACAAAATATCAACATGTTTCCACATGGGCATATACACATGCCAAGGTCGTACTATTATAGTCCCTATTTCATAGCATAGGTACATGTCAAAATGTGTACTATCATGTCATAAGATTACATGTGTATATATATATCAATTTGGCATGTGA
Organism: Excoecaria agallocha; assembly: GCA_037975025.1. Classification (NCBI taxonomy): domain Eukaryota; kingdom Viridiplantae; phylum Streptophyta; class Magnoliopsida; order Malpighiales; family Euphorbiaceae; genus Excoecaria; species Excoecaria agallocha. Next base: position 25,978,948 of record CM075817.1, read on the forward strand.
CAATCATGCACAAAACTATTTACATGTATAGTTTAGATATTTCATCACTAGTCTTTATTCATATACGCAATTGAATGTATATGTATTCATATAAATCCTTCATTGATAGCCATATTACATGCTCTATCCAATTAAATTTACTATCACATAAACATATATCTGTCTCAATTTATTAAAAATCATATTATCAAGTGTAGCAACAATCTGCACATAATAGTAAATTCTATTTCTATGAGCAGTTTAGGAAACTAGTCTGAATTTGACCCTAGATTCCATGTACTTAGAGATAGATTTAAGTTTAGGTTTCTTCATATGAAATATAGGTATGGAATTCTATTTTTCAATGCAAAAAGAATCACTCAATTTTCTATTTTGTAGCTCAATTTATGAGCAAAAAAATCCCGGTGGTTCATTCAATCATGAAGGGGCATTCGACTCGTGAAAAGCTTCACGAGTGAAGCAAAAAGGGGAAACCTCACGACTCGTGAAGGAGTTCACGAGTGGAGGAGAAAGGCATATATACTTCACTACTCGTGAAGAGCTTCACGAGTCGGACTAATGTTCACGACTCGTGAAGAGCTTCACGAGTGAACCCAACAATGGAAGAAGATGCACGACTCGTGAAGAGCTTCACGAGTCGGACAAAAGTTCACGACTCGGCAAGAACAATCTTCTTCAACCTCACATCGTTAAAAACCAGCAAAACGTAACTTTGAATTCTGTAAATCATACCCAGTTCTAGCAATCAATTTTACATGCATTATGAACAACTTAAATTCCCATACCTTTGCTGACAAATCCTATATCTTCAACCTCTAGCAATATCCTTTCCTTTGCTCCTTCTTCCTTCCTCTTTTCCTTCACAATTACCATCATCATCATCATCAGTTTCCAGCACATTTACATTTTCTCAGTCAACGTGAAAAGAAGAAGAAGATGGAGATGATGAAGGGTTACATTAAGAGTTTAATTACCTTAATTAACTGCACTATACTCTTGATTAACCCACAACATTATCATTAAATTGCTTAAGGTAATTCAATGAAAATCAAAAGGATGAAAAAGATGATTTTTTCTGGTTTTTCTCTCACAATGCTGATCTCCAAGTCTCACACAGCCACCTCCACATTCCACTAACTCCTTCTATTTATATAAGTGGCAAAATTTCCCTTTTACTCCCTCAACATCTTACATGCCACACAAATGCCACAAACTTTTATGCATGATAGACTTTAACCCCTCCACCAACTATTTTTCAAACATTAACCTATCCATTTAATCATTCTTTCAAATTAACCTTGAATTAAATGCTTCTATTCACAATTGGCCACTAATATGCCACAATTACAAATTTACCCCAAATTAATACCTTTTACTTCAATTACACCCTCAATTAATATTAAACCCTACTCTTTTATTTTATTTTCATGCAATTAACATAATAACATGATAATTTACCCCCCATACTTAAACACAAAAATATGCAAAGTAAATTAGGGTTATGTTAGGGGCCTTACAAGGAGCACTTGTCTATCCAAATCAATATTTTTGTCAAGATCATATTGTATCTCAAAAATAGAACATTGTTGTCCTATTTGCTTTGAGTCAATGTTAATTCAAAACTCAAAGGAAAGGATATGATGTCTTAATTCATTGCCATCAGATTTTACCTATGGTTTTTGTGCAATAGAATGAATCGTATATCTTTTTCCTCAATGGTTATTTGTATTTTTTTAACTTGACACTATATTTGAATAACAAATAAAAAAATTAAACTAATAATAATATGTAGAAATTTAGCCACTATTAATTTTTAATAATGCTATGTAGCAATTGTTTTCTTTTTTCCTGCAAGTTTTTTTATTCTAGATTATGAGGTTTTGAGTGCTTAGTGTTGAATGTGAAATGCAAGCTAGGAATAATGATTATGAGGTTTAGAGTACTAAATATTAAAAATTTGTAATAATTTTTAGCAAAAGATGGCACCGGTATGAATTTTTTTTATTGGTGGGTGAAATTGTCAATGAAAATTGTAAATTCCATTGCTAAAATTAGCAATGGAAATTATTTCCTTGCTAAAATTAGCAACAATCAAATTTACAATGACACTTTCCATTGCTAATTTATGTTGTTAATTTTGATTAGCAATGAAAAATCAATAATTTCCATTGCCAATTTTCATTGCTAATTGAGTATTTTCTTATAGTGATATATAATGTCAAAAGTATGCATCATATAGATGTGTAAAGACATGAGTGTAATATAGGAACACGTATGAACATGAGTTGAAGGAAAATGAGAGTGACCTGTATATCTGACTAATACATTAGTTACATTACTTGACTATATATGCTTACTATACTAACTCATTTTGATATATAGTAACATGCTCAAATATAAAGATGCATAGAATATGTATGTGATGAATAATGTAGATATACACTCATATATATATATATATTGCATGTACATATTAGTTTTCATGTAATTATAGCAATGATGAACATTATATACATATATAGAAATGAAAGGTGCAAGTGACAAGATATATGCTTGCTTAAAAATATGTTTTAATCATATGTTATGCCTTGATAAAAGGGTGGATGTTGGTATGTGTGCAAGTATCATCTGGATAATAAGACATATGACCACATAAGAATAAGTACCTTATACATAGACACATATTATGTGATAAACTTCTATATTGATTAAAAGTGCAATATGTGTACCTATGAGCAAGTACATGAATTTTATGCCTATAGATGTATATGTATATAGTTGAGATAAGGGCTTATACTACTGAAAAAAAAAGTAAAGAAATTTAAAAAGCTAAGGTTATAGGTACTTGGCCTGCATCATTGTTTAGGTTTTTGATAGATAGGCATGCCTATAAGGGTATATTCCAACTGCCACATGTTTGACCATCTTTGTGTCCATAAGATTGGGCACATTTGGGTCCATAACCTTGACCCCATTTTGTTTCATAGTATAAATCTAACCCTATTTGGATCTATAATTTAATACCTTTGGGTATCCTTATTGTACCTTTAGGTACCATGGTATTGCCCATATCCATACCCTTATAAAAGGTGCAAGCTTAGCACATGATATAAGTAAAGTATTATGAATAATAATATGACAAAGATGATATGATATTTCACAACTTGACTTAGAAGTTACTTTCACATGAATTTATGCATAGTAAATGAAAAACATAAGGTTGAATGAAATTATATTTAAGCATCAAATTTTATAATAGTACAGTATCATATGTGCGTGATTGGTGTTAACATTTCCTAATTCTTTCTACACTTAAGGTCATAAATTATATATAAATATGTATAATTACTTAATGTTTTATTAATAGTCATATTACAAATGCAAATATTCTTTGTAATTGCATGTTACATATTCGATATTGAATAACCGATATGTGAATCATGCTTAATTAAGATTGAAACATTCAATGTAAAGATGGGCTTTTCAAAATATAAACTTATAATATATGTGTGTGTGTGTGTGTGTGTGTGTGTGTGTGTGTATGCATGGCGTGTGCACACATACGTGTGCATATGTGTATGTGTGTGTTAGGTTGATTCAAGAGTTAAATACAAGTTACTTTTCTAGTGTATTAACAACTAGATAGGTAAGTAAGAAATAAAAGAATGACCTAATGATGATAAATAAATTAAGACCATCAATAAGTGCATATGATACATAGGATATAATAGTTAAGTAACATAAATATTTGTATGTTATGGAAATATGTTAGTTATAATAGATGCTTAAAAACTAACTAACAAAGCTTAATCCCTTAAGAACAACTAATTAGGATTCAACTATAAATTTAGCTTGTATATATGTATACATATGAAAGTCACATGTGTCACTAAGAATAACTAGGAAAAATAAATGTGAACCAAGTAAACTGAATAAATATACAAACAATTAAAAGTTACGGGAATGTATGTAAGGCCAATAATGATTTAAATGACTTAGCACGTTAGTAGTAAATGATAAAGACGAACAAATATAATACTTATGACAATGTTGGGAAGTATATAAGTGCACACCCATATACATATAACCTGTATGATCTTACATACTTGAATAGTTGCTTTAATAAATAATTTAAAGGAGTAAACATATGACTAACCAATGAGTTAAGATTTTAATAAAGATATAATAACTATGCATGTTATACTTAAAGAAAATTCAAAAATAGAAATAGAAAACTAGCAACGGATATCAAATTCAATTGCCAATTAGCAACGAAAGTCAAATTCTGTTGCTAAAAATCAGTGGAATTTTTTAGCTTTAGCAACAAAAATGGAAAATGGTTATCTTTCGTTGCTAAAAATGGAAGGAACTTTTAGTGCCAAAATTTTACAATAGAATTTACCAACTAAAATGCAATTCCAATGCTAATTACCAATGGAATATTTTTATGTTGCTACTGGTGTTTTCTTTTGCTAAGAAAGGAAACCTAGAGAAAAAAATAAAATAACAATGAAATGTTTTTTCGATGCTTAAATAGCAACAAATGTATTTTTGGTTGCTAAAATAGCAATAAAATGTGTTTTCCGTTGCCAAAAAGTGAATAATTTATACTTATGTCAAAAATGAAAATAGCAACAAATATTTTTTTCGTTGCTAAAATAGCAATGAAATGTATTTTTAATTGCTTTTTTAGCAAAAAACAAAATATTTCTGTTGGTAAATTCATTGTTACCCTAGGTATAAATAGTTTTCCCCTTTTCCTTTTTGTTCTTAATTTTTCCTCCTTCTCCCCCTGTCGTGCCATTTTCCTTCTTTTCCATCCCTATCATCCCTTTCTCTTCTCCCTTCTCTCTGTCGTTGCCCATTCCTTCATTTCAAAAATCTTTTTTCAGCAATGGACCCTAAACTATCTCCACCACCCCCTTTACACTCTCTCAAAAACCCATCTCTTCACTTTTAATGCTAAAAATGATGTCTTTACTAACAAAAATGACACCCATAATGCTGATTATGCTTCTAAGAGCTAGGAAATACAGTTTTAAAGTAAAAAGGACAAACACCGAAAGATTTCAAATCACTAATCCTCTGTCCTCACATGTTGTATCAAATTTTTTATCATCATGTTTACTATTCCTCTTGGTATTAGCCCTTGATGTGGAACCCCATAGCTAAAGAACCCAAAACCTCTTGAACATACACTTTGATGACAAAAGTGTATGACAAAGACAAATTAGATAAACACCCTCCTTATTGAACCCCCAAACAACAAGTGATTGGAAACTCAAGTGATTTGGATAATAAGAATAGAAAAATGCCACAATCAAAATAATTGATAAGTTAATCTAATTCTTGATGTAATTAAGAAGAAATAATAAAGCTTTCTTGAAGAGAAATCTCTCAACTCGTTTTCATTCACCAATCTCCCTTTTCATGGCTAAAAGAGAGTATTTATACTCTTAACTAGTCTTAAACCCTAAGGAAATGGGTATACATAAGCCCAATAGGTTTAAAAGACCAAATCCTACCTAAAATAGGCTAAAACAACTGTTTGAAACCCAACTAAAGTAAAGTGACGATTTGGGCTTATTTTAGATAGGCCCAAGTATCATACTTAAGAAAATAAGCCTTAATTAAGCTACTTAAGTCACATACCTTTAATGAAGTCACATGTTTAACTTAAATAAAAGCCTATTTGTGTTAAATTGGCCCAAACTAATTAACTATGAATACAAAATCCCTATTATATAAATATCACATGCTATGCACATGTCTTCAACTTGCACAAGCCCCGCACATGACTTGGACATGTCGTACAGGACTTGCACATGTTCTTCAAATGCTTGAAACTTTATTTAGGCTATTTTAAACATATAAGGCTTCCTTTATCTTTACTTTAGGCTTCCTTTTGTGGGGCATTGACCTAAAGATTTGACTATGTACTGTAAGCCAATAATTGAAAATAAAGTACCAAATCTGCCTCATATAAATTTGAGTATGCCCAAATGATATTTGGATCTTATATTTATGTTTTTGAACTCCAGTTAGACCCCTTTGAATGACATAAGGTTGTCCCTTTTCAATGGGACATTATAACCCTCTTGGATCCATTTTATTGCCTCCCTCTTTAAAAAACATTCGTCCTCGAATATTGAATATATTCATGTGAGGAATTAAAGCTTTTCGAACTAATTCATCTTCAAAGTTCTCCTTTTGGATTGGTGGAAATAGCATGAAAGCCTCATTTTGGACTTTCTCATCTCTACCATGCACATTAACAACAAAAGAACTAGGCAAAACAAGGTTAGTTATAGGTAGTTCATATGGAACTAAACCATTATCCTCTTCCACCTCTAAATAACCTCAGCTTTATTTCAGCCTTAGACTAGAGGAATCTTGAGTTTGATGTTGCCTAAGTTCCCATCCACCTTTGCACTAGTTCCTTCTTTATCTTCACCATCAAGATCAACTCTATACTTGCATTAACCCATCTGCCTCTCCTTATTGCTCTTCTAGATGCATTAGATGTACTCACTTCCAATTTTTCTACCCTGTCATTAATCTCTTCCATTTCTTGCGTGAACCTGTCAAAAGTTCCATGCATCGCTTGTAACTTGAAAGCTATCTCTTTAAGGGAGACTCCCCTTTAACTCAATTCTTTAGTCATGATTTAATACCTGTAATAATGTTATATAATAGCCTCACAAGCACTCCCTCATATGTTTACACTCAAAGAATGAAACTCCTCTCATGTTTTAAACAATTAAGACTTTTACCCTCTTAATAAGTCCTCACACTCTTTTGCCTTTTCCAATAAAACTTACAACTTAAAAATTGAACTTCATAATTCAATCCATAAACCAAGAATTTGACATGTTTTAAGAAAGTAAAGAATAAACACTAACAATAAAAGAAAGCTCAAACACTAGAAAGAAGACACTAAATACAATGGAGTTGATACACGACAAAGAATGGTCTACCACTTGATGATAAGCAATTTAGAGTATTAGACAAGGAAAAATACTCTAATAAGGTAAAACGAACAAAAGCAAACTCAAAATAAAGCAATAAGCAACAAGAAATAAGAAAATGACAATATGGATAAAATGTATGAATTTGATCCACAACAATGTAAACCAAATATAAAACCTACTTAATCTACCAAAACAAAGTAAGAAATCAACAAAGATACCTAATTACACTAAATATGGTAGATTGCATGCAAAATAAATTAATTTAGAGCAAAACAAAGGATTTTTCCTTTGGTTATTTAATCTATCTTTGCCCAATTGTTTTCAAATACTTTTCTTCTTCTATCTTTCTTTTCTCTCTTTTTTTTTTCTTTTCTGTCCTTCTCTCTTTTTTTGAATGAACAATATCATGAATAGTGTTTGAATAGTAATGATGAACAGTACCTACGAATTTTTTTCTTTTTTTTCTTGTTTTTTTTTTCTTTTTGTAAACAACAAACTAATCTATAGACTTCTTCTACTAGGATTCAGATTTCATGCCAAATAGTCAAATTTAAAGTTTCAATTTTCTAAAGCTTTTTTTTTTCTAAGAAGCAAAATAAAAAAGGTAAGGAAAGAAAGGCTAGATTTAACACACAAAAAGTCTAAAAATCAGAATTCTTGTTTTAGATTAGATTAACACCATCTCTATTGAATCCCCAAACAATAAGTAATTGGAACCTCAAGCAATTGGGATATTAAGAATAGAAAAATGCCACAATAAAAATAATTGATAATTTAATCTCATTCTTGATGCAATTAAGAGGAAAGAATAAAGCTTTCTTGAAGAGAATCTCTCAACTCATTTTCATTCACCAATCTCCCTTTTACATGGCTAAAAGAGAGTATGTATACACTTAACTCATCCTAAACCATAAGGGAATAGGTGTACATAATCCCAATAGGATTAAAAGACCAAATCATACCTAAAATAGGCTAAAACAACTACTTAAAACTCAATGAAAGTAAAGTGACGAGTTAGGTTTATTTTAGATAGGCCTAAGTGTCTTAATTAAGAAAATAATCCTTACTTAAGCTACTTAAGTCACGTGACTTTTAATGAAGTCATATGTCTCACTTAAATAAAAGCCAAATTGTGTTAAAGAGGCCTAAACTAATTAACTATGAATACAAAAGCCCTATTACATAAATATCACATGTTATGCATATGTCTTCAACTTGCACATACCCCATACATGACTTGCACATGTTCTTCCAAGGCTTAAAATTTTAGTTAGGCTATTTAAAATCCATATGTCTTCTTTTATCATTACTTTAGGCTTCCTTTTATGGGGCATTGACCCAAAGGCTTGACTTTGTACTTTAAGCCCATAATTGAAATTAAAGCACTAAATCTACCTTATAAAAATTGTTGCATGCCCCAATGATATTTTGATCTTAAAATGAGTGGGCTAAGGTATAAGATAATCAGGTTGAGTGAGAAATCATATGCAATAAACCTTTTAGGTGTCTTAATTTTTTTCTTATGATTCCTTTTTGTTTATTTCTTAGGTTTTTAAGGTCAATATCACATAAGATTTGGTAGTTATAGAGCATTTGATGAGTACAAAGGGATTAAAGTTACTTGGAACCAGGTTAAGCTTTATGATTTCCTGCAAAGCCCCAAAGATCTTGAAAGACTATAATGTGAGATTCATCTCCTTAAGCTCTATTGAGATCAATTTTTGTAATTCTTCTTCATCACTATTATTGTGTTCTCTATGTATTTACTTCCCTAAGCTCTATTGAGATCATTATGTAGCAAAAAAATTGGGACTTTCATATATATATATATATATATATATATATATATATATATATATATATATATATATATATATATATATATATATATATATATATATATATATATATATATATATATATATATATATATATATATATATATATATATATATATATATATATATAATTCGCTTTACTGTAATTACAATAAGCAGTCTCATTCTTAACTGCTACTTTAATCAATAATTTTTTTGTTGTTATAATAACTTGTGCTTGGTTAGCATTAATCCATAACATTATCAAAGTTTATTTATTAAAAATAGTAATATTATTAAATGATTGTATTAAGCTAAATTAAACAATCACATTTACATTAAAGCTATTTTTAAAGATAAATAATTTTATCAGCTTTACAATTCTATCAAATCTTGAAATAGATTTGTATATTTTGTGTTTCCTGAATCATTAGGCATAGAGAGCAATTATCTATAAAGAAACAATAATTAAAAAAATATAATAATTTTTAGTGACGGATAGTACCATTGAGAATTTCTTTTGTTGATGGGTGAATTTAGCAACTAAAATTGTAATTTTTGTTGCTAAAATTAGCAACAAAAATCTTATTCCATTACTAAATTTAGCAACAAAAATCGATTTTCATTGGAAATTTTGACCAATTAATGAAATCATACATTTAGAGGATTTTGCAATGTATTTTTTAATTCTGTTGCTAAATTTAGCAACAAAAATCAATTCAGTTGCTAAAAAATAGCGACTGTCAAATTTGCAACCACTTTTTCCATTTTTAATTTCCATTGCTGATTTTGATTAGCAATGGAAATTCAACAAATTTCTTTGCTAATTTTCATTGGTATTTGATGATTTTATTCTAGTGATAGAGCAAGTTGCATAACGCTTTGCAATGTTATGAACATATTATCTGTTGTGGGCATTATTTCATTATATGTCAAACGGTATGCTCATATGTGTGTATGTTATTGATGACTTCTGTGAGAGGTCATCTTTATGATTTATGTTCCCCACTAAGCTATATAGCTTGGCACGGGTGTTCATCCATGCAAGTACACAATCTAAGAACCTTTAGTATGGACAAGGTCAAATCTACAATTGCAAAGCCAACATCATATCTAGGAAGAGTCAATGTATGAAGTTGATGTCTTTTGTAGTGTCTTGTAATTACTACCTTGTAGTAAATGAGTTATAATGTAAAAAATAATAGTATAGTATAAATTGTGATGTACAATAATTCTCATTTACAGTTATCTAACTATAATATATTAGTTCTATGTAAACAATATGTATAGTTATAGGAAATGTGGAAAAATAGAGTGACCATTACAATGCCACTTGATCAAACATAGGGGCATCACAGGTCTTAGTTTTGTTTATGATATAATAAATGTCATAGAACATTTTGTTTCCCTTTGAATGTGTTAATAACATGAAATTTTTTCTTATGCTTCCAATATCATATTTATTTGGATCATATTTGGCACTAAGCATAGCTTACTTCTAAGACATTAATGCAATAAACCTTGTTTCATTTAATCTCTAGGAAAAAAACATCTTAATTACATCTACTATGACTCCCAAGATTAGGTTTGAGAGAACTGAAAAAAAGGAAAAGGATAGTGTCTTTGCCTAGACCCAAGGTGGCATTGAGAACCAAAAAATGCATGGAAACAATGATTGTAACTAAATCCCAAATTATTGTCTTAGCTTGTTATCCTCAAGTGGAGCCCACAAAACTTCAATCCTTGGCCATTCCTTCCTTAAAATGACCACAATACAACCAACTCAAAACAAGCATCAATGTTCTTCCTTTTTTAAGTTAATTGTGACAAAGCTAACCGAGAACTAACTTTTAACAATCACAAGGCATTTTGCGAGAACCAAGCCTCAAAGTTCTTCCTTTTTTGAGCTAGTCTTAACAAAGATAATCAAGAACTAACTTTTAAACATCAAAGGATGCTTTGAGGGACCTGAGTCTCAATTCCCTCCTTTTTTGAGTTAGCCAATCTAGAACTAGATTTTAACCACTATAGGATGCTTTGAGATAACTTGGTTACACAAACTAAAGCCATATTCTTTAAGTGCTACTAGGCAATCATCCTTACCTATCATGACAAAAGTGAATTCGCAAGCAATGTTGACAAAATGAATGAGGTTCCAAGGCAAAGACTCATAAAAAAAAGAAAGAAGGAGATAATAATAAGATTTTAGAATAAAAAAAAGAAGCCTGTGGATCAAAAATCGAAAAAAATAACCTTGCTAAAATTAAGCACCTCACCAGGGTAAAAATAAAAAAATAAGCCTTAGGTAAAATTTTCGGATTGAGAGAAAAATTTCAATCAAGAAAATCCGAGAGGGCTGATTGACAATAATAGTCAAATGCACATAAATTGTCCTCGTTGATATTGAATAAAACCTATGGCATTGCATTACATATCTGGTTGTGCTAATTTTTATTGCCATGAGTTTCATATAGATAGGAACACATGTATAAGTCAAGCATAAACATGATTAATTGGTCAAGGGAAACTCACTTCAGGTACCAAGACACACGTTAAAGCTAGAAGTATAACTGTCACCTAAAAAAAGAAGAAAAAGAAAAAGGTCATTAGAGATGAAAATCGTGACTAGCTGTCAAATTAAAAGTTAAGCTAAAGGGCAAGGTGAAAACCTAAAAATAGGTATTTTGTCCTAAAAAAATAATAATTAATAAAAAAAGTTGTTAGATTGGATTAGAACAATTATAGGCAAAAGATAGGTATAGGATTATATGAAAATCCCTAAAGGGACATATTCGCTCTTAAGAAAAGCTAGTATGAAAACCCATAAGCAGTGCACTACCTTTAAATAATGACTATAGGCATCTGAAGGGGTTGGTAGTGGAACGAAAAGCTCTGAATAATTCCCTTTTGAATAAAACACTGAGGGGCAAAACATTTTTTTCTAAGGGGCATCTAGTTGTATAAGGATTAGATTGTCTTTGATAGGGGCACGAGAGCTAGTACACTATTTCCCTTAAAAATAAAAAGGAATCTTAAGTGTAGTAATTGAGTAATGTTCTTATTGAAGCTTTAAGCCACCTGCAGTGTATTCTATGCATTCTTGCATACATTCACATGCATCATTCTTTACATATGTTCCTCATATACAATAGGACTTTATATGCATGTCTCATATATCATCTTTGCATAATTCTTTACATGCGACTTCACATGCAATAGGACTTTATATACTTGCATTACATATCATCTCTACACAAGTATAAACAATTTTACATGCAATCACTTGTAATATTCTTCACACACATGCCTCATGCACAGCAAGTCTTCATGTGGCCACAGCACACATAACCTTGTATACATAATCCATGTATACATTCTACGTGTATAGTTAACTCTGCATACAAATAACCATTTACACATGTATTTACTTATATAATTCTCTACACACATGCTTTATGCATAATGGTTTTCATAAGCCTGCCATCATATGTAATCTCACACACATTTCATATGTTTTCCCTACATATAATATCACATACACTTCATATGCCTTTATATGCCTACCTTATAAGTAATCTCGCATACAATTCACATGCATAACCCTTTGCATACATACATCTCATATGCACTGTAAGGAACCAATATTTTCCATAGAAGGATTTATGGGAATTAATATGATATTAATGTCTAATTAAGCTTAATTAATTGAAGTATTATAGGCTATGACATTGATAATTATTTTTTTGAGTGATAGAGGGTAAAATAGTTAATTTTTTCATTTGTATAATTGGAATAAAAATATAGTTAAGTGATCAATTGAGATATAAGTACTATTTTATGGGTTAATTATAATAAAAGTAAGGATTTTGGGGTGTAATTAAAGGAAAGTGAGTAAGAATGGGGTAAAAATTAAATGAAATAAACAAGGAGGGATAACATTTTAACATGTAAAAAGAAGAGGGAGTATAAGGAATTTTTACTATCTTAATTTAATTAAAAGAATTTATATGAAGGAGAGAGAAGACTTTGGTATTGGTTCTAGAATAGAGGGGGATGGAAATGGAAGTTGAAAATGAAAGAAAACCTTTATCTCTCAAAGATCTATAATCCTTCACTTCTCTCTCATCTCTCTCTTGAAAATCTATCAATCTTTCTCTTCTCTCTCTTGAATAATTTTGCTAATTCCTTGGTTCAATTTTAAGTTTTTGGAAGCTATTATGTGAGGAATGTGATGAGGGATCTTCAAGGAATTCCATAGCACGTAAAGAGGAAGAATATGAAGACAAAGAAAAAGATGATTTGATGGAAGATTTGGTATTACATGAAAGGTTAGGGAATTCTTAAAATTTTGCATGTAATTATTATTAATTGAAATTTGAATTAGAATATATAATTGATTATTATTGAATTAGTTATATAGTTATAAATATGAGATCTACAAGATTTAAACCTTGCATGTGTTTGTTTGATGAAGACTTAAGTAGTAAAAATATGCCTTGGTTCACTAGGCACTGATTTCTATATTGTGAGCATATTTTGAGTTATATAACTCTAAATTAGTTGTTTCTAGTTGGTAATTATACAAAAGATATGGACCTATAATTTTTTATGGGAAACCCAAGTTTGATTCTACCTCTACGTATGGTTAATTTAAAGTCAAAGTTAAATGTGTGCTGCTATCCAGTTACAGTGAGCAGATTATAGTATTTTGGGCATAATTATTGGTTAAGAGGTCAAAATATTATGAAAAAAAATTCTTCATAAACTAGACACATATAAGTACAACTTTCATAAAGAAATCTTAGTTAATTTAGTACCTATTTTATTCTACAAATTTTCAAAATAGTGACAAAGCTGGTTGTCCTTATTGACAAATCTATCTTTGAGTGAAATTGACATAACGGGAGTGTTTTGTTTATAACTTGGATTGTAAAGCAGAAATTTGAATAATTTTAGTTGGGTGATAAATTAAACTCCCATATCTAAATTTCATATGAAAAATCTAAATCTAAATCTATCTCTATATTGGTCAAATGTTGACTTAAATTTGGATATATATATATATAGCCTTGTTGTGTAAATAACTTGTAGTGTTTCTTGAATATCTATTGATTTAGAAGTTAAAATGAGCTAACATTTAATGTTATAGAAACTATAAATATAAAGGAATAAGTTTGTAGAAGGTCACTTTTCCTAAAAATATCTTTTAATATATTTAATTTAGTCTAGAAGCTAGTCATTGGAATCTGTCATTGGAATTTTGAGATGCTATCTCATATTATTACATGAAAGAGTATTTAAATCACTCTGCTAAATTATCTAAGAACTCAATTAACATGTTTATTAAAAAGGCATATAATTAGATATCTTTATGATTCTAATAGGCTTTAAAAAAGAAACTAAAGATTTGTAAACTAATTTAAGAATGAAGAAATGGTTTACAATATGGTACAAGTACATAGAGAAATAAAAACACCTCAATGTAAAACTAATTAGAAATTTAAATAAACTTGTAGTACTTGAACAATCATAATGAATATTACTTATTGGAAATAGTATAGTTATGATTGTATGTTTATACTCTAATGTCATATTAAAAGAGCCGATATTTATAGTGCTATGTACTTACACATATTTGCATATGTACTTGTGTATTTATATATGTTTTAACGGTAATGAATATATATGCATGTATAGATATTAAAACAATATGGGATGGTATGAATGAGTGTTAATCTCATATTGGAAATAACTTTATTCATTGTAATATGTTAGTCATATGTATCTAATTTTTTAATTGAATATGAATGTGTGATGATATAATTAAGTATAAAGATGTATGGGAATTGGATATAAAAAATCATAGAGGTACAATCTTATGAAATGATAACATGTTTAAGTAATGTTCCATACACCTATAGTTCATATGATTTCATATGATAAGTATAATAGGATAGCACTTGAGCAAGATTGAATAGTATAAGCTTGGTTAATAAAAGATTCTGAAATCAAGTTGTATGCCTTGAAGTAAGGTGGAATTAGATTGTTATGTATGTATCATCTGAATAAAGGAATTCAATACAACATATTGATAAGTATAATTCTATAAGTACATGACAAGATATATATTTATATATGGGATACAAGTATAGATTGTTTATACTTAAGCAAAAGTATATTTTTATATATAATATGATATCATACTTATAGAAAATTCTTACATGAATAAATATTACATAATACTATGCTAATAGAAACACATTGGTATATTTATATAATTGGAAAGAATATAATATAGAAAGTTTACATATGAAACCATGAATGATAATTCTATACATAGTTATGCATAAGTATACATATATGCATAAGTATACATAACATATAGTATATGATTAAATAGAGAAAAGTAAAGAACAGAAAGAAAAAGTAAAGTGATTTAATTGCATGTTTTGTGTCTAGGTTATGGATAGATAGGCATGCCTATAAAGGTATTTTTGTAGCAACTTCAGTCAACCCTTTTTGGGTTATAAAGTATAGAGATGGTCCCATTTGGATCATAAATAACCTTATTTAGCATACCCCATTTGGTTCCGCTTGATCGGTCAATAGTATCGTTCGACCCCATTTAGGTATATATAATTGTTAACTTTTGGTATCCGTGCGACTCCTACCTTCAAGTACAATATGTACCACCTGTTATCCAATTCTTTAGAAAAGTGCATGCTTAATATAAAGCATGGAACGATATCACATAATGCTAAAGATATTGGCATATGATAATCATTCATTTGATCTGTTAGTGTAAGCCCTAGCCCTAATTCATTATTATCAAACACTTAAGTTAATAAATGAGGCATTTGTTTTATCTATTGTATTCATGTGCATATCAATTGATAACACTATCTAAGAATGTTGTTTCAGTTTAAGTTATCATGTGTGAGGCACATGGTTGTAAGACCTTGAAACAAATGAGACTTCATTCTAAATATCCCTAGTCAGTCATTGTTATGGGAATAACAAATGAATTGAGACTAGTATGCTCTCTTTGATAATTTGAGTTCTATCTTACAGATCATAAGGACTGGAGTGTCAATCAGATATCATAGATACATGTTTTAGAACATGGTATCTGGATTTGATCCGTTCATGAAAACACTATATGGTACAAGTCATAAGTGTTTCTCATGTGCAAGTTTTTCATCGGAGTTCTTAGACCTAAAATCTCTATGAAACTCTTTATGAATTACTGTGTACTTTGACATACACCTAACGTGTTCGTAATAGGGTGACAAGTATGGATATGCTTGGATATGCACTGATCCATGTTAGAGCGCATGAGAGAAGTGAAGGGATTATCCCTCTCAATAAGAGAGAAAATATCATCAGCCACTTGATCGATGAACTGAGAAGTGTATGGCCATATCGAGATGAAATAATGAGTAATCATTATTTATCTGAGAGTTCAATGTCACAAGAATATCAAGAAAGGAATTAGTATATATAAGGATGACTGGTTCCATGCCTTATATTAATTCTGATATTTAAGGGTAAGGGACTATGCAAAATTGCATTAGGTCACTAAATGCCATTTGCATTTTCATTTAATTTGGAATGCTATAATATCTTGCTAGAGAATATATATAGCCTTTAAATTAATTTATTAATTAATTGCCAATATTAAATGGGTCATAGGATCGTACACAAAGCATTGGGCTTAAAATATTTAAATAGTGTGTTGGAAATTAATTTGGGCTTTTATTTAATGTCGAATTAATGTATGCAATGGGTAAATAGATTTTTGCCTAAAACAACTTGTTGTTTTAGGCAAGTCTATTAAATAGGTATTTTGCCTAAAACAGCTAGGCAAATCTGTTCAGCTCCGATTTTGCCTTAAACAGCAAATCTATCAAACAAGGTTTTTTAAATCTATTGAATTGTTATTTTGCCTTAAACAGTTTGTTGTTTTAGGCAAATATGTTAATAGTTGTTGAACGAGAGAAATTTATTGGCATGTGCTAATTTTAATTTCAATTAATTAATTATCTATGTATAATTATGTTATTTGAGTATTAAAGCCTAAATTGTATTTAATCAAAATATAATACTTGAGAGGGAATTAATGTGGCAAAAATTCAAGCTAGAAACCCTGGTTGAATTCGGCAACCAATTAATTCCAAAATAAGTAAGTTTATTTTGATTAAATGACTAATGCCATTTAAATTTGAAACCTAATAGAGTTTGAATTAATTTAAATCACTTAATTTGGAAGTGATGGAGGCTGAAAATATTCCTAATTCTAATGGATTTTGGTATTACCTATCTTTCCTAGATTAATGATATTAATTAATTAACTCTATTTTTGACCTAAGTGATAATTCTCTCTTTTAGTGCCGCCACTCTCAAGAGAAAGAATTCTTTCTTTATCTCTTATGTTCTTGGGCAATAATAGCAACCTAAAGGAAGACAAGATCAGATCTTGTGGCTTCAAACCATTCTCATTGCCAAATACACAATCATAGAGCTAGCACTCTTGATTTTAAGCTATCTTTGCAAGTGTGTGTGTGAGCATAGAGTGGTATGGTGCAAAGGCTGCTCCTTTGGCATTAGTGTTCTAGATCTAAAGCATATAAGTTCATTCTATTTTCTGGTCATAATCAAAATCAAGATTTGAAGTGCATCTAAAATTGTAAGTTTCAAAACCTTAAAATTGCATGTTTTGGATTCTCGTTGTGGATTGCGTGGTATGTATGATCAATATTTTTATTTTTCCACTGTGTGATCATTATTGATATGCCATGTGATATCCATTAAATGGTATCAGAGCCTAACCATGCTTATTTTAGTGCTTTGGATGCATTAAATATTGATTCAAAAATAGTTATTGCATAAAACCACAATGCTGAAAATTTCTGTTTTGAGTTTTTTGCATTGTTTTAGTGTAAAAATACTTTTAAATGATTATTTAGGTATTATAATTATTATTTCATGTTAACATACTGTCCTAAGATGTTCTTATAGCTGTTCATGGTCGATTTTAATTATAAATACCTTATTGTACATGTTAATCTTGAAACTAGGTGCTAGTTTGCATGATATGTGTTTGTTTAACAATTAGTTTTCAAAATTAAATGTAAAAACCTGGTTGGCATGTTTTTAAGTGATTTTTAGAGATTAATAATAGGTCTGGACATGTTTTAAAAATTGTTTTAATTCTGGTCCATGACAATTTAATTGATTAATTTTAAAATCACTTAAAACTATGACTAGTTTGTGTTTGTTGCACGTTTAATCAACATTGTTTGTTATGTTTTGATTAAAATGGCAAAAACACATGTAGATCAGATCTATACAGAACTTTAACTCAATGTTATGACCTTATTTAAATTATTATATAGCACATAAAATCGTTTTAAGTGTTTGTGCATTGTTTGTGGCATTATATGATAATTAAACAACTTGTTTCATTGTTGTTTGTTTGTTTTAGTATATATGTCGTGTATGATATATGTTCTTCATGATTTTTATGTTTTAATTCATGTTGGTACATATTATATGCATTTTTAATGTTTATGGGCTGTATGACATAATATTAAAAATGGCAAAATTGGAAATTATACTGGAGTTGATTTATAGCACAAATCTAACTGGTTTGTGTTTTGGGTTTTAAGAGAGCTTATTCAATAAGTGAATTTAGTCCATTGGGCTTCGGCCCAGGCCCATCACAGGGTCTTCTCTTAAAATTTCAAGTACATAATTTCTATTAATGGGCTTGGCTAAATTAATTAAAATTGAACTTTGTTTTATCCATGAATGTTATGTATATTTATTTGCTTGTTTGGTGTGATGAATGGATATGCATGGTGCATTCATGGGCCCTGGGTTTTTGTAAATTAAATATGGCCTATGTGCCATTATGTATTATTGTAAAAGTTTCATTTATTTCTTAGTATATAATTTATTTGAAGACTTCGTAAATCAAGATGAAGCCCACCAGAGTGGAGAAACCCAACTTAAAGATTCTTATGTAATTGTGTAGAATCTTAGTTGTAGGTTTTTAGGCCCATATTTGTCACGCTTTACTTTATGCAATTATATATATATGCATGCAATGAATGGATGACAAAGCGTATTCCATGTAAGCTGTAATAAAATGAATCCCTAAAATAGTAAGTCACAAAGTTGCCTTCCTAATTTGAAACATGTCAAGGCATCAATCATCGGTCACGTAGACTAAGAGTCCTAGATGCACCCAATTATCTTTGTGAGGCATGGGTTGTGAATATAGGTTGGACTTAACATGGAAAGGGATGCTTGGACCTAGGCAACTAATAAATAGGTTTGTGCTATAACATCTTAAGATGTTAGCCCATTTGATCCAAGAGTCATGTACGAGACATGATTGGAGTTTTCCTACCTAAGTAACTTAACTTGTTAGGTGTACAAGCACAACTTGACAAATAAGTTGTTGTGAAAAGTGGATCTTGGCCCATATTAAATTACTAACGCGAATTATTTAAAAGGATATTAATTCGATTTGTGGGATTATAAAAAGACCTCATTTAATCTTGGTAAGTTAATTATTACAGATTGAAAAATGGCATCTTTAAACAACAACTTTTTATTGCGATCGGTCCTTGAAAAGGACAAATTGAATGACACCAATTTCATAGACTGGTCTCAAAACTTGAGAATTGTTCTCAAGCAAGAAAAGAAGTCGTATATTTTGGATGCACCCTTGCTCGAGGAACCTGTTAGGAATGCCTCTGCAGTTCAAAAGGAAACTTTTGAGACTAAGAAGAGTGACTCCAATGATGTGACCTATCTGATGCTAGCCACTATAGTGCCCGATTTGCAAAAGCAATTCATGGACCAAGAGGCTTATGCGATCATGGTGCACCTCAGGGAGATGTTCCAAGAGCAAGCTCGTCATGAAAGGTTTGTGACAACAAAGGCCTTGATTTTTGGTAAGATGGTTGCGGGTACTCCCGTTAGTACCCATGTACTCAAGATGAAAGGGTATCTTGATATTCTTGAGAAGCTTGAGGTACAAGTCTCGAAGGAATTGGCCATTAACTTGATCTTAGGTTCATTTACTAATGATTATGATCCATTTGTTATAAATTATAACATGCATGCAATGAACAAGACAGTCACTGAGCTTCATGGGATGCTTAAGAATGCTAAAAAGAACATTCAAAAGACCAATCCCATACTTATGGTTCAAGGGGCCATTAAGAAGGGACCCGCTAAAGGAAAGGGGAAGGGAAAGGCAAAACCAAAGTAAAGTCGGAGTGCACCTCAGGCCCAACCCAAGCCCAAGGCGCAAAAGCTTAAGAAGAGCGAGAGCACATGCTTCCATTGCAACAAGTTAGGGCATTTGAGGAAAAATTACGCTCTCTTCAAGGAAGAACAAAAGAAGAATGGAGCCAAGGCGTCCAGTTCTGGTATTTTTGTTGTTGAAATTAACCTTTCTATTTCTACCAGTTGGGTATTGGATACCGGTTATGGTTCTCACATTTTTTCAAATGTGCAGGGGTTAAGAAATAGGTAGTTACTTGGGAAGAGTGAAGTGGACCTTCATGTGGGGAATGGAGCATGAGTTGCTGCCATGGAGATAGGTGACTATCGACTAACTTTACCTTTTGGACTTTGTTTAGGTTTAATGAATTGTTATTTTTTGTCTGCTATGAGTAGAAACATTATTTCAGTTTCATGTTTGGATTTTGATGAATTTGATTTGTTATTAATAATGGCAATATTCATATTCATTGCCAAGACATTCTATATGGCACTGCTATGTTACAAAATGGCCTTTATATCCTTGATCTACAAAACAAAGAGTCCATATACAACATTAATACAAAGAGGATTAAATCAAATGAATTAAACCTTACTTACTTCTGGCATTGTCATTTAGGACATGCAAATGAAAAATGCATTTCAAGACTCCATAAATCTGGAGTGCTTTGGTCATTCGACTTAGAATCTTATGACACATGCGATCCATGTTCGCATGGAAAGATGACAAAGAGTCCTTTTAACAAGAAAGGTGAGAGGACTAGTGACTTATTGGAACTAATACATACCAATGTATGTGGACCAATAAGTGCACAAGCTACAGGTTGTTTTACTTACTTCGTGACATTCACATATGACTTTAGTAGATATGGCTACGTCTATCTAATGAAGCACAAGTCTGGAACTTTTGAAAAATTCAAAGAGTTTAAGAACGAAGTGGAAAACCAACTTAGAAAATGTATAAAAGCCATTCGATCAGATCGATGTGACGAATACTTAAGCCAAGAGTTTGATGGTCATCTGAAGGAGTGTTGAATTATTTCACAGCTCACTACTCCTGGAACACTATAATGGAATGGTGTGTCCGAAAGGAGAAATCGAACTCTATTAGATATGGTTCGATCTATAATGAGTCAAGCTATTCTTCCTATCTCTTTTAGGGGTTATGCATTAGAAACTGCTATGTTTCTACTGAACCGTACTCCAACTAAAGTAGTTGAGAAGACACCATACGAGGTATGGACTGGGAAAGAACCTAATATGTCATTTCTCATGATTTAGGGCTGTGAAGTACATATTAAGAAATTAACATCTGACAAACTAGAGTCTAAATTTGTTGTCTGCTTATTTGTGGGTTATCCCAAAGAAACAAAGGGATACTACTTTTACTCACAAGCCGAGAACAAAGTGTTTGTTGCTCGCTAGGCTATTTTCTTGGAAAAGGAGTTCCTTCTCAAGAAAGATAGTGGGAGTAAAATAAAACTTGGAGAAATTCAAGTGCCATAAACTCCTACAGAGGATGAGTTGGAAATGGGATCAAGTTCATAACCAGGTATGGAACAAGAACCCATTGCACAAGAAGATAAGCCTTGTGTGTATAAGAAGGTTAGTAGGAGCATAATAGTATTTTTGGTCTTATATGTGGATGACATCCTTCTCATTGGGAATGACATTCCAACATTGCAAAAGGTTAAGCAATGGTTGGGGAAATGTTTCTCAATGAAAGACTTAGTGAAGTCGAGACAATACTTTGTATTCAAATCTATAGAAATAGATCGAATCGGTTTTTGGGAATAAGTCAAGAAAAGTACATAGATAAAGTACTAAAGCACTTTAGTATGGGAGACTCAAAGAAAGGGTACATACCTTTGGCTTTGGGAGTTCTTTTGACTAAAGAAAAATATTCTAAAACCAAAAAGGAGAGGGACAACATGAGTAAAATCCCATATGCATCTGCTATTGGATCTATCATGTACGCTATGTTATGTACTAGGTTGGATGTTGCTCATGCACTGAGTATAACTAGTAGGTTTCACCAAAACCATGGTGAAAAGCACTAGTATGCTATGAAGGGGATTCTTAAGTACCTATGAAGGACTAAGGATCACTTATTGGTGTATGGTGGTCAATAAGAGCTCGTCATACAAGATTATGTCAATGCTACTTTTCAAACCAGTACTCAGGACTTAAGATCACAATCTGGTTTTGTTTTTGTTTTGAATGGTTGTGCTATTAGCTGGAAAAGCTCACAGCAAGAGACAGTTGCCGACTCAACTACATAATTTAAGTATATTGCAGCGAGTGAGGCTGCAAAGGAAGCCGTTTGGATTAGAAATTTCATTTCTGGACTAGGAGTGGTCCCAAACATCCTAGATCCATTAGAAATTTTCTGTGACAACAATGAGGCCATCGCACAGGCCAAGGAGCCTCGATCATACCAAAAATCCAAACACATACTCTGGAGGTACCACCTGATCAGAGAGATCATTGATCGTGGGGATGTCAAGATTAGCAAGATAGCAAGTCAAAACAATGTAGCAGATCCTTTGATGAAACAGTTGCGTCCAAATCTACACGAAGCTCATTTAAGAGCATTCGGTCTTAAGGCAATGCCCAATTAGGACTAGTGCTGGTGGGAGATTGTTTGTGTAAGCCCTAGCCCCAATGCATTGTTATAAAACACTTAAGTTAATAAATGAGGCATTTGTTTTATCTATTATATTCATATGCATATCAATTGATAGAACTATCCAAGAATGTTGTTTTAGTTTAAGTTATCATGTGTGAGGCACATGGTTGTAAGACCTTGAAACAAGTGAGACTTCATTCTAAATATCCCTAGTTATTCATTGTTATGGGAATAATAAATGAATTAAAACTAATATGCTTCCTCTGATAATTTGAGTTCTATCTTACAGATCATAAGGATTGGAGTGTCAATCAGAGATCATAGATACATGTTTTAGAACATGGTATCTGGATTCGATCCGTTCATGAAAATACTATATGGTACAAGTCGTAAGTGTTTCTCATATGCAAGTTTTGTATCGGAGTTCTTAGACCTAAAATCTCTATGAAACTCTTTATGAATTACTGTGTACTTTGACATACACCTAACATGCTCGTAACAGGGTGACAAGTATGGGTATGCTTGGGTATGCACTAATCCATGTTAGAGAGCATGAGAGAAGTGAAGGGATTACCCCTCTCGATAAGAGAGAAAATATCATTGGCCACTTGATCAGTGAACTGAGAAGTGTATGGCCATATCGAGATGAAATAATGAGTAATCATTATTTTTCTGAGAGTTCAGTGTCACAAGAATATCAAGAAAGGAATTAGTATATATAAGGATGACTGGTTCCATGCTTTATATTAATTTTGATATTTAAGGGTAAGGGACTATGAAAAATTGCATTAGGTCACTAAATGCCATTTGAATTTTCATTTAATTTGGAATGCTATAATATCTTGCTTGAGAATATATATACCCTTTGAATTAATTTATTAATTCATTGCCAATATTAAATGGACCTATAGGATCATACACAAAGCATTGGGCTTAAAATATTTAAATAGTGTATTGGAAATTAATTTAGGCTTTTATTTAAAGTCAAATTAATGTATGCAATGGGTAAACATATTTTTGCCTAAAATAGCAAATTTGTTCAGCTCTTATTTTGCCTTAAACAACTAGTAGTTTAAGTCAAATCTATCAAACAAGCTATTGAACTGTTATTTTATCTTAAACAGTATGTTGTTTTAGGCAAATCTGTTAATAGTTGTTACACGAGAGAAATTTATTGGCATTTGCTAGTTTTAATTTCAATTAATTAATTATCTATGTATAATTAAGTTAATTGAGTATTAAATCCTAAATTGTATTTAATCAAAATATAATACTTAAGAGGGAATTAATGTGGTCACAATTCAAGCTAGAAATCCTAGTTGAATTTGGCAACCAATTAATTCCAAAATAAGTAAGTTTATTTTGATTAAATGACTAATGCCATTTAAATTTGAAACCTAATAGAGTTTGAATTAATTTAAATCACTTAATTAGGAAGTGATGGAGGCTGAAAATATTCCTAATTCTAATGGATTTCGGTATTACCTATCTTTCCTAGATTAATGATATAAATTAATTAATTCTATTTTTGACTTAAGTGATAATTCTCTCTTTTAGTGCTGTCACTCTCAAGAGAAAGAATTCTTTCTTCATCTCTTGTGTTCTTGGGTAGTAATAGCAATCTAAAGGAAGAACAAGATCATATCTTGTGTCTTCAAACCATTCCCATTGCCAAATACACAATCATAGAGCTAGCACTCTTGATTTTAAGCTATCTTTGCAAGTGTGTGTGTGAGCATAGAGTGGTGTGGCGCAAAGGCTGCTCCTTTGGCATTGGTTTTCCAGATCTAAAGCATATAAGTTCATTCTATTTGCTGGTCATCATCAAAATCAAGATTTGAAGTGCATCTAAAATTGTAAGTTTCAAAACCCTAAAATTGCATGTTTTCGATTCTTGTTGTGGATTGCGTGGTATGTATGATCAATATTTTTATTTTTCCGCTGCGTGATCATCATTGATATGCCATGTGATATCCCTTCATGATCTTCATATTATCTTTATACAAAACTCTATGTTGTATGTGGAAGACATGATATTGAAGGAGATTACATTTTATAATTGTGTATTTAAAACATATAGTATCCCATGTATATATTAGAACTATAAGCTATATGTATAAAGAACTTGTGCATTCTAAGAGAAATATGATATGGAATGAGAATGTACTTTTAACATGCATTTATATATATATGACATGTTAATATCACATGTACATCCAAGACTTAAAATTATGCATATGATCTTGCATAATACTGATGTTTTATCAATACTTATATTGGTGATTACATGTTCTTTATAATCATATGCTTTTTGCTTGATATGACTTATATTACCTTATTATGCATCAATATATATAGCATATGGAAAAACATGATATGGAGTGAAAAAGTATTTCAGTATTATATGTAAGAAATCATTTATGTAATTATGAAGTGTTTCTTATACCTAGGAATACAAGATATATATAGTTTTATTTATGCATTGTGAAGTTTTGCAATATTCATTTTGGATAAAATGTATTCCCGATAGCTACTCATTTGTTACTTAGCATGTGTAATGATATTTGTAACTTCTTATATGTAGACACAAATGAATCATGAACTCATAAGCATTTGTACGCAATAAATGCTTGAGATGGAAGTAAATTAGTATGTCAATGTAATGGCCGAACCATGGTTCCATCAAAGGAAAAAATAATGGACCCAAATGGGGTTAACTATGGCAGCTGCAATTGTATCCCTTTAGGCATGCCTATCTTATCCACAACTGAACTAAGACCTACAGGCTTAACTATTTTTAAGAATATTTGATTTAACATATTCCTCCTTACATAGTAAAATATTTTCTCAAGCCACAATTCATAGACGAATTCACATTTTATATTATTATAATGGCATCAATATGTGTTATCTAAACTCATATACAATGTTTTCAAAATGGATTAAGAACAAATGTTATAGTACTTCACATAATCATATATATATCAACTTAATGCAATTAAAACATTAATACAATTACAGTCATAAAACTAAACAAGTTGCAATTAGCACTTACTTGATAAACTTGCCATTATCACTTTACCTTGATAGTTTAAAGCTTGACCATACATCACATACAATGAAGCACCGCATGGCCACCCACCACGGGGCTGCAAGCCTTACATGGCTGCACACCACAAGGCTACAAGCCTTACATGGCCGTGCACCACAAGGTTGTAAACCCTGTATGGCCGAGTACTACAAGCTAAGAAACCCTGCATGGCCATGCATCACAAGGCTGGAAGCCTTACATGACCATTGTTAGAGAGTATGCCCTAGAGCCCATGTAATAGGGATGTTTTTCATATGTATAAAATTTATATTCTTAATAAAAGGTATCATTCATTTATTAATGCTATGTTTAAATACATGAGTTTGTAAATCTTAAATTAATAAATGAAGTACTAGATATTATAAACATAGTGCAAAGGCAATCATGAAGGTGTTCATGATGTGAGATGTCTATTGCATGCAAATGTGTTAATATCTAAATATCCCTAGTCATAGAATTAACAAGTTAGGACATTGTTAATTCGGACAGACTAGCACATGTTATGCTTCTTGAATGGTTTAAGCAGTGGTTCTCATAACTATGATTATGAAAGATAATCAAAGCTAACATGTGGATGCTTGTTAGAAGAATAAGTTCATTAGAGACCTTCAAAGAGAATCCTCACATAGATATTAAATCTATGTCAGTGAGGAATCTCTTCATAGCGGTTGTGCAAGTATCCTTAGACTTGAGATCACCAAAGTTATCTTAAGTAGCAAGTGGTATACTTTGACTCCATAACTGATTACTTCCAACTGGGAGTGAACATAGTTAGGAGATTGGGTATATCATGGCCTACTTGAAGATATTTGAGTGATTGACAAAGGATTCACCATCCCAGATTTAATAAAGGAAGTTATCTTGCATGATTCCATAATTACCTTGTTCAAAGAATCTCTGGCCAGAGTAAAATGCCAAGATAGATAGAGATCCATGGAGGGAATTTTGGGAACAATTGTTAAATTAATAGAACATACATAATTAGATTTATATGAGTTGACAGAAATCCATACTCAAAATCTAATTGAGATAAGAGTGCTGAAAGGAGTAATTGCACGGTAATTGTTTCTATGGAAGGGTATAGTCAAACCACATGACTTTCCTAACATTTGGGTAGTCATGATGCCTAGCTAGAGGCCAATCATGGCTTGTATAATGATGTATCAAAATATCAATAGGGATTGATAAAATGATTTACAGGAGTTTAAATCATGTGAGTTTTGAATAGAACTCACAATTACATATTATACTGCCAACATGGACAGGAATCGAATAGGTCACACACATATAAAGAAAAAGGATAAAATGGTAAAATGACAAGGATAATAATATTTGATATTATTATGAGGGTAGAGAAGTGAATAACATAATAATTAATTAAAGATTTTAATTAATTATGATCAAGTAAAATTGTTCGCGAAACTTTTAAGAAATGTTCTGTAAGTTGGACCTAATTGAAATAATGTATTTCATGATTAATTATTATTGTCTTATAATTGTTATAGGACTACTATAAGTGTTATAGGACTAATATATTAATTAATAAGTTCATTGAAGGAGTTATAAAGGGGCCAGAGGAATGGAACTGGTATGAAAGCCCTTCTGTAGAGGGCCACATGCCAACTCCATACAGAATGCCTTAGAGGTCTTTTTCTTGCACCAAATTAATTTATATATGTTACATAAGTGTTATGGAACTCACATATTTAATTTGGTTGGATTTGGAATCCATTTGGGTTAGTTGCACAAAGGGCCTAGTTTGTGGATTTTGTGCATAGTCTTTTATGAAAAGGTTTAAATTGGATTTAATTAAGCCCAAATTATTATAACTAATTCCAGAGGCCCAATTAATAATTCTCCAGCAATTTTAAAGAGCCCAATCTCATTAATTAGTTGGAATTTTAACCTAACTATAAAAGGCCAACTAATGAGGAATTAGGGTTAAGTGATTAAACAGAAAAGAAAGAACTTTTCCCTTATCCTCTCTCTCTCTTTTACGCCACCTCCAAGATAGCTTCTTGGAATTTCGGTCAGCCCTAGTTTGATACCAATTTGTTGGTTCAATTTATCCTTCTCTAGTGTGGATTACTCATTGGAGGTGTTCAATTTTGAACACTGTGGTTTGCGACAACCCGGTGCGAAGTAAAATCAATTGTTCAACAAAAATCAAAGGTGATTTTTCTTATTCTCATATAGTTATAATGTGTATTCATGGCAAGATTAGATCTAATGGATAAAAAATTTTAAAATTCCGCTCATGTATACGATGTATGTAACCGTTAAATTCCAACAACCGTATGCAACAAGGCAAGAAACCTTGCATCGCCACGCACCACATGGCTGCAAGTCTTGTATGGATGTGTACCTACATGAATAGATCCGATTATGCAAATCAATTAATAACAATGCTCAATAAGCAAATAAATCTCTCTATACTCATCTTAAATATCATATCACTCAACTAGATCAACCCTAAATAATAGGTTTCACTAGTTTAAAGAATCTTGTTCTCAGAGAACCCTAATTTCTACTGATCCATCTACAGATAACTTCAAAAACAGCACAATCCAAATAGTATTCCCATATCTGAGCACCGAGACTTCTTCACTCTTTCAAGATCCCTTTGCCCTTATCTTTGCTTGTCTCAGCTACTATAAACAACATAAAAACCCTAAATTTTCCTCGCTTTCATAAAATCTTTCATTAACAAGAGAGATTGATGGGAGAGATTTCTCTTACCAAAACCTAATTCTAGATTCACAAATAATGAGGGAGAGAGAGAGAAAGATGGACTTCCTTTGAACAGATAGTGATATTTATCATTGTGAGCACGTGTGAAAGCCTCTAAAAGACCACCAAATCACCATTTAACCCCTTTCTCAATTTCGCTCTCAAAAACTAACCCATCCAATCTTTTAATTTATACCTTGACCCCAAATCAATTTTAAATCATAATCTTGCCCTAACATCACTTTTTATCAATCATAACTTGCCCTAACATCACTTTTTCTCAATTTCAGATGCCTTGACCCCTTATTCTTTAATTTCATTGAAATTACCATATTATCCTTCATAAAACTTTAACCTAATGTGGCTATAACCATACAAACATTAATTTAGCACATAATATCCATTAATTAAAAATAATTCCTACCAATGTAAAGATTAGGCCCTCATAATTCTTCCCCATTTAAGAGAATTTAGTCCTTGAAATACATATCTAATTTAAACAACTGAGGATATTAGGCCATCATCACTGCCTTTGGCTTCCAAGTTACTTTTTGAACATTATGATGTTGCCAAAGTACCTTGACAAGAGGAACCTATTTATTCCTTAACTGCCTGATTTCCCTAGCCAAAATCGCTTTTGTTTCTTCATTATAAGTAAAATATGTGTGAACTTGAATGTCTTGCACTTGTAATACATGTGATACATCTAAATGACACCTTCGAAGCATAAAAACATGGAACACATCATGCAACTTTGATAATTCCATAAAAAACGCTAATCTATATGCCACTAGTCTAACCCTTTGCAGAATTTCATAGGGACCAATTAATCTTGGACTCAATTTATCTTTCTTTGCAAACCTCAAAACTTACTCCAAGGTAACACTTTCAAAAATATCTTATCCCTAACTTGATATTTGACATCCTTCCTTTTCAAATCTGCATAAGACCATTCCTTATCACTTGCTTCTTTCAATCTCTACTTAATAACTTAAACTTTTTCCTCAGTGTCTTTAACTAGGTCTGGCCCATTTATTTTGCATTCAGTTAATTCAGTCCAACATACCGGGGTCCTGCAACTTTGACCATATAAGGCTTCATACTGAGCCATACTAAGACTAGTCTGATAACTGTTATTATATGCAAATTCCATCAAGCCTAGATATTTGTCCCAACTTCCAAAAAAATTCAAAACACAACCCCTTAGCATATCTTCTAAGACTTGTATAACCCTTTTTTATTGTCCATCCATCTAAAGATGAAAAGCCATACTAAACTTTAATCATTTTCCCAAGGACTTCTGTAAACTCTTGCAGAATCTAAACGTGAATCTGGGATCTCGATTTGAAATTATAGATATTGAAATCCCATGAAGTCGAATGATCTCATTTACATACAACTCTTACAATTGATCTATGGAATAATCCATTCCAACCGGTAAGAAATAAGCTAACTTAGTTAACTTATCAACAATTACCCAAACTCCATTATGTTTTCTCTGTGTAAAGGGTAATTCGATCAAAAAATCTATAGTAATATCTTCCCATTTCTACTGAGGAATTGGAATGGGGTTCAACAATCCAGAAGGAAGTCTATGTTTGACTTTCACTTGCTTGGAATTTAGCACTTAGAGACATAATTGACCACATCCTTCCTCATACCTAGCCACCAATAACATCATTTAAGATCCTGATACATCTTGTTACACCCAGGGTGTATAGCAAACACTATGCTGTGAGCTTCATGCAACAAGGTTCTTTTTAATTCTCAGTCATCTGAAACACATAATCTATCCTTAAAGTACAAGCTTTCATTTTCTTTTATTGAGTACCCAGATTGATCCCCTTCATGCATAGATTGCATAATTCACTATAACTTATTATCATTTTTTTGTGCATCCATCATAGCCTGCCTTACACAAGGCTTAGCCCTCAATTAGGCAATTAAAGCACCATCTAAAAATAATATCCATCTACCTCATTGTAACACCATAGTTGCCATCATCTTTCTACTTAAAAGCATCAGCTACCACATTAGCCTTACTAGGATGTTAGTCTACTATACAATCATAGTCTTTAAACAGTTCAAGCCATTCCCACTATCTCAAGTTGAGTTTCATTTAAGTAATTAGATACTTAAGGCTTTTATGATCTGTGTATATTTTACTTCTTTCACCATATAAGTAGTGTTGCTAAATCTTTAAGGCAAAAACTATCGCTGCCAACTCTGAGTCATTTGTTGTATAATTTTGCTCATGCGGTTTAAGTTGTCGAGATGCATAAGCCACCACTTTACCATCTTGCATTAAAACACAACCCAAACCAACTCTAGAGGCATCACTATACATGTCATACTCTTTTCTTGAGACTAGTTAAGTAAAGACTAGAGCTTTTGTTAGCATACTCATTATCTGATCAAAACTTGTCTCATATCAAATAGTCCACTCAAATTTAACATTCTTCCTTAATAGTTTAATAAGTGGAGATGCAATAACTGAAAACCCTTTTACAAAATGATGATAGTAACCTGCCAATCCCAAGAAACTTCTCACCTCAGGTACACATTAAGGCGGTCTTTAATTAATAATAGCCTCAATTTTCGCTGGGTCAACTATAATGCCTTTAGTAGATACTACATGACCAAGGAAGTAAATTTCTATTAGACAAAACTAACACTTGCTCAATTTAGCAAATAGTCAATACTCCCTTAAGGTATGTAGCATAATTCTTAAATGCTCACCATGCTCTTCCTCATTCCTGGAATAAACCAATAAGTCATTAATAAATACCATGATGAATTGGTCCAAACATGATTAAAACACCCTGTTCATCAAATCCATAAAAGCAGCTATTGCATTCTTTAACCGAAATGGCATTACTGGAAACTCATAATGCCCGTATCTAGTTCTAAATGTCATCTTTTGAACATCTACGTCCCGTTCTCAGTGTTGGTATTACCCCAATCTTAAATCAATCCTTAAAATACTCCTATCCCTTTCAACTAATCAAACAGATCCTCAATTCTAGGCAATGGATACTTACTTTTCACTGTCACTTTATTTAACTGTCAATAATCATTGTACATTCTCATAAAACCATCCTTTTCCTTGGCAAATAGGATTAACGAACCCTATGGCGTTACACACGATCTAATAAAACCCTTCTCAAGCATTTATTGTAACTATACCTTTAACTATTTCAATTCCTTTTGAGCCTTCCTGTAGGGAGCTCTTAAACTGGGTGTTATGCCAGGCAAAACCTCAATAGATAATTCCATAGCCCTCTTAGGTGGAAGACTAGGTAAGTCTTTAGGGAACACATCAAAAAATTCATTCACTACTGGTATGCCTTGAAGTTTAACCATGTCCCTCTTCCAGTCAAGAACTAGGGCCAAAAATGCTTCACCTCCCTTTTTAAGAAATAGCCTAACTTGTATGGCAGATATCATATTGGCCAAAGGTTGTGTTAGAATACCTGCAACTATTATCTCATTACCATCCTCATCCCTATGAGTTACATTTTTAACCCCATAATTTACCAATGCATGATGCTTGGACAACCAGTCCATGCCTAAAATAAAATCAAATTCTCAAAAAGGTAACTCAATAAGATCAGCTAAAAATGCTTTTCCTTGTATCAAGATGGGATAATCAAGGAACATTTTATTCATACATACAATGTGCCCTAATACACTAGTTACATAGATATCATATTCTAGCTGATGAACCTTAGACACCCCCTCCCACTCATACTGTCAATGAAAACATATGAATGAGTGGATCCAAGATCAATAAGTGCATGAATATCAAAATCATAAAGTGAGAAAACACTAGCTATGAATTCAAGACCATCTTGGTCCTCTCGCGCTTTCAAGGCATAAGGCCGCCTCAAGACATATTATGCAACAAGTCTATAAATTGACTCAAATATATTACGAGATTGAGATCTATAGTGACCAAAACCACCTCGCCCCCTACCTCTGCTTTCGATTTTAGCAGCCAAAAATATATTTGAATCTCCTCTGCTACCTTACTATGTAGAGCCTTATGCCCGCTTTAAAGGGCAATTTCTTATATAGTGGTTAGTAGCACAACAATTATAGCATGCTTCTGATTCTTTCATGTGTTGCTTTAAACAATGAGGGCACTCAGGTAGTTGACTTCCTTTCTACTTTGATGATGTATCTAGACTTGGCTTGGACACTATTGAAGAGTTTTGTCTCTTCACTTTGCTAGTAAGGTTTTACATTCCCTCAGCTTACTGAACATTCTATGCTCCTTTAAACCTCTTCTTGATGGACTATCCACCCCTAGCCCCACTCCATTTTTTCTCTTTTTCTCTTTTAGATGACTCGTGCTTCTCAACCTTCATAGCGGTTATAACTAGTTGATGAAAGTTCACATTTTAAAAAGATATAGCCCCTATCAATTTCTCTCTAATCCGATGATTCAGTCCATCTTCAAATTGCCTACTCTTAAAGGCATAAATCAACATCTCTTTGGGGATGTATTTGCACAACCAGGTGAATTCCTTTTCAAACTCTACCACAAACATAACTCTCTATTTTAAGGTCAAAAACATCTTAGATTCTCTAATTTACAGGCCTCAGTAACATATCTCTTATTAAATTTAGTTTCAAATAATCCCCAAGTAAGAGGATCCAGCAATTAGGGTTGTCCAAGTACTAGCTTCCATCAATCGTACGTTGGTCCTTGAAGTAAGGATAACACACATGATACCTTATAATGAGCGGGATAGTGAATATAATCTAGAATCCTCTCCAGCTTTTCTAGCTAGAATTTAGCTTCCTCTGATTGTTCCAACATGGTACCCAAAAATTCTTCCCCGCCATATTTTCTATTTTTCGAGATTGCGGCCCTAGGTGCTATCATCCTTTGTAGAATCTGAGCCATATCTTGAGAAATTTTTAATAATGCTTCTCTAAGAATAGCAGTAGGGATCTCATTTCGATTGGATAATAAAGATCTAATATCATAGGAACCTGTCGTAGTTGGTAAATTACTTTCAGCCAATTCTTCGATAGCATCCCTAGAATTATCCATCTTCGATCTATAAGAAAATAAAGACTATTGAATTAAGCCAATAAGACATTATACCATACTACAGATTTCTAGACCTCCATTGCTTAGAAAAGGCTAAACCAGGATGCTCTGATACCACAAACTATGACACCATAACTCTAAATTCTAACCACATTATTGTGTCTAACATTCTTGGTCATATAAGGTTGTGTTATAATACCTTTAAACAAATATTATTCATATAAGTGATTCATCAAATTAATCATCATGTATATAATATAGGTGTTACCATAATCATGATTATAATAGGTTCCACGTTAACACCCTTAACGAGCGTACAAAGCCTATTAATATATATATGGTACATGCATAACCTGCAAGGCTAACCTAGCCTTTCATGCAAAGAAATCATATTCATGGAAATTATATACTAACCACCCACAATCTAGAAATCACATGCAAGCAAAGGTGATTAAGTAAATTTTACAGTACTCCATATTACAATTCAAGGATTAAATCATGACAAACTATAAGACTAGACAAGAGGAATTATCCACAAAATATCCTATAACCAAAATGTGGACCAACTCTTGTTGGCCAATTGATGCACAATTATATCCCCCATGCGACCTTTAACCAAACCTATATGGATATAAAACAACCCGTGCTAAGCTATAAAACTTTGTGAGGAAATTCTTAAATTAACATGGATGACACTCACAGCAGTCATTGATAAAC
Organism: Excoecaria agallocha; assembly: GCA_037975025.1. Classification (NCBI taxonomy): domain Eukaryota; kingdom Viridiplantae; phylum Streptophyta; class Magnoliopsida; order Malpighiales; family Euphorbiaceae; genus Excoecaria; species Excoecaria agallocha. The sequence continues at coordinate 26,013,263 of CM075817.1, forward strand.
ATCTTCACACAAGCGTAACAACATAAACATGTCATGATTGCATTCCATAGAATAATTTATAGCCAAAAGGAAGAGAAGGTACAACATTATAATAAGTCATTCATCATGTTTACTTTACATAAGTGAAGCAATCGATACATGTTTTTCTTTATTTCGAGCACATTTCTTGAACTTTAATAGCCCGCCTAAGTGCTAGTTCCAGGGTGGATAATGGGAGCTATGGATACCAATTGGTATCAATAATGGATACTCGAAGGTATCAAATAATGGATATCCGACGATATCAAACAATGGACCCAAAGGGCCGAACTATGGTTCCATTAAAGGAACAAACAATGGATCCCAATGGGGTCAACTCTGGCAGTTGCAACTATATCCTTTTAGGCATACCTATCTAATCCATAACTGAACTAAGACCCACAGGCTTAACCATTTTTAAGAATATTTGATTCAACATGTTTCTCTTTACACAGTACAATATTTGCTCAAGCCATAATTCTATACAAATTCACATTTCATATTCTTATAATGGCATCAACATTTGTTATCTCAACTCATATACAGTGTATTTAAACTTGTTTAAGAACAAATATTATAGTACTTTACACAATCATATATATATATATATATCAATTTAATACAATTACGACATTAATACAATTACAGTTATAAAACTAAACAAGTTGCAATTAGCACTTACTTAATAAACTTGCCATTATCACTTTACCTTGATAGTTTAAAGTTGACAGTTTAAGACATGGCATAGAACAGTCACATTTTAATTTTGGGAAATACTCATTAAGTGTGTCAATTAGGTTGAATTAGAGGGTTATTTGTTTTTACAATAAGTGTTGGCTTAGTCATAAATAATATGGAAGTATTCTGTTAGATAATCTAGGGTGAGTTTATAAGGTGGTAAGGTGAAGAGCAATGGAGTGTTGCTTAGTTGTGCATCACATATAATGAAACATTGCATGGCCACGTGGCACAGGGTTGCAAGTCTTGCATGCCTTGCATGGTTGCGTACCACAAGGCTATAAGCCTTGAATGGTCATGCACCATAAGGTTAGAAACCCTATATGGCCGTGCACCACAAGGTAAGAAACGCTACATGGCTGCACACCACATGGCTGGAAGCCTCACATAGCTGTGTGCCATAAGGCAAGAAACCTTGCATGGTTGCTCGCCACAAGGCTGCAAGCCTTGTATGGCCGTGCACCTACATAAACAAATACAATTATGCATATCAATTAACATAAATGCTCAATGAGCCAATAAATCTCTTTAAACTCATCTTTAATCTCATCATCGCTCAACTAGATCAACCCTAGACTAAGGGTTTCATCGGTTTAAAGAACCTTGTTCTTAGAGAACCCTAATTTCTATTGATCCATCTACTGATAACTTAATAGGTAGCATAATCCAAACAGTATTCCAATACCTAAACATCGAGACTTCTTCACTCTTTCAAGACCCCTTTACCCTTATCTTTGATTGTCTCTATTACTTCAAACAACATAAAAATACTAAATGTTTCTTCTTGTTTTCATAATCTTTCATTAATAGAAGAGATATAAGGGAGAGATTTCTCTTACCAAAACCTAATTCTAGATTCACAAAGAGTGAGGAAGAGAGAGAGAAAGAGAGAGAGAGAGAGAGAGATGGACTTCCTTTGAACAGATAGTGATATTTATCACTGTGAGCAAGTGAGAAAGCCTCTAGAAGACCACCAAATTACCATTTAACCCCTTTCTCAATTTCTCTCTCAAAAACTAACCCATCTAATCTTTTAATTTATACCTTGACCCCAAATTAATTTTAAATCATAATCTTACCCCAACATCACTTTTTATCAATCAATTAACCCCTTATTCATTAATTTCACTGAAATTATCATATTACCCTTCATAAAACGTTAACCCAATATGGCTATAACCATACAAATATTTCTTTAGCATATAATATCAATTAATTAAACATAAGTACTACCAAGGTCAAGATTGAGCCCTCACATCTATGTCAATTTTGAGTGCCGACCATCTGTCACCCATAAATATGGGGATTTTTTTAACACATCCTGCACATTCTCTAGTTGTTTTAAACTTGGTCAAAAATCTATTTAAGGGAAGGGATGTTGGATGGATTTATAACGAATTGTGGGAGGATTTTTAATATTTCTAGCTTGAAAAGATATTCAAATTCTTCTCCTATGTGAAAACAAAAATACCCTTATTTTAACTGGGAGGACATTTAGAAAAAAAGAGGCAAGTTCTTAAGATAGAAGAATTAATTTTTGCTCCCAAGAACATAAAAGCTTGCTCACATATTTTTATCACCACAAACACATTTTAATATTTAAAACACAAGAAAATCATTTGGATTGGAACTTAGAGAGTAGCTTTTCAAGTTATATAAATCTAATCTTTCGAAGGGTAATATTCTGGATGCTTTTCCTGTCTCCTAGTTCATATCATGTAAATAAATATTTGATGTAATTTTATATGTTTCATGTTAATGCCATAATTCAATGCTGATATATAATGTTTCTAACATTTTTACATATCATTTAATACCATGAAAACATAAAAGGAATAATAAAATATGACTAGAATGGAATAGAATTTACTGCGTTGATGTGATTTTATATGTTTTGATGTTTTAGGAATAGTTTTGCAATGTTTAAGAAATAGAATATGTATGTTTAGATTAAAGATTGGATCTTCCTATCTATGCATCGTGTGATAGACGGGAAAAAAGCCATACTAATAGTAGTCGATCATAGCAAGGGACGGGACATAGCGAAGCCTTCTTTCCATCCTGTCTCCTTGCTTCTATGGCAGTATGTGGCCTTCTTTGCTTCTTTTGATGTGTTTTCATGTTTATTATTTATTCTAGTCAATTTTGCATGATTAATTATGTTTTTAATTGTTATTTTTAATTCTACTTGCATGTTTTACATTCTGTTTATCTATTTTTTTCATTCCAAAATGCATGTTTTTTTTCCCTTAATATTTATTTTTTTCGTTATAATGCTAATAATCTATTTTCTTTGTGTTTTCAGGCAGTTAATCTTTTTTTGTAATGGACGTTTGGGAGACTTTAAAGGTAGAGATGGCTCGAAAAACTACCTTTGAATTGCTTAGCATTATTTATTTTTGTTTATTTATTCATTTTGATTTATTTGTTTATTATTTTAGATTTATTTTTGGGTACATAATAGGTAGTTATAAATGTTTTTGCATTTTCTATGTAAATATAAAAACTCACTTAAATCATTTTTACTTAAATAATTTTGGGTTTTTATAATAAAATGGACCAATATCCATTATATCTTTAGCCCAAAATCACATAATAACAAAAAGACCTTTTTGCAAACATACATGAGGGAACCAATGTTTCCAACCCAATAAATTTTCCAATTTATGTATGATTTTTATTTGTCTTTCTTTATTTTCTCATTAGATAATTTGCTTATGTAATAGTTTAAGTAGTTTACTTTTATTTATTTAGTTTGATTATTTATTTCTTTCTTACATGATTGAAGTGTTTATTTATTTCTTTATGTTATGCATAATGTGATAAAAGAAATTCTCTTAATATTAATAACTCATTTTAAACAACACATAATCAAGGTATAAGTAAAAGTGATTATCCCAAACACCTCTCCAATATGGGCATCAAATTTTAGATTTATTTCCCAACATTCTATTGGTTAATGAATCTATGATACTTACCTTTTGGGCCTATATAGATGCCATCCTAGGTTGACCATTAAGAACAAGATTGGGCCAAATCCATTTCCTATTGTAAATTGGTCAAACTATAAACTTTATAAACCCCGTCTTGTCTTAAACCCTAAAAGCAAGCCTCCAAAAGCAAACTAAAAATCGTGCAGGGTATGGCGCACATCACATGTGGCATCTAGACCTAGATGCCCTAGAGAGTATAGACTACTTATAGTACCAAAGACTAGAAGCGCTTAGAGGTTACGTGAGCTTCCAGTGGTAGAGTAGAAGGAGCAAGCACCCTCTAGTGCCTCAGCCACCATCTCCTAATTATAAGCCACATATAGACATAGATATAGATTTAGAGGTAGACTTAGGTGAGCTGTTGGGTAGTCCACCACCGTTTGAGGCACTAATATATACTATTTCTTCTACTCAATCACAAACTTCCACTCCTCAAGCATCACGAAGTTATAGGTCATACCTTAACTTGAGGCTTTCCACATTAAGAGCACTGTCACTAGCTCTATCAGCTCATGCAGGCCCTACATTAGATAAGCTAACTTAGAGGTTATCCAGCATTGAGGTATCCATGCAAGCCTTGCATGCCAACATTCAGTAGCAGATGGAGGCTATGTAGGCCTTGCACTAGAGAGATATAGACAGGATTATAGTAGCCCTTATAGTAGCTAGTCAATGGTTTGACACTACATTATAGGTGGTAGACGATTCGATTAATGGGTAGATGATTTGATTAATGGTATTAGGGAGTAGACTAAGCGTATAGAGAGAGAGGTCCCCAAGTTAAGAAAGATTGTAATATAGACACATGAGGAGCTAGAGGCTCTTCTTATAGGGATGAAAGATAACCTTAGTTGTTATCTAGATTAGGACATATCATCAATTACTCAATTAGGGTCAAACATCAGCTGATTAGCTGGGGTGGTTAGGACTATTATGCATCCATTTATTGAGCACCTATCGAGGTTTATATCTCAAAGAGACCCATAACTTGAGCAACCAATGGTGTGAAATTAGCATCACTCTCTCTCATCATCATCTCGGCCTTCCATTTCTTAGCATGCTACTAGATTAGCTCACCATCCATCTCACTGGCCACCTGGGTCACCTAATTACTATTCCCCCTTATTGTTTATATATTGGTTTAAGGAGTTTCAAACTTATCATTTAGAAATTTATATATTGGATTTTGATTATATTTATGTTTGTCTTTTGATGGGTTTTAAAGCCATAAAAAATACATCATATATTTTCCTAATCAAATAAATTTTAAATAGGGTAAGAAAGGGTCAAATCCATAGAGAGTAGCACTAATTTAATTCTAAACAACCAGGATTTTAATAAATAAAAATAAGGGGGAGTTTATAGACTAAGAACTAAAAATAATGTAGAAAATTGATTAAAATAAATTCAATAGATGGAAAATTCCAGTTAAAAATATTCATAGCATAAAATTTAATTAACTGATCATAGATAAAGAAATAATTCTAAAATCATGCAATGGGTCTGTTATAGTCGTCACTTTATGCTTCCAATCAATCTTTTCGTAATAATTGATTAACCAAGTAAGGCTATAATTAATTGCTAACCAAAAGAATTTAATTTATTGATAGCATTGTGGTTTAGAAAGAATCGACCTAAGCCAACCAACCTACAAGCGAGATTGATTTAGACCAAATCATGCATTTACATAATATAATAATCCTTTTGAGTGATGTTATATTAATTGTTGCTTATTATTGATTTCACCAAACAATTACAGATTTGACAATCTCTAATAGCTATATATTACTTATTTAAGTGCATAAAGAGCTCTTTTTGCACACATAACAAATAGTAATCGGGATATGGTTTCCCTAAATCACAGCTAATAACATGAACATTGCAAGAAATCAAAATAAAAATTAAAGCAAAACAATATCACAACATAAAGAATCCAGGCTTTGAATTAATCTTTGACTAAAATAAAGTTGTTTAGCCATATATGGCCATGGAGAAATCACAAGAATATAGACACTAGGTCTTAAGATGGCGCTTAATCAGGGTTAACTAATTAGAAACCTATTTCTCATAAAAGGATAAAGAACAAAAGTGTTAGGTTTTCTCCCAGTTTTTATGTCTCCAAAGTGCTTTTTGAGTTATCCTACAAGGTTTTTAGGGTCATTTTTCCCTTTTTCGTAAGGCAGGGATGGGCATTTAAGGGGTTTAAAAAAAACCCATAAGTAAGTCATGCCCTTAACTCACAGGTTAAGGCCATAGCTCCCTCTTGAGTCATGCCCCTTACATACCGATTGCCGCATGCTGCCTCACCTATCACTTATGTCATTAAGCATGGGTTAAGTAGTCGTAACTGGATTTTATTATCAAAATTCCACCTTATGGTGCCTAACAGATGCCTTATAGGTTGATCATCAATAGTGGATGGGAATAAAATAATATCGATTGCAAAGCGACCAACCTTCATTACTTAAATAAAATTTGTTCGATCTTGGCCTCAAAAAGTAAGCTTTCAAAAGCAAACCAAATGCGATTAAGGTTCAGCGCATGTCACAACGATAAATTAAAAACTAAGATAAAATCCTCTATTTTAGATTTGAAATGAAAAAGTTGAGGAAGAGAAAGAGAGCTAAAATCCCTCTTTTTCCTGCATTAAAATCCCTCCAAAATAGGAAAAGTCATTAAATCCTAACCAAAGTTGGAAAATTTAATCCAATGTAATTAAATTTTAATTAAAAAAAGTTCCTTTCAACTTTTAAAATAAAGTATATTCACCCCTAAAAACACTCTGAAGCAGAGGTGGTGACTAGAGCAACTCTCACACAAATTAGCCTTTGTGAAATATTTTGCCCTATCGACATTCCCTTAGCCTTAGGCAAGGCCAAGCTTTGCCTTTTCCTTCCTACCTTTGGCAAGGCTAATAGTCATATTTGTCTCTCATCAGCTCTTTGCACCAAAATTACTCCATAAATCCAATGCCATTCTTGATTAGCTCTAAATCAGCCATAAAAACATATATTCTCATAAATTTGATCCTATCTAATAGCAAAATCAAGAAACAAGTAAAACGTTCTTAAAATCAGATGAAAATAACCTAAGATATTAAGCAACAATTAGTCAAAACATGTAATTTTGGTGATTTAACAAATTCCCCCACACTTGTCCCATGTTTGCCTTTAGCATTAATCAAACAACACAAAAAATCCCATAAAAAATCCTTTCACGCTCAAACAAATTCCCATCTTAAAAGCTTTGACCAAACCAATATGTAAGGCAAACTAAGGAAGAAAATTCAATATGACTTCTTACAATTTCATATTAAGATATGGGTTTCTTAACACCCTTTTCAAACCAGACTTGCCAAACCATATTAGACATCACAACACACATTTCAATAGACAAAGGAAAGAAAAGATTAGAATTTTTATTTCATTTCATTCTATTTGTAACTCTTTTTTTATATGGGATAGATTAAGATTGCTTACAAGGAATTTAGAGATCATTTTTATATGAGAAAACCTAGCTTTGACCACATATACCCGGTTACTCAGATCACATAATCGTAAGTGGCTACTATCTCTACTCATGCCTAATGTTAAGTGGACAGCGAAGTAAAATTTATTGCCCAATTTCCCTTTTTTTGAATTATTTTTCTTGGTAACCAATTTCCCAAATCATAAACACACAAATATAATTGATGTCCAAACTAGTTTTAACAATTACCTATGTTGCAAAGATTCCAAATGAAGATTATGCAAAGATTTGTTTCGCCTATTAAATTAGGCCTCGAAGTTTTTAATTCGAAATAATATTAAGGTTACCATAAATTGTATGTAAAATAAAAAACCATCTTGGAAATAACTCACTTTTTGCTTAACACTTTCATAGGTTGAAAGCTAATTATTCAATGAAATATTTTTGGATAAAAGTTTTTCTTGGGTGGAAAGAGAAGTTTAACAAATGCTAAGGATAATAGATCAAAAAGATAATTTTAAATAAAGAAAAACATGGGACAAGTGTTATGCCATCATCACTTAAAAATTTAACAAGCAATTCAACAATTTACCAAATCTTACCAACAACATATGTATATGAAGAATGGACACATCAGTAAAAATTCATCATAAAAAAATTAGCAACAAATTGGGTTAGTAAAAATCAATAGAATAATTCTCAAAATAAGCTTTTTAACACCTGCACAAAATCAACAAAGGTATCACAAAATTTTCAATTTTATAACAACACTATAAAAATTTCACAGCACTTCTATTTCAAACCCCTCCCCCATAATTTCTCCTCACATTGTCCTCAATGTAAAAAATTAATTTGAATGTGGGATAAAGGGTAACAAAAAAAAAGTAAAAAGTGAAAGAAACTGCCTTGGTGGAGAAGAAGGAAGTTGGTTGGTTATTGAAGTGATTGGTAGGGTGGTGTGAACCCCATATGCTAGAAGTATGCTAGAAGATTGAAGTACAGTTGATTAAGGTTCATGGCTAGTGTAGATGTTCCAGTTGGCATTTTAGTATTCTTTTTGAAAATACGGTCCTTTGACAAAACACCTATATCCATAAGAGAAATTATGCCTTTCTCTCCACAATGCAGTAATTGAAATATATCAAAAAATTTCAAATCCATGGGGCAGATAGTAAGCAACATGTATATTTGTAGTGTCAACATCAAATATACCCATATTAACAGCTAAACAAGTGATTAAAAAGCACAAATATAATTTTTTTGGTCTAACACATAGCTTCTAAAATTTTATCACAAGCTAATTGTAACGCCATAATATGATAATCCAATTTATAGTTGTACTTAAGTCATAATCAAGATAAAATCTCAGGTGACAACCTTAAATAATTATATGAAGAAGAACTTAAACATCAATCACACTAAATTTAACTTACATTCCAAGATAATAGTTAATAAGATGACACTTGATCGAAACTATATCAACTTAAATTATATAGATGATCCATATGTACAAAAAAAAATCAATTAGATACAAAATTAAAAACTAAATGATGTGGAACCTAGAGGCTAAAGAACTTGAAACCCTTAGAAAATACACTTTGATAGCAAAACTAAAATAGAGATAAAAACCCTCCCTATTGAAGCCCCAAATAATATATGAATGGAAACGCAAATAATTGGGATAATAAGAATAGAAAAATACCATAATCAAAATAATTGATAAGTTAATCAAATTCTTAATGCAATTCAGAAGAAAGAACAACAATTTTTTAAAGAGAAATCTCTCAACTCATTTTCCTTCACAAATCTCCCTTTTACATGGCTAAACGAGAATATTTATACTCTTAACTAGTCCTAAACCCTAAGGGAATGAGTATACATAAACCCAATAGGTTTTGATAATGGTGATTTATATGATATTTTTAGTATGTTTTTAGGTGTTTAATTGAGTTAATTTTGTGTTAATTAGGTTGAATTTGAGTTTAATTGGTTAATTTTATATTTTTGGAGTTAATTGTAAGTTTTGGTGTTTTTAGGGATAAATTGGAAGAAAAGGGCTTAATTGCACAAGATAAGAAATTCTAGGCCAAAACCATGAAATTGGAAAAGTTATGTTAGTAATTATACATGCAATCCAGTTAAGAAATAAGTGGTCGTGCATGGAGATTGCATAAGATTATAAGTGGTCGTGTGAGAAGACAAGACAAACTAGTTTCTTCATTAGGTGGTCGTACACATAAAAGGCTTAAACCTCAAGTGGCCATGCAACACTATGGGGAAGGATGCACTATTGTAAATGGAAAGATAAAAGAAGTTGAGTGGCCGTGCACCCCTATATTAAAGGATGCACAGAAGTGCATCTAATTAAGAAGATTTTTGCTTGGCTGTGCGAAGGAAGTCCGAAACTACAAAGGATTTTCAAGTTTAAGAAGAATTCTTTTCCTATTCCAATTTTGGAAGTTTAGAAGGCTTGTTTTGGCTATAAATAGATGACTTAAACACCAAAAACAAATCATGAATTAGGAGAATCATCAATAAAAAATTTCTTTTACTTAGTTGAATTAGTTTAACATTTTTGTTATTTGTAAAGAACAAAACCAATGAGCTGGAGGGTTTCTTTGATTTTTCTGTACAAGTTGATTGAGGGAGCTTTTTTAACTCTTTGTTCTTTATTCTTCTCATTAGTTTAGCTTTAGTTTTCAATATGTTTAGGAAGTAGTTTTTCTTCTTTTGCTAATGGATTCTTGAAATCTTTTATTTTCATTATTATGACTTTACTTTGAGCATTAATTTCCATATCAGTTGATTATTTCTTGATTTTAAACATATTCTTATCTTTAATTGTGTTGAGATCAATTGTTGGTTTATTGGTTCAATAACTAAAAATTAGTTTAGACATGGTTAATGATTTGCATGTTCTTGGGTTAACTCTTTAGTTCAATGCATGATTATTTTCTTATTTTGAGATAATTATGTATTGAAATTATTAATTAATACTGAGAGAGGAGGAAGTAAGAATAAATTGGAGTTGAATTTTCTTGCAAAAGAGTTCAATGAATGTTTAGGAAGTTAAAACTGGATTTTTATGCTAAGTGTTAAATTGTTCTTAACAAGGGAATTTAATGCTTAAGAAAGATAGTATTGTTTCAACGTATCAGGCATTATTTCATCTAGTTTTTCCATAATCACTGGTGTTCCTTTTGAATTTAAGTCATTACAATAAAATTTAAAGTTGATAGTTCCTTTAGCAAGAGAATTTCAGTTATCGTTTTGTTTTTAATTCATGTTGATTTAATTTTAGTTTTTATTTTATTTAATTGTTTATTTAGTTTAATTTTTGTCTTTAAATCGAAAACATTTGGGAAACAATCTCATATGGATTTAATTCATACATAGATATTCTTATTAGCAATCCATGTTTCCTTGGGCACGATATTTGGGATTTTAATCTATATTTTCCTATATTACTAGCCAATCTAGTACACTTGCTAGACACCAATCATGTTTAAAAGACTAAATCCTACCTAAAATAGGCTAAAACAACTACTTAAAATTTGACTAAAGTAAAGTGACGAGTTGGGCTTGTTTTAGATAAATCCAAGTGTCTTACTTAAGAAAACAAGCCTTAATTAAGCTACTTAAGTCATATGACTTTTAATGAAGTCACATATCTCACTTAAATAAAAGATCAATTGTGTTAAATAGGTCTAAACTAATTAACTATGAATACAAAAGCCCTATTACATAAATATAACATGTTATGCCCCGCCCATAACTTGCACATGACCTGCACATGACTTGTACATGTTCTTCCAAGGCTTGAAATTTCATTTAGGCTATTTTAAATCCATAAGGCTTCCTTTATCTTCACTTTAGGCTTCCCTTTCTAGGGCATTGACCCAAAGTCTTGACTATGTACTTTAAGCACATAATTAAAAGTAAAGCACCAAATCTACCTCCTGTAAATTGGAGCACACCCAATGAAATTTGGATCTTATATTTATGTTTTTGAACTCCATTTAGACCAATTTGAATGACATTAAGTTGCCTCTCTTCAATGGCAAAAGATAGCCCTCTTGGATCCATATCACTAAACCATAATAATTATACTTTCCATCTCTTTCACATCTTATGTCGTCTAACCTATAGAAGATATCAACCTTAAAAAGAAGTCTTAACCTAGTCACAAACATGGATAAACACTCATGCTAAGCTATAAAGCTTAGTGGGAATAAATATTATATTGACAACCTTATTTGAGAATCAAATTAAAGACATGCATTAATTATATGTGTTAGAGAGTGTGCCCTAAAGCCCACATAGAAAGGGATGTATTTAATATATATGAATTCATGCTGTTAATAAAAAAAGGTAGCATTCATTTATTAATGCTATGTTTTAATGCATGTGTTTGTTTATCTTAAATTAATAAATAAAGTCCTAGATATTATAAATATAGTGCAAAGGCAATCATAAAAGTGTTCATGATGTGAGATATCTATTGCATGCAAATGTGATAATATCTAAATATTCCTAGTCATAGTATTAACAAGATAGGACATTGTTAATGCGGACAAACTAGCATATGTTATGCTTCTTGAATAGTTCAAGTAGTAGTTCCCGTAACTATGATTATAGGAGATGATCAAAGCTAACATGTGGATGCTTATTAGAAGAACAAGTTCATTTAAGACCTATAAAGAGAATCCTCACATAAATATTAAATCTATATCAGTGAGGAATCTATTCATAGCAGTGGTACAAGTATCCTTAGACTTGAGGTCACCAAAGTTATCTTAAGCAGTAACTGATATACTTTGACTCCATAACTGCTTACCTCCATCTGGGGGTGAATATAGTTAGGAAGTTAGGTATATCATGACCTACTTGAAGATAGCTGAGTAACCAATAAAGGATTCACCATCCTAGATTTATTAAGGAAAGTTATCTCACATGATTCTACAATTACCTTTTTCAGAGAATCTCTCACTAGAGTAATATGCCAAGGTGGATAGGGATCCATAAAAGGAATTTTGGGAATAATGCTTAAATTAATAAAACATAAATAATTAAATTTATATGAGTTGACATAAATCCATACTCATAATCTAATTGAGATAAGAGTGGTGAAAGGAGTAATTGCACGGTAATTGTTTCCATGGAAGGGTATAGTCAAAACCACTTGACTTTCTTGACATTTGGATAGTCATGATGCTTAGCTAGAGGCTGCTCATGAGTTGTATAATATTGTATCATAAATATCAATAAGGGATTGACAAATGATTTAAAGAGGTTTAAATCATGTCAATTTTGAATGAAACTTTTAATTACATGTTATACTGTCAACATGCACAAGAACCCAATAGGTCACACACATATAAAGTAAAGGATAAAATAGTAAAATGAAAGGATAATAATATGCACAAGTAGAGATGTTCGCATAACTTTTTTGAAATGTTCTACAAAATGGACCTAATTGAAATATTTTATTTTATAATTAAACATTATTGGACTATAAATGTTATAGGGCTGATATAATATTAATAGGTCCATTAAAGAAATAAATAAAGGGGATTTAGGGTTAAGAGTTTTTTAAAAGAAAAAAAAAACTTCTTTTATTCTTCCATTGTTGCTAACCTCATTTCTAGCTTCAAGGGAAATTTTGGCCACCTTGTGTTCCCATTATAATTGGTTCATTTAATCCTTCTCTTGTGTGGATTATGATTGGAGGTTTTCAATTTTGGACGCTGTGGTTTGCGATAAACTAATGAGAAGGAAAAATAACTACTCAACAAAAATCAAAGGTTATTTTCTTATTCTCATTAATATTTATATTGTGTATTTATGGAAAGATAAGATATATTAGTTAAAAATTTTAATTTTCGCTTATACATGTGATGCATGTAATTAATCAATTCACAACATGGTATCAGAGATAGGTTTTGCCATAAATCTATAATTTTATATTATTCGTGGAATAGTTTTTATTTTTAAGTTATTTATTTCATGAACTTTAAAATATTAGATTTAGTTGTTCATGAATAAGAAATATTGATCTCTTCATGTATGTGTTAAATAAATAAAATGGAAGAAGAAAATGATTCTTTTATATAAAGAATCATTATCTAGGCGTAGAGAAGTCTTTTCAATAAAGTTAAGGGACTGTTCTAAATAAAATTTTAGTTGATCCACTCTAAAATTATTTTGATTAACATTTATGTGTTTTATATGTTATATTAAGCCATAGGATCAAACAAAATTAAAATCGAACAAGTTTTGCATGAAAACTAGTTTAATCGAAAAGTTCGATAAATTAGTGTTATTCATGTGTTCTTGGTAAGTTCATGTTTAGAATTATTTTTAATCTTCTAAATCTGATATATATGATACATTAATGTGTTTTTAATTAATTAGATTAATTAAAATGGGTCTTGAATTAATTGGGTTAAATTTAATTCATTAAAGCCACTTAATGGGCTTAATTATGTCTATAGGTTTGATTTAAATTTGTAAATGACTTGGAGGGCCCAACAAGCTAATTTAAATTAAATATTATAGACTTTAATTAAGTTTATTAATAGTTTTTAAGGGCTAAAGTGGGCTTGGCTCATTCCAAAGGCCCAAATGGTCCAAAAGACATAAAACTAGTTTGTGTGTAGACACACTTTTGGGTTTAATTTATAGGTTTTGGCCTACCCATTATTTTAAGCCCAAAATTGATTTTGTAATTATTTAATATGGTTAATTAATTAAATACTCAATTAATAATCAATTGGATTGATAATTAATGCAAGAACATATGCGTGCAAAAGGTTGCCTAAAATGGAAAGTTTCCAAAATGGAAAAAGTTTCCTAATTTGATCACATTATTAAAATAACTCAAAAGTAAGTTTCAAGAGTTAAAACATAGTTTGTATTCTATTATATGGTTTTATTTTTATGCATTATAAATGTATATAAAGGTGTATGATTGGCATGATGGATAGTTATGGACAAGACCCATTGTGATTGAGCATAATACATGTTTCGGCCTAATGAGGACTTTCATATTCCGGTCACTTGTTTTTAGTTTGTATTTAAATTGTAATATGTAACTAGATTACTTATATTAGAGTTCAAAATAGATATGGAGACCACTATCAAGGAGTAAGATGGGCCGAATGGAGTGATGGAATATGACATGGTATGCACATAAAGATCACGCAGCGAAAAACAATAAAAATTTGATCATACATGCCATACAATTCCATGACATGAATCGAAACATGCAATTTTATGGTTTTAAAACTTACAACTTTAGATGCTTTTAAAACTTGATTTTGATGATGACCAATAATCAAGGAAGATATCTTAGCCTTAGACCTTCACTACCAATGCCAAGGAACAACCTTTACGCCACTCCTCTCTATTCTCACACACACACTTGCAAAGATAGCTTAAAACCGAGATTGCTAGCTCTCAAATTAAGTATTGTGTAATGGCTATGGTTTAAAGCTACAAGACTTGATCTTGAACTTCTTTTAGGTGCTATTAATTCCCAAGAACACAAGAGAATGAGGAACAATCCTTTCTCCTTGTGAAAATTGGCCAAAAGAATTTTTGTGAGAGACAGAGAGAAGTTCACGCAAAAACCATAAAAGAACTAGGGTTTCACAATTTTCTCTTTCAATATATATCATCTCATTATGCAAGTGATTAATCTAAAATCTAATACCTCAAGATAATTTAGTTTAGCCTTAATCACTTCCTTAAAATAAGTAACATATATTGATTCAAACTCTTTTGATTTAATCCAAGATAAACCATAAGACATTATAATCAAATTAATCACTTAATTTGGAAATTCACATCTGCCAAAATTCCTTAGTATTTAATCTTGGAATTTTGACTATGTCATCTCTTAATTAAGTGTTTTAATTTGATTTAAATATCATTAGGATTTAATACTCAATTAACTTAATTAATACAAGATAATTAATTAATTGAAATTAAACCATGTGGGCTGAATTTCTCTCTCATGGGCCAAGCTCCAATAGCATTTATAATGCCCATTACATACATTAATTTGACATTAATTAAAAGCCCAAATTAATGCCCAATATTTTATTTAAATATTTTAAGCCCAATGCTTTGTGTACGATCCTATAGGTCCATTTAATGTTGGCAATGAATTAATAAATTAATTCAAAGGCTATATATATTATCTAGCAAGATATTATAGCATTCCAAATTAAATGAAAATGCATATGGCATTTAGTGACCTAATGCAATTTTGCATAATCCCTTACCTATAAATATCAGAATTAATATAAGGCCTGGAACTAGTCATCCTTATATATATGAATTCCTTTCTTGATATTTCAGTGACACTAAACTCTGAGATAAATAATGATTACCCATTATTTCATCTCGGTATGGCCATACACTTCTCAGTTCACTGATCAAGTGGCCGATGATATTTTCTCTCTGATACAGAGGGGTAATCCATTCACTTCTCTCATGCTCTATAACATGAATCAATGCATACCCAAGCATACCCATACTTGTCACTCTGTTACGAGCACGTTAGGTGTATGTCAAAGCACACAGTAATTCATAAAGAGTTTCATAGAGATTTTAGGTCTAAGAACTCCGATACAAAACTTGCCTATGAGAAACACTTATGACTTATACCATATAGTGTTCTCATGAGTGGATCAAATCCAGATACAATGTTCTAAACATGTATCTATGATCTCTGATTGACACTCTTGTCCTTATGATCCGTAAGACAGAACTCAACTTATCAGAGAGAGCATACCAGTTTTAATTCATTTGTTATTCCCATAACAATGCCTGACTAGGGATATTTAGAATGAAGTCTCATTTGTTTCAAGGTCATAAAACCATGTGCCTCACACATGATAACTTAAATTGAAACAACATTCTTGGATAGTTCTATCAATTGATATGCACAGGAATACAATAGATAAAACAAATGTCTCATTTATTAACTAAAGTATTCTATTACAATGTATTGGGGCTAGGGCTTACACTAACAATCTCCAACTAGCACTAGTCCTAATTGGGCATAGCCCTAAGACCGAATGCTCTCAAATGAGTTTCGTGCAGATTTGATGCAATTGTTTTGTCAAAGGATCTGTTACATTGTCTTCACTTGCTATCTTGCTGACCTTGACATCCCCACGATCAATGATTTCTCTGATCAGGTGGTACCTCCTGAGTATGTGTTTGGATTTCTGGTGTGACCGGGGCTCCTTGGCCTGTACGATGGCCTTGTTGTTGTCACAAAAAATTTCTAATGGATCTAGGATGCTTGGGACCACTCCTAATCAAGAAATGAAATTTTTAATCCAAACAGCCTCTTTTGCAGCCTCACTCGCTGTAATATACTCAGATTTTATAGTTGAGTCGGCAACGGTCTCTTGCTTCGAGCTTTTCCAGCTGACAGCACCACCGTTCAAAATAAAAACATACCCAAATTGCGATCTAGAATCCTGAGTGCTAGTCTGAAAAGCAGCATCAGCATAACCTTGTATGATGAGCTCTTCTTGACCACCATACATTAAGAAGTGATCCTTAGTCCTTCGCAGGTACTTTAGAATCCCTTTTACTGCAAACCAGTGCTTCTCACCAGGGTCTTACTAAAACCTATTGGTTATACTCAGTGTATGAGCAACATCCAACCTAGTACATAACATAGCGTACATGATAGATCCAATAGTAAATGCATATGGAATTCTACTCATGTTGTCCCTTTCCTCTTTGGTTTTAGGGCACTATTCTTTAGTCAAAGGAACTCCCAAAGCCAAAGGTATGTACCCTTTCTTTGAGTCTCCCATACTAAAATGCTTTAGTACTTTGTCTATGTACTTTTCTTGACTTAGTCCCAAAAGTCGATTCAATCTTTCTCTATAGATTCGAATACCAAGTATTGTCTCGGCTTCACCTAAGTCTTTCATTGAGAAAAATTTCCCTAACCACTGCTTAACCTTTTGCAATGTTGGAATGTCATTCCCAATGAGAAGGATGTCGTCCACATATAGGACCAAAAATACTACTATGCTCCCACTAACCTTCTTGTACACACAAGGCTCATCTTCGTTCTTGATGAAGTCAAATTCTTTGACTGCCTCATCAAAATGAAGATTCCAACTTCAGGATGCTTACTTTAATCCATAAATGGATTTTTGAAGCTTGCAAACCTTTTTAGGATGTTTGGGATTGACAAAACCCTCAGGCTGTGTCATATACACATCCTCAAGTAAATTTCCATTAAGGAAAGCAGTTTTGACATCCATTTGCCATATCTCATAATCATGATATACAGCTATGGCAAGTAAGATCCTAATGGACTTGAGCATGACTACAGGAGAAAAGGTTTCATCATAGTCTACACCATGAGTTTGTCGAAAATCTTTTGCTACTAGTCTACCTTTGTAGACCTTATTAGCTTTGAGTTTGAATAGCCACTTGCATTCAATTACCTTAGCACCTTCTGGTGGATCAACCAAGGTCCAAACCTGGTTATCGTACATTGATTGCATCTCCGATTTCATGGCTTCAAGCCAATTTTCTGAGTTTGGGCTCTCAATAGCTCTCGATAGGTAGTAGGATCCTCACGATCTACTAACTCAATAGTGTCACTATCAGTGATTAGAAATCCATATCTCTCAATCTCCTGACGTACCCTACCGGACCTTCTAGGTCCTTGTGTAATGGGTTATTGTTCCACAATTGGTTATGAACTTGATCCCACTTCCAACTCATCCTCTATAAGAGTTTGTGGCACTTAAATTTCTCCAAGTTCTACTTTACTCCCACTGTCTTTCTTGAGAAGGAATTCCTTTTCCATGAAAATAGCTTTGCGAGCAACAAATACTTTGTTCTTGGCTTGTAAGTAAAAGTAGTATCCCTTTGTTTCTTTGGGATAACCCACAAACAAGCAGACAGTGGATTTGGACTCTAGTTTATCAGATGTTAATTTCTTAACATGTGCTTCACAGCCCCAAATCCTGAGAAATGACATATTGGGTTTTTTCCCAGTCCATACCTTGTATGGTGTCTTCTCAACTGCTTTAGTTGGAGTACGGTTTAGTAGAAACACAGCAGTTTCTAATGCATAACCCCAAAAAGAGATAGGAAGATTTGCTTAACTCATCATAGATCGAACCATGTCCAACATAGTTCGATTTCTCCTTTCGGACACACCATTCCATTGTGGTGTTCTAGGAGGAGTGAGCTGTGAAATAATACCACACTCTTTTAAATGACTGTCAAACTCTTGGCTTAAGTATTTGCAACCTCGATCTGATCGAATGGCTTTTATACTTTTGCCAAGTTGCTTTTCTACTTCATTCTTAAACTCTTTGAATTTCTCAAAATTTTCAGATTTGTACTTCATTAGATAGACATAGCCATATCTACTGAAGTCATCTGTGAACGTCACGAAGTAGGTAAAACCACCTCTAGCTTGTGTACTTAATGGTCCACATACATCGGTATATATTAGTTCCAATAAGCCATTAGTCCTTTCACCTTTCTTGTTAAAAGGACTCTTTGTCATTTTTCCATGCAAACATGGCTCGCATGTATCATAAGATTCTAAGTTGAATGACCCAAGCGCTCCAATTTTGTAGTCTTGAAATGCATTTTTTGTTTCCATGTCCTAAATGACAATGCCAGAAGTAAGTAGGGTTCAATTCGTTTGATTTAACCCTCTTTGTATTAATGTTGTATATGGACTTTTTATTTTGTAAATCAAGGATATAAAGGCCATTTTGCAACATGGCATTGCCATAAGAAATGCCTTGGCGACGAACATGAGCATTGCCATTTTTAATAACAAAATCAAATTCATCCAAATCCAAACATAAAATTGAAATAATGTTTCTGCTCATAGCAGACACATAATAACAATTTTTCAAAACTAAATAGAGTCTGAAAGGTAAAGTGAGTTAATAGTCGCCTATCTTAATGGTAGCAACTCGTGCTCCATTCCCCACATGGAGGTCCACTTCATTCTTCCCAAGTAACCGCCTATTTCTTAGCCCCTGCACATTTGAACAAATGTGAGAACCACAACCGGTATCCAATACCCAAGTTGTAGAAATAGAATGGTTAATCTCAACAACAAAAATACCAGACCTGGATGCCTTGGCTCCATTCTTCTTTTGTTCTTCCCTGAAGAGAGCGCAATTCTTCCTCCAATGCCTTATCTTGTTGCAATGGAAGCAAGTGCTCTCACTCTCTTTGAGCTTCTACGCCTTAGGCTTGGATTGGGCCTGAGGTGCACTCCCACTTGACTTGAACCGAGCCAGGTCATTCTTGGATTTTGCCTTTCCCTTTTCCTTTCCCTTAGCGGGTCCCTTTTTAATGCCCCCTTAAACCATCAATACGGGATTGGTCTTTCGAATGCTTTCTTCAGCATTCTTCAGCATCCTATGGAGCTCAGTAACTAACTTGTTCATTGCATGTATGTTATAATTCATCACAAATGGATCATAATCATCAGTCAATAATCCTAAGATCAAGTCAGTGGCCAATTCCTTTGGCACTTGTACCTCAAGCTTCTCAAGAGTATCAAGATACCCTTTCATCTTGAGTATATGGGTACTAACAGGAGTACTCGCAGCCATCTTACATGAAATCAAGGCCTTTGTTGTCACGAACCTCTCATGACGAGCTTGCTCTTGGAACATCTCCTTAAGGTGCACCATGATCGTATAAGCCTCTTGGTCCATAAATTGCTTTTACAAGTCAGGCACCATAGTGGCCAGCATCAAACAGGTCACATCATTGTAGTCACTCTTCTTAGTCTCTAAAGTTTCCTTTTGAACCACAGAGGCATTCCTAGCAGGTTCTTCAGGCAAGGGAGCATCCAAAACATACGACCTTTTCATCTCGGTATGGCCATACAATTCTCAGTTCACTGATCAAGTGGCCGATGATATTTTCTCTCTTATAGAGAGGGGTAATCCCTTCACTTTTCTCATGCTTTCTAACATGAATCAATGCATACCCAAGTATACCTGTACTTGTCACTCTGTTACGAGCACGTTAGGTGTATGTCAAAGCACACAGTAATTCATAAAGAGTTTCATAGAGATTTTAGGTCTAAGAACTTCGATACAAAACTTGCATATGAGAAACACTTATGACTTATACTATATAGTGTTCTCATGAGTGGATCAAATCCAGATACCATGTTCTAAACATGTATCTATGACCTCTGATTGACACTCTTATCCTTATGATCCGTAAGACATAACTCAACTTATCAGAGAGAGCATACCAGTCTTAACTCATTTGTTATTCCCATAACAATGACTGACTAGGGATATTTAGAATGAAGTCTCATTTTTTTAAGGTCTTACAACCATGTGCCTCACATATGATAACTTAAACTAAAACAACATTCTTGGACAGTTATATCAATTGATATGCATAGGAATACAATAGATAAAACAAATGCCTCATTTATTAACTAAAGTGTTTTATTACAATGTATTGGGGCTAGGGCTTACACTAACATGGAGATCCAAAAAGATTAAAGATAATGTAATTATTTATATTTGTTTGAATCATGCATATTATATAGGTTTGAGCTTTTGATTTCCCTCTTGGCCCGGGGAGGTATATATAGTAAAGTCCATAACTATGCCATATTTGTATGCTTATATTTATGCGATAGATATAGGATGCATACCAATGTATGCCAACCATGTATGATGAGACCTAATTAACTAAAATCCCTCAAACTAATATAAGGTATATAAGCTTTCCATTAATTAGAGGAGAATCAGAGCTCTTTATAGTATGGGTTGTTAACCACCGTCAAGCCTACATTATATCAAATATGTTTAAATCTGATTAAATGGGTTATCTTAGCTAGCCTATTAGCTTGTTGACCACAGTTAAGACTAATGGTTCTAGAGGCAAGAATGAATATATGATATGCATGTATCAAGAGTTGATACAAGGGTATGGAGTTTGACTTGTTGACCATAGTCAAGGTCAAATTTCATATCAAGGATTGGATATTGTCCCACTAAGAAAACCATTGGGTTTTCTCGGATTATATAGTGAGGGCTATTGATTCGCAATAAAATAGTAGGAGTAAATAGATTAATTAAAGACCTAATTAATGTGTCTTTAATTAATCCATTCATATATATAAACATACTCTCATATGTTTTTCTTTTTCACATATAGGTCATCATCATGAGCACATGAAACATAAACCTACGATCAATCTTAGATAACAAGCTGGTTGGCAGTAATTATTTTAACTAGATCAAACAAGTGAGAATTGTTCTTAGAGCTGAAAAGATCCATTATGTCTTGGATAAAGATCCACCACCAATTCCATCAGATGATGCCATTGATGAGATCAAGGACATTTATCATAAATACATGGAGGATAGTGAAGCAGCAGCATGTCTGATGCTGGGTGCTATGTCCTTAGAGATTCAAAAGCAACATGAGAGGATGGATTCTAGAATCATCATTTTATATCTAGAGGAGCTTTATGCTTCTCAAGCTAAAACTGAGCAATATGAGATTGCTCGAGCTCTGTTTAGCTGCAAAATTGTGGAAGGCACTTCGGTTGCTACTCATGTATTAAAGATGTATGGGTACATTGAGCATTTAAATAGACTCGGCTATGTAATGGGTAATGATCTATACATAGATTAAATCATGTTCTCATTGGTTCCAAGTTTTGCACCTTTCATGCTTAACTTCAACATGAACAAGATTCAAGTAACTATTACTTATGCATGTTATCATTTTAGAAAATGTACCTTTACAAATAATCTTGACCATTTCCAATATACCATTATACTTAATTATATCATCACACATTCATACTCAATTAATATATATTAAATATAAGTAATCAGCATATTATAATTAATAAAGTTATTTCCAAACTGTGATTTACTAAAGTCATAGTATTTTAATATCTATTCATGCTTATTTATTCAATACTGTAATTACAAATATAAATACACAATCTTTAATAAACATAAACATATGCAAATGCAAATGCATGTAAGTACATAACACTATAGCTATAGGTTCTTTCATGGTAACATAAGGGCATAAGCATACAATCATTACTATATTACCTCTAATAAGTATTACTTATTAGGATGATTAAGTGTTAATTATATAAACATAAGTTCTTATAAAATTAATAATTAGTTTTACATTAAGGTGTTTTATTCCTTTATATGCTTATACTATATTGCAAACTAATCCTTCATTGTTAAATTAGTTAACAAACCATTAGTTTCTTTTTTTAAGCTTAATAGAATTATAAAGGTGTCTATTTGTATGCCTTACAAAAAGAACATAATATTTATGTTCTTAAATGGTTCATCATTGTGATTTTATAATATTCTTTCTAGTAAATTATATAAGATGGCATCTCAAGCTCTATTATTAATGAATTGCTTTAAAATCATACAATAATATATATGCTAAAACAATTCAAGGATGATTAACAAAGAAAATGATGTTTAAAATGATAATTGAAAAACCTTTCATGGTTTAACACTATAGTTTTGATAATTGTCACATCCAATTATTCTATATTGCTAATTTACTCAAGAATTAAATAACCATATATTAAACATTTGGGTTTCAATTAGCTAATTAACTATGCTTTGAATGATAAATAGGAAGTTATTTTTAAAACCATTTGCCATTATAAATATGGGGTTGAACTTTTACTAAACTAGGAAGACTTTAATTTGTCAAAATAGGTAATTGTACCTCAGGTGAGGGCTCACATACCTCAAGAAAGGGCTTAATAGCTCGGGTAAGGGTTTTATAATTTGGGTAAGGACTTAATTACTCGATTGAGGGCTTGGTAAGCTCGGGTGAGTGCTTGGTGAACTCGAGTGAGTGGGTTTATTACTCGAGTGAGTGGCTCTCTTTGGCCAAGAAGAATCGAAACCTATATTTTTCCTATCTCAACCCACAACTCACTTGCATAAAGTAGTAACTAAATAACAACCAATTTTCCAACTTTATTTCTTTTACCATATATGTGATTCTTCTATTTTTATATATTTTTAAACTTTAATTACACTCATTTCCCAAATTAAGTCTAAGATTTAATTAAAAAAGAGATATAAGTTTGAAAGGTGAAATGAAGATTTATATTGTATTTCTATATATTTTCCCCTTTACTACACCTGAACCAAAATCAACTTTTATCTCCTTAACAGATAAAATTATGCATTCATTAATTTATACCTTAAAGGTTAGGTTCACCTACCACTAGCTTTAAGGCTGCCAACTCCTGTGCCACTTCCAACAATTTCCTTCTAAATTCATCTCTTCTTTAAGTGTATCAATTCTATCCCTGATCATATTTTCTTCCAATGCAACCTGCAGGTTATCATCTCTACTAGTTTTAAATAATTTTTTAGGTTAATGGCTCAATAATATCTCTTTAACACACAAACGACACTTCACATGGATATTTTATGGCATCATATGCATTAAATTATACTACCTTACTATCAAATTCCATGGTAAGTTTTCCTTTATGCACATCAATTTTTGTCATAGCTATTTGAAGGAAAGGTCTCCCTAAAAAAATATTAGATAATTTCAAAATTTTGTCATCATCTTCCATGTCAATTACATAAAAATCAGCAAGAAAAATTAGGCAATTAATAGGAACTAAAGCATCCTCCATTAATCCTTTAGGATAAACAATTAATCGATTTACAAGTTGAATTACTACTTCTATTTCTTCTAAGAGCCCAGCATTTAAAGAAGAATACATTGACTTAGACATAATATTTATAAATTCATCTAAATCACACATAGCTCTCTTAATACTAAAATTGCCAATTTTACTAGAAATAGCAAACATACCTTTATCTCCACATTTTTAAGGCATTTTTCTTTGATGTGCTGCTGAAATATTTTCACTCATAGTTATCTTTTCATGCCTAACTAGATTTTTCTTGTTAGTGCATAGCTTTTTGAGAAATTTAGCCTACATAGGCATTTTTTAATAGCATTAAGCAATGGAATATTTACCTCAACCTTGCAAAAAGTCTCAAAAATATCAATCTCCTCCTTTTTATTTTATGATTATGATAATCTTTCAAGAAATGGGTGCTATATGACTAAAACATGGGGTTGTTTTGAATTTTTATCTTTAGGTTATTCTCGTTCTTTACTTTCTACCACTTTTTTTACTTTTCTTGTTATTTTCTGGTTATCCCTCTTAGGCAGGGGCTATTTTAGTTCTTTTCCACTCTTTAAAACGATTGCACTCACATTTTTCCATTTATTTTCTATGGTTTGTGAGGGCAAAGGTCATTGGGACCCTATTCTTCTTAAGAACATTGTTAATTGTCTTATTTCTTTCTCTAAGTTTTTGACAATGGCATCAATTTTCTCAATTTTCTGTTGAAGCTATTACATGTTAGTTGCCAAAGACTAAAAAATATCTTCAAAAGACATACTAAATTTAAGAGTTCTATGTAGGGCTGTTGTGGTGGCCTTGGGTGAAATTGATTTTGTGGATTTTGTTGTCTTACACCATAGCTGAAGTTTGGATGGTCATACCACCCAAATTATAGGTTTTAGAATATGGATCGTACTTCTTATGGGATATCTGACAAATCCACC
The DNA here is from genome assembly GCA_037975025.1 of Excoecaria agallocha. Classification (NCBI taxonomy): domain Eukaryota; kingdom Viridiplantae; phylum Streptophyta; class Magnoliopsida; order Malpighiales; family Euphorbiaceae; genus Excoecaria; species Excoecaria agallocha. Next base: position 26,038,141 of record CM075817.1, read on the forward strand.
TATTGTATTCATTTGTTCTTGCGAATCATCTTGTAAAGTGGGGCATAAATTAGTTGAATATCCAGTATAAGCCAAAATCTCACACACTTGCACTTGGGAAGGTTTACTTGTAGCCATATTTTGAACAAGAATAGTTAGATTATTAAGTTTTTCTTCAATGAAAAAAGATTGTACCTCATTTACTTTTCCTAGAGAGTCTTGATATCTCCTAAATTGTTGGGAGGTAGCTACCATGTTTTAAATTAATTCAGAGGCTTGTATTATAGTTTTTTTAAGGCTTTCCCCACTTGCTACATCAATTAGTTTCCTTTCTAAGGTTAGCATTCCCTCAAAAAAAAATATTGAATAAGGGACTGATTTGTAATGCTACATTAGGGATAGCTTATACATAACTTTTTAAATCTCTCCCAATAACCATAAAGTGATTCTACATCTCTTTGTCTTATTCCACTTATTTATCTTTGAATTACAGTAGCTTTAGATCCTAGCAAAAATTTATCCAAGAATATTATTACCATATTAGTCTATATAGTGATAGTTTTGGATGGTAAATTTAATAACCAATCTCTTATTGAATCAACCAATAAAAATGGTAAGGCCCTCAACTTCACTTGCTCTTTTGTAACCCCATGTGGCTTTCTTCCATAGCAAATTACATGGAATTCCTTCAACTATTTGTAATTATCTACATTTTCCAAGCCATAAAAGGTGGATAGTAAGTGAATCAGTCTTGCTTTTAGCTCCAAAGTAGTGTCCAAAGCTTGATATGGGATGCACAGAGGTTGCAGGTTCAATGGTGGTGCATGTAACTCTATCAAAGTCCTTTCTACCTCTCTTTATCTTTTATTTCAACTGGGAGTTTAGTAAAGTCAGTCACAACTACATCTTCCTACCGTTTGGAAGAATTTTTAGCATTCACTTTGTAATCTCATTTCTTTCCTTAATTGCTGAGCTATTTTCTTAATTTTAGTGTCAAATAGAATTTCTCTAAAAATTTTAAACCTGATCATCAATAAATTAAATCAAGTTAAACTACTCCCAAGCAATGGTGCAAAAATTTGATGGGTGTCAAAGCCACCAAAAATAAATTCTATCTTTTCTAATTAAATAAATTGTAAATAGGCCAAGAAAGGGTCAAATCCATAGAAACTAGCACTAATTTAATTCTAAACAACTATAATTTTAATAAAAAAATAAAGGGTAGTTTATTACAGACTAAAAATTAAAAATAATGAATTAAATCAACTAAATAAAAATATGGAAAATTAACTAAAATGAATTCAATGGATGAAAAATTTTAATTAAAGATATTCGCAGCATAGGATTTAATTAACACAATGCCAATTACTTGAAAACGGTAAAACTTTTACCTCATTCTCACTATAAATTTAGCATAAAATGTAGAAAGCAACAACAGCTATAATAAATAAAAGTAAAAATTTTTATAGTAAGAAATTAAACAGAAAAAGGAAAGGAAGAGTGAAAAGAAAGAAAAAAAAACTTATAGTATTCCTTCTTTGCTCAGTAGCAACAGTAAGCCAAAAGCAATTAAATTAAGCACAAAACCACTACTAGTAATAGACTTGAGGCCATTTTTCAAAGCCTAGATCACAAAATCTCTCATATTTGACTCTCTTTCTCTCTCTCTCTCTCTCTCTCTCTCTCTCTTTACACATAAAAGACACCAAAACGTTAGAGAAACACATAATAAAATAGTAATAAACTATAGTAAATCGGAATATAAAACCTAATATTGATAGATCCAGGCTTGAGATATAATACATTATCAAAATTAAAGAAAAACAAATGCAATATACAAATGGTATGGATAAAAAAATGGTAGATCTAAAGATAAAAATAAAGGAAAAACCAACAGATATAGGATTCAGCTTAAAATAATACATTATCCAAATTGTAAACAAATAAACATAAATGTGCCAAATATACACCTGGATGCCATGCTCGAGGTTGTAAAGTTCTTAGCAGGAATTTCTAACCTAGATACCAATAAAATACCCTCTTCATACGAAACCGACAAAATCAGAAACAAAAGAATCAAAAAAAGAATAAAAAAGGGAAAAGAGAATGGCGACTGAAAGAGATAGAGGTGGCGGGGTGGGTAGTAGTGGGATAGGTGGTGTTAGCCCTAGTGGAAGAAGCTAAACGAGAGAGAACAAAAGATGTAGGCTACAGTGGGAGAGGATGAGAGAAAAATAGGAAAATATGTTTTTATAGTTAGGGCAAAAATTATGAAAATACTTAAATGCCTAAGCTTCTTTTACTTTTCTTTCTTTAAAAGTAGAAGTATTTTAGTCAATACAAATTACAAATCATTTAATTATTTAAAATAATTACAAAAATTTTAATAATAATAATAATAATAATAATAAAATAACTAATAAAAATAGAATATTTATTAAAAGTAAAAATTTTAGAATAAAATTTATTTAATAATGAGATTAATCGATAAAAAGCCATAAAATGGTTAATAAAATATCTTTATCTGTGACAATAATAAAAAATTTTAAGTTAACAATAAAATAAAATTTAATTTTATATTCTAAATTATTATGAATTAATCCTTAATCTGATCTAAAATTTTTAGGGTAACATGAATTACTTTATATATAGATTGAGTCGAGTTTAGATAATAAAAAAATATTATTTATATGGATTGGATTTCTATACCATATCAAAATATAACAAAATTTTATTTAAATATTCATAAAACAAAAATATTTTGTGTATATAATTAAAATGTAGGCGCATGACTAAAATATATTAATTATTTATATGAAAATTTATATATAATTAAAATGGAAAAAATCTAGCCTAAGGATTATTTGGAAAAAAAATTGTATTTTATTAAAAAATAAAAAATTAAATTTATTTTGTATTAATAAAACTAATAGTGACGGATTACCGACGGCAAAAAACATCGCAAAAGGCTATGCCAAAATATGCCACCTCTATTTACCAACAGACCAAAAGTACTGTCGCCAATCAATTACTAACACACTTAAAATAAAATAGCATTTTTTATTATTTTCTTCAGTAAATTGCTAAAATGTTTGACTTCTTTACCAACGTAAAATTCCATCGCTAAAAAATGGCACCACTACTTCTCATCAATTTTACTGATCGTTTCTCATTTCGTCACTAAAAATGTTGTTATTCTGCAACTTCTTCATTTTTATCGATACATTTGTTGTTCCATCGCTAATCCATCGGTAATATGTTATTTTTAGTGATAAATTATGCATCCGTCAATAAACTCAATTTTTTTATTGTTAGCCATCATAGATGTTACCATGTCTAGGAGAGTCATCTATAAATATGATAAAATAGTAGGCCTCATGGCTTACCTTCACTTTCTTCTTCTGAATGGATCAATTGTAATGGAAATTCGGCCCTAGTTCCTTTTTTCGAACATTTTTCTAACTAGTTTTCCTTTTAGGCAATATTCACAAGTATGTAAATCAATTTTATTAAGGTTACCTAATAAACCTAATTTGGATAACCAACTCATTTAGTATTGCCTAATGTGATTTAACCTATCATGCTATAATTTCACATTATTCTCATAACCAAGTGAAGCAGAAGAAATTGTGGAAAAACTAGTATTATTCAAATAATCTGGATCAACATCCAAAATAATGAAATCATTTGAAACAAAACCATTACCATATTAAGCATCATCTAAACATAAGCATGCATTGTTATCCTTGAAATGTAAATGAAACCAAGTTTCATTAAAGAAAAAAAAAGCTAACTAGACAAAAGCATCTCAATCCTTTGTCACTTGGTCCATTACTCCTAAATCTATAGGACATATTGTAGTCACTTGCATAGTATCTTTTCTATTGGTAGTTGAAGAAACATTTCACTTTTGAATTGTTTATACTTTTCTTGCATTTGGACTTTTTGTAATACTATTTTATCTTGCCTTTCAGGCTCTCAAGCTTTTTCCTTATCCTTCCTATTGAAGCTTCTTTTCTTATTCTGGTTAGAACTCATTCGACCAGAATATGATTGTGCCACATGCACTTCAGCATTGACCTTAATCAATGCTGGATTTTCCTCTTTAAGCTCTAAATATCTAGCGACATCCATAAATATCTTTATATAGTCCTCATTAGTTGGTTGGATCTTCGTATGCTCCCAACTCCTGGGTAAGGAACGAATAACAACTTGGACCTACTACTTATGGATCAACTTATGACTAGTTTCACTAAGCTCACATATCATGTTTTATATAGTGTCCATTTGGAAGCAGTATCCATTTGGATCCTCTGATCACTAATAGAAAAATTATTACACAATATTAAAGGAGGATAAGCAATACATGTTATTTACTATGCATCTGAAAAATAACCTAATAAAGGAATCTATTAAGCCTAAAATCAAAAGGGCTACTTATAGTGTCCAATTAGCCTTTAAATCCTAATGTCTAACCTTACATGTTAAAATTTCATCTATAGTTAATCTTAATTATTGGATATTAAGATTGACTCCCTATCTCCCTTTTCACATCATTTACAAGATAAAAATGCACACATCAAGCATACAATTATAAAGTAAGTAAATGAATGAATGAAATTAAATAAGTAAAATTATCCAATAGTAGAAAAATAAACATACATAAAATGGGAAATTCCATTAAGGTGGGAATATTGGTTCCCTCATACATATTTACAAAAATACAAAGTCTTTGGCAATTTTTAGAAAATAAGGGATGAGTGATCCCAATTTGATGGAAATAAAGACTCTTCCTTTATAAATCAATTTTTGGATGAAAATTGGACATTAGTCCATTTTTATTATGAAAATTCCAATTTATTAATAAAAATCATCAGGTCAACTTCCATATTAATGTGCAAGAAAAACCCTTCATGGCACTTTTTATAAAGCCTTCCAACTTCAAAACTCTAAAAACTTCCCATTCCGTCTAAGTTAATTTGCTCACAAGGAGACAAAAAGGGGAAACAAATAGCAATGTGAATAAATACTAAAATAAATAAACGCATGTACTAGAACTAAAAATAAATATGCAGAATGTGAACACATATATTGTGGAATCAAAATATGATGCATAAAATTCAAATATGACATGCAAACAAATTTAAGGAGATAAAACACATAAAAAACATCATTAAAAATCCAAACAAGGACCACATACGGCTAAATAGGTGAGACACAACCAAACAAAGTGTGAGGGACGGGAAGGAATAAAGCATTGCGATGTTCCATCACTCGCTATAAATGATAGGCATCTTTCATTCCTTCTTCCCAACATCGGTCATGCCCAGAATGCAGAAACAAGAGTAGCATGCATAAAAAACACAATTAAATACATTATATAGCCTAAAACATGCATATTCTACAATTTAAACATGCCCAAATTAATTCTAGTGACTAAAAACATATTTAAATCATACCAAATCAACATAAATCTAAAATTTTTACTAAATGACTACAAACATGCATTGATGGTGGAAGTCTTAAAATACATGCCATTCTACATATTTTTAGTAATTTTTCAACCATATATATAATAATAAAATTAGAATAGACATCAAATTAAAGAATTATGGCATAAAATAAGAACAAATAAATAACATTTTTAAATAATGGTTTTAAATCATCTACATGGTAATTTATTTGTTCATAATATAAAAGCAGAATAAAAGCCTAGAATATTATCCTAAGTAGACTTCTTAATGCTAGGAATACGTGTTTCGAGTCCTCCTCGAATGATTTCCAAAATTAAAAAAAGAAATTATTTTTAAAGAATGTAAAGAAGCCTCTGCTCTTAAGGAGTAAAAATTAAGTTTTTTACTCTTAAGAATTTTAATGGTTGCCTTTCTAAAAATTCATATGCCTCTAAACCCTAAGTTTTTTTACCTTTTATAAGAGGATGGAGTTTGAAATCTTTCAAACTATATCTCACCTTTAAAATTTGCTAAAAGAATCCTCCTAAATCTTATCCAAAATTTGTTCCTTAATCACTAAATATTTATCTAGATTTTTATCATTGAAAAATAAGCATAAGGGGTGTAAAAATGCTATTGACAAGTGCCACTCATCCATAGATGGCCGACACTCAAAAGAAATTTTAAAAATCACCATTCTACCCCTAATCTTAACCTAGTTTACTTATTATTATGATTCAATAATCTATGGGTGTCTATCATCGAGCCATGGATAGGGTACGGATGGCCATAATGCTCCGTCTGCTTGGAGATGGGTAAGTGAAAATAGCTCATAGATGAGCACTTATCCTAAACATATGGACATCTATCATAGAAAAAATCTATTTTCAAAAGTTGAAATCTTATCTTCACTCTTTAAGAAAGGTAAGGATCAAACCAATAAAATTGTTTTAAAGCTATATAAAACTAGAAGATGTAACTTAAAGTTGGCATTCTCCATCTATAATACAAACAATGCTTTCTAATTAGGTAACTCTAATTCATGCTCCCTTAGGACCCAATGTCTATAGTTACCTCCAGGAAACTTATGCATTAGTGCCTAAGTGAGCCAAAATTTAGAGTAAAAGAGAGAGATGTGTACTTGAGGTAGCAATTTTCCCAATAGCTAATTCTTAAAAAAGTTTACCGTAGAGATTAATGGAGTGATCAATGCCACCTTATTTGGAGTGTTCGATTGTGTGGTCTCTATTTGCTTGTTAAGAAATCTTATGTGTCGATAATGGATGACTTGATCAATACCAACTTGTTGTCATGTCTTGACTCTATTCATAATAATCTTTATTTTAGATGCCTCTAAAAGGGACTTCGAGAGTTAGACTCAGGGTTATGGATTTTAGGTGGACATTGGGATCCTAAATTTGAAGTGGACATCAAGGTCTATAATTTAAGGTGGATATTGGGGTCCTAAATTTGAGGTGGACATTGAGGTCCTGAGTTTGAAGTGGACATCAGGGTCCTAAATTTCAAGTGGACATCGGGTCCTGAATTTAAAGTGGACATCGAGGTCTTAAATTTGAGGACATTGGGGTCCTAAATTTGAGGTGGACATCGGGGCTTTGAATTTGAGTTTTGGTGCCCCCATCAACTTTTCAACATTTTACCACTTTGCTAATATCTAATTAGCACCGATTTATTAGCATGTGAAACTAGAATAAGTAATTTTGTATTTGATCAATGCTATATTGTTAGTAGGTAGAATTAGGATGATTTTTTATGGTCAATGCCAGCTCATCGGTATGAAGATTACTTACGAATGCATAACATCTCCCTTAAGAGGACTTTGGTACCTATGAAAAGGATTTGGCATTGGTTATATTATGTTCGATAGATTTATTAAGCTTGCATGATTTTTTTATCCAGATGTGACTTTCAAGTGAATAAAATTTTGAGTTAATGAATTGATCAAATTTGTCAAATTTAAATTGTTATTTTTCTTATTTTTTTATTTCCCTTATTCATTCTTTACTCTTTATTAATGTTATATAATTTTAATTAAAATGCTTCATATTTTTTTTAGCCTTAGGTTATTTAATATGCATAAACATAACAAGACTAAAAAGATGTTAAGTCACCAAAATTGCATATTTTTAACTAAGTTTTGCTTAATATCTTGCATTCATTTTAGCCGATTTTAGGTACTTTTCACTTGTTTCTTGATTTTCCTAATTGTAGTATCAAATTTATGAGAAGATATCTTTTTATGGCTGATTTAGAGCTAATTTGCAATGGCAATGGATTTATGGAGCAATTTTGGTGCAACGAGCTGATGAGAGACAAAGTTGATTATTAGCCTTGCCCAAGCTAGGAAGGCAAGGGTGAAGCCTAGCCTTACCCAAGGCTAAGGGATGATTGATAGGGAAAAATATTTCACAAAGATTGATTTATTTGTGAGTTGCCCTAACAACAACCTTTGCTCTAGATTATATTTAGGGATAAATAGACTTTATTTTAGGAGATGAAAGGTAGTATTTTTAAAAAAATTTAAAATACATTGGATATTTTTAATTTAATATCCATGTTTGGTTATGATTCAAAGACCTTTCTTATTTTGGAGGGATTTTAATACAGGAAAAAAAAAAGGGATTTTAGGTCTTTTCCCTTTCCTTACATTTTAGTTTAGATTTGTAATAGAAGATTTTAGCTTAATTTTCAATTTTTTTCTTGTGATTTCTCCATGGCCATGTGTGGCTAAACAATTTTATTTCAATTAAAGATTAATTCAAAGCCAGGATTCTTTATACTGTGAGATCATTCTAATTTAATTTTCATTTTGATTTCTTGCGATATTTATGTTATTTAATATAATTTAGGAAAACTATATCCTGATTATTATTTGTTATATGTGCAAAAAGAGCTCATTGTGTATTTAAATTAATAATATATATCTAATTGAGATTGCCAAATCCATAATTGTTTGGTGAAATCAATAACAAGTAGCAATCAATATAGCATCACCCAAAAAGGTTGTTTTATTAAGTAAATGCATGATTTGATCTAAATCAATCTCATTTATAGGTTTGTTGGCTTAGGTTGGGTCTTCTTAAACTGTAATGCTGTTAATAAATTAAATTCTTTCGCTTGTTAAAGGGTTGTTTATTAGTTAGGGGCTAATTATGGTCATACTTGGTTAATCCATTATAATTTAAATAATGGTCAGGAGTGTGAAGCCAAATACTATAACTTGTCCATTGTATGATTTTAGAATTATTATTAAAATCTTCACTCGATATTTCGTATAAACAACCAGAGAGAGTAATAGAAAAAAAGACTCAATCATATTGCATTTTTCATTATTTTTTGGTGATCATTAGAGAATTTTGAGTTTGGATTTTGATAAATTGCTGGAAACTTATTCAATTCGGTGGCTATTTCTGTTTTTCTATTTCCTTCGCAACATGATCTTGGTTCACCTAGGCTGTATGTGATAAACATGCTGATGGAATATTGTAAGTGCCATATGTATTTCCTTATAGTAGCAGCCCTATGGTAGTGTGCTTGGGCATTTAATCTAATTCTTATTACGCTTGGCTTTGATGTTATTCTGTTTCTTTGGATATAAATTAATTACCATCATTAACTAGTTCTTATTTGCTTTAAAGGTTCAATTTGAATGAAATTTTTCTTTATTTTAGTGAGATTATCTTAATCTTTATTAGTCTGAACATGAATTATGACCCCATCCTATACTTATTAATTTTTTTATTGTTAAAAATGATAGGTGGTTAATTTAGTAGGTGATAAAGAAGGCTGAAGAAAGGCATAAATGTGTTTTCAAGGAAAGATTTTTCTACTTGCTTTTTTGTTCCTTTTTCTTTAATTTGTTCTCAAGAATTTAAAAAATTTTCCTTACTTTTTTTAGAATGATGTTCAAATAAGAAATGATGACAGTAATAGTAAAGAAGAGGGCATCTTTGATATAGTCTATGCCATTTCTGACAATGGTGGTGACCTTTTGTGGTAAGCTCTCAAGCTATGATTGTAAAAAAATTTTATCTATGGTTTTTACCATTTCTTGTATTTCATATTTTATCATGTTTTTGTAAGTATAGGTAGGATTGACAACTAAAAAAAAAGAGAAATCAATATCTCGGATCTTTATAATTGTAAAATTATGTGCTTGATTTGATGCAAATTAGGTCAGCTTTTTCCCATAGCTTAGTCCATACCATTTTAAATCAAGGTCAACTGTAATTGACTAGTATAAAGTAGCTAAGATATAAGTGACTGATATCTCTCTAATAGAATTATTGTAACTTGGCATTTCAGTGGGTAAAACAAGAAGAGAAAAAGAGTCACGATGGGTAGAGTCCAACAATTATTTGATGTTATTGACTCATTATTTCAATTTCTTCAACAATCATTAATAGAAGAAAAGTGTCTTTTATATACTTCTTACTCACATTCATTGACCTTCAAGTGTTCTAAGAATCCTACAAGATCTTTATAACTTTGACGATTTGGATGATAACTAATATGAATACATTAGAATAAATATTTGATGGCATTTAATTTAAACATGGCAAGCCTTTATGCTTAGGTGTCTTAAACTAGTTTAATATATATAAATATATATAGGAGTAGGTCATGTGCCTATGGATATATTTAAAATGATGGGAGCAACAACAATCCCTTATACTAAAAGTAGATTAGTTTTTTTTTCTTTTAATAAAAGTAAATTATTCTTCATTTAAAAATAAGTAGTAATGTCCAATTTAATGCAACTAAACTAAACATTTGATGAGTGAAAAGGATAAAGAAAACCTAATTAGGTATTTTTCTTTAAAAATACCTAATTTAAAATTAAAATAGTGTCGAATAATATTTAAAAAAAAGAATGGAGGCATTGAGCAGTTACAAAATAGTAGGGCTAAATGGGAATCAACGGTATTGATGAGTATTAGAAATGAAAAATAGCTCAGATTCAATAAAATATATAAAAGGCATAGAAATACAAACAAAAAAAGCTATAGGAAGTTAGAAAAATGTATACTTTAAAAGTGGTAGAATGATGCTTAGTGGGAACAAGAAACGAAAAATCCTAATTTAAAATTGAAATAAAATAAATTTAGTAATAATTTGAGTTAAAATCAGTTAAAAAATTAGAACTTGAAGTTTTAAAAAAAGCAGTAGTAGATATAACCAAGCTAGGCCAACCCACAAATGAGAACACCTTAGTGAAAAATTACAAAACGTAAAAGCAACTATAAAAAGCAAAAGCATACCTTCATCCACACAGATAAAAGATACTACCAATAAGAAAAAATAGAACTAACAGCCATAGAATCTTCATTTTAGATACTAAACACTTGATGTATTTTTCTCTTTCAGATAGTGCATATGATTAGCATTATTATAATATTGATACTGTAATGCCCCAACTTTGACCTTAGTAGATAATGCATGATTAAAATGTTATTATAATTAATTATGGTTTAATTAATCATGTAAAATTCATGTTAGGGCAAAAAGGGCAAAGTTGCAATTAAATTAAAGAAATTATGTTATGGGAAATTTAAAAATGATGGAAAGGTAGGGTTAATATTATAAGAGGAATAAAGGAAATGGATCAATGTTTGACATGTAGGAGAGAGAAATAAAATAAGGTAGGTATTAGGGGAGAGTGGGATGGCAAAAGAAGAGGGAAATACAATTTCTTCATCTCTCATTTATCATCTCCCATCTCTCTCTCTCTCTCTCTAAAGGTTCTCCATTTTTATCTCTATAGTTCTCAAGAAAATTATGTTGCATGTTATGGATTAAGTGGTTTTGATAGAGGATTTGTAAAGGTAATGGGTTAATTGCACATTTATTTTTTTGTTCATATTCATTCTTGAGGTGTAATGGGTTAATGATAAAAAAAATATTTATTTTAACAAAGGAAGTGCATGGTTATATGTATTAGAAGAAGGAAGAAGTAGCAAGAAGATTAAGGGCAAAGATATTACAAAGGATTGAAGAAGGAAGTAAGATTTTTGGCCAAGGTATGGGACTTGGTTGAAATAATGTCTTGCCTGTAAAATTTAGATGTTAATTTTTTATGGAATTAAGACATAGTTAGAAAAATGAGACAAGGATTTCTTAGTATGTTTATGTGAAAAGGTTGAATGTAAAAGAAAGGTTAAACCCTAGATTAAAACTTTAAAGATAGAATACAATGACAAATTTAAAAGGGAAATATGTTAAAATAAATCTCTAATTAGATAAATTTAAAATTTATCTTAAGTGTATTAAAATGCTTGAAAATTTTCTTGGTATAGAAAATTTGCATTTGAGTTCAACCGACCCAGTAAGATTTATTTTTGATTATATAGAGTTACTAAAGTTATAATTGGGTAATTCTAATTTCATAAACTAGACACCCATATCTACCTTTTCTATAAAGAAATTGAAGGTTAAATCTGCCTCTAAGCCTATCTAAAACGCAACTTGAAAATCAGAATCATAAGTTTCCCTATCACAATGAATAGTCATCAGTAATTTTTAATTATCTTGAGTTATAGAGATGATATTAAATTGATTTTTGATGTTCCCAAAACTAAAAACATAGGGAAATACGTTTGTAGAAGGCCATTTGGCACAAAAATGATTTTTGGTAGGTAACAAATCGCAAACAAGATGGAACTGAGAATCTACCTTCGTGCAGAATATAGGTCAAAGTCAATAAAAAATTGATATTGACCATGAGATCAGTCCAAAATCGAAAGTGCACCTATATCACGGTTAGCACTCTTTTGGTACTGATTGTGACCCTCCCCTATTTCACATAAAATTGACCAAAATGTCCCAAAATGATAGTAAAGTTCATATAAACCTTCTTTAATATCTTCAGAACATTTCTTGACATAGAAACAACATATAAAGAGGGTTACCTGCATTAAATATATGTTAATATTATAATGTGAAGTAATAGTCATGAATAATTAAGGAAGTATGTATATTGTAAGTGCAAAATGAGATAAGTTATTATTTACCTATTTGAGATAATATGAACATGATATTATGTGATGATTATATGTCATGACTATATGTTATTATGCTAAATGTATAGTCATAAGGATAATATAATGTAAAGTATTGCAACATGAAGAAATAATTGATAAAATATGATATTACTTGGTGAGTAAGTGATGAGATCACATTATAAAGCATTGATATGAAGCATGTTATATGGAAAGTTCATGAACATGTATGTATTTTTACTTGATTGAACTAACATGACTATGCATATGTGATGCCAAATGTTAGCATGCTAAAGTACATGATTACATGGAAGTATGTTTAATTGCAGATAATCTGACAAAGTACATGACTATAGTGATGTATCCCTAATTATAGAAATCAAGCAAAAGTACATGATCACATTATTATATGAGACTGTGTATGCATGAATATACACTAGAGATTGTATAACTTTTCATTTATTACCTACTTGAGCAAATTGTTTAATTGTTATATGAAATGTGCATACATGTTTATGCATTAGAGATGGTATATTGTTTAGCAAGAGTATATGTCTTGAGATGCCAGAACAAATGAAATGTATGATACGATGCTACTGTGGGTAATCTAAAGTATGCAATGTTATGTATAAAACCCAATTTATGTTATGCAGTGGGCATAGTAAGTAGATATTAATCCAACCCAGATGAAGCATATTGGAAAGAAATGAAAAGGATACTTAGATACCTCAAAGGTACCACAGATTATTCTCTATGTTATTAAAGAAAGGATCTGCAATTGTAAGAATACTCAAATGTTGATTGGGGAGGTAATGTGGATGAGAGAAAATATACTTTAGGTCATGTATTCTTGCTGGGCAAAGGTACCATCTTGTTGAGTAGCAAGAAACAAACCCATGTAGGCCCATTAACATTGGAAGCTAAATTTGTTGCTTCCTTAACTGCAATACAAGAGATAGTTTGACTTAAGTAGTTTATGAACCACTTAAAAGTAATCATCTCAAAGAAATTGATGACAGTTTATAGTGATAGTCAGCCAGCGATATAATTATATCGTTATTAAGTATCAATATATGATAAATATTATTGTACAATGAGAAGTGAACTTACAATATGTTTCTATACACCATATGATTGATGATCTAAAGATAAAACCTATAATGAGAGATGTGTTTTGAGAGACACATTAGATCTCAGGTTTTTTGTAGAATTTGATTGGTATTGTTTACTTTATGCAATCCCTTAGCATTATTATTTGTGGATAATAATAAAGTTCATTGTTGGCAATATATAAATGTGATTGTTAATTGTGTGAACATTCACTATTATTAAGTATAAGATTGAACATGTCAGACAGAGAAGTAATCCACTCACATGGGTGTTTACCTTAGTTTTGTGACTATGATAACAAAGACTAAGATGAGGAAATTTTTGAAAAAATGGTGAATCTCGAGAGCCTATTTAAAATAAAAGTGTCATCTTGCAAAAATTAAAATATTAGTCTTTTTAAGATGCAAGATAAAGACAAACATAAGGTTGTATATTTTTAGATTAAGGTCCAAAATATGATTAAGAGTAATCCCATGATAAGTTAAATGTAACTATCATATTCTAGCTAAAAAGAAAAAAGTAGTCCTTAAGTAAGTGTACTAAAGTTGGATGCTTTAGTGCATCACAACCCTACACTTTTGCATGATGTTATATATATTTCGTGAGACATGCGCTCCTTTAAGGGAAGGAAATAACACCATGACACATGTTTCATACCATGTGTGCTTCAAGTGACCAAAGGAAGGGAATTTAATGTAAACGATCTCAAGTTTTCCTAGTGTGAGACCCTAACTAACTTTAGGGTTGTGAATCAGTGTTGCTAGCTTAGTTAGTCTCTAAAAGGCTATGAAAAAATTTGGCCTGGCAAGTCTAACTAGAAAAGCGAGTTGAATCATAATGGATGGCATATAGCGCGAGTTGAATCATGATGGATGGCATATAGTAATTGTTTTGTGGCAAGTCTAACTAGAGGAAGATACCTTTTTTATCACATTCAATTGTTTTATGGTTCACTAGCACGGTATTCTAGTTGCTATAAGTAAAGATATAATATTGAACATGAAAATTATTTTATGAGATCATGAGTTAAAATAGTGAAAGTGAGAAGACAATCTAGCGTTAGGCATATGTGGATAAAAAGATCTTATTTCTTCGAGATGCTATATATCCCTAATAGGTGTACAGCAATAGTGATCTCGATGTATACTAGTCATATAGTTTATTTACCTGTATGATTGGAGATTATGATTAGATTTTGTTCTGTCATGTGTGTTAGTGGTTGTGCCCTAGGCCAAACATTAGGGCCTTTATGTAATGTTAAATTTCATTTTATAAAATTGGGTTTTCTTTATGTTATTGTATTGTAGGCATGTTACATTATAATAATATTTGTAAATAACAATTTAATGTTATTTTGACTATCCCTAGTTATTTATTGTTAAATGATTGATGATAAATAAAGACTAGTATAAGTTTAATTGATGATCATGGGATGATTATATATGATGATATGAATTAATCTTATAAGTACTTGTTAGGGAACAAAGTACTGGATAGACCCGCAATGAGACACTACATGGGTCAATGTCATTAGTGATCTCACAATAGTTATGTTATTAATCCTTAGACCTGAGATTATCATAGTATCCTACATGACGAACATTATGTTTTGACACAATCAAACATTATCTTTAATCGAATAATTATAAAGATTATGATTGGACATAATGAGAATCATGTAGAGGATAGTGAATAATCAAGAAGGAATTTGTCCCTCTCTTATGAGAGAGATATCTGTCGGGCCCATCGATAAGTAGGACTGAGAAATGCACGGCCGTGCTCAAATGAATTGATGGAGTGATCAATATCATTTGATATTATCAGTCTACTTAGTGATCGGGAAATTATATGTTTGGACTATATAAGTTTGACATGGACCATGACTTATGTTCAAACAAGATATCGTGTGACAAAGGAATTATAACATGTTCTATTAGGTTAAAATCGAATTATCGATATTCATATTATTTGGGTAGTCATAATGTCTTGCTAGAGGCCACTTATGACTTGTGGGCCCGTGATGGGATTGAGACCCACTGCCAATATAATATGAACCTATTGGGTCGCACACATAGAATGTAATGAATAGACTAAGGGTTAATTCGGGCATTTCGAATTTTATTTTGTGAAAAATTAAAATTCGAAATAAACAAAAAAAAATGATGATAATGATAATATTTAAGATAAATATTATCATTACATTATTATTATTATTTTTTTTAAGATAAGAAATAAGGTATTTCTTATTTTAAAATGGAATGATGATAATAATAATATTTAAGATAAATATTATTATTATTATTATAATTATCGTTTTAGGTAAGAAATAAGATTTTTCTTATTTTAAAACGAGCCCTACGTTTTCTCTCTCTTAATTAGGGTTAGGTTAGTTGTATATATATATATGGTATGTATATATAAAACCTGAATTAAGCAAAAAGGACCTAGCCGCCACTTAAGAGAAAAGCAAAAAGAAAATCGTTTTCTTGTGTGATTCTAGAGAGAGAATAACAAAAACCCTAGCCGCCAGGAAGGGAGCTAGCACCCCGGGCGATTCTGTTCGTTGCTTTCGCGTGTGGATACTGGTAGAGGGTGTCATTTCGCGTGAGATCGCACCTACAATTTGATTTATCTGCGCTACAAGAGGTTGGTAATCGTTACACTTCTCCTTTTATTGAATCAATTGGATCGCTTGGATCCGTGGTGGGTTTCCATTGTTCCGCTGCGATATTTTATTTACTATTTCGAAACCCAACAATGTGTGAGTAGGAGATGAAGAAGAATAGATACACCAATGACTCTAAATTTAGGAAATAAATAAAATATGTTTGATGCCGAAATTAATTCATATACTGAATAAGTTAGTTATGAAAATTAATTTTTATATTGAATGCGTCAGTTACAGAAATTAATTATTATATTGAATACGTCAATTACAAAAACTAATTTTTGTATTAATTAACGTCCTAATTAAGAAATCTGAAAAACTCTATAAATAGAGTTTATGAATTCAAATTTAAAGATATGTTGCTAGTTTTTCATAAGAAATTCTAGAGATAATTTCTTTTCTCCCATCTCATTTCTCGATGTTTTCACAAGGTATTTAGATTGTAAAATTGTTGCCATTATCCTTTCCAACGGTTTGTGAATAATAGGCATGCTAATAATGCAAAACAAAATCCTTTGCTTCCACTTCCGCTTCTTAAAGGATTTTATGTTATAAGAGGTAAATAGATTTTCCTCATATATATATATATATATATTTGAAAATGTAAAGATGGGTAGCCCCTTTTCTTTCGTTTCACTTTTATATTCTATTTCTTTCAATGGTAATCCATCAGCACAAAATTAGCTAATGAAAATTACAACGTTGTCACAACACTTATTTAATAATCCTTCCATCCTACAAGCCTATTTAATTGTCCCTTCTTATAAATATGAACTTAGTTTTCATTTCCATTTGTCTCGTAATATAGTATTTTTTTTTTCAAATTATACTCTTACATTTCTTTTTTTTATGTCAAATAAATTATTAAAACATTTCCATTTAATATATATATATATATATATATATATATATGACTAAATTATCTTTTGATTTCTCCCACATCGCATGATAAGAGTTTTAGCCCTAGCTTACCTATTAATATAATTATTAGATTCTTTTAATCTTATAAAAGTTTCCTAATGAAATAGGTTACAACATTCTCCTTTTTTATATATATAATCCCATTATTAAAACTTTTAAAATCATTTTTACCGTCTCACATCATTAATTATGAGAATAAAATTGAAAAAAAATTAATTAAGTATTTCTTGAGTTTAGTGATAATTTAGGTGGAACCAAAATTTTCTTTAAAAGTGTTACCATGATTAATTAAAATAAAAAAAATGATTACACTTTGCCTTTTTGTTGATGGGCTTTGAGCCCTGCCAAGTGTTGTTAGGCTGACTTGATTGGGCCTTTGGAGATATTATTTCCATAGTTATCACTTCTCCCCCCTCCAAAGGGTCCGATCGGGTTATTTAAGCCTTTTGGCAGGATTTTTAAATTTTTAGGAGACACGAACTGATGAGTCGCGTCCATTTATTTCAGATAGCTATTTTTCATTTAATGCCACATGTGTTTCAAGAATGGCACTTCGTTCTTTGTAACCTCAGTAATGGATCTTAAACATGTGGCGTCCATCCAATAGATAGGCGTTTGGAGTATTCTAGAAGCTTTTTGCCTATAAATAGGCAAGTTTGAGGTGATTTTCCCTCACTTTTTAGCGATCCTTAGCAAAACTCTGCCAAAATTTCTTTGTGAACTTTGCCATTTGAAATCCTTAGCGAAAATTTCTTAAGGAAAGTACTTTGAATTTCGAAGATTTTTTGAGTGCCTGTAAGATTACCCAAGTAAGTAAACAATCCCTACCTTTGATTTTCTTTTTCATTCATCATATATACTCTTTACTTCTCCCCCTTTACCAAAAATGGCTTCAAGCAGTAGTCAGCCAATAGATAGAAGTTTCCTTAAGGATTACAGGAATCGAGAGCCTCTCGCTCATCCTTCGCGATCGATAAAAGAGGAAGTAGCGAGAATTCCTTCACAGTACCATTTACCTGCAAAAGTGTCAGTGATGGCCTGCCCGTATTCTATGGCAGTAACAGAGGGGCCCTTTGGCCATGAAAGAAATGAATGGTTTATCTGCCATTTTGTGGAGTTTGGAAGTAGGGATAAGGCTTCCTTTAGGTCCCTAACCAATTACATCCGAAAGGATGGAGGATGGTGGCCTACTTCAAGATCCTATGCAAGATAGAAGCTGTGGCCCCCACTCTAGACCTCTTCACTCACTTCTTTTATATTTTCGATCAAAGTGATGGGTCGGAGTATTACTTCACCAGCCAACAACATCGAAAGCTCTTCACTATCCCATCTTCAATGAAGGGTTTCAGGGAGAGGTATTTCCTAGTAGGGATGGTTGGTGGTTTTAGAGGACCACTTCTCCGATCGATAGGAGCCACAATTTTGAAAGATCATGCTGTCGGTTGATCTATATATGAAACTGACATCAAAAAATTAATGGATGTCATGGCTAGGAACGGGCAACCCTATGACTCCAATTTCCTTTCGAGCACTCTATTCGAGTCTTCAAGCTCTGATGCTCGTATTGGCACAAAATGTGAGCATATATTTTAACAATTTATACATTGCATGTGCATTTATTATACTTGTTTTGAATGAAGTACTTATCTTATTTTATTTTGTAATGCAGCTACAAGCGAAATGGTGAGAGGAGAAGTGTTGCGAAGCAACTTACCGATCAGGCCAAAGCCAAAAGGGAGGACAAACATTTGGCCAAGGAGGAAAAAAGATCTAAAAAGAAGAAGATCTTGCCTGCCTCTGAGGTTCAAACTTTCAAGAGTGCAACAAGTGCTCCTACACCTCCTACTGCTACAGTGGCTTCATCTCCTGCTGCTGCGGTTATCCCCACTACTCATCCTCCACTGATTATTACTGGACCAGCGGTGCCTCCTCCAATTATGGCAGGATAGCATCCACTCAGATGACTATAGCTGAGGAACAAATACAACGAGGAAGGGCCACAACCATCTCTAATCCCTCGATCATCCATTGATAAAATAGGGCTATCGATAGATGAGGTGACCCAAATGAGGATTGAGGAGGCAGTGAAAAAGAAGGCTGTTGAGGTTGTGACCACTGTAGATGCCTGGGTTGCTGCAAAGGGCAAAGATGTTTTTAGGGGTGAACCCATCCGACAGCATTTAGGGAGAGCTTTGGAAGATCGGGTTCCTTCTTTAGAAGTCATTTTGAAGGAGAAGTTTACGGATGACTAGACGGTGACCAGCAAGGGTGTATCATCTTTTGTCTTCCAGGGTCTTACCCAAGAAAGTGACTTCAAGGTGATGACAGAGCTCAACCTGCTCTTTCGAGAGTTCGGGCTATTTCAGCAGCAAAGCATTGAGGTAACATTTGTGTCATCCTTTCTCTTCTTCTTCTTCTTCTTCTTTTTTTGACTATTTCCTCCACTTATTTTTTTAGCTTATAAAAAGAGGGCTTCGCCTGCACGGTATGGTAGCATGTACACGGTCGAAGTGGGAGGATGACGCTCGAAAAAGGAAGGAAGCTAAAACCACCAGTGATGCAACGAACAAAAAGGTTGCGCTTTTAAGGTCTAAGGTAGAAGAGATGAAAAGAGAAAGTGGTCAATTAGCCTAAGATCTCAAATCTTGGCAGAGTGAGGTGGACCATTTGAAAGGAGATTTCGCGCGCCTTGCTACTGATAGTGCCTTGTGTAATCTCAGCATTCAACTGACTACCTTAAAGCAAATGCCGAGAGAAATTAGGCCAACACAGACAAAGACAAGGCTCTATCCGAGTGCGATGTTCTTCAAACCAAGAGGAATTCAATGGAGATAGCTTTGATAGAGAAAGAGGCAGCTTGGGGTGACAAATTGAAGAAAGAGGTAGATGCCCAAAGGGATGAGGTTCTTGATTAGTTAGGAGAGGCCCAAGGAAGGCTGCTAACTCGGTTCATTTATGCAGCCAGACAGTGCTTCCCTGTAGCTGACCTTGACTGGATGGAGGACCTAGGGATTCTTCCCAATCCTCCCTCTAGCAATGATAAAGAATAGGCCTTTTAGATCGGAGAGACTAAGGTAATGGCAGAGGAAGTGCCTTTAACATCACAAGCGGGCATCAATTTTTTGACCGATATCGAAGTTATTTCTCCTTTGCCAATAGAGCCTGAAGTCATTGCTCTCTCCCAACGGAGCCTGAAATTGCCCCTTTCGCATCAGAGCCTGCCACTAAAGAAGTTGTTGGATCTATCTACCTTTCTGCCGAGACTACCATAGAACTTACTGCCGACCCAAACGTTACCACAGTAGAAATCATAGATACAAAATCTTAGGCTTTTCTTTTCTTGCAATGTTTTTCTTTGTAGTAGTTTTTCTCTTTTGTTTCTGTAACTTTTACAAACTTCATATATGAATAAAATTCAATTTGCTTCACAATGGTGCCTTCATAATGCAATTTTTAATTTTGAGTTATATTTATCATAAAATCAACTAAGGAGAATAAAATCAATCATGGAGAATATATAAATTCAACTAAGGAGAGTACTTCCTGAATTTTAAGATGCTTTTAAAGCATTACAATACACAAAGAAGAAATTTTTCATCCAGGCATGGGTTGTGACTTAGATTTATCGCTTCAAACACGGTAGGTGACTTTTCAGTCTTTAATTCAATTGAAGTATTATCTGATCGAATATAAAGATCAGTTATTCATAGGAGAATCTTGCCTGGCAAATGACCTTTTGGTCTTACATTGTTTTTAAGATTTGGCGATTTCATATGTTGAGTACTGAGGAGAGATAATTAACTCAATAATTGTCCTTCACATTTTGGGTTCGGGATAGACTTTGAACCTAGTGAATGAGTTGGTGGAGATTAAATGGAGGCATCTTGCATTTTCGATTCGGGAATAACATCGAACCTAGCAGATGAACTTATGATGGAGAAAAGCTTTCGCATTTTGGGCTCGGAATAAGTATCAAGCCTAGTGAGGGAGCCAAACTTATAATGGAGAAAATTGCATTTTGGGCTCGAGATAAGCATCAAGCCTAGCGAATAATCATCCCCCAATTCTGATCAGATGCAATATGACTGGCAATCGGGATTTTCGTCGAATGGAGTAAAAAAAATAACTTGCAAATGAACATTGAACCTAACAAATAAATAAATGAAAACCTACCTTTTTCAAAGATGGAGAAAAAATGGAGAAAAATTTTCTTTATTGAATTTCAATTTGATACATAATTATACATGGTACTTCTTGAGTACTTTGACATTCCAGCTTCTAGGGATATCCGACCCTTCCAGGATTCTAAGCCTATAAGTGCTAAAGTTGAGAACCCTGGAGATTTTGTATGGGCCTTTCCAATTTGGCATTAGCTTCCCAACTCTGGCATTTCCTGAGCCTATATATGCCTTCCTGAGCACTATATCACCCACGTTGAAGGTTCTTGCCCTTACTTTTGTGTTGAGATATCTAGCAACTCTTTGTTTGTAAGTAGTAATTTTGGTGTATGCGTCTTCTCTCCTTTCCTCAACAAGGTCCAGATCTTGGCAACTATCCAGGATGTTTATCCAATTAGAATGAAATGTGGATCGATAGGATGAGAGGCCAATTTATATGGGTATCATTGCCTCGGAGCCGTAGACAAAAGAGAATGGCGTTTGGTGAGTGCTAACTCTTGGAAAGGTCCTGTAAGATTATAAGACACTTTACAGTTCCTCAATCCAGTTGCCTTTTGACTCGCCTAGTTATTTCTTTAGGCCTTCTAAGAGTGTTCGATTGGAGACCTCGGTCATCCCATTGCTCTATGGATGGGTGATGGAGGTGAACTTAAGGCTGATGTTGAGGTTTTGGTAAAAATTTTTGAAGATTGAGTTGTCAAACTGCTTGCCATTATCTGTAATGAAGATATTAGGTAAGCCATACCCACAAATGATGTCCTTCCATGTAAAATTTTTAACCCTCTCTGCTGTGATTATTGCTAAAGGCTCTACCTCAATCCATTTAGAGAAGTGATTGACGACGACAAGAAGGAACTTCATTTGTCTTTTTCCTTGGAGAAAAGCTCCTAGGATGTCCAGGCATCATTGGTCGAACGACTAAGATACGCTGATCGACTGCTGGTCTGCTGCCAGTTGTTTGATGGCTCTTCCATGGATCTGGCATTGCTGGCACCTTTTTACTTTTTTTGGGCATCTTTAAAGATACTTGGCCAGAAATATCCAGTTTGGAGTACTTTTCTTGCCATGGCCTTACTAGTTTCATGTGCTCTACAGATGCCTTCATGGATTTCCCTTATGATGTAGTTTCTTTCCTCCTCCGTCATGCATTTAAGCTAGGTTGACAGAAAGCTTTTTTGAATAGTTAACCATTAATAATAGAGTAATTCAAGGATTTATGGGATACCTTTCAATCTTCCACTTTATCTTCGGGTAATTGCCCTATTTATAGGTACCATTTGATAGGACTCATCCATGTTTCTTCAGCTGGCTCAATTTCCATCATTTCTGGTTTGTCCAAGGAGGAGGTCGGTTGCTTAATGATGGTTATGTTTTCTTCCTTGGTATCTTATTTGGAAGCAGACATCTTGGCAAGCCGATCATGATGGGATATCACATGGCATAAATATAATGATCACGCAGTGGAAAAATTAAAACTTATTACATGCAATAATCAATATAGAATCAAAACATGCAATTTTAGGATTTTTTATTAAACTTACATCCTTGAATGCACTTTAAAACTTGATTTTTGCAATGACTAGCATATAAGATGGACTTATATACCTTTGATCTCAATCACCAATGCCGAAGGTGCTGCCTTTGCGCCACACCACTCTATGTTCACACAAACACTCTAACCTTTTGTATTCGGCAATGGGTATTGAATAAAGACATAAGATTTGATCTTGTTCTTCCTCTAGGGTTTTCAATGGCTGTCCAAAATACAAAAGAAGAAGAAATAATTCTTTCCCCTTGAAATTGCGGCAAAGAGAGAGAGAGAAAAAACCTAACTTGGCAAAAACAATTTTAATCAATTTATATCACTTATTTAGGAATCCTTTTTGATGCCTAAATCTACTAAGTTTAGGTAGTGATTTCAGCCTCCATCTCTTCTTAATTAGGTAATCTAAATTAATTCAAATTCTTTTAGTATTTTAAATTCAAATTAATTTAAATTGGCATTAGTTATTTAATCAAAATAAATCACTTCTTTAGGGTTTAATGTATGCCGAATTCAACTAGGAATCTAGCTTGAATTTTGGTCACACTATCTCCCTAATTAAGTGTTGATTCTTGATTCAAATACTATTAGGATTTAAAATCAATTATCTTAATTATCCAAAGATAATTAATTAATTAATTGACATTAACCTAGTAATTGTCGATTTTCCCTCTCTCATGGACCAAGGACCAAAAAGCAATTTAATACCTATTATCCACATTAATTTGACTTAAAATAAAAGCCCAAATTATTCCCAATACTTTATTTTAAATATCTTAAGCCCAATGCTTTGTGTGTGATCCTATAAGTCCATTTAATATTGGCAATAAATTAATAAATAATCCAAAGGCTATATATATTCTCTAGCAAGATATTATAGCATTCTAAATTAAATGAAAATGCAAATGGCATTTAGTGACCTAATGCAATTTTACATAGTCCATGACCCATAAATATCAGAATTAATATCAGGCATGGAACTAGTCATCCTTATATATACTAATTCCTTTCTTGATATTCTAGTGACACTGAACTCTCAGATAAATAATGATTACTTATTATTTTATCTCGGTATGGCCATACACTTCTCAGTTTACTGATCAAGTGGCCGATGATATTTTCTCTCTCACCGAAAGGGGAATCCCTTTACTTCTCTCATGCTCTCTAACATGAATTAGTGAATGTCCAATCATACCCATACTTGTCACCCTGTTATGAGTACGTTAGTTGTATGTCAAAGTAAACAGTAATCCATAAAGAGTCTAATATAGATTTTAGGTCTAAGAACTCCGATGCAAAACTTACAATTGAGAAACACTTATGACTTGTACCATGTAGTGTTCTCATGAGCGGATCGAATCTAGATACCATGTTCTAAACATATATTTGTGATCTCTGATTGATACTTTAGTCCTTATGATCCGTAAGCTAGAACTCAACTAATTTGAGAGAGCACACTAGTCTTAATTCATTTGTTATTCCCATAACAATGACTGACTAGGGATATTTAGAATGAAGTCTCAATTATTTCAAGGTCTTACAACCATGTGCCTCACACATGTTAACTTAAACTGAAGCAACATTCTTGGATAGTTCTATCATTTGATATGCATAGGAATACAATAGATAAAACAAATACCTCATTTATTAACCTAAATGTTTTATAACAATGTATTAGGGCTAGGACTTACACTAACAATCTCCTACTAGTAGTAGTCCCAATTGGGCATAGCCCTAAGATCGAACACTCTCAAATGAGCTTCTTGCAGATGTGGATGCAACTGTTTCATCAATGGATCTACTATATTGTTTTCACTCACTATCTTACTAATCTTGACGTCCCCACGTTTAATGATCTCTCTGATCAGGTGGTCCCTCTTGAGTATGTGTTTGGATTTTTGGTGTGACCGGGGTTCCTTTGCCTGTGCGATGGCCCTATTATTGCCATAGAAAATTTCTAATAAATCTAGGATGCTTGGGACCACTCCTAATCTAGAAATTAAATTTCTAATGCAAACAGCCTCCTTTGTAGCCTCACTCGCTGCAATATACTCAGATTCTATAGTTGAGTCAGCAATGGTCTCTTGCTTCGAGCTTTTCCAGCTGACAACACCACCATTCAAAATAAAAACAAAACCAGATTGCGATCTTGAATCCTGAGTGCTGGTCTGAAAAGTAGTGTCGACATAACCTTGTACGACGAGCTCTTTTTGACCACCATACACCAAGAAGTGATCCTTAGTCCTTTGTAGGTACTTTAGAATCCCCTTTACAGCAAACTAGTGCTTCTCACCAAGGTCTTGCTGAAACCTACTAGTTATACTCAGTGCATGTGCAACATCCAACCTAGTATACAACATAGCGTACATGATAGATCCAATAGCAGATGCATATGGAATTCTACTCATGTTTTCCCTCTCTTATGTGGTTTTAAAACATTGTTCTTTAGTCAAATGAACTCCCAAAGCCAAAGGTATGTACCTTTTCTTTGAGTCTCCCATGCTAAAATGCCTTAGTACTTTATCTATGTACTTTTCTTAACTTAGTCCCAAAAGCTGATGCAATCTATCTCTATAGATCCGAATACCAAGTATTATTTCGGCTTCACCTAAGTCTTTCATTGAGAAACACTTTCCCAACCATTGCTTAACCTTTTACAATGTTGGGATGCCATTCTAAATGAGAAGGATGTCATCTACATATAGGACGAGAAACACTATTATGCTCCCACTAACCTTCTTGTACACACAAGGCTCATCTTCATTTTTTATGAAGTCAAATTCTTTGATTGCTTCATCAAAATGGAACTTCCAACTCTGGGATGCTTTCTTTAATCAATAAATGGATTTTTGAACCTTGCAAACCTTCTTAGGATGTTTGGGATTGACAAAACCCTCAGGTTGTATCATATACACATCTTCAAGGAGATTTCTATTGAGCAAAGCAGTTTTGACATCCATTTGCCATATCTCATAGTCATGATATGTAGCTATGGCAAGCAAGATCCTAATGGACTTGAGTATGACTACAGGTAAAAAGGTCTCATCATAGTCTACACTATGAGTTTGTCGAAAATCTTTTGCTACTAGTCTACTTTTGTAGGTCTTATCAGCTTTGAGTTTAAATAGCCACTTGCATTTAATTACCTTAGCACCTTCTGATGGATCAACCAAGGTCCAAACCTAGTTATCGTACATTGATTGCATCTCGAATTTCATGGCTCCAAGCCAATTTTTTGAGTTAGGGCTCTCAATAACTTCTCAGTAGGTAGTTGGATCTTCACGATCCACTAACTCAATAATGTCACTATCGGTGATTAAAAATCCATATCTCTTAATCTCCCATCATACCCTATTGAACCTTTTAGGTTATTGTGCAATGGGTTCTTATTCCACAACTGGTTGTGAACATGATCCCATTTCCAACTCATCCTCTACAAAAGTTTGTGGCACTTGAATTTCTCCAAGTTCTACTCTGCTCCCACTATCTTTCTTGAAAAGGAATTCTTTTTCCAAGAAAAAAGCCTTGCGAGTAACAAACACTTTGTTCTCGGCTTGTGAGTAAAAGTAGTATCCCTTTGTTTCTTTGGGATAACCCACAAACAAGCTGACAGTAGATTTGGACTCTAGTTTGTCATATGTTAATTTCTTAACATGTGCTTCCCACCCCAAATCCTGAGAAATGACATATTGGGCTCTTTCATAGTCCATACCTCGTATGGTGTCTTCTCAACTGCTTTAGTTGGAGTACGGTTCAATAGAAATGCAATAGTTTCTAATGCATAACCCCAAAAAGAGACAGGAAGATTAGCTAGACTCATCATTAATCGAACCATGTCCAATAGAGTTTTATTCCTCCTTTCATACACATCATTCCATTGTGGTGTTCCGAGAGAAGTGAGCTATGAAATAATTCCACACTCCTTCAGATGACTATTAAACTCTTGGCTTAAGTATTAGCCACCTTGATCTGATCGAATAGCTTTTATACTTTTTCCAAGTTGGCTTTCTATTTCATTTTTAAACTCTTTGAATTTTCAAAAGTTTTAAACTTGTGCTTCATTAGATAGATGTAGTCATATCTACTAAAGTCATTTGTGAATGTTACAAAGTAACTAAAACCATCTCTAGCATGTGCACTTAATGGTCCACATACATTGGTGTGTATTAATCCTAATAAGTCACTAGTCCTCTCACCTTTCTTGTTAAAAGGACTCTTTGTCATATTTCCATGCAAACATGGCTCGTATGTGTCATAAGATTCCAAATTGAATGACCTAAGCACTCCAGATTTGTGGAGTCTTGAAATGCATTTTTGATTTGCATGTCCTAAACAACAATGCTAGAAGTAAGTAAGGTTTAATTCATTTGATTTGACCCTCTTTGTATTAATGTTGTTTATGGACTCTCTGTTTTATAGATCAAGGATATAAAGTCCATTTTGTAACATAGCAGCCCCATATAAAATGCCTTGGCGACGAATATGAATATTGCCATTATTAATAACAAAGTCAAATCCATCCATATCCAAACATGAAACTAAAATAATGTTTATGCTCATAGCAGGCACAAAATAACAATTCATTAAATCTAAACATAATTCAGAAGGTAAAGTGATTCGATAGTCACTTATCTCCATGGCTGCAACTCATGCTCTATTCCCTACACGAAAGTCCACTTCACTTTTCCCTAGTAACCGCCTATTTCTTAGCCCTTGCACATTTGAACAAATGTGAGAACCACAACCGATATCCAATACCCAAGTGGTAGAAATAGAAAGGTTAATTTCAACAACAAAAATACTAGAACTGGATGCCTTGGCTCCATTCTTCTTTTGTTCTTCCTTAAAAAGAGAGCATTTCTTCCTCCAATGCCCTAACTTGTTGCAATGAAAGCACATGCTCTCACTCTCTTTGAGCATTTGCTCTTTGGGCTTGGGTTAGGCCTAAGGTGCACTCCTACTAGAATTAGGCCATGCCTGGTCATTCTTGGATTTTGCCTTTCCTTTCCCCTTTCCCTTAGTGGGTCCCTTCTTAATGCCTCCTTGAACCATAAGTATGGGATTGGTTTTTCGAATGTTCTCTTCAGCATTCTTAAACATCCTATGAAGCTCGGTGACTATCTTGTGATGGAATATGACATGGTATGAATGTGATGATAGCACAGCGGAAAAACAAAAATTTTTATCATACATACCATGCAATTCCAAAGCAAGAATCGAAACATGCAATTTTAGGGTTGTAGAACTTACAACTTATGATGCCTTTTGAAAATTGAATTTGGTGATGCCCAGCAACTAAGATGACTTTATTCGCCTTAGATCTCGATCACCAATGCCAAGGAACAGCCTTTTACGCCACTCCCTCTATTCTCACACACACACTTGCAAAGATGGCTTAAAAAGAGATTGCTAGCTCTCTTTAAAGTATTATGTAATGGCAATTGTTTGAAGCTACAAGACTTTGATCTTGTACTTCTTTTAGGTGCTATTAATGCCCAAGAACACAAGAAAGCAAGAAAGAGTTCTTCCTCTTATGTGTTTCGGCCAAGAGAGAAAATGTGTGAGAGAGAGATTTTTCATGCCAACTTAGTGTCACACAGGGTTTTTATTTCTTTACATATATATCATTATCTTTTTTTGGCAAGTGTTTGATTTGAATTTAACTACTTCAAGATAATTAATTCAACCTCAATCACTTCCTAAAAATAAGTGACATATATTAATTCAAACTCTTTTGAATTAATTTGAAATAAAACATAAGACATTTTAATCAAATTAATCACTTAACTTGGAAATTCACATGTGCCGAAATTCCCCTTTTATTTTATCTTGGAATTTCGGCTAGGTCATCTCCTTTTTAAGTGTTTTAATTTGATTTAAATATCATTAGGATTTAATACTCAATTAACTTAATTAATACAAGATAATTAATTAATTGAAATTAAATCTTGTGGGCCGAATCTCTCTCTCTAATGGATCAAGGTCCATTAGCAATTTTAATGCCCATTACATACATTAATTTGACTTTAATTAAAAGCCCAAATTAATGTCTAATACTTTATTTTAAATATTTTAAGCCCAATGCTTTGTGTGTGATCCTATAGGTCCATTTAATGTTGGCAATGAATTAATAAATTAATTCAAAGGCTATATATATTCTTTAGCAAGATATTATAGCAATCCAAATTAAATGAAAATGCATATGGCATTTAGTGACCTAATGCAATTTTGCATAGTCCCTTACCTGTAAATATCAGAATTAATATAAGTAATGGAACTAGTCATCCTTATATATATTAATTCCTTTCTTGATATTCCAGTGATACTGAACTCACAGATAAATAATGATTACTCATTATTTCATCTCGGTATGGCCATACACTTCTCAGTTCACTGATCAAGTGGCCGATGATATTTTCTCTCTTATTGAGAGGGGTAATCCCTTCACTTCTCTCATGCTCTCTAACATGAATCAATGCATTCCCAATCATACCCGTACTTGTCACTCTGTTACAAGCACGTTAGGTGTATGTCAAAGTACACAGTAATTCATAAAGAGTTTCATAGAGATTTCAGGTCTAAGAACTCCGATACAAAACTTGCATATGAGAAACACTTATGACTTGTACCTTGTAGTGTTCTCATGAGCGGATCGTATCCAGATACCATGTTCTTTAACATGTATCTATGATCTCTGATTGACCCTCTTGTCCTAATGATCCGTAAGACAGAACTCATAATATCAGAGAGAGCATACTAGTCTTAATTCATTGTCATTCCCATAACAATGACTGACTAGGGATGTTTAGAATGAAGTCTCATTTGTTTCAAGGTCTTACAACCATATGCCTCACACATGATAACTTAAACCGAAACGACATTCTTGGATAGTTTTATCAATTGATATGCACAGGAATACAAAAGATAAAACAAATGCCTCATTAATTTCAAGTGTTTTTCTTACAATGCATTGGGGCTAGGGCTTACACTAACATCTTGTTCATTGCATGCTTGTTATAATTCATAACAAATGGATCATAATCATCAGTTAATGAACCTAAGATCAAGTCAGTGCCCAATTCTTTTGGGACTTCTACCTCAAGCTTCTCAAGAGTATCAAGATACCCTTTCATCTTGAGTATATGGGTACTAACAAGAGTATCCGTAGCCATCTTACAAGAAATTAAGGCCTTTGTTATCACGAACCTCTCATGACAAGCTTGTTCTTGGAACATCTCCTTGAGGTGCACCATGATCACATAGGCCTCTTGATCTATGAATTGCTTTTGCAAATCGGGCACCATAGTGGCTAGCATCAGAAAGGTCATATCGTTGGAGTCACTCTTCTTAGTCTCAAAGGTTTCCCTTTGAACTGTAGAGGCATTCCTAGTACGTTTGTCGGGCAAAGGTGCATCCAAAACATACAACTTCTTCTCTTGCTTAAGAACAATTCTCAAGTTTCAAGACTAGTCTATGAAATTGGTGCCATTCAGTTTGTCCTTTTCTAAGACCGATTGCAATGAAAAGTTATTTTTTGAAGAAGTCATTTTTTAATTTACAAAATTTATAAACTTAGCAAGATTAAATGAGGTCTTAATATAATCCCACAAACCGAATTAATATCCCTTTAAATAATTCGCGTTTAGTAATTTAATGTGGGCTAAGATCCACTTTTCACAATAACTCATTAGTCAAGCTGAGCTTGTACACCTAAAGAGTTAAGTTACTTAGGTAGGAAAACTTCAATAATGTCTTGTACATGACTCTTGGATCAAATGGGCTAACATCTTAAGATGTTATAGCACAAACCCATTTATTCTTTGCCTAAGTCAGGGCATCCCTTTCCATGTTAAGTCCAACCTATATTCACAACCCATGCCTCACAAAGATAATCGGGCGCATCTAGGACTCCTAGTCTACATGACCGATGATCGATGCCTTGACATGTTTCGAATTAGGGAGGCAACTTCGTGACTTACTATTTTAGGGAGTTATTTTATTATGGCTTACATGGCATACGCTTTATCATCCATTCATAGCATGTATATATATAAGTGTGTAAAGTAAAGTGTGACTAGTTTGTTTTGTTTTGATTAAAATGATAAAAACACATTTAGATCATATTTGAATAAAACCTTAAATAAGGTCATAAATATTAAATTAAGGTTTTATTCAAATCTGATATAAATGTGTTTTTATCATTTTAATCAAAACAAAACAAAAAATGTTGATTAAACATGCAACAAACACAAACTAGTCATTGTTTTAAGTGATTTGTAAATTAATCAATTAAATTTTCATGGACCAGAATTAAAACCATTTTTAAAACATGTCCAGATCTTTTATTAATATTTAAAAATCAATTAAAAATTCCCAACACGTTTTTACATTTAATTTTGAGAAACTAGTTGGTTACATACACATATCATGCAAACAAGCACCTAGTTTCAAGATTAACATATACAATCAGGTATATATAATTAAAACAAACCATGAACAGGTCTAAGAACATCTTAGGATAGTATATTAACATGTTATAATTATTATAATACCTAATTAATCATTTAAAATCGTTTTTACATTCAACCAATGCGAAAAACTCAAAACAGAAAATATCAGCATTACGTTTCATGCAACAAATGATTTTTTATCAAATTGTAATGTGTCCAAAGCACTAAAAAAAGCATGATTAGTCTCAGATACCACTGATGGGATACCACATGGCATAAATATAATGATTACATAGTGGAAAAATTAAAACTTTTGATCATACAAGCCATGCAATAATCAATATAGAATTGAAACATGCAATTTTAGGATTTTTTATTAAACTTACATCCTTGAAACCACTTTAAAACTTGATTTTTGTAATGATCAGTATATAAGATGGACTTATATACCTTTGATATCGATCACCAATGCCAAAGATGCTGCCTTTGCACCACACCACTCTATGTTCACACACACACTCGTAAAGATGGCTCAAAACAAGAGTGCTAGCTCTAACCTTTTGTATTCGGCAATGGGTATTGAATGAAGACACAAGATTTGATCTTGTTCTTCCTCTAGGGTTTTCAATGGCTGCCCAAAATACAAGAGAAGAAGAAAGAATTCTTTCCCCTTGAAGTTGCGGCAAAGAGAGAGAGAGAAAAAGCCTAACTTGAAAAAAATAATTTTAATCAATTTATATCACTTATTTAGGATTCCTTTTAGATGTTGAAATCTACTAGGTTTAGGTAGTGATTTCAGCCTCCATCTCTTTCTAATTAAGTGATCTAAATTAATTCAAATTCTTTTAGTATTTTAAATTCAAATTAATTTAAATTAGCATTAGTTATTTAATCAAAATAAATCACTTCTTTAGGATTTAATGTATGCCGAATTCAACTAGGAATCTAGCTTGAATTTCGGCCACACTATCTCCTTAATTAAGTGTTGATTCTTGATTCAAATACTATTAGGATTCAAAATCAATTATCTTAATTATCCAAAGATAATTAATTAAATGACATTAACCTAGTAATTACCGATTTTCCCTCTCTCATGGACCAAGGTCCAATAAACAATTTAATTCCCATTATCCACATTAATTTGACTTTAAATAAAAGCTCAAATTATTGTCCAATACTTTATTTTAAATATCTTAAGCCCAATGCTTTATTTGCGATCCTATAAGTCCATTTAACATTGGTAATAAATTAATAAATAATCCAAAGGCTATATATATTCTCTAGCAAGATATTATAGCATTCCAAATTAAATAAAAATGCAAATGGCATTTAGTGACCTAATGCAAATTTACATAGTCTCTTACCCATAAATATCAAAATTAATATAAGGCATGGAATTAGTCATCCTTATATATACTAATTCCTTTCCTGATATTCTAGTGACACTGAACTCTCATATAAAAAATGATTACTCATTATTTTATCTCGGTATGGCCATACACTTCTCAGTTCACTAATCAAGTGATTGATGATATTTTCTCTCTTATCCAGAAGGGTAATCCCTTTACTTCTCTCATACTCTCTAACATGAATTAGTGCATGCCCAATCATACCCATACTTGTCACCCTATTATGAGTACGTTAGGTGTATGTCAAAGTACACGGTAATTCATAAAGAGTTTTATAGAGATTTTAGGTCTAAAAACTCCAATGCAAAACTTGCAATTGAGAAACACTTATGACTTATACCATGTAGTGTTCTCATAAGCATATCAAATTCAGATACCATGTTCTAAATATATATCTATAATCTCTTATTAACACTTTAGTCCTTATGATCTGTAAGACAGAACTCAACTAATTAGAGAGAGCACTTTAGTCTTAATTCATTTGTTATTCCCATAACAATGACTTAATAGGGATATTTAGAATGAAGTCTCAATTGTTTCAAGGTCTTACAACCATGTGCCCCACACATGATAACTTAAATTGAAGCAACATTTTTGGATAGTTCTATCATTTGATATGCATAGGAATACAATAGATAAAACAAATGCCTCATTTATTAACCTAAATGTTTTATAACAATGTATGAGGGCTAGGACTTACACTAACAAATCGGCCGCTACAGTTTGATCTCTCAACACCTTCTGTAGGATCCATTCGGATCCACATTCTTCCAGCATCTTGAGTGTGGCCTTAACCTTTGCCAGATATTGTATCATGTTGGCTTTTCAAGCCTTGAAGGTGCCTAAGACTTGGCTCGTCACAAGCTAGGAGTTACTTTTGATGATGACAAACTCCAGTCGGATGGCATGGAGCAGCCTTAGCCCTTATAGAAGTGCCTCATACTCTCCTATGTTATTTGAAGTTTTGAAGCTAAGTTTTATTATGTAACTTATGATAATACCCAAGGGGCCTATTATTACGATGGCTGCACATCTTTGGGTGTCATTTGTAGCTCAATCCATGATCATTTCCCATTTCATAGGTTGGGGCTGATCGGTTATTTCTTCACCAGCAAATTCGGTGATAAAGTCCGCCAAAGCTTGAGCCTTTATTGCTTTCCTGGGTTCGTACCTCACATCCCATGACTGGAGCTTGATCGCCCATCCCACTATTTTTCCCTCCAGGTCTGGGGTCTGGAGAATTTTTTTGATCGGATGACTCGAATGGACCACTTTTGTGTGTGCTTCAAAATATTGCCTTAGCTTTCTTATGCACATTATGAGGGCGATGATAAGTTGCTCGACCAGACCTTTTTCTCAACTCTGGGCCCCTAAGCACTTGGCTCACACAATAAATAAGCAGTTGTTGGGTTTCTTCTTCCCCGACTAAGATACCTGCAATAACTTCACCAGAAGTTGACAAGTATAAATACAAGTTTTCACTTGGAAGCAGTTGGCTGAGTAGTGGTGGATTAGTGAGGAACGTCTTAATTTTGTCGAAGGCTTGCTGGCAGTCGTCACCCCAATTGAAAGCCTCATTATTCCTCAATTTCTTGAAGAACGGGGTGCACCGTTTGGCTGAGGAGGAGAATGTTAGAGAGTATGCCCTAGAGCCCATGTAATAGGGATGTTTTTCATATGTATAAAATTTATATTCTTAATAAAAGGCATCATTCATTTATTAATGCTATGTTTAAATACATTAGTTTGTAAATCTTAAATTAATAAATGAAGTCCTAGATATTATAAACACAGTGCAAAGGCAATCATGAAGTGTTCATGATGTGAGATGTCTATTGCATGCAAATGTGTTAATATCTAAATACCCCTAGTCATAGAATTAACAAGATAGGACATTGTTAATTTTGACAGACTAGCACATGTTATGCTTCTTGGATGGTTCAAGCAGTGGTTCTCATAACTGTGATTATGGAAGATAATCAAAGCTAACATATGGATGCTTGTTAGAAGAACAAGTTCATTGGAGACCTGCAAAGAGAATCCTCATATGGATATTAAATCTATGTCAGTGAGGAATCTCTTCATAGCGGTTATGCAAGTATCCTTAGACTTGAAATCACCAAAGTTATCTTAAGTAGCAAGTGGTATACTTTGACTCCATAACTGATTACTTCCAACTGGGAGTGAACATAGTTAGGAGATTGGGTATATCATGACCTACTTGAAGATAGTTGAGTGATTGACAAAGGATTCACCATCCCAGATTTAATAAGGGAAGTTATCTCGCATGATTCTATAATTACCTTGTTCAGAGAATCTCTAGCCAGAGTAAAATGCCAAGATGGATAGAGATCTATGGAGGGCATTTTGGGAACAATGGTTAAATTAATAGAACATACATAATTAGATTTATATGATTTGACAGAAATCCATGCTCAGAATCTAATTGAGATAACAGTGGTGAAAGGAGTAATTGCAGGGTAACTGTTTCTATGGAAGGGTATAGTCAAACCACATGACTTTCCTGATATTTAGGTAGTCATGATGCCTAGTTAGAGGCCAATCATGACTTGTATAATGATGTATCAAAATATTAATAGGGATTGATAAAATAATTTAAAAGAGTTTAAATCATGTGAGTTTTGAATAGAACTCATAATTACATATTATACTGCCAACATGGACAGGAACGCAATAGGTCACACATATATAGAGAAAAAGGATAAATTGGTAAAATGACAAGGATAATAATATTTGATATTATTATGAGGGTAGAGAAGTGAATAAGATAATAATTAATTAAAGAGTTTAATTAATTATGATCAAGTAAAATTATCCGCATAACTTTTGAGAAATGTTCTGTAAGTTGAACCTAATAGAAATAATGTATTTCATGATTAATTATTATTATCTTATAACTATTATAGGACTACTATAAGTGTTATAGGACTAATATATTAATTGATAAGTCCATTGGAGGAGTTATAAAGGGGCCAGAGGAATGGAGCTAGTGTGGAAGCCCTTCTGTCAAGGGCCACATGCCAACTCCATACAGAAGGCCTTAGAGGTCTTTTTCTTACACCAAATTAATTTTTATATGTTACATAAGTGTTATGGAACTCACATATTTAATTTTGTTGGATTTGGAATCCATTTGAGTATTTAAATCCAATTAGTTGCACAAAGGGCCTAGTTTGTGGGTTTTGTGCATAGTCTTTTATGAAAAGGTTTAAATTGGATTTAATTAAGTCCAAATGATTATAATTAATTCAAGAAGCCCAATTAATAATTCTCCAGCAATTAAGTCCAAATAATTAAGGGCCACATGCCAACTCCATACAGAAGGCCTTAGAGGTCTTTTTCTTACACCAAATTAATTTTTATATGTTACATAAGTGTTATGGAACTCACATATTTAATTTTGTTGGATTTGGAATCCATTTGGGTATTTAAATCCAATTAGTTGCACAAAGGGCCTAGTTTGTGGGTTTTGTGCATAGTCTTTTATGAAAAGGTTTAAATTGGATTTAATTAAGTCCAAATGATTATAATTAATTCAAGAAGCCCAATTAATAATTCTCCAGCAATTTTAAAGAGCCCAATCTCATTAAGGAGTTGGAATTTTAACCTAACTATAAAAGGCCAACTAATGAGGAATTAGGGTTAAGTGATTAAACAAAAAGGAAAGACCTTTTCTCTTATCCTCTCTCTCTCTTTTGTGCCACCTCCAAGCTAGCTTCTTGGAATTTCGGCCAGCCCTAGTTTGATACCAATTTGTTGGTTCAATTTATCCTTCTCTAGTGTGGATTATTCGTTGGAGGTGTTCTATTTTGGACACTGTGGTTTGCGACAACCCGATGCGAAGTAAAATCAATTGTTCAACAAAAATCAAAGGTGATTTTTCTTATTCTCATATAGTTATATTGTGTATTCATGGCAAGATCAGATCTAATGGTTAAAAAATTTTAAAATTCCGCTCATGTATGCGATGCATGTAACCGTTAAACTCCAACATGGTATTAGAGCCACGGTTTTGCCATGGATATACAATTCTATATTTTTTTGTAGAATAAGTTTTGTTTTATTTTGAGTTATCTATTTCATGAACTTTAAAATATTAGATTTAATTTTTCATGAATGAGAAATATTGATTTCTGGATGTGATTGTGATCAAATAAATTTGTTGGAAACAAAAACGAAACTTTTGAAGAATTGTGCCTAGGGTTTTGCGTGAAACCCATTAGGGTTTTACGTGAAACCCATGAAATTTTAAGGGACTGTTCTAATTTGATTTCTTATGGGTCCATTAAAACATCATTTAGATGATATTTTATGTGTTTAATATGTGATATTAAGCCGTAATATCGAACGAAATTAAAATCGAACAAGTTTTGCATGAAAACTAGTTTAGTCGAAAAGTTCGATAAATTGGTATTCTTCATATGTTCTTGAGTTGTTCTTGGTTAGAACGAATTTTAATCTTCTAAATCTGATATATATGATATATTAAAGTGTTTTTAATTAATTGGATTAATTAAAATGGGCCTTAAATTAATTTGATTAATTTTAATTCATTAAAACTACTTAATGGGCTTAATTATGTTTACGGACTTGGTTTAAATTAGTGAATGACTTGGTAGGCCCAAGGAGCTGATTTAGATTAAACATTATAAACATTAATTAAGTTTATTAATGGTTTTTAAGGGCTGGAGTGGGCTTGGCTCATTCCAAAAGGCCCAAATAGTCCAAAAGACACAAAACTAGTTTGTGTGTGAACACATTTAGGGTTTTCTTTTGTGGGCTTCGGCCTACACTTGTTTTTAAGCCCAAAATTGATTCTTTTAATTATTTAATATGATTAATTAATTAAATAATCAATTTATAATTAATTAATAATCAATTGGATTGATTATTAAGGTAAGAACACATGCATGTAAAAAGGTTTCCTAAAATGAAAGTTTCCAAAATGGAAAAAGTTTCCTAATTTGATCACATCATCAAAATAACTCAAAATATTGTTGCAAAGGTTGAAACAAATTTAGTAATCCGTTTCTTTATGCATTAGAAAGGCATATAAGGGTGTATGATTGGCATGATGGATAGTTTTGGACAAAGCCCAATGTGATTGAGCATTATGCATGTTTTGGCCCAATGAGGACTTTCATGTCCCAGCCATTTGTTTTTGGTTTGTATTTCATTTCAAATTGTAATATGTAATTAGATTACTTAGATTAGAATTAGAAATAGAGATGAAGACCACTATCAAGGAGCAAGATAGGCCGGATGGAGATCCAACAAGCTTGAAGATAATGTAATTATTTTTTTGTTTGAATCATGCATACTACCTAGGTGTGACCTTTTGATTTCCCTCTTGGCTCGGGGAAATCAATGTAGTGAAGTCCATAACTATACCATATTTGTATGCTTATATTTATGTGATAGATATAGGATGCATACCAATGTATGCCAACCATGTATGATGAGACTTAATTAACTAAAACCCTCAAACAAATACTAAGGTATATAAGCCTTCCATTAATTTGAGGAGAACCAGAGTTCTTTATAGTGTGGGTTGTTGACCACAGTCTAGCTCACATTATATCAAATATGTTTAAATCTAATTAAATGGGTCATCTTAGCTAGCCCATTAGCTTGTTGACCACAGTTAAGGCTAATGGTTCTAGAGGCAAGATTAAGGAATGCATATACGATATGCATGCATCAAGACTTTATAACCTAATGATC
This sequence comes from Excoecaria agallocha, assembly GCA_037975025.1. Classification (NCBI taxonomy): domain Eukaryota; kingdom Viridiplantae; phylum Streptophyta; class Magnoliopsida; order Malpighiales; family Euphorbiaceae; genus Excoecaria; species Excoecaria agallocha. The sequence goes on from CM075817.1 coordinate 26,076,616, forward strand.
CAATAGTTGTGTAGAGACACAATTGGTATATAGATACCTACCTTTCAAGGGTATGAAATTTGGCTTGTTGACCATAGTCGAGGTCAAGTTACATATCAAGGATTGGATATTTGCCCACTAAGAAAACCATCGGTTTTCTCGGATTAAATAGTGAGGGCTATTAATTTGCAATAAAATAGTGGGAGTAAATGGATTAATTAAATACCTTATTAATGCATACATATATATGAACATACTCTTATATCTTTTCTTTTTCACATCTAGGTCATCATCATGAGCACATCAAACATTAATATAAGATCAATCTTGGATAACAAGCTTGTTGGCAGCAACTATTCTGACTGGATCAGGCAAGTGAGAATTGTTCTCAGAGCTGAAAAGATCCACTATATCTTGGATAAAGATCCACCACCACTTCCATCAGATGATGTTGTTGATGAGATCAAAGGAAATTATCGAAAATACATGGAGGATAGTGAAGCAGCAGCATGTCTGATGCTAGTGTTAGTGTAAGCCCTAGCCCCAATGCATTGTAATAAAACAGTTTGAATTAATAAAATGAGGCATTTGTTTTATCTTTTGTATTCCTGTGCATATCAATGGATAGAGCTATCCAAGAATGTCATTTCGGTTTAAGTTATCATGTGTGAGGCATATGGTTGTAAGACCTTGAAACAAATGAGACTTCATTCTAAACATCCCTAGTCAGTCATTGTTATGGGAATAATAATGAATTAAGACTAGTATGCTCTCTCTGATATTATGAGTTCTATCTTACGGATCATTAGGACAAGAGTGTCAATCAGAGATCATAGATATATGTTAAAGAACATGGTATCTGGATACGATCCGCTCATGAGAACACTATATGGTAGGAGTCATAAGTGTTTCTCATATGCAAGTTTTGTATCGGAGTTCTTAGACCTAAAATCTCTATGAAACTCTTTATGAATTACTGTCTACTTTAACACACACCCAACGTGCTCGTAACAGAGTGACAAGTACGGGTATGATTGGGTATGCATTGATTCATGTTAGAGAGCATGAGAGAAGTGAAGGGATTACCCCTCTCGATAAGAGAGAAAATATCATCGTCCTCTTGATCAGTGAACTGAGAAGTGTATGGCCATACCGAGATTAAATAATGAGTAATCATTATTTATCTGAGAGTTAAGTGTCACTAGAATATCAAGAAAGTAATTAATATATATAAGGATGACTAGTTCCATGCCTTATATTAATTCTGATATTTATGGGTAAGGGACTATGCAAAATTGCATTAGGTCACTAAATGCCATATGCATTTTCATTTAATTTGGAATGCTATAATATCTTGCTAGAGAATATATATAGCTTTTGAATTAATTTATTAATTCATTGTCAATATTAAATGGACCTATAGGATCGCACACAAAGCATTGGACTTAAAATATTTAAATAGTATATTGGGAATTAATTTGGACTTTTATTTAAAGTCAAATTAATGCATAAAATGGGTAAACAGATTTTTGTTGTTTTAGGCAAATCTAGCTGGTTTTAGGCAAAACTGTCAAGGTGCGATTTTGCCTAAAATAGCTAGCTATTTTAGGCAAATCTGTCTATTTTAGGTAAATCTGTCAAACAAGTTTTTTTCCTAAAACAGCTAGCTGTTTTAGGCAAATATGTTAATAGTTGTTACACGAGGAAAATTTATTGGCATATGCTAGTTTTAATTTCAATTAATTAATTATCTATGTATAATTAAGTTAATTGAGTATTAAATTCTAAATTGTATTTAATCAAAATATAATACTTGAGAGGGAATTAATGTGGCCAAAATTTGGCAACTAATTAATTTCAAATAAGTTTATTTTGATTAAATGACTAATGCCATTTAAATTTGAAACCTAATAGAGTTTGAATTAATTTAAATCACTTAATTAGGAAGTGATGAAGGGTGAATATATTCCTAATTCTAAGGGATTTTGGTATGACCTATCTTTCCTAAATTAATGATATAAATTAATTAATTCTATTTTTGACAAGGTGAACAATTTTTCTCTTTTGGCCAAAATACACAAGGGGAAGAATACTTTCTTGCTTTCTTGTGTTCTTGGCATTAATAGCACCTAAAAGAAGTGCAAGATCAAGTCTTGTAGCTTCAAACCATTGCCTTTACACAATACTTTAAAAGAGAGCTAGCAATCTCTATTTTAAGCCATCTTTGCAAGTGTGTGCGTGTGTGAATAGAGGGAGTGGCGTAAAATGCTGTTCTTTGGCATTGGTGATCAAGATCTAAGGCGGATAAAGTCATCTTAGTTGCTGGTCATCACCAAATTCAAGATTTAAAAGGCATCAAAAGTTGTAAGTTGTAAAAACCCTAAAATTGCATGTTTCGATTCTTGTTATGGAATTGTTTGGCATGTATGATTGTTTTTCATCATTTTTCCGCTGTACGATTACCATGAACATATCATGTCATATTCCATCAGCTGGGTGCTATATCCTCGGAGCTTCAGAAGCAACATGAGAAGATGGATGCTAGAACCATCGTTTTGCATCTAGAAGAATTATATTCTTCTCAAGCTAGAACTGAGCAATATGAGATTGCTCGAGCTCTATTTAGCTACAAAATGGTGGAAGGCACTTCAGCTGCTACTCATGCATTGAAGATGTATGGG